>JANZLQ010000001.1:42677374-42722929 GCA_026212715.1 Elanus axillaris
TTCACCACGCCCCCACCCCCCCACCCCACCCAAGGAACAACTGCAAGGTACCATACATGGGTAAGAGGCTCCACAGGTAGAGGCTAGGGAAGAGCTAGCTACGGAGCAGTTCTGCAGGAACATTTAGAGTTACGATTGTTAAGTCAGGATCATACTGTTCCAAAAAAATCAAAAACTGTAGCCATCATATGGGATTTGCAGTGTATGGTAAATCCTATAAAACAAAGTAATCCTTTTTCACTCATCACTGGTAAAACTCAATTTTCAGTTTTGAGCATTGTACTTGAAGAAAGAAGTTGATTAAGTGGAGAGTCCAGATGAAGGCAAGAAAAGAACCAATAAAGTTCTGTTCTTTTCTACAATTCTGTTTTAGGTCAAAGTTTTTACAAATGTTTGATCTTATCTAAAGTAAAAGAGAACGTAGTACCAGTGGATAAATGCAGGACGGACTGATGCTGAGAAACAGAAGCAGTAAGAAGCTTCATCTGACACAAAGGAGACAAATTGTTGAGGTGTCAAACATCTATTGGGCATAAATACAGAGAGTCTGGACTGAATCACCCAAACTGGCTCTCACAGGAATGGGAGTGGAGGGGGGAATGATTCCAGTCTGTTGTTCTCCTTGACAGGGCTTTCCAGATCTCAATGTCAAGAATATGAGTCATGCAAGTTTTTAAGTTACAGGTATGAGAAGGTGGTGTCACTGCTACCATTCTGTTCCTCTTACACCCTTAGCAGTGTGTGAATGCTGTTTTTCATGACTTGTGGTTTTGCAGGGAAGTGTCTTTGGAAAGGGAACAGCAGTATAAGGACCTGAGTTTAAAACTACTTTTTCTACAGTGTTACTTTTTTTTTTTTTTTTCCTCCTAGAAAACATTACCATGTTGCCTGGTGCTGGCCTTTTCCTTTATGTTACCATGTAGGAGAAAAGTCTCCAGTTTTACCACTGTGAAGAATTTTGTTCTATTTCCATGGTTAGTTGCTTGAATGAACGCGTTTTAAAGTTAAGGCGCTATCCATACATTGTGCTGTGGAGCAGTTCTGTGATTATTTTAGTTTATTTGAGCAATAAAAAGGTATGAAGACAACACATACTACAGAAGATGCCAACTGGCACTCCTGCTTCGAAAAAGGAAAGTTAGACTAAATAGTGACTTCAGTGATTTAGAATGCTTTTAAGGCTTGGCCTGTATTTCTTACTACTCTCCACACTACTCATGCTCAGATTCAAAATAAGGTTGATGGTATGAAAGTGAACAGGTTTTAATTAAATATTTACAAGCAGTTTCAGTGTAGAGGCAAAGCAAGATTTAAATTATGATTATGACATGAATTAAAGACAAGCTACAATAAATTTAAGTCTTTAAAACTCATGAGAAGGCTGAAAAAAGATTGAAAGAATATTCATTAGACAAATTAATTCAGTTTTCTTCTTGCAGCTAGGACTTACTCCCTTTGAAGGAGGATATTTGTCCTGGCCAAAGCTGCATAAAGCAGCTGTGGTGTCAAGATGCCCAGGCATGTTCTTTGTGCATTGAGAGGGTTTACATTCATTTTTATTTCAATGGGGGAAGATGTTACACCATCTTACTTGTATCCTGTTGATCGTTACAAAGTTAGTTGTATCAAAGCATGAGATGACTACTGGAAAACCTTTTGGGGGATAATGAGCAGCTTTGTAATGTGTATCCTTTTCTTAGAAGGAGGAGAAGCTAAGAAGGAAGAAACAGGAGGAAGGAGTCTTTAATACAGTTCTTTGTTTCATACTCAGACATGTCATTCAGAGCAACTTTAAATGAAATACAAAATTTCCCTTATATGAGCATTATGAATGTCCAGTGTTGTGGAAGCAAAAGCCACCAAGAACAGGTAGGAAAGGCTTCCAGGATTCAACCCAAGACAAGGGCATTGAAACTGTGGCAGTCAGCATAACTCTAGTGTTCAGATAGGCTCAGTAGAAGACCAGTAATGGTAACACCTCTTACAAACTTGTTCTTTTAATGTGTTGTATATAGTAAATAATCCCTACAAAAAATAAAGGAAATCCTAGAACCTGCACATTTTGTCACATACATATTTGGACCACCCCAATTTGCATAGTGTTGGAAGTACATAGTAAATGAGATCCCAAGTGACTGAGTGGAAATAAATATTTATCTTTTGTGCATAAAACAGCTTAAAAGTTATTTCTTATCCCTGTAGTAACAAGGTAGAAATCACTATGGCATCACCTTTGTCAACACCAATGCTTGGAACATTGGAGTAGTTCATGCTGCAGTATACCCTGTTGCTCTTCACCAGTCAGAATATGACAAGTGCTTGTCATTGCATAAATTGGGAGTAACTAGGATTCATCCTTATTACAAACAAGTAGACCTCAGGCCTGTGTCTTTTATGGACTGAGGTACATTCATCTCCATACTACTTTTAAGAACTTTTCAACTGATTGAGCTACCTGGCTAGATTCCAACACCAAACTTTGTTTCCCTACCAGCCCTGGTTACGCTTGCTAAAAACTCTACCTTTCTATTTGGAAGCAGGACAGAATTTTACCTGTGTAAATCCAACGCTCATGCCAACCACTCAATAAGAGCAATACAGTCTTCCTTTGACTTCTGGTTTTGGACATATCCCTACAACCAGGGATGGTCATGACAGGTAGAGGAGTCAAAGTGTATTTGCAACAGAATTCGAGCTCCGTTTCTGTTCCAGGTTTGTTAAAGATACTTTAGGATATCTTGGAAGGGGCAAGAGAATACAGTAATGAATTGGGCCACAGTGTCAACTATGCAAGTCTTTTTTGTGTTGCGTATGGAATTTTGCTGTTGTTTCTAAGGCAAAAAAAAGTAAATTCAGGTAGATACATTGTCTCAGAAGAGCACCAACCTTACTCAGAGCTGAAGGATCAGACAAAGGGCAACCAGCTGTGGTGCCTCAGCTCCTGTAGCCAGGAGGTGATGTTTGAATGAGCTAGGTTAACAGCAGCATAAACAGCTATGAGATATCAGAGACAGTTCAAAAAGGAACTGTCTCCATGTCCAAAGGCCTGTTCTTCCACACCTGCTGTTTTACTGTGATCATGGAAAAAAAAGTTTAAGATTTTCTTCCACTGTATTGGAAGTAGTTATAAGTTATTTTATAGTATATTTTCAGTATTTACAAAGATTTACAATTGAGCTTTACAATGCCAAGTTGAGAAAAGTGCAACTAGTTGGGCTGAGGAGTTTTTATCTCAGGTGGCCAGCTGATCATACAGCCAAACAAGAATTCAGCAGAACTTTCCAGTCTGGCCAGCGAAGCTGGTTTCAGGTTCTGTCCATCATGGTATCAGCCTCCACGTATAAGGGATATATGAAATTTGTATATTCAGGATGAAATCATTGTTCTATGTTCAGTAATAGCTGCTTTGAAACATCTCTCCTGTTCCAGGGATTAATTTACAAGGAACAGCTCAGCAGCTGCAGCTTCGGTCATCATGTAGCCTCCTCTAGATTTTCCTTGTAGCCACAGAGAGAAGGTACAGGAGTTTCATTTTTACAAACCATGTTTTGTGAAGTTGACATCTGCACTTTCCGGTGATGTGGAAAGGAAAAGAACTCTTAAAATACGTTTTGTCAAGCTCTTAACAGTCAGTTTCCTTTTATGAACCTTTTTTCTTATGGAAAACGGAAAAGATTGGGCAATACCCCAGAATCCAGGATACCTGAGTTTAACCCACATATAATTCCCTGCTCTGACTTGAGCAATGTGTGTCTATAGTCCAGTGCCTCATTCAAAGAACTGGGGAATGGTGATAGCTCCCTGCAGACACAAAGGATTGCTGCCTTACTACTGTGTCCAAGTCAGTCAAAGACTTCATAAGGAACACAGATGACTTACATGCTGAAATGAAGCCGGTGCTGCATCTGCATGTGTAAATAAGCTACCTGGGACACCACTTGTGGTCAAGCAGCAACATCATTCAGCTCTGTATGGAAAGAAGGTTTTACAGCTCACAGTGCATTTTGCAAAGCAACAGTGATTGCTACTGGTACCTCAAGTACCTTTCTTAAGTCATTGACTTACGCAGGCATCCTTAACAAGGGTGAATTTTTTTCCTTAGAAGGGAAAGAAACATTTCCCTGGTTAGAGTCTGGCTGGTTAGATCAGAGAAACAGATTAAGGGGAAAAAAAAAAATCATAGGTTTAGTCACTTCAGTGATCTCCCCAAATAAGGCAGAGGAATATTCAAGTTCGAATGGGCCAGCCAGGACAGGTCTGCACACCTACCAACCCACCAACACCAGAACCTACAAGAAGAGTTGAGAATGTCAAGTCAGCTTTGGGGTATTAAAGTGGGTATGACGGACAATTCAGTCCACACACAGATTTAGCTCTAAGACATCCTAGGTAGATCAGACTACCCACATTAATGACCTGCTTCTGATTAAGCTCAGGCAGGCCATCTTGAGTGGTTCTTGATCAAGATTAATGTAAATTGTTTTAGAGATTAGTGTCCATCTTCCCCAAAATTCAGGGAATCCCTTCAGTAATTTCTTTGCACAATGAAGTCCTAGAGTCAATTTTCCTTCAGCCAAATTCAGGGATATTCAGTAGTCTTCAGTTATATGAGTCAGGGATTTTGCCTTCAGAGCCTTAGGTACAGGGGAGTCAAATAGCAGATGAGGTATTATTGCTGAGCTTACTTTAGCCTACCTATCTGCTTTGAAGGTGAAATCAAGAGTGACAGTATCATCCATGACTGTTCTTATGATTTGAGCTATAACTGGACAGGTGCCTGAACAGAACAATCTGTCCTTTCCCCCAACCTTCAATTAGTATTACATTTGATTAGGTCTTTCTTCACCATATGAATAGTTTATGCTTTTTTTTTTTTTTAAAGATGTACATCCACAGTGCATAAGCTGAGAAATATTTTTGGTAGAGAAGAAAACAGTTTTCTCAGCTTTTAGTCTCCAGATTTTTCTTAATCTTGAAAATGGACTGTTTCTGTAACCTTTAAAGTCTTTGTAAGTGTATTCACCTTAGCTCTTTTCATGTGTTACTGCAGTGTCGGCGAGGGAAGGGTACCTCTCTGTAAGCAGTCCACACGTTCAGTTATTGGCAATCCCCTGTTATACTTGTCAGGAATCCTCAAAGGCTTCCCAGTAAACTGTGGTGCAGCTGTGAAGAGAGCTGTATTCATCAGGTTATCTTTGTGCACGGGTGGGTTAGTCAGTCCTCATGGTCATGCACTACTTTCCCTTCCAGTACTTGACGGAAGTGCCAGTTACTTGGTGATTTTTTCAGGAATGAAATCAAATGTAAATGAGATGTGTCAACTGTGAACTTCAGATCTACACAGATGCTGTGGTCTTACTGAAATGCACCTTCAGTGAATGATTTCATGTGCTGTTCAAAGATGAAACACCAAGCTGAACTGAGAAACAAAAGCTTTTGCAGACATATTCTGTTTATCAGGACACAGAGTGGAGAGAATAGTATTGCATAGGTTCTCCAGTTGTACTCTTAAATGTTTGTCCTGGCCACACAAGAATTCAGTCACAGTGCACAGCCAGGCAACGACCCCCAGTCATGAAGTGACAGCAGTAGTATTGCCATTCACCAGCAATGACATATGTTGAAAATCTCTTTTTTGCATGCATGTGAACATCCGTTACTGAAGTTTTTACACTGTCCTGCAAAGACAGTGTAAAAATGGTGCTTTACTGACTGGAAAAAGAGCAGCTTAAACTAGTTGAAGTGTAGTGGCCATCTGTGCTACAGTTAACTTTATGTGGTTTATAGGCCCTTTAAGCATTTGCATGTCTAAAGACTACTTAGAAGTATTATTTCTTTTAAGACTCCTGGTTTTGTCCAAGCCCATGATGAATTCTGGCTACTCCTCTGCTGCAATCATACAGCCAAAACATATATTTTCTTACTGCCTCCTCCCAGATTCTATTCTGTATTTAGAAGCTAGCAGTGATGGTTTTGGACTTGCAATTATGATATTAAGCTAAGTGTAAAATATTTTTCTTGGCATAATCTAGAATATAAATAGCTTTAACACCAGTTTCAGGTTCTTGTTATTCCCCTAGAGAATGCCAGTTCTCTTTCATAGTTAGTCTCAGAACTAAGATCATCCCAACATCACCCTTGCCCCAGTGCCCCCTTTCCAAGAAACACAAGAAAAGCAGGGCCAAGAACTCCGCTCTGCCCCCCAATACTTTAGACAGACTACGCAGAATTATTTCTCTGTGCAGATGTTCCCATACATTCCATCAACCTTCCTCCCTCTTCCCTCCCAATCTGCGGAGATGCAGCAGTTCACAATGACACTGGGCTCTCTCCGGCACTAGCGTTGTCTCCAACCAAAGTTTGTGTTTCTGTTGAAAGAAGTTTTCAGCATGCCATTTTTATGTCTCACGCTGGCCCCTGGGCCAGGGCTTGAAATTTAAGGGCTACTGACTTTCACCTTCCCTCTGTAATACCAAGCACACAGGAATGTTGCCACCTAATCCAGCTTTTAAATCATGACCCTCTGTGCAAACAAGTGGTGGAGCCCCCCTGTAAGTAATGAAGCTACAGTTCAAGTGATAACTTTCATAGCAGCCATTGACTAAGGAATGACAAGCTCAGATCAGATTTTAAAGTGAGTTCTTTCAAAAGCGCTTACTATTTTTATTCTAAAAACCTTATTCATCATCAATCCAATTTGCTCAGTGTAACATAAGCTGAGCAAATACAGGCATTTACCTGTTCAAGCATTCTAGTTCTTCCCAGGAGTGTTCCTGAACAGGGTCCTGCAACCACTGCTATGCTGCCAAGAAGCCTCTGAGATGCCCCATCTCAAGGACTCACAAATACCTCCCTTCCCTCTGCCAGCACAGGCAGCGATGCCAACTGCGACGTCAACCGAGACACCAGCCAGCAGCGTGCGTACGGACCGAGGAGTCGCAGCCCAGCCCCATTCACTCTGTTTGGTGAATGCACACTCAACGCTCCCTCGCCTGCCATCACTGTCTTTACTCCACCTTCGTCTCTGCCATCTCATAGCCTGACCCTAATCCTTACAAAAGGGTTTAGATCATCCCCTGAGAGAGCACTGCTTCGAGAGCCAGGCTCACCACAGCTGAACCTCTCTCCTAGCAGTTGGCTGTGGAAACAAGAGCAGGAATCATCACCACAAACCCGCCAAGGAGCCTCAGACACTTCATGCAGACTGTCTCAGGCCATGTACGGAAGAGCTATTGTTAGTGCCACTCAGGAAATATTCTAGGGAGTGTGTAATTGTTTACGCTCAGATTCTTTTATCAACACTTAATTAACTGCAGTTACAACACATGTTCACCATTAATATTTTAAATCACTGAGATGTTTTTTAAATCTATTCTGTCGGCCTTCATAGAAGCTTCCACCAAAGGTTCCAAAAGTGGTAGGACGTAGTGCTGTGCTTGCATTACTAGCCCCTTCTTGCTTAAGGGTCTCCAAGTATGATCTTGCTACATTTTGTGCCCATGACAGTATGAAAGGGATCATTTCTAAAAGTTATCTGATGCTGATTGAATTTTCTTCCTTTGTAAAGAGCTCTGGGCATTTCTAAAACACTGTTTTACCCAGCTACAAGAAAAGCTGTTGTCATCCGGCCATGCTGCAGAAAGTGGTTACTTTGGATTTGGCCACATCTTCCAAATACACTGTTTCATCAGTTGTTTCATCCCACAGAAGCCACAATGAGAAACATTTTGCTTCTAAAATCCAGAGACCACTTCTGAAAGTCTAGAAATTTTCCCCTAGTGGGCTTCTTCAGCTGGATCCCCTCTGCTGAAGTAACCGAGCAGCAGCTTCTTCACCTTTTAAATAGGAACATACCTAGCCTAAACGTACTGAAAGACTAGTTTTCATTTTACAGAGACCTGGGAGGCCTGCAAAAGAAAGTCATTTTACAGTGCCTGGATTTTGTTGAAAAATCGGTCAGGGCTCCAAAAATTAGTGAAAAAAAAAACCCCAACCAAAAAACAAACTTCTCCTTTTGAAGATTACTTTACAGGCTTGCAAGAAGATTCATTACTTGGGTCACAAGGCTTGAAGTTGATCGTTCTCAGCTTATGCTCTAGACAGTCTGGCCGTGTAGTACGCCTAGTCATTAAAGATTTCATATTTGTGGTTTTGCAGGATTTTAAAGCAGTTATTTTGACAGTTTAAAGGGACATTAACTAGTCTTGTTGTTTCCATCCACCTCCTGCAAATATTGACAACTAAATCAAGATTACAATTAATGCATTCCTTCTGTGCATTATTGCACTTAAAGTTGGTCAAATCTGGGAACATCATTCCATTAACATTGAGTAGTCTGTGCATTTTTTTCTGGAGCAGTTGTGCATTTCTTGGTCGACTCTTTGTGGCTTTATGCTTATATTTTAAAGCCTCTCCCTTTCCTTCCTGCCATAATTCTCTCCTTGCAAATATCATGTTGTGCATGGTTCTGCTCCCATCTTCCTTCCAATGCAGCCCTTATTGGGATAAGAGTCTTCCTTGGTTACCCACTGGAGGAAACAAATTCTTACCGTAATAGCATCTGAATGTTTGCGGGTAGTTCTTTCTAAATCATGGCTCTAACTTCCAGGGACACTCTATTTCCAAGCCAAGTTCTCCAAAGAACGTGCATAAAAGTTTGTGTGCTCAAGATCAGTGTAAGTATCTGGGCTCCAAGCCTGTGAAAGCACTCTGCATCTCAGGTTTAGGATCAGGACCTCTATTTGTTAGATTATTCAGTGCTTGCACTATTTAATAGAGAAACTAATAGCTGAAGGGATGCTTTAAGTGCGCTTGCAGTTACACTGTTCTTCCTACTCTATCCATAATTGATAATAAATTGCAATATTCTGATGCTTCAGTCCAAATGTATTTACCTAAGGTTTCCATTTATCTAGAGAATACTAGGACTACTACTAGAGGGGTATCCAAATTTTAATGAAAAGTGATTTCTTCTACAGGCAGGAAAGGACTTAAAGGGTCATCCCAGAACAGTTAAGAAGAAAATTTAACTCCATACTCTTTAGCTTCCTTTGCTGAGGGCAGCAAATATTTTATCTACAGATAGAGCACAACTAGCAACAATCACCACATTGAAATCTGTATAACCCTTATGTGTGCGCTCTGTTGGTTAATTCAGAATCACTATGTTATTCTTTTATCACCACTTCTCCCAAGGGGTCAGTACTGAGATGACATTTCCTGATCCATTTCTTACCAGAGAGAGCTTTCCTTTGTACAGGAAAGGTTAACACAAATGAACAAAGATTTGAGACTTTGTGATAAATGCAGGTTTGTGTGTCTGATGCTTCTGGAACAAAAGAAACTGTTTGCTAGTAAGAAATGTACTCAAATCAGTCATTTCTTACAACATTAAAGGGCTGCATTTGCACTGCCATTCTGAACCTGCTTCCAGTCAGATCAAGGACTGATACTTATTAGTGAAGCTACTCACAATCCAAAAATACATGAAACTGAGGCATGGTTTTTAAATTAAAAAAAAAAAAAAAAATCCTTCTTACCCTTTTCAGCCATAACCTGTACCTAGTAATAGAAAACCAGTCTTAAAGAAATGCTGTAAAAATCACCCCAGCAATGTGGCATCACTACTACAAGCTAGAGAGCTTTATTTTGGGTTCTTGAAGATGAAAGCTTTGCTTTCCTGGCCACTCATTCTGTCGCTATGTAAAAACAAACACAAATCACTGCCTTAACCCTGATGACAGAGATAAGCTCTATATAAAGCTAAATACATTTTAACAGTGAGAGCAAAATGAACACTTTCTTCTTACACATTTCAAAACTAAGCCACAGAAATATATTACTCTATCTCTAAAAAGGCTTTATCCATAATCTAAGAGTGTATATAACTCCTCACTAGAATTATCATTACAGTATATATTTTCAATTAAGCAAAGGTTTTGGAGATTAAACAAGGATCTAAGAAACACAGAACAAGTAATTGAAAGAATGTTAAAATTCTTACCTGTAAGACAAGCCAAAAAAACATAAGCAAGATTTAACTACAGCAACCAATTTCTGGACCCTATACCTTCATCTTTCTGGTAACCATTTGACCATCCCTACAAAAGAATAAATAAAATAAAGCAGAGTACTAACTTTATTTGTGTTTATGTGCTGGTTTTCTCTGGGATAGAGTTAATTTTCTTCACAGTAGCTAGCATGGGGCTGTGTTTTGGATTTGTGCTGGAAACAGTGTTGATAATTCAGGGATGTTTTCCTTACTGCTGAGCAGTGCTTACCCAGAGCCAAGGGCTGTTCTGCTTCCCACCCCACCCGCAAGGAGGCTGGGGGGGGCACAAGGAGTTGGAAGGGGACACAGCCGGGACAGCTGACCCCCACTGACCCAAGGGGTATCCCAGACCATAGGACGTCATGCTCAGCATACAAATCTGGAGGAAGAAGGAAGGGAGGGGGACGTTCGGGGTGATGGCGTTTGTCTTCCCAGGTCACCGTCAGGCGTGATGGAGCCCTGCTGTCCTGGAGATGGCTGAACACCTGCCGGCCCATGGGAAGTGCTGAACGAATTCCTCGTTTTGCTTTGCTTGTGCACGTGGCTTTTGCTTTGCTTATTAAATTGTCTGTATCTCAACCCATGAGTTTTCTTACTTTTACTCTTTTGATTCTCTCCCTCCATCCCACCAGGGGGGAGTGAGCAAGCAGCTGTGGAGGCATTAGTTGCTGGCTGGGGTTAAACCACAACACATTATTATCTCTAACACGTTTAATCTAAGAAAGGTTTAAACAAGCACTGCCTGTCCAGTAAATGACTGAGTGCAAAATGCTCTGAAATCGGGTATTCTTTGTGTGACTACTATTTAATTTTCTCCTTCCTCAATTAACTGTCTCTCTATTAGCACAAGTCTAATCTGCTGCAGTCTTACTACAAAATGTCTAAAAAGACATCAATGTTAGTGAGTTTCAAAAGCTTCTGCACCAAGTGTGCAGACACTTCCTAGAATCTGCTAGATCCCTGGATTTTCTTTCTGTTTTTAAACAAGCATACACATGAAGAATTACCACTACAAGAATTACCTTTTTTGTCTTTAAAAAAGGTATTTTTACCTAGAATTTTTCTATAAATTTCTTAAACTTGATAGTCTTATGTTTCTTATACAACAATCCTAAGACCAATAAGTAACAGAAGACTTTACTAATGAACCCTGCAGTGCAACTGCAACGCATGTTGCCAACATCATGCAACGGGAATAAAAGCCAGGAGCTCTGTTCTCCCAGTGGTTTGAACACAAAGTCAGAAAAACATGGAATTTCCTTACTGTTTTTAAATGTAACCTGATTTTTCCTTGAGGATCACATGAGATGCAGTTGTTTAGCTGATATTGTTTAAGAGCATATAATACCTCAAGTGTTTATAAACAGGGAAAACTATGTTTTCTCAGACTACCAAATGAGTATTCAGCACACAGAACAGGGCAGTTACACAGCTACTGCAATTCTAGAGCACTGACTACATGTTAAAATAGGAAAAAAAAAAGTGTTCTCACCGATGCAGTTTGCCACCGTAGAAGGGCTTGGTGTGAAAGTTAATACTTGCAGAATACCCAGTCTTCGCACAGTTTATGTTGACTTTTCCTCCCAGTTCTACCCAGGGAACAGTTAAAATTGACCGAGCATACGCACAGGGCAGAGAGAATGTGTATTCTTCCCCGTGTTCCAAGAGACTTAAGAGACCTGTGTGAAGAAATACAAGAATTCCTAAATCAGCATCACTTTAGAAGACCAAATGAGTTATTGAGACAGATAGCCAATACCATATCTGACTACTTTTCCTCATAGCCCCTCACACCAAAAAGGAAAAAACAGAAAGAAAAAAAACCACACACACACACCCCTCCCCAAAAGTGACATTTATTACAGATTCAAGATACAAACATTTTCCTGAAAGTACTGAGTAACATGCATTTATGTTTCTTCCAGGAAAACATATTTATCCTAATAAAATTGCTCCATAAAGTACAACATTGTGCTGTGCAACATACTTTTCAGTAGTATGGAAAAGGGCTGGTCACACTCTTATTGATGGTTCTAGAGCACAGCAACACAAGAGTTATGCTGACAAAAGGAAGTATTGAGTAAATACCCTGAACTGCAGATCCCAAGGTAGGCTAACACTCCTGTTCTGTTTTCCCTCCCTATATTAACCTATATGAAGGCAGGTAGCACAGACAATTATCCATACCACATCTCTCTGCCAAGATAAACCCAACTCTTCCTGACAGTAGCTTTTGCAATAAATGTCAAGAATCTCATAAAAACCTACAATTTTTCTTTGGGTTTTAAGATGTGTCGGTTTGATTCCTACGAAGAAAAAAAACCAAACCACAAGATCTACCTCTTGCCATTACAAGAACATAGCATGACAACTGACTGCTGCCTGCATCAACTCATGCCTCTGTAGCATCTTATCACTGCGCGTCTCACCTAAGTATGAAAAACATGAGAAATTCTGAAAAGTTATGACATGATTTGAGAAATGCCTTAGAAGAGATAAAAACTTCAGAAATTACCTGGTATAGCCAAAGCATTGAGATGTGCCTTCCACATCCCCTGCCATGCTCGTTCCCTTGTCCAGTACATAGTTTACATGCAAGTGCCTGGAATCCCCAGTTACTGGGTAATATACACAGGGGACGCAGAATGGGAAAGGCTGTTTCATCTCTTGCAGTAAATACTAGTACTAAAGGGAAATTATAGTTTAAGGGCAGTTAACCTTCTCTGTCCCTAAAGGATCCATTTTCTCCAGTTAAAGAAAATTGAAATTTGCATAGTAAAATACATCGTGCAATACATGCAAATGCAACAATACTTCTATTTAATAAATGTCTGATCCAAATTAATTTGTCCAATGCTTTGGAAACATTCTTAAATATCGGTTTACATCACAGTAACTTCCCTTTGGTTTAAAAGTAAAAATTTTATTTCCGGATATAATCCTGCTTTTTGGCAAAGCATAAACCTATCTAGTTTTTTCCCCCCATATGAAAACTTGCTGTGTATAATAAGGACTTGTCATATCTTCTGTACTTTGTGAACAGTAAAGAAATCACTGAATGATTTTACATTAAGGGTTGCAGATCACAGATTAGAGGAAAACCAGAAGTAGATGAAAAAAAAAACTGAAAACCCACTGACATGTTCTGTAAGGAGATTTTTTTTTTTAAATCTTCAAAATAAAACTACTGAGCAGCATTCATCTGTATTTCTCCCAGAGGAGTATAACATCAAATTTCCTATCAAACTAGTAATATTTTAACAGCCTTCTAAAATGAATAAAGGACAGAAGTTACACTTACCCTCACCAATCATTGTCACGCCTATTGACATTCCTAAGAATTTACTTTTTGTCCAGACATGGGCATTGACACACATCTTTCTCTCTACACACTCAGCATAAAACCCTGAGACAGGAGGATGGTGGGACACTTGCTCGGCTACAAATTTTACTGTATAGTAGTCCAGCTCTGTTTGGCCTTCCATATCTTTAGACAGAGTTACTTGCTCTGAGGAAGAGTGAGCAGAGAAGTTACTGCCAGCATCAGTGGCTACATCACTCTTCGGCATCCTCCAGGAGCAGTGAAATGTTTCTCCAATGATTGGATTGTATGGTTTCTTTGCAATAGCTCCTTTGCGACCTTCATGAAATGAAGTGAGATAATACTCCACAAAGCGGATCATCCTCTCTTCAGGGGTAGTGCCATTTGTGATTGCAATGAAGAGATCTGGGTGGGACATGAAGTCTGCATACATCTCCAGCAACGATCGTTTCTCTAAAATAAAAGTGGGAAGAACCACCTGAAATAAAAGAAAACCCAGAAAGCTCTAGTAAGTAAAACAAAGAGACAGGCATTTTGACAAGGGGAGTTTCTCAGGTGGAGGATTCTGTCCTGTTTTGGACACCACACTTTCAGACTGAACTTTCTTGTCCCTCTTCTAAGATGTGAGCAAAATACAGTGATCAGAGGTCCCAGAAAAACAATTTACAAGGAGAAAAAAGCCCAATAAGTACTATTAGGAATAAAGAGGTTGAAAGAGAACGAGCATCCCTCAAAAAACATGAAAGAGCTGCGAAGAGATAATGTGTCCCACATGTCTGTAGAGGAGAAAACAAGCAGGAAGGGGCTCAGACTAATGCAAGGAAGGTTCAGTGGTTATGAAAGGTTTCATCTAATGGGGAGAAAAGCAGGGAAGTTATGCAAGTGCTCTTGAGAGCCTCCAGATTCTCTCTCACCACAGCAACTAGGACAAGCATCCCTGAGAAATAACACAGTTGATCCTGTACCTCTGAGTAGACCTTATACTTTGTCCCAGTTACATTCACCACTATAAAAAACAGCAGTCCTGTCCTTTGCTGCACCAAGAGCAATACTGTAGAGTAAGAGGCTGTGGGTATCATCAGTCCTTTCCTCCCCTGTAGTGGCAACTAACCTCATGTAACTAAACTGCAGTACAGAGCAAGACAGGGTATCCCAACCATGAGATCAAGACAGTCCATTTAAATCAGCTGCATTCAAAGAGGTAGAGCACAGACATAAGATTCTTAATAGATATATAAGTTAAGCGGAATACACTTGCCATGTTGTTGCAACACCAACCTGGAATATTAAAGTTGCTTTTCACTTCAGTACCCTGATGTTAGAATCACGCTTAACTGAAACAACTTCATTACTTGTTTTGAAGTCAGGCTCATTACATTTCAGTGCTTTGCCTGCTCTGAACTAAAGACAATTCTACACACACAGCCAAAAGTCACAACTAGGAGACAGACTTGATAATTTTTTTCAACTAAGAGAAAAAGATAGACCAAATCCCATCTTCAATGTAAGTGAAATAATGACTTAGTGAATTCCAGATTCAGCAGCAGGGGTTTAAGTTTGGCCCACAGGCGTCAGGGCCTGTTCATACCACTTTTTTCTTTTTTTTCTGAACTGTGAAATGTAAGCTCCCCAATACAAGTGTTTCTAGTGGCCAAGTACCTAGTGCTCAAAAAACATAGCTTGAAAAAGAAATAATTATAATCCATAATTCGAAGAAAGAGAGTGCTTTCCTCATTCCATGTAAAATCCATCTTTTTTCTTTAAAAGTGTCTAGTGCTTACGGTAAGAAGTCTTTACAGGAGAGAATTGAACATAGGCTGGTAGCAGCCTGATTTTCCCAGATTTGCTGCTCAAGTTGTCTAGTAGCAACCGAGTGTTAATTTTTCAAAGCTGCTTGCTTTTGAGATCTGCACTGAATTATCAAACCCAATTCTCTCCAGTATAACTTTGTTCCTGCTTGCTATAGATGTGAGCAAACACAAATAAGAGTAGGACAGAAAGGTGTAAACAGACATCTTAGGATAGATAATGGGGAACCAAAAAAAACCTTCTTTTCAGAAGTAGCATGAATACAGGTGTAGGGTTATGCAAGCTGCATGTTAGAAGCATTATCAAGTAAAGCAGAAAGACAAAAATATGAGAAAGCTGCAGAAAACAACATGGGAAGAGTAAGATGCAAACACATGAAAGAAAATAGGCCATTTCAGGAAAGCCAACAAAAACATAGTAGAAAACACAAAGAGAATGTAAAGGAAAAAGATATGGCCAGTTGCATTAAAGAAAATCCACTATCTCAGCACATTTCACTTAAAACCTGCCTCAAACTGGGACATCGTATCTTGGGACCTGAAGTTCCTACAGGCAACAATTTCGTATTAAACTCAATATTGTTGAATACAGGAGTTGAGTTCAAAATGGCACTTCGCTTTTACTGCAGCCGGTCTTCACGCTTCAGTTACTTACTCTTGTTAAGTCCATGCCAAGTTTCAGCTGAGACAAGAGATGCAAGATAACACTGCGCTGTTCTTCCACCGCTCCTAGATCATCTTCTTTATCATCACAGATATCCTCCAGCTCCTCATCTGGATTTATTTCTTCAGGTTCCTGGGATAAGAGCCATAAACATCAGCTCAAAGATGTGACTGGCCAGACAATATGCAAAAAGCACTTCATATTGTATTTAACTGTCTACGTATGAAAAAAAGACTAATCAAACCCCTGCAAGAGAGCTATACAATGGAATCTACCCACAAGATAAACAACAGTTGAAGAAGTTCAAGGGACATTAAGATAACAGTGCAGATTTCATCTAGCAGGTTCAGGCTAAGATTTCCCACCATCTCTCACACGAGGAAAAAAAAAAAAAAAAAAAAAGACTTAAAAGCAAGTATGACCTGTTTTCCTGTAAGCTTTGTGAGCTAACAGAATGGCAGGCATCTAACACATACACAAAAATCGCAAAGCAAAAGCTAGCAGAAAGTCCAACCACCTCACTAACACACCTTTACCTCCACACTATTTCAGGCTTCCTAGTGTTGCCATCATTACTGCAAAGGCTGCAGCAAATGGTACTTTCTAGTCACTTGCTTACTGTCATGCCCAATGAAAAGCAATTAACATATCTCTGGGCCAGTCTTCACAAGCATTATGAATGCTGCTGCTGGTGCCAATATGTTAACAGTAAAGGAAAAAGGAGAAGTAACTTGGAGTAGTTTTCTTAAAATGACAAAAAAAACCCACACATACACATACCACATGCTGGCTGGCTGTTAGTATAACTCAAGCACCCAAAGAGACTAGCAGGAGTTATATTAGCACCGTTCTAACAATTACCACCCTGCAAGTAGAAAGTTGAACACTTCAGGTGGAAAGGATGGTAGTATCCCTAGGGCTCTGAGCAGTGTCCTCCTGGGGCAAAGAGCTGGAGGGAGGCAGATGCAGAGGGGAGAGGCATGGAATACTACAGGAGGGCAGCAAAATGTGTCTGCCTAAGCAAAGCCCTTTGTGCTGGAGCAGCTGCCCTAGCTCAAGGCAAATTTATGAACATTCAACCACCAAAAACAGGGGGCCAAGCCCTCACACAGAGCTCAAACCCTGATCAAAATTGCACTGTCACACAGGTGACTTTTCCAAGGATGCTACACTGTTCTGCTATCATAAATAAGAGAGCTGAAAATATCTAAGGGGAGCAGTAAGACTACTCATGCCCCAAATACATTAAGCACTTAAACTGTGACTTAATTATTAGAAGGAAGAAGGAATTAAGTGATTTATTTGAAAGCTCCTGGTTTGTTTCATTTTTTCTTTAACTTACTAGCAACTACTCTGATCCATTTAAAAATCTATAAACTATACCAACCGAAGAAATCTTTTTCATTTTGATTTTGCTATAAGATAGCACAGTGCTGTTGTAGAGACATACAGCAGCACATTATCTTTTCACAATGACACAGTGTCATCCAAACAACTGTGTGAAACCAACTAGTATAAAAAGAATGTAATTATGATTGTCTAGCTTTGTTAGGAAAACTTGTTCTTTATCATAATCCCTGCTGGTTTTTTACTTCAGTATTTTGCACTTCAAATCAATTTTGACAGTTATGATGATACAGACTGTAGCTTATTTCAAATACATTAAGCCATCCTGAAATCAAGCAATGAGAGTTGCTCAGATTAAGAAAAACAGATGCAGCCAGAGCTAAAAAAGAAAGACGGAGAGAATTAATAGCTGGAGACCAGCAATTTTGTCTTTCATCTGCTTAAGCAGTCCTTCTTGGGCCTATTTTGAGAGCATCATGAAGTCCAGTTAGGTTTTTTACACTTCAGTATCCACTTGTTTTAGATCAAAGTGCAAGGAAATACTGCCTATTTCAACATCTTGCATTACCCTCCCAATGGACTCCCTCCACTTGACAGCTAGTTACAGAAAGCAGCAAAAAATTACTGAAAAAGCAAGGTAGAAAGTTTCATTTACTGCAACTGTACCAACTCCTTCTCCAATAAAGCTTATAAAAAATCATGAGAATTCTCATTAAATCATTTTCACAGAATATGATTGAAACATTTACAGATATTCCTCAAAGTAATTCCCCACAGAAGCGGGATGTTCACATTACCTTACCCTTGTTAGCTGGCAGGGCTCTGCAATGGACTGCTCTTCTCTGACAGATGCTGGCTTGTTTACCTCTGCTGGGAAATTCTGAGCTGCTCCATTTTTGAAGTGGTTTGTCAGAGATATCTTCGGTTCCAACCAACTGATCGCTGTTCCTGAAGCAAAAGAAAGTTTGCGCTGAAACTTGCTCATCCTCTGGAAGGTCAGTAAATAGCAGTTTTCACAAAAGAGTTATTTTTTAAGGAATAAGCTGAAAGAAGCCAATTCCTCCTGCAGCCAATCCCTTCAGCAGCCACTAAACAAAGGTGGTGCAATGAGACACCACCTTCAGTGATCATTAGCACAAACACTGCGATTGGCAAGCTGTAATACATGCAACTTGGACTGGAGAAACTAGTTAGTGTCATGAAAGGTGTAATCAGACACTACAGGAAGAACCCAGTATCACGGGAATGTTAAGTAACCCTTACAATTTTCTTTAACTGGTACCAAAAAAAAAAAAAAGGCCACCACTTATCAGCTTCTCAAACCCAGCTCAGTTCTACATTAAAAAGAGCTAAAGCAGAAAAAGTTTTATTGCCAGTGTTTTCTCTGGAGAGGGTACTTGTCTTTTCCCAGCTGCAAAGAAGGCAAGCACATGCTGTTGAATAAATAATAGTTGCTGAAAAAAAAAACCAACCCAAAACCATACTGCAGGGCTTGGAAAGCTATTACCCATTTGATGATTCCAGCATCTCTAGTTACTCCCAGCTAATTTATCAGAACTGATCAGGTTCCTCATTAATAATATAAATGTTCCATTCTTTTTCAAAGACTAATAAATATATAGGTGACTCCAATCATTTTTTACTGAAGAACACACAAACTGACAAACCATCTTGGCTGGGTTGCAAACAGAAATTATTAGAAAACCTGAATTTCTACCACCACACAGCAGTTTCCTGTGCTTGGGTACCTACACTGAGATGTCTGTTGTCTCTTCCTATATGATACACAAGCCTTTATTTCCAGACCTCTGTTACCTGGAACTAGGTCACATCCTCAACCAAAACAGGCAGAGTAAGATTAATTCAGATAAACAGCAGCATTTCCACCAGGAAAATACTGGGGCAGGAAAAAAGTGCAGCTTTACTAATGGGACAAAACAACTTTTTCTGCAGCAAGATAGTTTATTTTCATCAAGTCTATTCTCACGAATCCATTACATCATAAGAAACAAGAATCCCTCAGCAGTTTCAGTTTAAGCTATTTAAACAGACGTTTCAAACAAGTCAAAAAGATGCTCAGAATGTCTGTCATGCTTACCTTTTTGAAAGGGTTTTACTGATTTTAGAATCTGTTCATGATACCCGCTTTCTGAACTGTAACTTTCAACACAATAATCTCCAATTGCATGTTCTAGGCTGTATTTAATCCACACTCACTGCCTTGGTATTAGCTTGAATTTAACAAGTAACCTCTCTTTTATACTCCTTATCAGCTGCTTCTAAAACAACCTTATTTATTATTATTAAGTTCTGTTTAATTTTCACTGTTAAATTCTAGGAGGTTTTTTTAAGAGATTTGAGCTTCCAGTTGTGTTTTAATCTTTGTGAGTAGACAGGATATGACTTTAATACTTCTCTCCCACTGGAAGATCATGTTCAAATCTGCTCTCAACTATTTTGGGTAGGCACAAGCTATTGTCTTTACTTGTGATCTCCTCCTCCCCTAAAAGACTTCACCCCATTTTTTTTTAAATTTGTCAGCACTTCCCCTCTGCTACAACACAGACCTCTCAAGAGTCTACAGTGTTCACTTTCAATATTTTTCTTCAAGAGTTGCAAATTGTTGTCACAGTTCACCTTTATGATAACAAAGTATTTTTTCTTTTTTTAAATCCAGTATATTTCACCACTTTTGCCTTGAATTTAGGAAAGTTAACACTTGCAACTTTCCTGTTCATCTTTAAGTTTGTGATTTATGGTACACCTTGATGCAGTTGGGGCAGTTTTTTCACTCTTCTGGGGGTTTTTTGTCTTCTAACAATTTATAGCAAACTGGCATTCTTACATAATTTCTAATCCTTGTTTTTTAAGCCTGACAAGCACTTGCCCAACACATTCTTAGCAGTCAAGTACCACTTTAACAGACAAAAAAAATACTTTTTTCCACTTCATGTTTAAATTTATGTTCTTTTAGACAAGTGTCCTCTTCATCATCACTTCTTGCTGCACCTCACTCATATCTAGCTGAAGTATGCTGACTTGCCTTTATGATTCTAGGAAGATTAAGTAGTGCTTGTATATATTTTATTAGATAGAACTGTCTGTATGCAAGGTTTTTTTCCTACATCATTTTAAGTTTTCCTGTATTTAAATATAGAAATCCCTCCTGCAGCATTTGAATTAAGCTGCAATCCTTTTCATTTCTGTATGAACTTCTGAAGCCTACCAAAAAGACTCCACCAGTTGAACCAGAAGGCAAAGTATCCCTCCTGTCAGGAGGGGAAATCTAAGCTAAATGGATTTTAAAAAGTTCTTCTCAATCCTTGAAAGAATCAAACATATTACAGTGCCTCTAGAAAGGTCACACCAGTGGGAGAGTGGAAGGCTGCAGAAAGGTGCGTGCATTCTTTTAATGATCTGGTTTTAAATCTGGCCCCAGTAATGTAACATCCACTCTGCTGCTCCTCCACTCTCTATCCATCTCTCTAGGATATCACCAGAAATCTTCAAGATTTGGACATCTTCAAGCAATGTTTTTAGATTTGGCCATTAACAGGCGGATACCAACTGAATAGTGGTTAGATTAATTGAGCTTTTCCCTACATAGTTTAAAAAAATTAAAAAAACACAACAGAAACGCTCATCAAAAAAATCCTGTCTTCTTAAGTTACTACACTGGTGCTCATTGGACTCTTCTTAATTCCCCAGATACAGTAATGGGTCAAAAAAACCACCTTAGTAACACACACACGACAATGCCAAAACAAAGACTTCTGATGTGCACCTCCTAAAGTTATGCAGCAATAGTTAAAAAAATTCACAGGCAATAGGAAGAGTTCTTTCAGTGTGAGTAAGTTTGGAATTCAGACAAAGATTTGGAGAGGTGCCACCCAGTTTTTCATTTTTAAAATGAAATTTTGAACTGACATACAGCAAAAAAAGTTAATTTATCTTATTCACAAATTCTCTTAATGCCTGTGGTGATTTAAGAACCACAATCTATTTTTATATAGTTTTAATACTTTTATACAACATATTTTTTCATCTTAGATGCTAAACTAATTACAGCTCTGAAATAATATGCACTGGCAAACCAAGTATCACAAATATGATAGGAACATGGGAAAGATAAGGTAAGAAACAACTTAAGAGTGTACTTTGTTACATACTTATCATATTTATCACCTCTGTTGTATAAGAGAAGCATTTTAGAATCCTCAAAAGCTTTTTGCTCACAAAAAGCCACAAAGTAAACACATGAAAAAAAATCACAATAAGATGCCAAAGAATTTACAAACACGAAGGAACACATTCAGTTCCATAGACTGCACACAAATTAGGTGGAACAATTCTGGTAAGCACCTACTTGCATAGAAGTGATGGATGGTGCAGACACAGCAACATATTTGCCTACTGTCTGTGAATGCATGTTAGTCCACACCCATTAGCAGTAGGGTTTGTGGTGGGTTCTTTTCCTTTGTTGGGGGGGTTGGTTGCTCCTGAAGAGAGGGCGGAGTGGGGTGGGGGTGGGTTATCTTTAACCAGTTTGCATTTGCTTAAAAGTCTGTTCTGGGCTCAGAATGGAATGCAACACTTAGCCCATGTTTTAGACTAGGATGTTAACTCAAGCATAAGAATACAGATACATTAACAGTATTAATAATAACCTGTGCAAATGTAGAGCTTTGTATTTTAATTCTAAACTAGAAATGAAAGCTAAACACATGTAAATGCTTAGAATAGGTAGTTAGCGTGTAAAAAAAGTCAGAAAAGCATGACATTTGACAAAGCTGTACTGGACACCACATATCCTAGAATCTGTAATCCCATAAAATTCCCCCTCTACCATTACTGTTCCTGAGTGGCCAGCTACATCCCAAAGGCAGCCTTCTTGTGGTGGTGCCTTACGTACTTAATTCTATTGTGAGATGCTCCACAACAATTAGATGTTACATTTATGCCATTGGTGCCACAGGATTCTATATAGAATAAATGACAAAAAAATATACAATATGCGTGGAGTTCTACCCAACACCATCAAGTCAAAAAAATCTGGAAAAACTCACAAGAAACCAGGCAGCCAGCAGTTTTCTCTGCCCATGTGAGACTGGATTTAGTGGAACAAGCGTTTTTGCAAGGAGGAAAGGATTTGTATTTGTTATAGAGTTCTGCTCATTGTGAGCATCTATACCCACCTGCTGGTAAGGATCCCTTTTGCTGAGAAGCATGTTGTAACTGGAGAATATGGAAACAGTCATTTAAGCAGTTCATGGTTGCCATGGAAGTTGCTTTGAGCATTAATAGGTCTTGATCCAAGGATGTAAGGTGACCAGAGACAGGAAGGCATTCTATGCTCCTGATCAGGTCTCTCTGCTGGCCCTCAGCCTGAGACATCATCTGTCAATCAAAACAGTCATTTATCAGGTGATGGAAGTGTGTTGTGATACATGTTTAGCTGTACACACAGAGGATCCCAAACTATTTTAGGACAATAATAAAACTAGAAGGTAATAGTTGTATGTAAAGTTAACTGTACTTTTTTTTCCTGATGCAGCTACTAGAGAGTCATTAAATGCATGATGAAATTCCCATGGCAATATATGGCACCTTACTAAGAAGCAAAAGAGTATCAGTGACTTAAAAAAAAAAAAAAAAAAAAAGAGGAATTTGAACATGATACTTGGTGCAATAAATATCAAACACTGTCATGCCTGGTTGATAGCAACGGGGACTGGGGGGGGAAACCCCACACGCACTCTGTGTGAGGAGTAATTAAGCTCTGTGCTCTGCACAGCCTGGAGGAGGATCTATGAGGTACTATCCATGGGTATCAAGATCTTTTCACTCCCTACAAGAAGAGATCCAGCATTTTAAAGAAAAAGACCTATATCACTCAGTTTGGCTCAAACCATACAGGATTCTTATTTATTGTCTGCACTGCTACCACACTTAGGAACACTATCTCACTGTTTACTTTGCAGAGAGGGAAGATTTTCACCTTCATTAGGTGAAAAATACTGTCAGGGGAGGAAAAATCACTACAATTAAAAACTCAAAATCTATTAGAAGTACACAGGCTATAGTTCTCACTTTGCAAGCACACACACCTGCATTTAGCGCAAGTCAGCATAAAGATCCTCTTAGAGCTCCTGTTTTGCAAGGTGTCCAAGTCAGCAGCGTAGCACGTATTCGGCCAAGAACAAGGGGAAGTAGAAGGCAAAGGGACTGACAGAAGACCTAGCAATAGTGCAATTCACAGGAAAATCAAAAAGGGTCACGGTGCAGCAGATCCTTTGAAAGAGAAGCTGCTCTTCCCACAGCTGCTCAAACTGGATTTGTAAGTACTCAAGCTGTATCACGCTCAAGTGTAACAGGCATGCACCTGCCCTTTTAGTATCTTACCTATATCTTTACAAAAAAAAAGTAGGCATTGTATCTAACAAGCATTTCAGCTTCAAAAAGGTAAGCAGACTGACATTCAGAAAAGTTACCATTACTGAGGATTCTTCATTTACAGGTAAAAAAATTTTAAGTTGATAAATAATCATACTGTGTCACCAAACTCAGTAACAATCAAAAGAGAGCATGAATGGTTTTCTGTGCTCTTTGCAATGCCAAGAAAAACCATTCCACTTTACTTCCTACCCAGTGAGAATCCCAATTAGAGGATGCAAGCCACTGCTTCAGCACTCTAGCTCACACACTCTCCTCTTTCCTCCCTCAAATTTTGAATGTTGTATCACTATTTGAAAAGTCAAAAAATTAAGAAGCCATTTCTGAAACATTACCTCACTTAAAGGTAGCTTTTCAAACACCAAAATACAACAGATAAAAAAATTGCTAAGTGAGCTATTAGCCTGAATTCTGTAAACACTAATGCCATATTCTGTATTGTTGGTGTTTTCAGGCAATAGGTAGGAAAGTACAAATACTATTTAAGTTTACCATATGTTGTACCACACTACTAAGAAGTTTATCACACATAAGAGGTAGCTTGATGAATCAAACTGAAAAGCAACTACCTGTAAAGCTTCAGTTTTAAGATTAATTTGGAAGACAAACTTCTGCTTCAGAAGATAAAGCAGATTAATCAGCTCATAAAAAAAACCCAGAAGCCACAAGAATGCCAGCTGAAGTTTTCCTGGGTACCTGACAGGACTTCACATGTCTTTGCATTGGCACTATAGGAGACTTTGCTGCTAATAAAAGATATGAAGAAGATAGCAGCAGTTACCCTTTTGTAAGAAAAGTCTGCTGTGGATAAAGAGATTCACAGATTCTAAGGTCTAAAGAGGTAGTCACCTTGTCTAGCCTACTGAATAATTATGCCATAGCACTTGATTTAAATCAAGGAAAAATGACAATGTCAGCTTACCATACCAGGGAAAGTATTTGCAATACTTATTTACAGCTTCCCACTGATGAACTTACCACAATGCTCAGCCACATATTTTAAGGTTACCGACACTCACAATACAGAGCACTCTTCTGTCCTAGTTTGTCTAAGTTCAGCTTCTAACTATTCATGCTTCCTAGAGCCTTATTTGCCAAATTAAAAAGCCCTCCATTAGAAACTTATTTTTGCCAAGAAATGTACCACACTACACTAATTACACTGCTAACATTAAAATAATCATTAATATCAACACTACTACTAACACAGGTTTGCAATTCAGCAATAAATTTTGTGTTAGTGTTATCTTTAGATTTGCATGGTCTACCCTAGAAATATTCATAAGTTAAATCAGCCAGTAGTCAGTCAAGATGGAAAGGTAATTATTTCTGTTTTTTCCCAAAATGCACTACACCTGAATGTGTATTGAAAAAAAAGCATGCTTCTGAATTGCTCGTTTTGTTTTGCTCTTTTCAATCACATCCATCCCTACACAATTTGTCCACATGAATTAGCATACCAGAAAGTGGTATTCATATTTGTCCTGGTTTCAGCTGGGATGGAGTTCATTTTCTTTCTAGTAGCTGGTATAGTGTTATGTTTTGGGTTTAGTATGAGAAGAATGCAGACAACACACTGATGTTTTCAGTTGTTGCTAAGCAGTGTTTAGACTAAGTCAAGCATTTTTCAACTTCTCATGCCCAGCCAGCAAGACGGCTGGAGGGGCACAAGAAGTTGGGAGGGGACACAGCCAGGACAGCTGACCCAAACCTGCCAAAGGGGTATTCCAGACCATGGGACATGTCCAGTATATAAACTGGGTGAAGCTGGCTGGGGCGGGGGTGCTCAGGAACTAACTGGGCATTGTTTGGCAAGTGGTGAGCAATTGCATTGTGCATCACTTGTATATTCCAACCCTTTTATTATTATTATAATTTATTATTGGTGTTATTACCATAATTAGTTTCTTCCTTTCTGTTCTACCAAACTGTTCTTATCTCAACCCATGAGTTTTACCATTTTTTCCCCCAATTCGCTCCCCCATCTGACGGGGGGGTGGAGTGAGCAGCTGCATGGTGCTTAGTTACCAGCTGGGGTTAAACCATAACAGTATTCTTAAACATCAATCATGACCAATTTCTCCTTAATCATGGGAGATACAAGTACAGATTAGTCAATTTTTCTATAGCTTGATGTGGGAAGAAAACAGTGTATGATATAATAGTACCATAGTATGTGATGTTATGTCACCTGTAGTGCTAGGACTTGCAAGGATGCAAAGAACATGCAAAGTTCTACCTTGAGCATCAGGATATTATTGCAGAGTACAAAAGTCATAGAATATACACCACATACTTCTACAACTAGCCAAGGTAAATTACTTATCCTCACACAAATATGCAATAATAGCTTAGGACATGCTATTGACAATATATCCAGCTAAGAATAGCAGGTTTCTCCACAATCCCACAAATAATAGGACAGCTCTTTCAAAAGATTATTAGAGAATTTAAGGTATACAAACCTCTCTAACATCTACAAGGTGGTCTGGCTGCATAATAGGAACTCTTTTTCCAGCTGGCAATCTATGATGTCCAACATTGAAAAAGGAAACTGCATTTTGACTGGGTCGTCTTTGCACACCAGGAGAGTTGGCACTTCCTTGGGATGCAAGAGAGAAGCTTCGAGATTTCAGAGGAGGGTTGTTCTAGTGAACAAATAAGCATATTGAGAAACATTTACAATTAATTCCTAATAACCAGCAATTCTGATTTTAAATATACAGCAGAACACTTTATTCTTATTTTTTATAGAGCAAGGACAGATGACAAGGCCCTAATAACCTATTAGTAGCAACTGCTAAATAAATATTTTGCACTATCTGCTGACAGTTGTGCTGGTTTATAGTCTAATTATGAACAATCTGTGAAATGAGATTGATCAATATGTATAACTTCTCTGACTTGAAAATTAGTCCTTGATTTGCAACAGTACTAGAAACTGACTCCTAACAGACCCTGCAAGGATGGAGCTCAAATTTAAGAGATGGGATTTTGTTTAGAACTATTCATTGAACTTATCTCCTGCAACAAAGCCAGCTACAAGATGTTGATCTTATCTTAAAAGCAAGGTTTTATTCAGGTATCAGAATAGGTGTTATGGTAATCAGGAGGTTCTATAAAATACACTATATTCACAACCACCATACAGTTAGCAACCACCCTCATATAGTGTTGAGGACTTGCTTCTCAAACATGGGAATTCATCCTAAATATATTTGTGAGATGTTGAGTGGTTTTTAACAAACAAAAAAGTAAAGGTTAAAAAAAAGTAACACTCCCAAAATAGAAGGGCTTCAATAACACTGAAGACCTCTTTCCTCATCCATTAAAAAAATTGCAAAACCACTGGAAAATACGGGTCTAAAACTCTGATCTTTCAGCTCACCAGTACCTGCTCAGGGAGGACCATTCAGCTTTTCAGAGGCAAATGGCCTTCACTTTTTTTCCTTCCTAAAGCGTATTTCTATTATAAGTCAGCTATTACTCAAAAACATTTGTTCACATAAGTTTCAAGCCCAACCACGTGCCCTTTTGTAGTATTTGTCTTAGACAACAGGATAGTTGTATTTGCAACTACTTCTACCGCCAGCCAGAATTATTTTTGCCCACGAAAATATCAGTCATACAATACCTTTCCAATAGCTTCCGTGTGATGCTGTGTACATATCTGTAGCCTGCTAACCCAGTGTTGCCGTTCTTTAGCATCAGTAGCTAATAAAAGCAAACCAAAAGAGTTATGTAAATGAAGACATTTTGAAGTATGGGCAAAACACCTGCTTAATTCTTTAAAACAGTCACAAGACTTTAACGGTGCAGAGTAATTTTTTTTTAAATCTAAAACTTGTTCAGCTGACTGTAATTAACTATAACATTAAATCAAGTTCAACATAAATGGCATGTACATTTTTCTCCCCCTCCCTTTTTTTTTAATTTTGTAAAACAAAAATAACTTCAACAAACAATAACTCCCCTCACACATATTTTAATCTAACAATATGACACATTTTCCTGGAATAAGAGTAAGGTACCCTGAGTTAGAAAGTGACAGCAAATCTTCAAGGGAAGAAATACTAAAAGATATTAGCCCAGATTTCCATAGCCTACAAAATCAGAGAATAGGCTTCTATAACCACCCCAAAAAAGGCTAACAAACTGAACATTAGGAATAATATACTTCTCTGCAAGCATCAACATATTACTGTTACCTATAATGATTTATAAAACTTTGAATCAGTACAATTTAAGGCTATTATACATGAAGATTAAACCCCATTCTACACATCTGAAGTTCATGGCCTTCTGAAAGTCATCAAACCCAAAGAGTATGGAATTATCCATAAAAAAGGGTGGTTTCTCACTGCAGAGTGGAATGAAAGTTTCACACGTAATTCTCATTGCAGCAGGCTGCCAAACAAGTCCTCTCACTTTGGCTGTGCCTTCAAGCCCAGCAGAGCAGCCACAGGTAAGAGCCAGGAGTGTCCTCTAGTGGAAGAATCCCCTGCCCGATAATCCAGGTCCTACCTCTTAGTTTATACTGCTCCCCGCTGGCAGCATTGACTGTAAAGGTATGGGAGTCTTCATCACTGGGTGAAATTACAGCTCCAGCTAGCTGTAGGGTACCCCTGGGCTTTAGATGTCTAGACTGCTCATTCACAAAGTACTCCAGCAGGCCAGCATCATTGTTTAAAACAAAAAACCTGCAATAATAACAAAGCAAATACACTAAATAAAACCAGCTTATTCTTTTCCTTTTTTTTTTTCTTTTCTTTTGGTGGGGGAGGAGGTGGTACCAAGACTTTCATTACAAGTTGGCACAGATGGGGCTGGGACTTAAAGACTTGAGTCAGTACATCCCCAAACACATGAATTATGTCTGCAACAAGACTGCACAAAAATTAAGTTCTTAGCAATTTTTTCTCAGAGACCAAGAATTGCACAACAGAACAGCGCACCCACAGAAGAGTGCTGCTGCAAGATTTTGGGAATCAAGAGAATATCCTGAATCTCTAAGGCTTAATACATCCTTAAACTACATAAAATAAGGGTAAAACACCCCCAGATACACTTGAGATGGAAAACTGTGAAACTGAAGCTATTCCACATTTAAAAAAAAAAAAGAAGGTTGACATTATGCTTTAACTATTCAGTTGAGTTTAATGATAAGTATATTGACACAAATCACACACGCCAGTGGTAGTACAGGAATTTGACCAGTGTGGTATGCAAAGGACCTATCTCTCCAATATTAATTTGGTTGCACTGTGCTGCTCTAGGAACGCCATCAAGCAGGAAGCCTGATCAGAGAATTTCACCTATCAAAGAAAAGCAAGTTATTCCAGGGGAGACAGACTTCCTGGGGAACTAAAGGCAAAAGATTGCTTGAGTTTGAATTTTCAGTAAAGAAGTCCTAATTATTTTTTTTTTTTAAAAAAGGATGGCATGATTTGGCATAAAGCTGAAGACTCAGCATAAAAAAAATACAATATTTTTAATGGAAAAGGAGGAAAAAATTAATGCTGTACATGCTTTCTACACATACAAGCACAGATATAAGCCACCAAATGAGTTAACAGCTTCATACTTCCTATGCATTTTATTCATCTACACGTTAGCTTAATCTATAGAGACAAGCATAAGACTCTTCCATAAAGTTTGCCTAACAGAAAAAGGGAAATCCAAATATTATTAAAAAAATGCTGAAATATGTTTATTTAGATGCTGCAAAGACCAACATTATGAAAAAGCACCATAAAAGACTTACCGATATTGCCAGCCAGTGACAAGATTGGTATATTTCATTAAGTAGCCACAAATATTTTCCATGTGATCACTATTAAAAAAAAAAAAAAGAGAGAAAAGCAATCAGACAACACCAAAAAAATTTTCCATCTTCTCAGCTTTTGATCATCATTATCTATTCTCAGAAAATTAATTTTCATCTTCATTTTTAGAATGGCATTACCATTTTAATAAAGCTACCAAAGCATAACAGATTTTCCAGCCTCGTTTCTAAAATAATTTCGTAAGACAGTTTAAGCAGACTTGCTGAACTCCAAATAATTTCAAAGCATAATTAGTTTCCCCAATACTTGAGTTTTATTCAGCAGGCACTTCTGGACACATTTGTACTAGTTTCAGCTAATTAAGGACTTAGAATCCATGCTTCTTTTGTCTCCTGCTCCCTTTTCTAAGCAAGCCTTGTATTTCTGGAGTCCTGAACAAAATTAAATTTCACTAGCTTATTAAGAGAACCTTGATCACAGTCATCAACCAAAAACAGTCCCTAGGTACTCCTACAGCAGTGTGGTTTTATTTATCCTTAATGCCCAGAACCCTCCCCAACTACACAAACAGGCATGCTCTTGAACAGATGTTCTACAGGACACAACATGTGGGCACAGGTCACATCAAGATACTCTGAAATATAAAACAAGAGCTGAAGCACCTCCTCCTCCAGCCTGGCAAGAAAATCAGGTAGTTTCTCTTTCAAAGCCTCAACTTGCAACATCCTCCAAAAATGAAAATCCATAGAGGACATTCATCGTGGAGGCTTAATATCACTACAGGCAAAATACATTACCACTTCTGAAAATCAAACATCCTAAATAAGGCTCGCAAGTCTCACGGCTATGAACTTATCACCTGAAAACCACAGTTTAAAGACCTACTTTATACTGTACATTCCCACAATTCTAGAAATGCCACCTCAATGCCCTCGCCTCTTACAGTAGGGCATAATCCTACACTGAAGAACACACTCTTTATAGACAATTTAGGTCCAGCATAAGAAAAAAGTTCCTATTATTCCAATGAAGAATTGAAACAATGACCCAAATATCAGACACAATTTGCTTTTTAAAAGAAACTTGCATTTAAGCTTATTTAGATTTTCAATTGAAACTTCTATAGCTTGTACTGTTTTGAAGATTAAATGAAAATTATTCAGAGTCCATTGGAGCAGCAGCTTGTCTTGGTCATTAAGAGGGCAAAGTAGCCCCATATCAGCAAAAGAGGAAAGGTGGAGAAAAATAGGACTACTAGAGCCAAGAGGTCATTTCCGTTACTGGGTTTTTTGCTGCAAACATAGTTGGACTAAGTATTGGGGTAGATTTCAAATAATAGCTGAAGCTGCTGTCTACACCTCATTTATAGACAGTGCCAGTATCACCAGATTAATTAGATACCTGACAATTCAATAAATACAACATGTTACACTAAGTTTCATCCTAAATGAAGCTATTAAGGATGACACTAATGAAGATAACCTCAGAGTAAATCACTGCCATATGAATCAATGCTGTATCACTGTCATTCAGTAATACTATTCAAAGAGATTCAAGAATGTACATTTTTGAAGAAAAATCAAGTTGCTGGTTTCTAATGTTACATTTTGAAACAAAAATGTGTTCTAGCTATTACTACAGCAATCAGTATTGCAGTAATATCCTGCCATGGAGAGCAGCCAGCAGGACTATCGAGGAATTTAATTTCTAATAGCTCATTAAGTGGTACTACAGATAAAAATAAAACTAAGGGGAGCAGAGGGTACTCAGGCTATAATATATTTTAAATGTACAAAAATGCTAAAGGAGACATAACCAAACTCATCCTCTGCAGATGCCTCTCATTTGTTATTATTGGCATAGAAGGGAAGTACAGTTTAGACTCACTCGTTGTCTTAATTTAGCTGAAAATTATGAGATTGCATAGTCATAAAAATGTATGAGCTTGGTTTTTAATCATCTGAAAATTGTCCCTAGTCACAGCTAATTGTTTTTCAGGTTTAGTGAATTCAAGCTTCACCCTTGCTTTTCAGTTAGACATCATACAGAGCCCTGCATATGTGGTCTAGAGCCGTTGCACTCTCCCATTAACTAACATGCTTAAATCACAGGTATGTTTAACAGAACCCAAGAAAAAAAAAATCAGAGAAATAACTTCACACTGCAATGAATACAGCAGGACTATATGCATGGCCTGTGGGACTCCATTCATCTGACAACGGTAAATTAAACAGTCTTTGATTAAAACCATTTGACAACTTTTTTTTTTATTTGAGCATGACAGATGAGATAGCTGATTTTGTCAGTCTTTAGAAAAAGGAAAAAGTAACCATAGAAGGGAATGCAGTCCTTTCAGTGATGTACTTCCACACTGAATGAGCACTTGCTACATTTTGCCTTCATCCACGTGTTCCTCTCCACTTGGATTTTCACTTTGATTAGACCCAAACTTCTCTAAATGCCTCTTCTTCAATAATTCCTCTCTCTAGCCTCAGCAGTCCCAAAAGTTGATGGTTTAACTGAAAAACTTTGAAAACAGCCCCCCAGAGAAGTCTGAGAAAGTGACTGAGGGCAAACAAGCCAGTCACCTCCAGCACAGTGGACACTGCCCATCTGGAAGGAACACATTGCAGCAAATGAACGTGAGCACAAGTGCATGATGTTAAATACACTGACCAGCTGTGTTTCAGAATCCCTAACTTTGCATGCAGGGGGTCCCCAAACCCCAAATCTCACCAAAAAAAAAGAGCTGTAATTCAATGTACAAGGTAAAGCTCAGAAGTACACTTAGCAGGTTTCTCCTATTCAGAAGCAAAAAGACCTCACCCGCCTCCGCAAGATCATAGAAATGTACTAAGCACCAATGGCCAAACCTCAGTATAGAAGAGCCCAACAAGCAGCAGCGGTGGTTGGTGCGGATCCCAAGACACACGACAGTCAGCTGCAGAGAGAACGGATTCCTTACAGACTAACGTCTGCAGCAGGGGAGGAATATAACACACTGACTGCCAGGGATGAGAGACTGAGCTGTGGCTTGCTTTTTGAGAGACCAGAGAATGTTAGAAGAGCCAAAGTCCAAAGAGATGGAGCATGAACAGAGGTCCCTGCTAAATGAGCCACCTCTTGGACAATACTGATTAAATTATTTTCCTTCTTAATTGTGTTCATGCATCTACAATTGAACTGCACAAACCCAAAAGACTATATTTAGTTCTCACCATGCCAAAGGCTCGGCAAACTTTTAGTACCCATGCAAGTAATGGATTAGCCTGCCTGAAGGGTATGAAAAACTTGGTTGATATTTAAAACATTTGCCTTGACAGTGTAAGGACCTAGAGGCAAACAAATAAGTAAATAAAAAAGTAAAAGCACAGACCTTACAGGTAATAATCAAACTCATCCAGCACAAATTCCCACGCCACACGGGCCAGGGAATTTTCAATATTTGAACTAAGGCTTATTTTTAAATAAGTAACAATTTTATACACTAAAAAAAGATATTTAAATCCAGTTTGCAAACTGCAATTCACAAAAGGTGGATCCTATAACTGTACACAAACCCGTAACAGGACTACCTTTAACTTCCTAATCTTCTTCTGGGTAGGCACTAGTACTTTCCTACGAACATAGAAAATCATTCTCAGTATTATTTATGAATAACAAGGCCATAGAATTACAACTACAGCATTTCTTCAATGTTTTTTGGGATTAGTGCCTCCACAGCAAGAGCCAAACTAAAATATTTGTTGTTGCTAAAGCAGTGTTGTAAGGCAGTTAACACTATAAAAAACACAAAACCCCAGTAATATTTCACTAGTATGGAATTAACACCAAAGCTCTCCCAGGCACTACAGAAAGCTTTTAAGACAGTAGACTCTGAGAACGAGAAGTTGAGATTCAGGCACTGGGTCTGCTCACAGATAACCACACTTTGTAAAATATGAGTAAGATCTCCCTTAAAGTTCTTACCAGCACTGTTTCTAATGAAACAGTAAAACCTATTTCAAAGTCACATGTGTACTTCAGTAGCCTCCACAATTCCCCATATTGGGTTTTTTGACTTCTACAAAACAGATTCCAGAAGTGACTTTGACACCAAACACTGAGCAACTTATCTCAACATTGACAGTGAGGCCTGGCTGCGCTGGGATCCTTCCCAACTCTAAGAATACCTTTGCATTCACGCTGCTGCCCACGTGCATGTGCATGTACCTATGGGTACATGCATCTTTTCATAGCCAAGATGCTGTTGTTGCTATTCAAATTCTCACAGCAGTCTCAGATTGTCAAAGGAACAGGAACAGCTCAGTAACAATGAGTCAACAACCCCTAAAGTCCACATTTCTGTAGAAATTCATGTCTCCTTCTGTCAAAGAATGACAAAAACAAAATATTTAAGTGTTGCAACAGACCTGTCACAGCCTTAAAGATGTAAAAAATTTTCATTTTAACTTTTGCTGGACTACTTTATGTGAGGACACTGTGCAAATCGCGATCCAGGAAAAAATTAAGCAGGAACTCATGGTACAATACCTGAACTCCACCCCAGTACATTTAGCACCCCCCAAAAATCTGGGGTTTTTCCAAAGGCTGAACACCACTGAACTTGGCTGCCCATTTATCATACTTTTTTTAGTTTATAAATATTGTGAGATAGACTGAAACTGTCCCTGTAACCAAAAGACTGAAGTCTATGAAAAATTACAAATCAGTTCATATTCTTTCCAGAAAACTATCCCTCCCCAGCTTCAAAGATGTTTACCACAAGCCAGATTTCTACATATCTAAGTGCTACTAAAATACAACTGGAATAAAACATTCACAAAGGATTATTGTTAGTTTATTTATCCTTTTCTAGCTTGATTTGTCCTTTTCTAGTATGCCTCTTAAGTTGCAGCAGCTGTCAGTGCCTTGCAGGGTGGTCTCCAGTCCTAGGGGGAGGAATAAGATAGTGATAGTCAGGCCAAATTCCCCCTGTATCCTGTTTACGTGCTGCACTCGTGTCTTGAACGCAGATGCTGAGGAACAGCACTCCCAGAATGACATCTTTCAGGAGCTTCAGCCAAGACACCCGAGCTCACACCTGACAAGCACTGGGCCAACATTTTCTCCAAGAAAAAACACTGATGCAGAAGGCCTCCCACCCTTTTTTCATACCCCTCACGGTGCAGCTCTCCCTGAAAGCCCCACACAAGCAAATCACCGCTAGCAGTGGCACAAAATTACACCCATCTGGAAAGCAATTACAGAAAACTTCCAGGACTGTCCTTCTGACAATTTTAATTTTGCTGGGACCCAGACAGCACCGTGTGGGATACTTTGAGCAGCCAGGTCTCTGAAGACCCAACAGCTGTTTGAAGAGCAAATGCAGCTGCCAAAGGCTTCCCCACAGACTTGTGTAAAGCCTGGCTACACGCGGCAGCTGAATGTGTGTGGATTTGCTTCCAGCAGGAAGGACGACCAGGAGCCTGGAACCCATGCAAACGTTGGGGAGGGCTCCTGAGGGAGGATCCAGCCTCCATACCTGCCACCACTGCCGTTAGGACAGTGCCCTCAGGCCCTGGCCAAGGGAAGAGCCTCATTTCTACTGAGGTCACACAGCAAGATGCAAAAACCTGGTGAAAGAGACTGCCTTCAGGTTAAAAGCTAACAAAGCATAAAGAAAAAGAAAGAAAGAAATCAGGACCATTAACAGTGCAAACCAACGAGTGGGTTTGACTATGTGGTTTGAAAAAAGCAGTAACCATTTTTACTGGACTTGTTCATCTCTACCTGCCCACAGGCTCACTGTTGGCAATAGCTTGCTTCTTCCTCACTGACTGCTGCAAAGTGCTTATCTACAGCACACTGATTGCTCTTTTTGTTACATGGAAGGGAAGAGCAGGGGAGAAGAGCATCCTGGTTTTAGCTGGGATAGAGTTCATTTTCTTCTTAGTAGCCGATACAGCGTGCTTTGGATTTAGTGTGAGGATAATGTAGATAACACACTGATGTTTTGGTTGTTGCTAAGTAGCACTTATCCTAAGTTAAGGATTTTTTGATTTCCCATGCTCTGCCACCAACCAGGTATACAAGAAGCTAGGAGGGAGCATAGCCAGGACACCTGACCCGAACTCACCAAAGGGATATTCCATACCATAGAATGCCACACTCAGTATATAAACTGGGGGGAGTTGGCCAGGAGGGGCAGATCGCTGCTTGGGCATCAGTCAGCAGGTACTGAACAGCTGCACTGTGTATCACTTGTATTTTCTTGGGGTTTATTTGTCTTTTTTTGTTATATTCCTTTTCATTACTATTGTAATATTTTATTATTATTATATTTTATTTTACTTCAGTTATTAAACAGTTCTTATCTCAACCCATGACTTTTACTTCTTTTTTTGATTCTCCTCCCCGTCCCACTGGAAGTGGGGAGGAGCGAGCAAGCAGCTGCATGGTGCTTAGTTGCTGGCTGGGGTTGAACAACGACAAAGAGAAAGGAAACAAAAAAACCTACGTCAGCAATGGAAACTTTGGGCATATCTTCTGCATCTGCAAAGATCACTTGCTCCCAAGAAACCACCATCACATTCCAGTCCCGTGGCTTGCTGGTACAAGAGCAGTTTCCCCAGTACACACAGCAAGGTAAGGCAGAAGCTCCTATGTTGTTACAGAGCACCTACATCCACATAAATTAGCTCTGCTTTTCCAAATGGCTTTTGGAAGAAAATAAAAACTAACCTTTCTGTACAATTCATCAGCAGTGCCCTACAGTCAACTGTAAATTGGCAGCAAATCTCCTGCTCTTCAGCTCATGTATTTGACTATTCAATTATAAGTTTAGAAACCAACAAGTGCAAGGAAAAAAGATCCAACAATGTAACATGCACATTGAGAGTAGACCCTGGGGATGCTTCAGAACACCTATCACTTGCCCACAAGCATGCTAGCAACACACACATCCTCATTAGACATAAAAACTTCTCTTAACATGTACTCCCGTAAACCCTTGAGAGCACAGATATGCATTGGAAGAGAAGTGCAGGCTTGCCACGAAGGAAGGGTGTGGCAGAGCCAAAATGAGCTGTCAGCTGTCCGTGAGCCCGGTATGACGCAGTGCAGGCTTCCCATCTGGAGGTGAAGGGCTCTGCCACTGCCCAGCTCCCCACTTCCAACACAGCAGTTGCATTTGCACCTGAAGCTTCTATCAATACTAGTTCTCAAGGGGCACGATAAATCCAGCTTACAGGTTTTTTTAAAAACCATCTTAATTAAACTTGCATTTGATTGTCCTCTTTTGTGCATTAATGCCACAGGTCAGTTATACACAAATGAAACTATTGTATCGTTTTTGCAGGGTAGCAACAGAAAAAAAGGAAAAAATAATAATAATTAATAAGTAGCAAAACATTCCCCTCACTGGACTACTATAAATCTGATTATTTATCATATAAAGACCTCTTTAACTCTCAAAATACATCTGCCTGGAAAAAACCTGCAGTGAGTTTCACCTAAGCAATTTCTCTTCCACTTACATGAACACCTCAAGTCAGCAAGAACTCCACTCACGTATAATTTATTTGTGGATTTGCATCAGAGTAACACAATGGAAGCTGGACCCAAGAGCCAGTAGCTAACCCTGCAGATTTTGCTGCAATGATAACTACTACTCAAGCTAACGCTGGAAAAAATAACTGTAGATTTAGCCAACAACATTTTAGAGCTGGAGCATTCAGAAAACAGGCACTTCAAAAGGTTGGAATTTTCCACTTAATACCTCTGGAGAACAATTGTTGCCTGCAGCTTTGCTACCGTTTATGTTACCAGTTTACATTAGCACACCATAATGGCCAGTGGTTTGAAGTCTGACTAGCAAACAGGTACAAGTGGTGCACTTCAGGGGTCGATACCGCTAAATGCCTCGGAGCTGGCCGATGGACCAGCACACACACTCTACAACCTCTCAGGTGAGACCAAACCTAGGAGAGCAGTCAGGATGCAGTGGGGTGGGCTGCCTTTCTGGAGCATCCTGACTGCCCAGAGGATCAGGCTGAACAAGACCACCTGAACCTGTGCTCGACACTTATGAAGGAGTCATGTACCGAACAATAAAAGGAGAAATTTATCATCCCGTTTTACATATAGGGCATAGAAGCACAATGAATTTTCAGCCTCTCTAACTTTGAGACAGTCGTGACCCAATTTTTATTTTATTTTATTCATACATTCAAATCACAGCTTCTGCTGATTTCAGCTCCAGCTGTGACCCTGCGAAAGTTTTGCAAAATCAGAACCAACTGTTACAAACTAGGTCTCCGAGAAAAAGAGGAACACACAGTTAGTGATTACAGCGTAAAACCAGTTTAAACAGTATGACTATTACCACAGAGGAAGTCAGAGCCAGGGTCAGAAACCAGCTCCTTAAAACAGCATCCTGCAGTTCTGCCCAGCAGATCTCATGCTTTCTGTTACATCCCCACTGCAATGAACGAAATCAACTTCCCAATGCAAACTGGGCTCTTCGGTAAACTGATCTGTCAATGCCTAAATATTAACCAAGATTTCAAAAATCTCCAGCCTCATCGAAAACTCAGGAATTTACACCTGGAAGGAAAAAGAAAAAAAAAAATGCATACCCATAGCAAAAAGCCTTCCCCCCCGACACTGACATTCCTGCTCCAAAGCAGGTTGTCAAAGGCAAGATGGTCAGCTTAACACATACAAAGAAACAACATTTCTCCTATCCCACTTCAGCCTGCCTGCCCCCCCTCCCATTTCAGCATTAGACACATGGTACAGAAAATATGAAATGGTACCAGCTTTGCAAGCACCCTAAAAAGAAAGTTGTCCAGCAGCATTACCAGCAGGCAGTGATCCCCTACAAGAATAATTCATCGGCACTGGCAGGTGATCAGAGTGCATGTCAAGGCAGCGTCCTTAAGTAAGCAGGGGTCCTTGCACACATGCCTTAATTTTCAAGGTACAGTAAGTACACCACAAGAACCTGCATAGGATAACCTAACAGCAGCAGCTGGCACTTTCTGCTTCTGCATTAAGCAACCTGATTAGGTCAGCCACATGCAGTTTGTTTTTCATCTTCTCTCTGGGGAGAGAACATGTGTGGCAGAGCAGGATGTTTAAGTTGTAGTTTATGTTTAATTAACTTGCTGCTACATAATTACATTAGAAAATATGAAGTTGAAAAGTATCCTTTGCATGTAGCGAAGAACAGACATTTATAATGGCCGTTAACTCCTGCAGAAATCTATTCCATGGAAAGCACAAATTACTTGATATTTAGAAGCTATTCAAAAGTTTGTGCTTCTTCAGTTTAACTTAATTTGAAGTCTGTATGAATATCCCAGCATTGGCACGAGTATCCTGCAATGCCAGAACTAAGCCCCACATTTGTCACTCCTGCCCCAGTGAGTTCTACAGCCTGCCAGTTCAACACAGGGATTCTCTGAGAAGCAGGAGAGGGACAGTGCTCTTGATAGCCACTCACTGAGGAGCCACAGGCCTGGAGAAGGGAATCCAGATCTTGCTGACCTGGTTCAGGCTCCCCACTAAGAACATCAGTCATCACAAAGCTCCTGTTTAAATTACCCAAACCTGTTTCCCCAACTCTATCCACTTACTACGCCCTACACAAAGATTTACTTCTCTTAATTTACAACGCATCTGAGCTTCCATCTGCTCCAAACCCATTCTTCCAGGTTGTAAATACATGTGTGAACATGAATGGCTCACCTACCTTTGGAGAAGTGCTTGGGGCTTCAGCAACTGGTAAAATTAGCTTGATAAAAGATGACCTTAACATTTTAATAACACAAAATAGATCCTGAGGTGGATATAATCAGCTGACCATTTTAAATATGGGCTTCTTGTCTCTTCTAATGTGCAAATTATGTGAAGTGCAGCATTTCTAACTTAGTGTTATGAATATGGTATACTCATTAAGCAAAGACTCAAGTGAGGATAAAGAAATTCAGGCACCAGGTTTTTCAGCCATTTCCCTCCAGCATATCAAACAAACACGACAGCTGTCCTAGTGTGATTTTTAGTAATAAGAAGGAATACAACACACAAAATTGCAACAATAAGTTCTGAATTTCACAGCAATAACTTGAGAAACTCTTCTTTTCAGCATCTGGTTCATCACACCTCAAAAGGCCAGCAATAATTAGAAAGTGAGCAGCTAGGGCTTTCTGAAGGCTGTGCAGTGGTATCTTCACAGACCACCAGAAACAGAAGCAAGGAAGATCAGGGCTCACTTTGATGCAAGTTTGACATCAGAGCTGCCAGCCAACCCAAAAGCTGCCAGCAGAAGCGTAACGCAGGGGCAGCAGAAACCCCATCCCCATGGGTGGCCTACACCACGATGTCACAATGCCATCAGGTTCTCACAACAGCAGAAAACCGAGGAAGTGGGGTGGGCTGTAAGAGCAGGAGAAAGTCAAAGCAGCAACTTGAAGCAGGAGCAGCCCTTGCCAGACCTCCCAGGTAACACCATAAAATTACAGCCTCTCCCTCCGCGGTTTCGCACAACAAGGAAGGGGTTTACAATTATCGATTACAGTGAATATACAAAAATTCCACATAGGATTCCAAAGAATTTTAAGCAGTGCAGAAAGAAAATCCAGAACCAGGGAGATGGGTAATAAGAAGGAAGTACTAGGAGTACCAGCATTAGAAAGAACTGTCCTAGGACGACACTAACGTCTACACGGAGGTTTGGGCGGTTTCTTTTCTTCCATTAATCAAGTGATAGGGACTTTAACTTAAATTCTGGCCTGCTCTCAGGCGCCCAGAGTTAATTAGGTTAGCTAACACACTCTATTCCAACCTAACCAAGAATTCGACACTTATATTAGTACTATGATGAGAAATGTTAAGTTCAGAGGCAAGAACGGAGGCCTAGCAAGGGAAAGGTTTGCAACAGGAAGCATTGCTAAATACTGTGCCGCCATTACCTGCTGTATCTGTTTCTACCGAGCTGGCTTTTAAAGGCCAAAAAGATGAAATTTTTTCTCCCAAGATCAAACATTCTTGGAACGTGGCTAAGAATGCATAGAAACTAGAAAAACCCTGTATGTTTTCTTGCAACTAAGACTGACACACCACCCTCAATAAGAAGGATTCTTTTCCACTCAAGAAGATGGTGTCAGTATTAAGACACTTCCCTATATTACTACTAATTAGATCCTTTTGCAACATTGCATGAATAAAAATCATAAACACTTCCATGGCCTAGCTCAGTCTCATACATTTTGCTTCCATATTTGAAGTGCAAAGGATCGTCAGTCACCCTCTATGTTAACTGGGATCAAATCAGAGAAGCATTTCCTTTAGAACACATTTCCTATCAGATCACTTTATGAAGAGGAGTTCATCATCATCTTGAACTGCAGAATTAAAATATATTCAATGTGTTTCAGCTACCAGTTCTTGTTATCGCATGCTGACCTGCTCAAACACAAGAGACTGAATTAAGGTCAATAACATTTACTCCCTTTTTTCAGTATTTATGAAGAGTACTTACACAGTCTCAACTGCAAAATAAACAAAGCCCTTAGAAGAAGACTGGTGGCCATTTAACCTGGTTTAAATTTGTTATCCTTTCACATTTGACACCAAAAGATTACAATGTTACTCTTTTTGCCAAAACCCTCTCTCTGCTATTTGTTTGCATTTCTGTTTGCTTACTCTCAGCCTCTCTTACTCCAGCCCAAAGCCCCATGGAGTAATTCTGCAAAAGAATCTGCCTTAGGTTGATAATGTATTTACAACAAGAAGCCACCCAGCGTGAAGAACCCTCTTAACTGCCATTGTCACCCCTAAGCAAAAAAAAAAAAAAGTTATATCAGTCTCACAAGTTGACTCCTTTTCTTAGAAGCTACTTTCACCCAAATGTTTTTCTATACTAATTTACAACTGTGAATAACCCTGCAGCACTTAAGTAAACTTTCAGACACAGCTAACTAAAGTTAACTTGCTTCTTTAAAAAAAGGAGCAAAAGACATACAATATGTAGCATTTTATAAATATATATGGCTAAACCCATAGTGAGCAGATGCTAAAACCATTTTAGAAATAAGGAACAAAGGCAGTTATCTACAAAAATACACACAGAACTGAAAAGGAAATAGGTTTTGAAATATAACTTGTAAGCTTAAAAATCAGCAACCGCTTTGGAAAATAATGAACATTTTATACATATTGCTACCCGCAAGGGAAGAAATGCTGGGAATCCTTTTAATAGCAGCTGAATTGATTTATGTATGTGAGAGCAGAACCACTAAGAAAAATGAAAGAAGACACATTAGCATGTTTCCAACTGGGAAAGACAATCTTGTTTCTCTAGTCAACCACAGTGCTTTGAACTTTTAATTTTGTAGATAAATGAGAACTAGTTACTGCAAGCCATTTCTCTCAAAATTATCTGAAAACCCCTCAAGCCAGGCTGAAATGATTTGTTTTACTTCTCTGGCACATACTCTAACCAGCTCTCTATTTAGCTCATAGACACAGATTCTGCTTTCTGGTTGTGAAATTTTTATGTTACTTGAATGACTATGATTCACAAGTCACAGAAGTACCTGCCAAAGCTGCCTCCTTTCTCTCACTGCTTTGAAGCTACTCTGTTAATTTACCCTAGAGCAAGGAAAAACCCAAATGAAGATGGTCAAGACTAAAAGCAGAATTGTTGAATGCAAATAATTATTTATATTCCTAGCCTGATTACTGATGATGATAAAACAGCTGGTTAGAAAATGTTATAATCTTTATTAAGTAATCTTTTAATACTTTGAAGTTATTCAGAAGTCCCACCTCACGGTAACTGTTTCTCTAAATTAAAATAGGAATAAATAGTTCAGCATGGCAGCACAGCCTCTCAGGTTCTATTTATCTGCTTAATTGCAAGTTAACATTCACACTATTCTTGACCCCAGTCAGGAAAATGCAGCAGAGAGTCGGTTGCTCTCAGACACACTCTGACCCTGACCATATATTCATACGTAAACAAGATAATTTCCTGTCAGATGCCTAGAAGAGCAGTTGCTCAAGAACTCTTAACTTCTATTAAGTCCAAAAAAAGTATCTTCCTGCTCTCTGAAGAAACTGAGCCCTTACAAATTTCAAAGGAGGCACTGCTGTACTGGGTCTAAACTGTCAGCCTTAGACGGCTGTCTAAACTCACCGTCCACAGGCTACAGGCAGAAAGACAGCAAAGAGGTTCAGCTGGATCTCTGCGTCATCAGTGTCTGGCAGCCTCTGGTTGTCTCTTCTTCTCCACTACCCTAAATGTTTGCTCTACCACGGCTATTTAAAAAGCTCCCTATTATGCCTCTACAAAACCATAAAGTTAGACCTTCTGTTTCACTTTTTATTTTCTAGACATGCACTTTACCCCAAGAATGTGTGACTTTCCACCTCTTTGAGAGAGGTTCAGTTTTCATTATTTCAGGTTCCGGCAGTGCTGGAGGATTTTTTTTTTCCCACTGTTAAAATTCCCCATTTGGAGCATTGAAGTATCAAGTACCTGTTGTTCCATCTGTCTGACAATAACTATGCTACAGCTGTTTTGACAAGATGCTTCACCAAATACAGAGCTATACTTCTGCACCAGATGCAGTCTATGCTGAGCAACTACTTCAGGACCCTACTTCTGCCCAGCTGCATGACCACACATCAGTCACACTCTGTACTATAAAAGTTGAAGACCAAAATTTCCACCAGAAGCTCCCAGCAAATCTGTTTCTAAACACCCCTTATTTTAGACACTGATTTATTGTTACAGGGGTCTTTCTCTCATCAAATGCATTTTAAAAATAAAAGTAATCCACAAAGTAAAAACAGCTACAGCATCCCATCCAGGAGAACTTCCTAGGGAAGCAGGAGAAGGTGATATTTTGTCAGTAATTAGATAGAGACAAACATAGGAGTAAATAATTGATTCCCAACACAGCAGAGATTAACACTGAGCACCTCAAGTGTCCGCAATAATACAATCAGTACATTAAACTTGTCCCAATGATCTAGAAAGAAAAAAATAATAATAATTTGCACTAGAGTATTAGAGCAAATTAAACCAGATATTGATAGCTGCAAGGAATAACGTGGACAGTTCCCACTTATAGCTGTCAAGCCACCAAACTGGCTATCACTCAGTCAGTTCAACTTTTGCCCTACAAGCCACAGCACTGAGACAAGAAGCAAAACAATTCGATGGATAATTTTAAACAGTGAAATTTCACTGCATAGCACTGACCTGTGACCACCACCTCAAATATACTATAACAAAAAGGAGTTCAGGCAAATCAGGCATCTCACCCCTTCCACTGCCTCCGATTCCACATAAAAATATAAAGTCCTTCCATTTTGACTGCAAAAACTAACTCCTGCGTTTCACATGTGAAACGTGGATAGTAAGTGTTTGGTCACAGTAATAGCAATTTTCATTAGAAAATTCAGAGTTATACTTGAATCCATAGTTTAAAAAAAAAAAAAAAAGAGTTTAGAAGCAACTGGAAACAGCAGATAAGACAACCAATAACTGAATCTGACAAGAAGCTTTCCCTATTTAACAGCCTGAAATATTGGCCCTGAAATCACCACTTTTCTTTCTGGCACTAGTCACCAGAAAAGTAAATTACTTATGACCCAGATTCCCAGCGATGACCGAGCTGTTCGCTCCCTATTAAAATCATCCAGGCACTCAGTGCCTGCACAGCCTGGGTGCTCATTTGTCTAAGCCATCTGATAGCCCTCCATCCCGCACAGCGCACACAGATGTACCACGCTCTGGTTTTGCCGTCTCCACATGCAGGAAACAGAAAGCCAGTCCATCTGGGCTGGCAGATGACGGCTTTGGAGAGTCTCCATTTGAAGGAGAAGTGTGCAAACTTCACATAACAGCAGTATTTTCAACAGCAACACAGCAGAACTCCAGTCAAGGACGAGAGACCTAAAAGCAGAGATTCGGAAATCTCTCAAGCAATGCCTTAGAGGGCTCACTATCGGTGTGTGAGTGGAAACTCTTTCAGCCAGAAAGCACACCAGAAAAAAAGTACATGAAAACCCCCAAATCCCTCAAACGCACAAGCAGGTCATCCAAAGGAAGCATTTTAGTTTGAACCCATTTCAAACTAATGCCACGTGCTCGGCTTCTCCTGCTTTCTCTGCTCTCCTCTGCTGTATTTGCTGTGTCTGAGTAATCACCCCGATTTATGCTAAGCGCAGCCATTCTTAAAATAAGTCAGATAAGAGAGAAACTCCGTGCATACTCCGAGTTTCGCCATCAGCAGCAAATAGAAAGCATCAATAAAAATAAAAAAAGACGAGAGGCTACCATTAAGTTCTTTAAGAAGACACACCGAGCTAAAATTTGGCACAAAGTTTCACTTTTTTTGGAAAGGCTGGAAAGCGATGGAGCGCCTTCAGCAACTTCAAACCGGTCTGGGCATTGTGCCAGGCAAAAAAAAAAAAATTAAGAACCGATAGGAAGGACCAGAGGCACAAACACCGGCAGCATCCGCAGCCGCCCGGGCGCGGGGCTTTGTGCTAACACAGAGGGACACGAAAATCGGAGCCGACTGACAGCCGGCGCCGCGCCGAGAGGGCACGGGGAGGGGGGAGCGAGCGGCCGGGGCCGGAGGAGATGTCCCCGTCCCCGTCCCGGTCCGTGTCCGTGTCCCCCCGGCACCCCGCGGCGGATCGGCCTGCCGAGGGCGTCCCAAGCCGGGGCAGCCGCGCCCACGGCCCGCGCCCGAAAGGGGGTGGGCGGCCCTGCGAAGCCGGGGGGGGACACGGGCGTTTCCAGCGCCTCACGCCGGGCTCCGCAGCCCCTCACCTCAGCTCAGCTCACCTCAGCTGAGCTCAGCCCGCCCCCGGCCCGGCCCGCCGCGCCCACCTGTACTGCCAGCCCTTGGCGCCGCGGCCGCCGCCGCTCTTGCTGCCGCTCTGTCCCGCCGGCGGCGGCTGCTCCGGCTTGCTCTCGCCCTCCGGCCCCTTCATGGCCGCCGCGGGGTCGGCGCACTGCATGGCGCCGCAGCTCCCCGCCCCCTCAGGAGCGCCCCCGGCCCAGGGCGGGCCGCCTATGCCGGGGAGCGAGGGAGCCCGCCCCAGCCGCCCGCCGGCCC
>JANZLQ010000001.1:42723075-42734036 GCA_026212715.1 Elanus axillaris
CACCCCGCGGCCTGGCCCGGCCGCCTCTTCCGGGTCAGCGCCGCCGCCATCTTTAGGACGGGCAGCGGCTCCCGGGCTGGGCCCGTCGCGGCTGCTGCCGCGCTTAAAGCCACAGCGAACCTTTAAAGTGATTTTAAACTCATGGCTACGAGCATTCTCCCCCTCCACGCCCACGCCCCCCAAAAAAAGAGAGAGGAATAAGGAGAGTGAGGGACCCAAGCTGTGTCCCATTCAGGCTGTTACGAGCAGGGACATGAAAGCCCTTGGCTGGGATCTTGCAGAGTCTTGTCAGAGAGACGTGCGAAGCGGGGCCCAGTTCACCAGTTCATTGACCAAAGCCACCGCACGTCCTGGCCTCGAGAGGAAGTACGGTTTCCCTCCTATTTTTCCTCCCGTTACTGCATGCGGGCAACAGCTAAGCAGGGTTTTTTCTTTCACAGAATGGCAGCAGGGCTGACTGGGAGAAACTGGTTTGGTGGTTGTGTGTCTTCTTTCAGGGCAGGCATGGCATTTGGACAACCAAAACTTAACTGACTGTGGCTGCGTTGTTTCCTAAAACCGGGGCAGAGGAGCCTTGACAATTCCGTGACAGTTAATCCATGATGAAGATTAATCAATCGTCTGATGAAGAAGGGCAGGATCAGACACGGCCATGGTTAGCAAGGTTGCAGTTCTGCTCCACATCTCATCCAAACTGCCTCCTCCACTCTCCAGCTCTTCGCCTATAATACTGTAATCAACCATTACACAAAAGATGCTGAAAGTTCCCTAGGTGAGAATCTACATGGAAGTAAAAATGTAAAGGGGAACATATTTCAGACTAATAGTTTATTGACCCAGACCACCGCCACCACCACCCCCCGCTAGCAGCTTTGTGCCCCCTGAAGGCTGCCCTGACTTTCCCATCGCCTACCAGCACGTTCCCACTCCCCCAGTGACATTCAAAATGTCTTTGCCTTTGACCATCAAATGAGGATAGCACATTATGAGCATCATGTCTTTAAAATATATTTATAAGCTTTAATCTGGCTCTAAATTAGCACATATCTATCCCTCTTTGCCAAACGCACACGCACATAATCTCAGCTAACAGACCCCAGGCGAGAACTGCCTGTGGCACCTACACCTATAATCTCTCTCACAGAGACGTACTGCATTACCACTGCACAGGCATAAAATACCCCACTTCTGCCTTTTTAGAAGCATGCTTATCACTGCAGGGGAAAAAAAAGGGCTTTTTCAGCTGCATTTTTGTCCTGTGGAACCGCAAGAGAAGAGATCAGCAGTCATGTTGTCCATTGAAGAAATTTTTGGCCAGAACTGCACTCCTCTTGCCCTCCAAACATGTTCCTTCTCTGCCTATCACTTGACATTTTAATTGAAAATATAATGTAATTGCATGGTATGATAATGCATGCCAACACCACTGAAATTTTCCAGGGAAAATCTGAAGCAAAAGCAACTCAGGCAAGAATTACACCTGTGTACTTTATTTCCCCCCTGCTTGAGGACAACCAGTCCCAACAGAGACGTAGATTCCCTGGGCTAGACCTTTTGTAACCATCACAGGTGGTTGGTAGGATGTTCTTCCCCCTAGAACTTCTCCAACACCCAAGACAGGCCAGTGATCCTTAGTGCATGTTTCTGCAGCCCCTCAGCATCTGGTCCCTGAGCTCAGGGTGGTGAACTCAGATTTGCTTCCCCCATGCATTTGCTTTTTTTCTCTTAAAAAAACGTGTTGCACTTGCAGTACCAGAGGCTGTCATAAGATGGCATTGAGAAAATGCTTAATAGCACAGAAAGGCTAACAGCTTAAGCACGTTTGTTACGGATTTACAGCTCAAGCTGCCTTTTATCTTTAGTCTACGGTTGCCACTAATTATAACTTGTGTTCAGGTTCACTGCTCTCAGCCTCCTTCCCCGGTTATAATTTAGTGGCTCAAAATGACCAAAATCCCAAACTGGCCTTTGCAAGCACGGCTGAGGGTGAATGCCGAGGTCATACAGCAGTGCCCTGCCTGAGCCTTGCCTCTTGCTGTGATTTCTAGGTCTGGAGGAAGAAATGAAGAGCTGCAGATCTGGAGGAGGAAAGCGTGAATAGGATAACATGCATTTATTGAGTTTTGCCAAATCAAATCCTTGTAGGCCCAATTATGGCTACAAGCTGAAGCAGATCTTATTTTATTATAACCCATGTTTAAGTAAATTTGCCAAATTTGCTGTAATTTATTATTCTGTTAATCTTGGGAAACTGCCCAGGATCTGATCAAAACCATGTACCACCTTTGGTGATTTCTTCCGAAGCTTATAGTCTGCATCTCTTCAGATCAGTATCATTTCTTCAGAGCAGCAAGATCTATCCATGTTCAAACAGCAAAGCTCTAAAATCCAGCATATTTTTCATCACCTGTGTTCTTACAAAAAAAGTATCTGGGTTTTTTTTGTAAGAGAAATGATGATACAAGTTTCTTACCACTCCTTTGTCGGTCAGACAGGATTTTTTTCCTGACTTAATATGTGTCTTTGGAAGAGGACGAGTTTAACATAGTTTTAAATCTCTGTCCTCCTCTGGTAGTTGGTCCACGGAAGATAAGCAATTCCGGCTCCTCTCTGCTAAGCGAACTACATCCTCTACAGGCATGCGGAGGAATAACATCAACCCTGGGAAAGGAAAGCCAGAAGTGCAGCCTGTCTTTATCACACGAGGAGTGCCATTTTTCATAAGCGTTGCTGAACCAGGGGAGCTGCTGGCTAATGAGAGAATGACCAGAAAAGTAACGTTGCTGATAGCGCTTCACATCTGCATTTGTTAGCTGTACAATCAATGTTTCCTAGGGTTACATTCTTTCTCAAGGCAATTGATACTTGAGTTTATTAATAGTCTGGGAAACATCTCATGTTTTCTGGGCTCTTCTAGATAATGAACATGAGCTAACTGCCTATTCTTACCAAGAATAAAAGATACCTGTCTACTAAAACTGTAGATGTCGTGACACAAGAACAAGAAAGGAAAAGGAAATTTGGTTGAAAGAAAAGCCTTTCTCCTTCAACATACTGAGTGCACAACTGTATTCTCCTGACTGCAGGTGAAAATGGCCAGTAAGGTCAGGCAAACGCAATAGAAATTATTTCAGCCTCCAGATGATTTTACACTGTAGCGATCATTTGACAGAATGCCTTGATTTGTGAGCTTTACAGCTATCACTGACTAGCTGGGTCTGTGGCTTTGCTGCAACTTAACCTGCACAAGAAACAATGCTCTGTTTGACCTGCAGGATCTGTCGTGCTTGCTTTTAATGGTTATTCATCAGTCCTTCTGTACTCTTAATGAGTCAAAAGCTTTTTTCATTTGGGCTTTCAGTCACTGTCAGTTGTCTCCTAATGTCCTTGCTCTTCTCTATCAATCCATGCGCATCATATTCTGCCATAATGCAGGTCCAGCTGAAAGCACCAGACTCACAGATGGCAGCAGCCCATGCTGCCTACGAAGTTTCCTTCCCAGTCCACAAACCATTCGCGCCCTTTACACTCACATTTGGCACCATTTCCAGTTGCACTCAGTGTGATTTTGCATTGAGTCATGCTCTGGGATCCAGCGTTACATCACCCCAACATGATCCAGACATGGAAACATACATTGGGGTAGCAGCAAAGGCTTGGTCTAGCTGGAAGCCAGGAGCACAATCTCAGTAGCTTCCTTCCCCTCTGTGAGGCACCCTCTGAGGAAAGGACCATGCTCTGGGAGCTCAGTGAAGAACAGCACTGAAGGACCTTGCATCTGCCTCTGGAGCAGATTCTTTGGAGTTGCTGCCTGTGTACAGCTATTTTTGTTTAATGCTTCTGTGTGGACAGAGGCTTGCCACAGCCTGGAGCTGTCATCCTCATCATGCTGCCACAAGGCTGCAAAAGTAGCAGAAGCAACGCTGGTCTGCAGTCATCGCACAAGAGCAAAGAGCATGGCAGCCCCATCCCTCTCCACAGCAGCATATTGCAATGAGCACACTCATGTTGCCTTTTATCTTTTAGACCTGCCCACCACCCAGCCCCACCACCTGGGAACAGTTAAAGCACTTACACCTGGTCTTGGTAGCGACTTCCAAGTCCCCACAGACTGAAGCTTGTCCTAGAGAGGTAGCTGACCAGCAGCAACAGGAGGTAACCATGTTATGACCAGAGTTTGAGACATTTCTGTAGCCACAGCACCAATCAGCACTTTGTCTCAATCCCTTTGCCTGCCCTTGCATAGCTGCCCAGCACACATGGTTTTAATCTGGCGGTCTTCTGGAGCTGCTGCTGACAGCCGGATGTGAGTCCTGGGTCTTCGCCGAGAGCCAGCTCTCTGCTTGCTCAAGTCACACAGGGACACCTCTTTGCTCTTTTTCTCCAACTCGCAAGCAGGCAGAGACCTCAGGGTATTGCCTCACTGCCCACAGTGCAAGCTGTTCTAGTACAAAGGGCGATGGCTGGAGCCTATCACCTCTGCCTGGTCCTTCTGCACCATGGCAGGACTCGCCTTCTGCCTTGCCTCAGCAGCCCCCAGGTGACTCTGCTCCCTGCGATCCAGGGGCCTTTTCTGCCATGTTACTCACTCCAACAGAGAGTGAAACAGAAGCATCCTCCAGATAGCCCCCTACACAAGCCCTTTGTGTGGGGAATTCAAAAACGCACATTCGTCTGCCTAGGGCCTGACTTCTTCACTAAATGTAGCCACATGCGAGTCCGTCACTGAGGCGTCAGCCCTGTAGCGCACTGGGACCACCCAACAGACTCTCTGCGTGGGGAAAGTGAGCAGGTACCCAATGAGCTGGGCTGGGTCACCTCTGGAGCAAATGTGGACTTGCTGCAGGAAGACCAGAGGAGGCCTAGGAAAGCGCATCCCCTTACCACCAGCCTGGGTACGGCACGTGCTCAGCAGACACGAGGGGAGCACGTGCTGTGGTTGTGGCTGAAGAGCTTCCCAGCTTTTTCATCCGTCTCATGGCCACCACCAGCCTTTCTCTAAAGACTTTTTCTGCCCTACCCTATGGCACAACATGGCATTGCTGCCTCCAGCTGTTCTGCAGCTCGCCATTAGGACTCCTTTCCTCCATGATTCTCAGTTTTCCTGAAGAGCTAATGTGTTTTTATTAACATCTGGACTAACCTTAACAGCTGCTGAATGAATTCAGTTCTTCAGTCACTAGACCCTTCTCCTAGAAGCTTTTCTGTGCCTTGCTTTACTCCTACACACTTTTTCTGCATGGTTTCTATGGCAACATGATTATTTCTCCATCTGCTGTAGATCCCCATTATCATGTTTAGCTGTTTGTTATCTCAGTCAAATGCCATTTCCAGGTATATCATGATAACAAGATTGGTTTGGAAACCAAGCCAAAGCGCTTGCTAATTTTTGTGGGCAAACCTGTCCTTCGTAATTTGGCTGCTATGTTTCTGTACAAGCTCTTCCTGTGGGATGCTGATACTGAGCTATTCTCATTACCAGATCTTCTACTTGTATCTGCACACTCTAACCAAGTCTACATCCACTTTGTAATTTCCAAATGACATCCTTCCTTCTCGTTGCAGCCTGTACTGCCTACAGAGTAGGTATATTTGGATTCTGCAAAGTCTTTGTAGGTCTGTTGCCTGAGGTTTAACATCTATTTTATGGAAAATTAACTCTAAGTTACCAGTAATGTCTTTCTTTTGGCAAATGCATTTTTCAGTTCTGCTATAGTCCTCCTGAAAACTTTCTCTGTTGGATTACAGAAAGCCCTAAAGAGTACAGATGGTTTACAACTGGCCTCTCAGTCTGTTCTGCTTGAATTCCTTAAATTACTTGGAATTACATAGATTTCTATAGGGCTAAAATCCAGTCTCATTTTCTGGCTTTTTGGATAACTAATTTAAGAGTGAAAAAAAAGTTCTTCCTATATAATCCGATCAGAACCTGCAGCAAAGAACTCAATAAAATGAGTAAGAACTTCACTGTTGATTTATTTTCTAGATCCCATGAGTCAGTAAAAGCAGACTGCAAGAAATCCATGTGGAAGCTGTAAAGCTGTAAGTAATTTGGACTGTCAGCTCTTAGGGGCATAAACTGACACTATTTAGTTGTACCTAATGTCCTGGAACAGGTGCTTTGAGATATTACATGCTACCTCAGTATAAATGGTTATTATTTACTATCTATAATTAAAAGTAGTTAAGCATACGATAATTTAGTGTTCATATATATACATTTAAAACCATGCAAATCTTCCTTTTAGAATATAATTCAGGGAAAGCTTATATGCAAAAATTTTCCAGTGGAAAATGAAGAGGCCTGTGATACACAAGTAATTTTGATGCTAATGCTGTTGTTCACCAGGCTGTCTAGCGTAAGGTCAGGGTCAGGTGTGGCATTTGCAGTTTTAGTTGAAGTGGTAGGTTTTCAGTGGTCTGCAGACCTCGGCCAGGGGAAGGTTTCTGTCAACACTCACAATGGTGGGCTTCTCTCGCACACCCAGGCTGAATTTGGAAAGTCTTGTTCTAAACTCCAGGCCTACCCCAATCTTAACTCTATCCATGGCTCCACAGGTGAGAAAACTAAATGTTTGAGTCCTGCTGACGTCAGCACAGGACGCTTGGAAGAAAAAAGCATGATTTTCAGCTTCTCTTTCCCTAAAACTCTGAAGCCTGCATTCCTAGAGATGCTGAGGAGCGATGCTGTCTGGTCACCACCCCAGGGAGTGCAAAATTCATGTCCTGCTTTGCTTTCAAGGAGTCACAAGACAGAAGAGGCTCCCTGAATCTTACTTCTCTCCGAAGAGCTCAGACACAATAAGGAGGAATATTTCCTGTAGCTCCATATGCCCACACAGGATGCAGACTGTGATGCAGACAGTGCAGAATGTCTTAGGAATACGCAGAAACCCTAGTGAAAAAAAAAAACAAGAAGGCAGTGATATGCAGAGAAAACTATCCTTCAAACATCCAAAATTAAAGGTACAGCTCAAAATAAATAAATAAATAAACCCCAGACCTGTACAGGGACGGAAAACAAGAATAAAAGGGGTTTAACTGCATGATTACAAAGGGAACAAAGGAAAGTATCACCAACAATCACAGCAGGGCAGATAGCTAAAAGCTAAAGGAATATATTGCTTCAGTTTCCACACGGAAGAAAATGTAACCCCAGAGAGCAGAGGCAGTAGACTTAATGGGCTAAAGGGCATGGATATGGAAATTACTGCATGCAACACAGCCACAGAACTCAAGAGCTCCTTACCCTTCACTTCTGAAGACTGAATAATCTCCAGCACTGAAATCTGTAGGCTTTTTAGAGCAAATGTTAGCCATGAGTAACAAGAGACGTGGAGGGAAGCAGAAAATGGGTTAAAGTGCAAGCTAGTCATGTTGTATGTAGACTAACCCAGTATCTTTCTTTAGTAAGATAATTGCATTTGCGGACAAAGGAAAACCAATAAATCTTATCAACCTGGACTTTGGTAAAGCATTTGATTTTGTATTACTTACATAATTATTAGTTAAATTCGAGAAGATTAGGATTAGCATAAACACTATAAAATGCCAAAGGAATAGTATCGAGGGTGAAAATTGGTGAGGCTGATAGAAAAATTATAGGACTGGAGGAATAGGTCTTCCTGAATAATTTCATTAGTTAGCTTGATGCAAAAAATGACGAGTGGGGTAATGAAATTTGCTAATGACAAAGTTGGGAGACATTTTCAATAGAGATGAAATCCTACAAGAAGAATTATATGATTGTTATGCCCTAGTAACAGACATGGGATGAAATGTAACAGCATAAAATGCAGGGACATGCACTGGGAGATTGATAAAATTTCTGCTGTAAATTAAAATTTATCCACTATGAACAACAGAAAAGGAAGAGCCATGCGCCCGATGTAGTTATTAAAAAGATAAATGCAGTCTTACATGTAGAAAGCCACGTATTTCCAGGAACAATAAGTAAATATATGCAAGGCACCAGGTAAAATTCTGCTGAAATTTTAAGGGATTATTCAGGTTACTGGTGTTCAGCAAACCTGAATTCATGCTGGAACAGGCACAGAGAAGTGCCATCCAGACAATCATAGGAAAAGAAAAGAGGAGGTAAGAGAGCATGTCTTGCTGAGCTTGGCAAAATGAACGGCGAGAAGGGATCTGATTCCTGTCTGTAAATATATTTGGGGTTTAAGGTGGGCAGAGGGGGAGAATAAGCACCAGGGGCGAGACTCGTTCTACATTTATAGACAGCACTTGTGCTAGAGCGGGTGGGCATAAGTTGGGTATGAAATGAGGAGAAGGGCTCTCTCTCACTGTGAGAGGAGTAACGGTCTCAAACAGCTTCTCAGTAGGAGAAGAGGGGGCAAAAAACCAAACCAATTTTAAGATGGAGCATGATAAGGCTGTGAGCTGCCAGCAAGAACTAGGTGCAGTGTCCTTCCAGGCCCAGCTCTGCCTCGCCCGGGGAAGAAGAACAGAGGACTGGCCCTATCCCATGCTCACCTGGCTTACCCTATGCACCCAGTAGTATAGGGTGCCCAAACATCACCAAGCAGTGGCCAAGGCAGCAAAGCATGCAATGGCTTTATCTATACCATAGGGCAGAGCATGCTGCCCATTACCTGGCCCTCAAGTCCCTCTCTACAGAGCACCCTGCCCCACCTCTCCTCCCTGCCCATCCCCTGCCTGGTGCCTGCCGAGTCCGGCATTTCTCAGTCACATTTTTTCGGGGTGTTCAAAGACTGCATTGCCACCGTAGAAGGAGCCACACCTGGCTTACAAAAAAACGCCCATTGGCTGCCCTGGCTTTGCAGCACTAACAGTGAGGTTTTTCTGTTTGCAGCAGCTGCAAGGCAGAGGAAAACCACCTGGCTGTGTAATCTCTGGCTGCTGACAGGTGCATGACCCATTAGGTGTGCAAGACCAGGTGAGCTTGGGTGGGAGTGGCCTTGAGAGGGTTGTCTTTATGCTCCCTATTAAGTAGACTGAGCTTTTATGTCTGTTATGTGCTAATGACTCACACTTGAGAGGTAGTGTTTGTGGGCTTATGTGAAAAACAAACATTGTGCCTTTGTGGGAAAGAACAGATCCTTCTCCCTGCCTGATAAAACAAGCCATCAGCATCTGCGGGTGTGTGCTATCTGGCTCCAGGGCTCTGGAATCTGACAAAGGACCCATTTCTTGGGGCCATTCTGTGTCCCCACACAACACTACCGCTGAGAGAGCTTTGACATCTGAACCTGCCATGTAAAACTGCCTGGAACAGTCCTTTGTGTGTGGACGCTCTCCTACCATCTCCAAGGAGCAGTGACTGCACAAATCCAGAGGACAGTTCAGCAGCAACACAAGTTATCTTCTTCCAGAGCCAATTAGTGTCACAGATGTATAAGCTAACGCATGCACTCACAGTCCCAGGCTGCGCCCTCCGCTCTTCACAAGTGCTGCCGTACCCATCTGCCCGCTCATCCCCTGCCAGTCTCACCCCTGCCAGCTTCTGTGCACCGACCAAATGGTCAGTGCAACCTTAATGCGGAGGGCATCTAAATCCGTCAGTCCAGAGGCTGCCAAACTGATACAGTTTCCCTTTGTAATTAAAAGCTGACGCATTAATTTAGGTGAAACCATTACAGTTTGCAATACTCATGTGCTATATAGGCTAGGGACATCTTCTGTTGCATTCATGAGTTGCAGAAGCCAGTGCCTCAGTGAGTGTGTCCCCCCCCTTGGGTCCTGGGGACTCACCAGGACAGAAGAGCTCGCAACAAGCAGAGAAGTCTCGGAGGCTGAACAGGGCAAGGAGGAAGGATGCCTCCTCCTCACCTCCACAGTAGATCTTCATGGAGGTGGGGAATAAGTAGAAGGGAGAAGCGAGCTATACAGAGGCACAGAGGAGCTATACAGCCAGGGAAAGAGCAAATCATGGTGAACAAGCAGGAGACTGGAAGAAATGCACCTGGAACTGGAGAAAGGCTCTCGTGCCTTGGCGGTTCTCAAACCATGCATGTGGGTAGTGCCTCTTCTTGCAGAGCTCCTCATCAGGCTTCACGCATGCCCAGGGTCGCAGCTACACTTTCCTTTTCAGGAACCCGTCATTTTCTCAAGGTATTATTTTGCAGAATTTTGCCCTGTTTTTTTTTGTTACGTCCCCAAACACGTGAGAGGATGCACCAAATAGCTGAGCTGATGAAGCTGACAGCAGGAGAGCTGAACATATGTGTACCTCCAAAAACACCCACCGGCTTCTGAAACGCTGGCAGCCAGCCTCCTTCTATGAATCAGAGGGGTCAGGCCTCCTCATCACACGGAGCCAGAAACCCACTGAGCCAAGCGCCGGTGCGAGGGCAGCAGACGCGGTCGCTGCCGAGCCTACAGCTCCCCGGTGGGGAAGGGAGCCTGGGCACGGCAGGAGGAGGGGAAGCAGGAGCGCAAGCTCAGGGAAGGTAACAAATGCAGCTCTTTGGCTTAAAAACGAGAGAGAAGGCTGCTTTGAAGAGGAGACGGGGTGTAGCGGAGGGCTGAGAGGTGAAATGCCGTTATTTGTAGGGCGTTATGCGTGACTAGACCGTGGAGGGGAAAAGGAACCATACTCCATTTCATCCTTCCTTGCAGATAACTTTTATTTGATGTCCCATATCAGGAACTGTGATAGAGTCCATGATTTATCAGCTGAATTGGGCTCTGCAAATGCATTCATAACCTTTCCCTGGTGTGCTCCTCACGTATGGGAAAGAACTTAAGCCATTATGCGTCTGTCTGGCAGGACAGGTGGGACCTCGAGATGTTTCCCACCGCCTCCAAGGGCCCAGCTTGTATCTCCCCCTCCCCAAACTCCGCCACCTTACCCACCCTGCAGAACCCCTCGGGGCTGCCGACGGGCAGGAAGGTCCCCCACCACGAGAAGCGCCGGGCTCCCCCGTTAATTTCGGAGAAGGCACCAATTTCCCCATTCCCCCTCCCGGGCACTGAATACC
>JANZLQ010000001.1:42734363-42755563 GCA_026212715.1 Elanus axillaris
CTGCATCGTCGGCTCGGGGAACTGGTGAGTGCCGCAGAGCGGGGCGGGGGGGGGGCACCCCTCCGTGTCCCCCGCCTCTCCCCTCTTCCCCACTCCTCCCTTTTTCCCCCGTTTCTTTCCGTTCTTTCTCCCATTTTTTTTTCCCGTTCCATCCTTCTTTCCTTCCCCCTCATGCTCCGGGGTGGCACACCGGGACCGCCGGGCCGGGCCGCGCCCCGGGCAGCCTGCCCGACCCCCCGGCCCCCCCGCTGCCGGGGGCTGCGCAACAGGTACGGGGGGAGCCGGGCCGGGAGGGTCTCCGTGGTCCTGAAACGGCCGCCCCAGTCCCCGTCTCCTCCCGCCTCAGCCTTGGGGACTCCCCGGGCAGCGACCGGTGTCGCCGGGAGGTGGACCCGCCGGTGGGAACTGGGAGAGAGGAGGCTCCTGCACCGCCGAGGCACACGAGCCCTCTAAAGCCTGGTGACAGGGCAGCCAGGTTCCAGAGAGGTTCTGTAGGTGTGTGTGTGCCCGCCGCAGGGCCCAGGCAGTTCAAGTTCAAGCATTCCGGAGCGAGGAGAGCGGCGATGCTGCCTGCATTGATTTGAAGGAACCGGGGCACAGGCTTCATGTAAAGCCATGACTTGCCGGTACCTCTCACTTCCATCCTCCTCAGCACGTTGGCTTGCATCTTGGTGCAGACGCAGCCTTCTACAAGCACTGCGTTCAGGTCCCCCGTTTATCCTGATGGCCATTCATGAGAAGATGTTTGCTTCTGCTCAGTCCTTTCTAGCCTGGACAAAACCGTGGCTCTCCAGAGCTCTGTGGCTCTCCAGAGCTCCTTGGGTCTGACAGACCCCACTGAAGTCAGTAAACCCTATCTCACTGGACTTCGCACCTTACTTTTCTCACGGTTTATGTAAGCTGAGCACAAACAAACAGGCCAACATGTATGTGCATGCGCTTGGGATTAGCAAAGCCAGCCTCCAGGTAGTTCTGTGGATTGTTTTTGTACAAGGAGGGCAAGCTCCTTAAGATTTTTAAAAAATCTGACAGCTAAGCGGAAGCAAATGCCAAAAAAATCAATAGGTGAGGGAGCGGCTGCTTGTGAGCTGCTGAGAACACAGCATAGTTAAAGCACGGCTCCTTGCCTTCCTGCCTTGCAAAACCAGTCCACTGCTTTCGGAGCCCCCACATGCATGCCCTTTCCGGATCACAGGCTCTTTGTGCGTGACATCTCTCAGATACAGCCTTCACACCTAACTGCACAGCTAAGGCTTCTTTGGGAACGCACCATCACACACCTGGCTTTCCCTGGCCCTGACGGACGCAGTCCTGCCCCATCATTTCTGCACCAGCGTTTCCCCAGCTGCCCCTTTCAGCATCTCATTCCAGCACTTGCATCCCTTCCCCACCACCCTCTTCCCCTCACCTTAACCACAGGTATCCAAGCCTGTGCAGGCAGCTCGTTGTTACTTCCAGGCTTCTCAACAGCCATGGCTGCACGTCTGGGAGTCTGCTTGTACCTTTGGTCAGCCCACAGTGACCGTCTTCAGCAGTCTCTTGCTGCACCCTCAGGCCAGCACCTCCTGCCTTTCCCAGGCTGTCCCCTTGCCATAAGACATTCCCCAAAGCCACTTGGTTGTCTTCCTTCCTTTGGATCTGTACTCGAAAAAGTTCTCTTTTTTTTCACATGTACCTACAAACTTGGAAAGAGTTATGCCGCAGAGATACAGAGACCCCAGCTCATTCAATACTATCTACTTGTACTGCCTGTCTGCCTGGGCCCATCTCTTGCTTCCTACCATATACATAGACTGTAAAATCTTTGGGGAGGAGATAAACATTGTGCTCCGATGTTTAAATCACATCCATTCATAGCCTCTGCGGCAGAACAGGTTGTCTTAGCACAACACAGAAATACAATGTTTATCTCTGGCAAACATGTTTTTTTCTTATGTTCCTCCTGCATATTTGGGTGGCAGTTCAGATCAGTGCTCTTGAGTCTTTCTTGCAGCTCAGAAACGTGGTTGACATGTGACACAGCATGTTGCAATAGCTCATGTCAGCTGCAGAAGGAGTTCAGCAGGTCACAGGGACTAAGTCAACACTGCCAGGAGTCTCATGACTGATGTGGTTAAGCGAAATAAGTGCTGCACCGCATTTTGCTGTTGCCAGCCAGGTGCAGGAGGGTTTGTGTTTGCATTAATCAGGGTTCAGTTACCTGTTTTTAAAAACAGAGGTTTAATTCACTGCCTGGCCCTTCAGAATCCAAAAGATCTCCCAGTCTTCTTAAGATTCCATTGGACTGCAGAGTCCTCAGTGAAGATCCAGCTTGAACTAGGTTCTTGTCTTCAACATGGACAGATGGCCAGGCTTTTTACGGAGGTGCACGGAAGGACAGCGAGAGCCAGTGGTCATAAATTGAACCAGAGGAGGCTCTGACTCTATATATAAAGAGAGGAGAAAAGAAAACCCCTATGAGAATAATAAAGCATTGGGGCAGGTTGCCCAGAGAAGAGGTGCTCCTTGGAGAGTTTTCAACACTCAGCTGAACAAAGCCCTGAGCAACCCGCCTGAACTCAGTGTTGTTCCCACTTTGGAGACCTCTCGTGGTCCCTTCCAACCTGGGCAATGCTACAATTTAAACCTTTTGGGGTGGCTGGCTAAGAAAGAGGCTGGAGGAAGACAGGATCATCTTTCTCTCTAAAGGAGAAAAACAACATTCCACCCTTCTAGAATAGAAATGGGCTTAAACTGCGTAAAAAAGACTTGGGTTAAACAAGAGGATGATCTTTCTAATGCTAAGGATAGTGAAGTCCTGGGATGGGCTGGTTGGGGAAGGGAAGAGACCTGCAACCGCTGAGGTCTTTAAGACTTCTTTGGAAAAACTATTGGGAATGGCCTAAGTATATTTGACTGCCCTTTATATAGGGAAGGGACTAGCTGCTTCATGGAGGCTGTTAAGCTCTATTTTTCACCAGATCTGATGTATGTCACAAACACTTTCATATTCACATATGTAAATAATGGGTCTTATTTGAGTTATTCTACATCAAAGCTTTCTCATTATGCTCATAGGAAATCTCCAGATAAAAGCTTTCTTTTTCTTAGCAATATGTAAATCACTTCCAACATGAATTAACATAATGGAGGGGGCAATGATTGTCAGTCTTCACTTACTTTTAAAAATTATCTAAGTGGAGTTCTCTGCCTTCTATTAATCTTCACTAAATTGAGTTTTGGAGAAGATAAAACCATGGCAAAGTCTTTATATGTGAATGTCCTTGGTTTTGTTTGCATAAGCAGCTCTCTTCTGCCAAGCCTGTATAGTCTACCGAACACTGCCTTCACAGACGAAGCAGTTCTTCCCAAGGCTGAACAGCAGTGACTGAATTTTAAATGAACTAAGTAAAACAGACCATCAAGTTTTGAACTGTTGGATGGTTTTGTGGTGAGGTATTGTCCTTGATGACTATCCAATGCCTTTTAAAAGTTAAACCTTTTCTCCCCCAAATCCTTATTCATCTAAAGGGAAACCAAATGCAAATACTGTCATTTATGGAGCTACCTTTATGCCTGAGATACCTTCAATGGTATCTTGTCAATAGGAAAATACTTGGGTGGCAACACCCAAGCGCAGTGGTAATGACAGCTCTGCTAGAAGATCAGATTTATCTACTGAGAGTTGTGAGTCCCATTCAGGATTTCAGACGTTGGAGCTGGAGTCTGCATCTTTCAACAAAAAATCATACACACTTGGTACATGGCTAGAAAAGTTATTTCTATGGATAGCTGGAGGTCTAAGTTCATCATCTGAGTCTCCAGCACAACCTGGACAATGAATTAGATCTCGACTTTATCCATAAAAACCCAAACTTTTCTTCTTGATATACACTTCTTGCGTGGAGCCACAATTCATCCTCAGCTCAAGCCTTGACTGTGCTTTCTGTTGATAGCAGAGTGACAGAACCAGAATATAAGTAATTTTATAAATAATATGAATGTATGATATGACTGCATGCCTTTTGTTCAAAAAAGCAGGACTTTTATCGTAAAGGTTCCAAAGGTAAACATTTCCCTAAGTATTTTAAAGGGCTAAAACCAGCCATTCCTTTAAAAAAAAAAAACCAAAACCAACAAACAAAAAAAAAACAACTAAAAAACCCCAAACCAAACCAAAAAAACCCCACCAAACAAAAAAAAGCATTACGGCAGCTCAGAATATAGCATATAGTCAACACTGAGCAAAGCGAAACCTGATCCGAGTAGGATTTATCATTAAAGATTAAGATGAAGCCCTTATTCTTTTATTACTTATTGAGCAATTCAGCCTCGTACAAACCTGTTACATCTCCTTGGTTGAGCCAAGGAGAGCCAGTTACAACATGGTTTCCCTTTGAACCATTGACAGCACAGACCTACCTGGACTTTGTCTTGGATATGCTCGAGACCTTTATCAGTTCCAGAAAACATATCACAGATAAATCCTGTTCATGCTCCTCATTGCAGGTGTGTTACAAGTGGGTCAGGGGACAAGGGCGCTGCAACTGGAGCTCCTCTTTCAGCTGTGTTTGTAAAATGGCCAGTGCTTGAAAGATTAAAGTAGCATTAAATGGAAAGAGGGAACAGAGGAATAAAAATAACCAACCCTCCTCCCCATATAATTTAAAGAGCATTAAGCAATACTTCCAATATTTTCTGTGAGGTTTTTAATTCTCTCTTGCCAAGAAATTAACTGAATGTTTGAAAGGCTGGAGTGGTGATGGGGAAATAAAATTATTGTCTGAACTGAGATTAAAAAATTCTCAGCATGACTGAAGAAGAGTAAACTGGATGGTTAAAATATCCACAGGCTGCAACTATTACAGATCCTGTCACAGTGATAATTAGAACAATAAATAAAGAGAAACCATCAGTCTGACAATTTTTTTTTTTAATAGAAGAACAATTTCTGAGGTTTTAGCTCTTATGTAAAATCCTTATTGCAACAGTTTGGTTATTGGTAGGAAAGTGGGAAGCATCTATTTTAGATGAGATGCACAAAGACTGTCAAAGCAAGATCATTCAGCATCGCTTTACCACCTGGATTATTTTTCATTTGTTGGTCTTCAGAAAAAAAGAATTATCTGAGGAGCAAGAAAGATTTTAATCCCAGCTAGTGTATTTTTAGTGCTGTTGATGGTACATCATACTCCCATTCTATAATCTTTGATATGACTTCAGATCCCTTATTACAGTTATGTTTCCTCTGGTTCTACTTTCTGTTTTTTTAAACTGAGGGGGTTTTGGTGGAGGATAGTGCATAAAGCTTTCTGATAAATGTAGCAAGCACCTGAACAGCTTTAGAGCATGGGCTTTTTATGAGTTATTATGTTTAAAGTAATTTGTGTTTCCAATTCACAACAAAACTATTTGTTTCCTATTAGTTATTTCACTTTTTTTCTTGTCAAAGGGGATCAGCCATAGCAAGAATTATTGGCAAAAATGTCCAGAAGTCCAACAGATTTGATCCTACTGTCAAGATGTGGGTATTTGAAGAGATCATCAATGGAAGAAAACTCTCAGAAATAATCAACCAGGAACATGAAAATGTTAAATACCTGCCTGGATACAAGATACCCAAAAATGTGGTAAGTTGAAAAAAACCCAAACAAATCACGTAAATATTTTTATTTTTTATAAGGGAGGCAGCATCTGGCAAAATTAAAACTAGGCAGTAATTCACTGATTCATTCTGGTTTGCCACCTAGCTCACTCCAATATTGACATATAACTCACTAGAACATAACTCACTTCTGTGACTTCTGCTTGTCTCATATGTCACATGCAACTTCAGACACCCAACTGTGTCAGGTGCTGGTAACGCACCAGCCTCTTCTCTGGCAGAAATCAGCATAACTCTAGAAATGGTAGGCAGAGAGCTGTCTACACAGAGTTGAGATATTTCAAACCCGCAGCATCTTCTGGAAGAAAAAGGGAAAGCTACTGCTCTCCTTTCTTCTAAAAAAGAAATCAACAGCACAGCTAACAGCTCTAGCTTACAAGGAGATGAAAAATGAGCTATTGGCTCATGGGTGATTTCAGAATACCAATATACTGCTATAATTAATAATGCTGTAAATTCCACAAAAAATATAAGATGTTTACTTTTCATGAACTTTTAAAATACCAAGTTATATATATCTCTACTTAAATTAATCAGCTTAGATAATTTACTGCTACTGAAGCAAGCAAGTTGGGGGGTTTTGGCTGTTCAAGATTTTGGCAAATGCTGCTGTTTTGCGCATTAAAGAAAGCAGCGCCACGTTTCTGGAACAGTTGCAGTTGTAAAAAGGAAGTTAAGACGCTGCACGTGGTGGGTCTCCTTGCTTGGAGAGTGGTTATATTTAGTACTCTATTTAGTGCTGTGATTGTATATTTGCACTCCTGTGGTTTGAACTTGGCGCACAGTTCTCCTGGGCTACAATTGACTTGTCACTGTTATTTTTACAACCTTCTAGCAGATCAACAGGCTTGTCATCATTACTTGAGATCAGCCTCATCCTGTCTATAGCAAAGTCTGAGGCTTTACCAGCAGAAATCAGCTGGTCACAGTAAGGCTTGGTGGGACCCTCACACCTTCATCTCCGACTGAGAAAAAAAAAAAAAACCAACTGATTTTTTCCTTCCATTGCTCTGTGACATTTTGGAGAGACAGAGCCACAGCCAGTACAACTCTGCCAGCCTCTGCCCTGGTCCTGCTTTGCCATTTTCCTGGAGAAGCAGCCTTGCTGGCAGCAGTTCTGCTCCCACTGGGAAAGCCACTTGCCCTAAGGCAGTGTGCTCCAAGGCTGCCTCCAAGGGCAATGCTGGCTCCGATTGTAAACTGCAGGCTCAAATTCACCTGCCATTGCCTCTGTAGCCTGGCTTGAATTGCTGTTCTGAGTAACACTAGCATCTGGAGTAAGGTACAGCTTGCTAGTTATTAAGCACGTTGGGTAAATTTTTCTAACTGTTGGTCAAGTTACTATATATTTAAAACAAATAATCCATCCAGCCCCGAATATGATAATAATCTCTGCTTTTTGATACAGTTTATTCCTGAGTAGCTCTCAGCTGGTGACCTATAGAGACTAAAGACTTGTCAGAAGCAGCTCTATCTCACCACTCTTCTTCGTTCCTGTGCTCCCTGGTGCTACCACTCATTCCAGGAGAACAATATGGAGTTGCTCAGCAACTGAAGAAGCTGAACCAGCAAAAGGGCTTCCCAGGATGGTGCAAGTTTAGAAAGTATATTGTCTTCCCCAAATTATCCACACCAGGCTGAGATGGGAGGCAAATTAAAAGCAAAACTATAAAAAATCCAAACCTAAAATAGTTAGGCTGCTTTGGATATTTCAGAAGAGAGCTACAGTTGTTTGCGTGAAGAACTAGCAGCTACCCCACACTGCCAGTTAAAATTAAGGACATTTGCAATGTGTCTTCAATGGCTTTGGCACATTGGTACCTTGCAAGGTGTGAGGATTCCTACCTGGGGCTCATTTTGGTTGTCACTCTTGTCCCAGGTAGCTGTTCCAGATGTGGTCGAAGCAACAAATGGGGCAGATATTTTAGTGTTTGTTCTGCCACATCAATTTATTGGACGAATCTGCGAGCAGATTGCAGGCCAGATAAAATCCGGGACATTTGGGATTTCCCTGATCAAGGTAAGTTGTCATCTCCACAAGACTCAATCTGCACGGAGTAAATAAATAGCTTCAACTTAAGGCGAGAAGCTCCAGCCCTCAGCTGCATGCTCTGCGTAAACATGAGCATTTATTTCTGGAAGAGTTAAAACTTACCCAGTCTCTGCCAGCCCTTCTGCTGCTCCTGTGGCCGTGGAGAGGAAAGGATGGGGCAACCCAGCCAGGCTAAGAGTATCTGTCTTTGCCAGCCATTCTTAGCCTGGATCAGTTCCCACTTGGACCAGTATGGAGGTGAAAATGGGCAGAGGGAGGCCGTATTAGCCTGTGCTTCTGCCAGAAAAAATACTCATCAGACTGCAGCCTCAATTAACTCTTAACTGGAAAGAGCACTGGGTCAAAGTGCCTCTTCCAAGTACATGCTAAAGCTGCTCTTGGCAGCATTAAAATGGCACAATAACGCTAATGATTTTACATTAGCGTTACATTTTACATAGTGTTTACATTACAAGCAATTTCAATCTCGCATGAACTGAGGAATCTCTTTTTAACGTTAGAGGTACCAGATTATCATGATCTTAAAAAGAATTAATATTTTAAGAGAAGCTCAAACTAAAAGCCAGAGGCAAGCCATAGGAATATAGTCTACCACTTCTTCTTTTGATTGCATTACAGGAAATATCCAATTTAAAATTGTAATAAAAGAAATGTAATTCAAGTTTTCAGACTGAAATACCAGCTCTTCCCCTCCCCTTTTCTTTTCCCCTATAGAAATCATCTCACAAGCAGCAGTAAACAGAGGAAAGGAGGGTGGGAGAGGAAGGAAATTCCTGCAAATTTACTTCTTTCTTTAGCTTAAAAAAACCCACCAAGACAGATCAAATCAGAGATCAGTATAGTCCTTAATACCAATGAAGCACTCAGATTAATACTTATATCTTGAAAAAATGCGTAATTTAAAAGTCTGGTTGTATACTACAGGAATTTAACACAAAGGAAAAAATACAGCATCAAAGACAGCCTCAGGACAGCAGCACTGGATGCGAGGCCTCTTTCAGGGCTTCCTTCACCCCGAACTTGCCTTGAATTTCCAGTTATCAGAGTACAAACCCAGAGCATTTGTATTAATGGCTAATGCTAGTGAATATAAGACCCAAATCCTTCCAATTAAAACCAGAGCTGCAGGCAATAGGACACCTTCTGCTTTACCGCTGCTCTACTACTGTCATTTTCCTCTTTTATTAACTTAGCTTTGACTGTCATCTTTTATTCAGGGAATCGATGAGGGTCCTGACGGCCTGAAGCTCATATCTGACCTCATTCGAGAGAAACTGAAAATAGAAATCAGCGTGCTTATGGGGGCCAACATAGCCAAAGAAGTGGCTGATGAGAAGTTCTGTGAAACCACCATTGGTAACTATTGCAAAGAGCAAATTAGACGTTTAGCTGTGGTTTAATTTCGCCAGTGGCTGGGCAACAAGATTTCCTCTGGAGGAAGCAGGGGATGTGAGGGGTCCCAGGTGGTTCATGAGTGGTGCGGTGGGTGCTGTGCCCACTGAGCTCGTTCAGGGAGGCAGCGTGATTTCCAGGGAGGCTAGTGCTGACTGGATCAGATCCAAACTGACACTGGGTTTCAGTGTCGAGAGCTACTTTCATCCATTAAAAAATTACAGCTTAATCCTGTTCCGGTAGGGGCTGGCAAGAGCCACCTTTTATGTCTGTACCACTCAACGCTGAGTACATCAGTGGTTGTTACACTATACAGTCTAGTTAGAGAAATGTAATCAGAAGCTCGTATGTGCTTATGCTCCCTGAGGTTTATTTCTTCATCTTCTAATTTCTTTGTCTGGAGAAAAAAACCAAACCAAAACAAACCACAACAAACCAAACCCAAAGAATAACAACAACAACAAAAAAAAAACCCAGTAACATTGTGTTCCTCCCTGTCACTCAGAATGCTTGCAAAGACGTAGCCTCAGATCCTCCCAGAACTCAGTGTGACCTGACTTGGAAAGTTCATCCAGTAGTTTTGAAGACCCATTGATTTTTAAAGTCAGCAGAAATTCAAATTACATAGCTAGGGAAGACAGAAGAATAAATTATTGCTGCACTACTGTTCCTTTGCCTTGCAAATGTTACAGTAACAGTGAAAATTATACCAGCTGGGCATTTGATGCTGGCAGAGCAACTAGGCACAAATGGGACTAGACATGATTAGGAGAGTTGAGGAATACTCATTTTCTTGGGGGATGTTTAACTTTTGCTGGCCCAGTTTTAAGCCATGCCGTGATGATGACTCTGCAGAGAGATTTGCCCCTTGCTTTTGTTGTCATGGAAAGTCCCACAGCCCAGAAACAGCCACCTCACAGAGACGAGGTGTCCCCCAACATCAATTATTGCAACAGAGGAGAAGCAAGCCCAAAGTTTCTCATGAGATGGGACAGAAACTCCACAGCTACCAGAGTGCTATTGCCCAGGCTCTTTAGTACTCAAAAACACCAAGCGCCCAGAACCTCTCCAGGAGCAACAGCTGGAAAATGCCACAGCTTCTTACCACTGAGCTGTTCCTGAAGGAAACCAAGCTGCCTCCTATGAAAATAAAGTGAAACTCTATTCCAAAAGTCTTTGCCCAGCTAGCCAAGGTCTCTCTGGATAAAGGCAAACCTCATCCCCTTTACCGCTGAGGGCTCTCTACCCTGCCTCTCAATACCCAGGGCCAGCACTGTAATGACATGATAATGACCTCAGTAGAATCGGTAACAAAAAATGTTCCAGCAGTGCCAACATTCAGCTTCATCATCTGTGGATCTCCCTGTAACTGGGAACTAATTGGGCATTAATCATTTGTGCCCCATAATAATGCTTAGCAATTACACCAGTTTACATTTTCAAAGCAGCAATTATACTGTTGTGCTGTACAAAGCAATTTGTCAATATTTTCTTTTGCAGGGTTTGTTGTTATACAAGCTTTCTCAGGCAGGAAGCTGTGTTAGGGTCTATCTACTTTTAAGCTCTTTAAAGTGTTCCTAAGCAATGCTTGGTGAATGCCCTGGCACTTGCATACGTTTAACACTGGCTTCCAGCAGCAGGAACTGCTGTCACGCAAATCTCTTGTTTAGCAACACCCAGTTAGGTTTCGTGGTCCCAGTAAAGTGGTCCCTGGGACCTTACTTCAGGTGTCAGTTAATTCTGTGTACTCTGAAACATTGTGAAAATGCTCTAACTTTCATCTTTCTTTCCCACAGGGTGCAAAAATGAAAAACAAGGGGAGATCTTTAAAGAATTAATGCAGACCCCCAATTTCAGGATTACCGTGGTGCTTGACTCTGATACAGTGGAGATCTGTGGAGCCTTAAAAGTGAGTGGTTTCAAACCAAAATGTTTTTATTAGGGCCAAATTCTACCCTCACCTGAGTCTTCTGTAAGCCACAGGATCTAATATGTGTCCTGCCACCATATGATGAGTGACCACAGACAAGATGTCTGGTGTGCCAATTTCCCAATCTGTTTAAAAGGGCAAATGTACTTAAAAATAGAACTGCTGGCAAAGCATTTCAAAATAGTTGTATTTTTATCTTTATTTAGCCAGAGGCAACTCTGCTTCTGGGGGCAGAATTTAGTCCGCTGTATTTTCCTGTCTGTGCATTGTAAGCACATGGAACAAAGACTTTTACTTCATACAGGGGCTCCCACTAATAACTTATTTTCACAGTTCAAGTAGTAACCTGCTAGAAAGTTTGCATCAGAAGCAATACTCTGTGTTGGCGACATGTCTGTGCTAGCTTTCAGCAATACCCACATCAAGATCCCAGGCCGGATCAGAGCAATGCCAAAGTCACCAAGTTTCCAGTGAGGGGGCACTTGAGTGAGATTTGGAGTTTGCTTTTAAATGTGCTAAAGGCGACTCCAGCCTGTGATCCTTTGTACTTTTTTATACGTTCAATCATTTGTGCTTCAATAATTCACCTTTCCTTGAGGGAGGGGGGATTACTGGCTAGGAAAGAATCTGTCGTGTTTAACCTTACATACAAAAAGAAAAGTTTCTTTACATACAAAATCAAGTACCCCTAGATTTTGCTTTTGGCCACAGATTGGAACTGGGAGCAGGCACAGAGGGGAGAGAGGTTGTTTCTGCTTTGTGGGAAATCTTTGCTCTCTTGAAATCACTGCTTTGACATTGCCTTTGCTAAAAAAAACCCCAACAAACAATCTGCACCGGGGCACCTGCATGTCTAGACCAAACACTTCAACAGCAGTACTAGGTGACATATTAGTCAAATGCAGTGAACCACACTTATTTAGGGGCTGGGAATTGGGAGGCATGCAGGACAACAGTGAGGGGTTGTGAAGATGTTTAGGATCCTGAGAGATGTGTTTAGAGCTGTAGAAAAGGACAATTCTGCTGGCCATTTTTGCAGGGAAAACCAAATATTGATCTACTGCAGCATTGGTACATAGAACCCCTGTTTGTTTAAATTAGCGACCCACAGAGAAAATGTGGAAAGGCATGACTCTGTGTGGGATATTTTAAATAGTTAAAACAGAAAGGTCAGTGAGTCCCAGCTTGGAACTAGCAGAAAAACAAAATATTAATTGCATGCATGCTATGTGATTGCAACACTACTATATGAAACAAGCTGCTTTGATTTTTGCCCATGAGAGTAACAGAGGACACTTTATAATAATCTTGTAAAAGCCCAGCTACTTTCACTCAATGGTAATTAGCCATCTACCCTCTTCATAGCATAAACTCATGGCCGTTGGCAATTGAACCTTCTTTGGGTGAACTGGGTGAAGACAGATTTGTAGGATTTTCTTAAAGCTCAGAGCATGCTGACGAACCGCACATCTTGCCTGACCATTTCCTTTCCTCCTCTGTATTTTGCACTAAATTGTTTTTAGAACATTGTAGCAGTGGGAGCTGGCTTCTGCGATGGACTAAATTTTGGCGATAATACAAAGGCAGCAGTTATACGCTTGGGCCTTATGGAAATGGTGGCCTTTGCCAAGATGTTCTGCAGGGGACCGGTATCAATAGCCACTTTCCTGGAAAGCTGCGGGGTCGCTGATCTAATCACTACCTGCTACGGGGGACGCAACAGGAAAGTAGCAGAAGCCTTTGCTCGCACAGGAAAAGTAAGGAGGATTTTGAAATATTTTACACTAAGCCATGAAGAAATCCTTCTGTGTTTTACAAAGGCATCATTAGCTGCTTACCTTCTTGATAACTGCTGGTATCGCAGCAGTATCCCCTCTGATCCAAGTAATCAGTCTCCTCTCTTCTAGTCCATTGAGGAACTGGAAAATGAGATGCTGAACGGACAAAAGTTGCAAGGTCCTCAGACCTCAGCTGAAGTCTACAAGATTCTGAAACAGAAAAATATGCTCGATAAGTAAGTGCTTTGATTTAAAAACCCAACTGAATCAACAAGAAAATATGAATGATTCATAGCCTCCTTAACAGTACTTGTGTTTAATGAATCTTGTTCGTTTCTGTAACAACTGCTTTCTACATCTTGGCCCACCATTAAAGCTTAGCTTAGCCTGACTCCTCATTGCCATGGTCAGTAGAATGGGATGAAAGCTAGGCAGCATTAGAAAAAACAAGCCACAGACATATAGGAAAGCAAAGAAATAATAATCCAAAGGAGCTACCCAGACATCCCTGTCCCCCTGAGCAAGATTGAAGGCCATACACAGAGTTAGCTTGCAAACATGAGCTACAGGTCAAAGGGTTTCTTGTTCTCAGTATATCACCGTTACAGCTTGTAGGAATACTGCTCTCAGTGCAAATGTTAACTAGGTTATCTCAGTATAAAATTTGGGAGCATACTCCTAATAAAAATCTTTTATACACGTTGAATAGGTAGTATGTGCTGATATCAGTGCATTAGTGCCACAAATAATGCTGAGATAAAAAGTACTCCTAATTGTTTGGGATGATGTAAGATTATTTATAATTTGAAACCTTTGTCTCAGCTTACACAACAGAAAGCTAAACTTCCCTCCATCCCATTCCCTCTCACACATTAGCAGTACTGAGAGGTCAAACATTGCTAAACGAAAACTTTAAAAAAAAGCCTAGTAGAATTATAACAGATGCAGAAGATTCACATGGCATTATCTTTCAAAAAAGAGAGAGAAAAAACAACCTCATTTTGATAGGACATGAACTTTAAATCAAAACTTGATCTAATAAGTATCATATAATTGCGCTTAGTTACATACTTAGCTCCAAGTCATTCCATGAACTCATTTTTTATTACGTAATGACTAAGACGGCTTGCAAAAGGGAAAGAACTCTTTAAGCCAGGAAAAGAAAATAATTTGAGATTTTCATTCTTTTTAGTCTTTTAGATATCAGTAATGAATGCAAATAATACATATATGCCTTTTGCACACAGGAGGAAAAAAAGGATATGCAATTCAAGATTTTTTGTAAATAAAAAATACTGGATAGAATTTTGTCTCCAGAACAGCTCCTTTTTGCTGTCACTCCCAAGAATTGCCCCTAGCTCCTCTTAATTGCCCTATGTAGTCTTCCCATAAAGGCATAAAGTTAAATTAAGTTGTAAAGAGAGAGAAAAATTTTCCACTCTCCTTTTAATGTTTAAAAAAGAGAGAGAGAGAGAAAGGTGGGGGGTCCATTATAAATGGCATATAAATGTTTATGTAAACTTTAAAAACTATTTTCATTGCTATGCACTTCTTTTAGGTTTCCATTATTTACAACCATCTACAAGATCTGCTACGAGGGTCAATCGATCCAGAAATTCATCACGTGCCTGCAGAACCACCCAGAGCACATTTAGAGAACCCCTCTCCTCACCTGGTTGCGCCAGGACTTCTGTCCATTCCATGGCAAATAAAGTAGAGAAACAGGCTGTGCTGTGTGACAACGCTTGCTGTAAAAGCGACAAAGAATGTATTTCAGTATCCTCATTCTGGGGGTAAAAAAATCTGCCTTTAATTTCAACATTATACCCAAGGAACAGGAAACGAATGTAAAATTTAACAGCATTTGATTTGAGTTAGCAGTGTGGGCATTTCCCTAGAATTACTTTCTTGTTGGTTGAAAACAGTTTCCCTTGTAATTTCCACACCAAGAGCTCAGTCTAGCTCATGTGAACCTCAGCGTTTTGCCTGCTAATGTTACTTATGGAACAGCACAAGATGCAGAAAAATTGAACTCGTGCAAACAGAAAAATTATAGGAAAAAAAAAAAGTCTGACAGCAAGAATATGCAATCACATAGGCAAATGTTGGGTTTCCATAGTTCCCCTCAAACACAAACAACATTTTGCATTTTCTGACAATTAGTCCTTCCTTGATTTCTTTTCCCAGTGTAAACCTCTTTGGAAAAATAGGTACTGTACTGTGCTCAGACACACATGAATATTCAGCAGATTTGTAAATAAAACAGTTTTAAGGGGCAGGGGGAAGGAGAAAGAAGGGTGTGTGTGTGTTTGTTTCAAATTCAGGACACTAGGAATCTTCAGTAGTAGTCTGACCTTCATTAAATTTACTCTATTCTGTTCAAATACAGAAAAAAAAATTGGAATAACCAAATACATCATGTTAGCATCAGGACTTCTCAGCAAGTCATAGCTGTTAATTCGTACTAGCTGAGAGAGGAGAACTGGAGGTTGACAGGGAGGGTGGACGCACAACTCAGCTTGCAGCTTGTGCGGTGCTGTTATTTTGAGGACATAAGAAGTAACAGTGAAAAACGCTCTGTGATACTTGACTTTTTATACATGCATGAAAATGACCGCTATAGACGCACAGAAATCCTGTAAAATTGCATTTGAAACCAGGCTGCATTTTAACTCTGCCAGGAAACTCCACTGGACTGACACCAGTGCAGCTCCCTGCATCTTTCCAGACTGCAGACTAACACCCTGATCCAGCTGTAAGCAACGCATCTTACACCCTGGAAGACAGCTTGCTCTATCTACTTCTGAATTTTAAACACAAACTGGTTCATTTACCAGGTTTTTTTTTTAATTTTGTTACCAATGGTGTTAATTTTAGAAACATACAAGCTTTAAATCTCATAGCTGTACTTGGGTAACTTTACATACCTGATGTTTTTCAGAGTTAAAGCCATCTATGAAATGAACAGTGGCACATTTTATAAGCTTTAATACCCCTTTGAAAGCTCCTATTTTGAGACAAGGCAAACAAAAAGGAAGAGTAACCTACTTTTGCTTTGCTTTATCCGATTTTCCAAAATAGCAGAGAGGAGGGCAAGTGGGTTTTTTTAATCTCTCTATGTATTCACTGACATATTGCTTAGGGCGAAAGAAAAAAAAGCTAGATTATAAAATCATCTCCACTCTGCATTTTAGAGGAACATTATTATGTCTTTCACATTTATCAGAGTAATATATATATATGCGTGTGTGTGTATGTCTATTGTAATTATAAATATATTGTAAAAATCTCAGCCTCTCAGCTGGCAAAGCTGGCTCAAGTACCAGAAACAGCAGCTGCAGTGTCCCTGATCCCTGCTGAACCGCAGCGAAGGTAGCTCACCGCCTCCAGCTTTGAGTCTGGTCACAGGCAACAGCGGGGGGCTCTGCAGGGCAACGCCAGCATTCCTTCCACTGAAATGGGAATAGTGTGGCCAAATCCTTTACACAAAACAGGGAGTTATCTTCCATTTTAAGTGGAAAAAGATGTAAATATTGCATAATTTCTAAGTATCAAATACGTGAGAATGGGATAGAGAATTCAGGAATCTCCTTACTTCACTGGCAGGCTGAACTTCTGATAAGTCACGTATGAGCTAATAATAGAACATTTTACATTCAAAGTATATAAAATAACAGTTTAATAAAGTGATCAATATGCAGACTTGATGTAATTTCATTTTTCAAAATTCTCACAAAATAAATTACTGTTGTAGTGGTGGTCCATTATTGTGCTTATTCTTGCAGTTAATAATTGTCAGTTCTCAAAGACAAGGACAAGAAGAGTCAATTTTCTATAGACATTTTATTGATGAACAATTTTTTCTTCTTTTGTATAACATACTTTTAACACAGTAAAATAAGGAAATTTTTACTCCATAAATAACAAAAACTAGCCCTTATATCTCAATGCAGTCAAAATCTACATAAAATAGTTTGTTCTATATTTACATTCCGTACCAAAATAGGAAACACATGTTTCAAGGTTGGCCAGTTCTCTCAAAACAGCTGTTTTATCTCCAAGGTAAGGTTCACATTAAAAAGGCAACATTTGTACTTTGGAAGTCTGGTAGTGTAAGTTCACATTATTTAATGTACAAATAGACCCAAATCCTGAAGAGTGATACATTCAGCCAAGCACAAGCTGGTTGTTAAATCTTGCAGAGGAAAGACTTGACCTGCCCGGCTGGCTGAAAGTCTCTCGGAGGAAATGCGGGGAAGGACATATGCCTCCCTCTCTACTGAAATATATTCAAGCATAAAGATTTGCAGGACAGGAAGATTTAAAAACAACTGTCCCTTGTAAGGGAATGTGGATATGTCAGCTCTTAAATTACATCAGTCTTCCTAATTTACTAGTGCTCAGCAGAAAGAATGAGTTGCATTGGACTGATAGTCAATTAATGGGGGTCAAAATTCTCTTTTGGTAATTAACCTACATCCAAGGCCGTGACAGTCTCCCAAGACCTCCACTCATTTCAAGAGGAATGAAGTCCCTGCTTTTCATGTAATTTTACTTGCTGCTTACTCCAGCCAAAAGCTATCCTTTCTCCCTGTAATTATTTGAAACACTAGAAAAATGTGTTCCTGAAAATGACTTGCCTCAACTTCCAATTGAAATGCTATAGATTTGAACTACTGGGGTAACAAAAGACCGCAAGACTAATTTACTTCCGTAAGCAAACATGGAATGTTTTTACAAAATTAAAAACTGTGGACATGATACACTGAAAATGTTTCTGCTACCGACAAGCTAACTCATTTGTCTCTTTGCACTATTTCCAGGGCTCCTGCTGGTCTACTCTGGTGAAAACAAAGGCTTATTTGGGCTATACTTCAAAATTTTCACATGTAAGACATGCAATAGGATGGACTTGCCACAATATGGTCAGGACACCTAAAGTAGCTGCCTGCAAACTTTGTACTTGTTTAAAACCAATACCAACTTTTACACAGGAAGCTATACTTAAGGCTACATATCTGACTGGTTTAAGCTACAATTTCAGCTGTGTTCTACACTCAGAAATGGCTTATGCTTCCTACTGTATTTGTTTTGCTCTTAAAAACCTGAGGCACATTTTTACTTAATTCATCTTAAGATTTGAAAGTTCACAGCAGGCTAGAAGCCTAAGTCAAACAGAACTGAGGTAGTCGGTTTTGCTCAAATATTCTTTTTGACAGTCACCAATTCATTCTCACTTTAAATTGAACTTGACACACTTCTTGGCTGTTTCAATACAGCTACAGCTGCTAACACACTGACAGGATACAACTTATTGGATTTTGCCCACTAAAGTACCCCCCCGCCCCAACTCCCCAAAGTCACATCCAGTTCTGCAGTTCACAGCCAGGTGAAGGGCTGCACATCAAAGAAATTACAACTGAAATCTCAAATTATTAAGGCAGTAATAGTTTTACTTTACTGGGTTCACTGATGCAGCTACTCAGCAGGTACCGGTGAATCTGACCACAAGAGCTCTGACAGGCAGATTTTTCCCTGTAGGTACAACGCAGTACAGCCTCTTTCTTTAACGCATACAATTCAAAAGTAGGTAAGCATCAACTTTTCAAGCTATCTTTCAGTTAATTCTCAAGAAGAGAGAATAAAAGAAGAACAGCCCTCGAGATAAACAACTGTGTAGAAGATAAAAATATTCACTTAAATATGACAAATTTCACACTTACATAGACAGGAGACTAGCATATCAAATACCAAGCACAATAAATTAACACCAGTAAAAAAGTTTGACAGTTATAAAGTTAACCAGAAAGTTCAGACAGTGCAAATATCTCACAGTACGAAAGATTTCTTTTCAAGTATCAAAAGCATTGTTGTTGAGTGATACCATTTGAACTGTATTATTGCACAACAGACAAAAAATACAATATTAACCTCTGGGACCCAAGAAGTATTCTCAAACCTTTATGTTTTCAAGGAATAAATTTACACCTACTGTTGATTGTGCATATATTAAAATAATCAGCATTCACTTACTAATCTGAGTGTTTCTTAATTCAAACTTGTATACATTTAAAGCATTTGATTCCTAATTTGTATTGCTTTTCAGAAACACCTGTTTAAGGCTAGCCTAGGCCTTGTATAATTCAAAGCAAACTTAACCTGCAGTTAAGAAGGGGAACTAGGCCACTGCAAGGTACTCTCTCAACTGTGATGCCTTCAGATGGTTTTAGGTTGCAGCTCATTTACCTCAGCAGTGTCTTAAGAGTTTCTTTAAATTAAACAAGTCCAGTAGGCACAAACATTTTCTTACAATTACAATAGAAGTCCTATTATTAAACAAGTTTAATTGTAGCTAAATAAATTTTACTCCATACCCCTTCCTTCCATCCTCCTACCTTTCATTTTAGCAAGGGATCTAGTCACTGACAATTCTAACATCACAGCACACTTAAGAAGCAGAGTAACATCATCCTTCTCCCTATATTTGTATTTTTTAGTGCACTGGGCACATCTGCTCCCTCAAGTTTAATCCTTTTCCAGGAATGAAAACTATCGTAACAGGACAGACAATGGAATGGACAATGTAAAAGTTTCTTTTACTCCAAAAAGGATTATTTGTAACACCTTATAGAGTCAGAAACAAATAAAAACATCCCTACAAGGGTCCTATAGAGCAGCTGTCCTTAACAAGACAAATTTTGCTCATTTTCTTCCTCATATATCTTGTCCATCAAGTGATTAACTTTGTACCAAGATGTGCCCTCGTGTGGTTCAAAAAGTGTGATTCTCTAACTTATTACAAGTACTCAAATAATCCATAGCATTTGGACAAAGATTAGACTTTTCTTTACACCGTCAATATAGTTTTTGGTCTAGAGATGTCAATGTGGTCCTATAAGCTACCATCACTACTGGTTTGCCCTTCAACAAAAAGTGAGAACAGCTGCATTTATGTTCATACTATATAAAAAAAGCCATTATTCAAGAAACAAACTAACAAAATTAAAAATAATCAGAAAATCTATCGCAATTTTACAGACTGGGTGTCAGTACTGAAATGCATTTGCCTAGCAAATTGCTCTGAGAATATTCAAGCATTTGATGTATTAATTTTCACAGTAGAACTGGCACATGCTAAATCAGAATGGGATTTCTAGACAGTTGTCTTGGTCACCAGTCTGAAATTCCATTTTGTGCACATAGGAAGGTTTAAGCAAACCCCAAGAATTAGCCCCTTTACCGCAAACTAGTATGACTTCTGAGAAGCCTCCAAGCTGCAGAATCCCATTGTAGAGACAACTGCCAACCACTGGTCTATCCCATTAAATTATTATTGCTTCCCCCCATAAATTGTAAGAATTGACAAAACAAACAAAAAAATTCCTACACCTGTTTAGGCCTGTGTTATTAGCAGTAATGCAACTGAATTTTACATGGCTTTTGACTAAACCACTGAGGTATATTTCCAGTTTTGAGGATGCTTTGCTACCAGTCACACAGAGGACATAACAATTACCCAGCCCTCAGTTCTATTACAGAAGAGTTCTCATTTCAAATCTTGACCAAGTTGCCAGGTAGTCTAACACAGTTGGCATAGTGGATCTTGTTTCTGCGCCAGAAAAATCAAAGGTTGCAATTCAGGAAAATACTGGCACTTATTGAGATGACAAGGTAAATTTTCCTCTTCTCAAACTGCTTTTGTCAGTACCTCCCTGACTATTGTCTGCACCAATACTTGCCAGAAGAGATGAGGTTCAGCAGAAGACAGCTGCCTGCAGAGACAAAAAAACTCAATGCTCCACAATAAGGAGTGCAACATGATGGTATATCATCCTGGAACATCTTCTTGCCCCATGCTTAACTCTATGCGCAGAGAAATAATCCTGTTAGCAGGGGAATTAAATTAGCCATCAAGAGCCAAAGGGTTACAACCAGGCTAGATGAGCAGGAGCATAAGTCTAAAATAAAAAAAAAAAATCATAAAGCTTATCAATTTTGTATTTAAAGAAAAGATAAAATAAAATATAGAACACTAAAGAACACTGAAGAGCAAAAACATATTTGCTGCACTGATTTATTCTAGCTTTTAAGGCTAGAAATTCAAACCAACCAAGTAACACGATTATTCCTTTTATAAATAAATAATTTTCTGCATTGCTTCACTAATAGCAATTAGGAGAACAAATGAGAAAAAATTATCAGTATTGCAAGAAAAGAACAGGAAGTTTCCTATAACATGACTAGGGAGAAGCAGCATTTCAAAACCAAAGACTCTTATAAAAGACTGTTTTATGTCTACTTTTGACCTGCATGGCTGTAAGTCATATAAAAACCCAAGCCACAAAACACCAAATGGGAGAGGAAAGAAAAAAAAAAAAAAGAAAAAAAAAAAAAAAGGAGGGC
>JANZLQ010000001.1:42760241-42772997 GCA_026212715.1 Elanus axillaris
GGAGTAGGGTAATGAGAAATAAAACCAGATCTCACAACACCTTCCCTCTACCCCTCCCTTCTTCCCGGGCACAACTTCACTGCAGGGGGACAACCTGCCTCACCATGGTCTTCACCACAGGCTGCAGGGGAATCTCTGCTCTGGCACCTGGAGCTGCCAATATCTCTTTTTCACTTGGAGTATAGTGAGCCTCAGATCCCTGATATACCTTACTCCAGAACCCTAGGGGTCAGTATCAGGTCTCCGCCGGTGCTTTCTGCCAGAGACTCCAAGTAGGGCCATTCTCCCCAGCTGCAGTATAGAGCACATTTTTAATGCCTTATCCTGCCCAGACTGGCCCAAGGGCTACTGCATGAACAATTTCCCGTTTAATTTGTTCAAAGGTTTGTTGTTGCTCAGGGCCCCATTTAAAATCATTCTTCTTCCAAGTCACTTGATAGACATGGCTTACAATCAGACTGTAATGTGAAATATGCATTCCCAAAAAACCCACACCACCTTAGAAAGCTTGTATTTCCTTTTTACTAGTCAGTGGAGACATGGCTGTTATTCTGTTAATTATATCCATTGGGATTTGACAATATCCATCTTGCCATTTTATTCCTAAAAACTGGATCTCCTGTGCAGGTCCCTTGGCCTTACTTTGGTTTATGGGAAAACCAGCTTTCAGAAGGATTTGGATTATTTTCTTCCCTTTCCCAAAAACTTCTGCTGTGTTGCCCTATACAATGATGTCATCGATGTATTGCAGGTGTTCCAGAGCTTCACACTTTTCCAGTGCAGTCTGGATTAGTCCATGCGAATGGCAAGGCTGTGTTTCCACCCCTGGGGCAGTCAGTTCCAGGTGTACTGGACACCCCTCTAAGTAAATGCAAACTGGCCAGCTCTCTGCTGCCAAAGGGACTGAGAAAAACACATTACTAATATCTATTGTGGCATACCACTTGGCTGCCTTTGACTCTAGTTCATGTTGAAGTTCTAGCATGCCTGGCACTGCAGCAGTGCATTCAGGCCACAATAGTCAACTGTTAGTCTCCACTCTCCAGGAGATTTTCACACTGGCCATATGGGACTAGTAAAGGGGGAAGTGAGTTTTAGTGATCACTCCTTGGCTCTCCAGTCAAGGAATCAACTTATGGATGGGAATCAGGGAGTCTCGGTTCGTGCAGTATTGCTGCCAGTGCACCATTGTGGTAGCAATTGGCACTTGTTCTTCAACCCTGAGCGACCCCACAATCGAAGGGTCTTGAGAGAGACCAGGCAGGGCAGACAGCTGTTTAATTCCCTCCATCTCCAAGGCAGCTATACCAAAAGCCCACCAGTATCCCTTTGGGTCCTTAAAATACCCTCTCCTGAGGTAGTCTACGCCAAGGATGCATGGAGCTTCTGGGCCAGTCACAACGGGGTGTTTCTGCCACTCACTCCCCGTTAGGCTTACTTCAGCCTCCAGTACACTTAACTGTTGGGATCCCCCTGTCAAACCAGAAATACAGATGGGTTCTGCCCCTTTATAACTTGATGGCATTAGAGTACACTGTGCACTGATGTATTAGTGCCTTGTACTCCTGTGGGTCTAATGTGCCAGGCATCGAATCCACACAATCCAATAAACCCTGTTGTCCCTTTCCTTCCCCTGGCTGGAGGCAGAGCTCCTCTAATCTTAGTCAGAGTATTTCTTACTCGCTTCTTGTAAAACTGACTTAGAAATCCCTTCAGGACGATCAGAAGCAAGAGCAGCCCTTCTAGTCTGTCTGGAAACTGCAGCAGCACAGAAGAATCGCCTTTTGTGGTTGTTTTCCCTCGCAACTCACATACCCGTGCATCTAGGGTCAAGATACGTTTTCCAACCCATTTCCTCATGTCCTCTCCATTGTGACGCAGGTAAAACCACAGGGTATCCCGTGGTGTGTACCTTCTATATTCTCTCTCTCGAGAAGAGGAATACTCACTCCTAATAGCTGAGACACTGGTCCATACAGGTGGGGAATATGACTTTTTGATCAGTTTGGTCAGTTTTTTGGACAGTTTTTCCACAGCTAAGACACAGGCTCATAGGGAGGAATAGAGATTTTCTTTGTGCTGCTGGAGTTGGCGAGCAGTTTCATCCATCATTGGTGCCTGTTTGTCTTTCCAGGTCAGTACTGACAATGGGTTGGCATATGACGATGGTGTGCTCCATACAAACTTCCACCACATGGGTCATATGCATTGGACTTCTGGATCTCTGGGTAATTGCATGTTGTCCGGGACATAATAAGTCATCTCTAGCATGGCTAATTCTCTCAGGTACTGGATACCTCTCTCCATGGTGGCGAACTTCCCTGGTTGACATATAACATCTTCCTTGAAGGGGTACCTTTCCTTAACTCTTGACAGGAGTCACCTCCAGAGGCTGAGGGTTTCTGTCCCTTTTCTGATTGCCTTGTCAATGCCACCTTCCCTAGAAAGTGATCCCAGGTGCTTGGCTTCCCTACCCTCTAACTCCAGGCTACTAGCCCCATTGTCCCAGCATCAGAGCAGCCAGGTAATAATGTACTCACCTGGATGACAGCCAAAATCTTTTTGCATATCCCACAGCTCACTCAGGGATAGTGATTGGGTGATTACATCTGGTTCTGCCTCTTCCTCCTATTCTCATGATGCCCCTGATCCTGTGATTCATCTTCATCCCTTACTAAACAAACTGGGGGTTTTGTGTATTTCTTCTGTATGGGGGCGACTGATACTGGCACTGTTTGATTCTCTGGTTCAGCTACAGTGCCTGTTGTGGGGGTTGGAGTAACCGCCACACCTGTTGTTTTGTTATCAGATCCAGAGACCTTCTCTTCCCTTTGAGGGTACTGAATAGTGTTGAGCAGGGCTCCGTAGACATGGGCCAGGCCCCAGCACATTACAGTGATTTGTCTCTCTCTGGAACTGCTAGGGTGAGAGAATACTTTTTCCAAGTATTTTACTAGTTTTTCTAGATCCTGCACTTGTTCAGGGTAAAGTTCCAAAACACTGGAGGTGCCCACTATCCTAGGTACTTTTCTATTCTATGCCACACACCCCGTCACTCAATTATCCAGCCTCAGGGCAGATCTCTGGGTGATATTCTTAAATAGTTGTTTAACTCTAAACAAGACCTGAACCCCATTCAGGAACACACTAGTTCCTAGCAATAGGACTGTGCTGGTTTCAACATCCCAAGGATATGCAAAATTCTCAAACACTATTGTAATTAGCCTGGAGGAGAAGGGGAAGGCGAAGAAAGGTGTCTTGCCCATAGATTGGTTCTTCCAAGGAGAAAAGGTAAAGCATGTAATTATTAATAGCTTCCAACAGATGGCTCCCGAAGTATAGAGGTGATTACAATGCTGAGTACAAATACCGGATTAGTCCCATGACCAATAATTTTATCATATAAGCCAGTGTTACATAGTACAGCAAAGCAAAAACCTTAATACACCTCCCATGGAAGATAAGCAGCAGCAGAGGGACTATATACAGCAAGCAAGGCGATGCGTAACACAACTCTAAGAGCAAGCGGCACAACTCTAAGAGCCAATAAAACAACATTGTGACGAGCAACTATTAAACTAATAATGAATGCTTATAACAAATTCGTTTTAATACGCTCTGGTCAGATCTGTCATTATCTCAACCCTTTGGGCCCCACACTGAATGCCAAAAAGCACAGTACTTAGCAACAACTGAAAACATCAGTGTGTTATCAACATTTTTCTCCTACAAAATCCAAAACATAACGCTATACCAGCTACCAGAGAGAAAATCAACTCTATCCCAGCCAAAACAAGGACAAGTGTCCAGGTGCAAAATTCTAACAGTCACAGCCTACATTTTATGCCTGACTTTTCCCTTTAGTGTTATTTTAAAAAAAATAACTAAAAAAATAAAACCCCAACACATACTTACTTGATAACATCCACTACCCCAATCAGGGTAACTGAGTTTCCTCCTGCACTGTTCCATAACAAAAGCAGACTTCTGAATAAGACATACAGAGTTTGGTCCATATTTCTCTGCACCATAGTTTTTGGTAGGATCTAAGGTAGAAAGAATATACTGAATTGCAACTAACTAGCAGAAGAGAAAGTCCACATCACCTTAATACACTATAATTAGTCAACGTCTCCACACACAATTCAAGGCTTAATTCTGGAATCTTCCAGACCATTAATCATAATATTCAAGACAGCATAATTGCCAAATTGATAAAGTGGGAAGAAACTCAAGATTTAAAAAAAAAAAAAAAAAAAGCAAGCACTTTCCGTCAGAACTATGTGGATATGTTTGCCCCCAGGGAGTGCTGGCTCTGCTGGCTTGAGGGCAGAGAGTGTTTCTTTGTTTTTGAGATAACTGCACAGACAGGTAATATGCTACAGCATTCTGGAGCTCCACAATATTGAACACTCATGCACTACCCTAGGAGACATGCCCATGTTCTGGTAATTTGGAAAGCTCCTTGCCTTGAACAAAAAACCTATAAAGGTGGAAAGTGGAATCATTTTTCAGAGACTCAAAAAACAAACAACCAACACACTCCCACCCTTTGTCTTGTATTTGGATCATTTGGGGTCAACTTCTGTTCAGCTCTTATACAGTTCTTGTATTAGATATGAGTGTTTGCCTCCTAGGTGTACAAGGTAGTTGTGCTGCGCTTCTCACCTCAGCCCAGCTTTTACACAGCTAGTAGTATAAAACTAATTTCACATCCATTTACTTTGGTTGTATAGCAAGTCCATTCCAGATTAACAAAGGTGGTCTTTTAAACACCATACTGAAGTCCTGAAAACTGACCTGGTTGGTTTTCAATTATTCTACAGTCTGAGCTGCGTTGAAATTCACCACTTAAATGCCAGCTGAATTCTTGACTAAAGGGACAATAGTCAGCAATTTCTACTGAGCCACCATAATAAGGCAATTCTTCTGCTGGTACTCCATTAAGATTGTCAAAATACTGCAAAATAAAATAGGTAGTAAAGCAGTTTGCACAAAGACAAGCGTGCAACTGGTTTTTTTAAATAGAACCTATCACTACAGCTGTAAGAACATCAACTATTACTACTCAGGAACACTATTAACAGCAACTTGCAATACCCATGAACCAGACAAGCCAGAAGTATTTAAGAATATTTAAATAATGCAGAAAGATTCACATCTTCATGTATCATTCCCCACCCCCTTCGCAATCACAGCATTCTCTGGGATGAAACAGAACAAATTTCTTAGCATGCAGTGACACAAGGCAGCAGACTGGGTGAAGAAATACCTCAAACAAAACATTCTGAGGGGCTTCTGTTATAGAGCAACATTTCCATCTTATATTTGGTTAGATGGCCAAGTGACATCCTTATTTTATTAAGATCACAAGGCATTTTTTTCAGCCTCCAGACTCCTTATAATAAACTAAACAGACATTTTTCACAATGCCTAGTTTTGTCTACTCATTCAGAAGAAAAAAATGAAACAAATATAATCACCTGGCTGCAAAGCACAAGAACGAAACAACTTAGTTATTTGGTAAAGTAAGATGCATTATACCTGATATTCCTGAGGTAACTGCTTTGGAAACTTCTGCAAGTTGCACACTGCTACTGCTCTTTGGTCCTGTCTGCAGGTTAACTGCAAAGGATTACTCCTCAAAGTGTCGCAGTATGGACTGATTAGTTGCCTCCTCAAAAAAAAAAAAAAATCACATTAGATCACTTTAACTGCTTTTCATAATTTAACTAAGCAATCTGTCAAGACTGTCTGTTTCCACTCTCCCCTAAACTCGGTCAATCACACAAAGAAGAGCTGACCTCTGGAGGCTAATTATTGTTATTTGTCTGTTTATGACCTTTCTAATTTAAAGAATATCAAGCCAGCAAACAAAGTTACAATGCACTCACCTATTTAGTTTTAATGACATTGCTTTGTATACCTTAAAGAAAAAACCATACAAGCAAAACAGGCCCACTGTGCAGCTGTGTCTAGAAATTTATAAGCATTGTAACAAACAAACAAGGAAGGCTTTGTTCTGAAGATGCCTATCATCCCCTTCTGTTGCTTTAAGTAATCCAGTGCAAAATGACACAGGCTGCATTTCCAATTAAAAGGGACAAAACAGCAAAGCAAGTTTTTAGATTAAGTCACTCCCCTCTTCTCTAAAGCATAGCCCTCTTACAGTATAAATGCATTCTAGAGCCCAAGATGTTTAGCTCTGTATTTATTGGGTGGGGTGCTTCTCCTCTTAGTACTTTTGGTGCACTCCTTCCTGGGTGCATTCTGAAGGTTCTTAGGATAGCATTCCTTGTTAATCTGTGTCTACCTCTACTTCTTTTTACTGAGTTGCATTTGAAGGACAAATGTAGACAAGCATCAGGATTTTCTTCTTTTATTTTTTTTAAACAGACTGTATTCTTACTTTTGTCTCTTTTGGTCGATCCAGAATTTGCAGCTCTTCATTACAAAGTCACAGCCTTTATTGTGTCCCCAATCTAATTTCTCTGCCATGCTGTAATTTGCTTTATACCAGCTGTAAAGGTATTTTGGAATGAGAATATAGTTACTTTGAAAATTAGGGTTCTGATAATAAAAGAGCAGTTCAAAAGACTTCATACTACGCCTTAAGGTCTTCAGATGAAGAAAAAGGGAAACCGCATCCCTTTCTGCCTATAACAAAATATATTACAATTTTACTATTTTTCAAGTCACAATGAACTAAAAGGAAATTTTATTGCTTATTTGTTCAACAGCAATGCATCGTGATCTGCAAAGGAACAATGCACACAGAAAGATGAAATTTTAGACAATTTATGCTTTCTATCTGCAAGAAGAGCTGAAAAAATAATCAATATGTACTGCATGCAATTGAGAGAATACTTATATTAAGAAAAAAGTAACCAGACACCACAAACAGTACTATGCATTGCAATGCATTTTTTTTTTAAGGCTAGATTAAGAATGGATGGATTTTGAAAGAGACCAAGAAAAATTAACATACTAGGTATAACTCCTTGTCTAATGTGATGCTAATTATGCAGATTATCTACTGTGTTGTAGATGAATACGCACAAGTGCGTCAATTCCAAAGAAAATCAAGTACAATGAAAACCAAACACAAATGAACACTTCCCCCCAATTCTTATTAATTCTTACCCTGTGTCTTCCATCAGTGCTAAGGTGATCCTGGAAAAGACTCGATTCTGTGTATGGGATCCAGTCATTGCTTCATTCTGAAAGGTACCAGTTACTACTAGCAAGCCACTGAAAATCATTTTGTAAGAAAATGCTTCCTACGCAAAAACATTTTATTTCCAGTCTCTTCTTAACTATTGACAATCAAATCCCAACCTCTTTCATAAAAGGTATCAAAAGTGCAACTGCCTTCCCCACTCCATCCTACAAAGCTTCAGAATTCCACAAGTCAGAAACTTCATTCCAAATTCCAGCTAAACCTTATTCATGACCAACATATACTCATTTTTCTTTAGACAAAATAAGACTCTTCCTTGTTCTAGTGTACTTATCAGTAGCAACCACACCACATCTTCTGTCTCCTTTTGATAAGATGAAAGCCAAGCTCATTTAATTTTCTTGTGCAAGACTGATTTTTAGTTTTCCTAGAATTTCTAGTAGTCCTTTTCAGGAGCAAGGTACACAGGACACATGACTAAAGGAACACAGCACTCCAAAGGAAGCGTTACTAGGGTAGCAGTGGAAATTTCCATCTTGTTTAAAAATAAGCAAGTTCACACCAGAAGAGCAACTCCAGTCACCTTGGAGTTTCCTAATCATCTTATAAACGGCAACTGTAACACCCATGTCTTTTTCCCACTCCATCATTTCCAGCTGATAAACTTCAGGCTTACAGCAAAAGTCACTCACCCTTAATTACACAACTCTGAGAATTCTATTACTGAACTTCATCTCATTTCTATTATTTCTTCAAAACATGTAGTTTTCCAGCCTTCGCTCTCCACCAGCATGGTTAGAAGTTACCACCAGCAGACTTAGTAGTACCAAATTTGCTCTCTCTACAGTACTTAATGAGAGTTGGATCAAGACCAAAACCAAACTATACGAGTTACTTTCCAGATACAAACTTTCCCTGGAAAGGTGGAAAGGAGACTAGTAATAATTTCCTTTTGTTAATCCTATTCAGTCCTTAGAATTATCATCATTCTAATGGCAGTCTTTCCAGTTGGCTTTAAACTACTGTGCACCAAAGGTTACTGAAAAGCAGGAAGAGCTAACAATCTTGGTCTCAAGAAATAGGCGTTTTTCAAGATTACTTCCACAAACAGGTCTGCCCTGAAGCATTTTCCTTCTTGCTTACCTCACTGCATACAACAATAACTAGAAAGTGTATCTCTGCCAAAAGTATCACCAAACACAAAGCTCTAAAAAATAAGATTAAATGCCAGGAGGGAAATAAGTGTTTCTTTGATCAGATGAGGTTCTGGAATAGAGGTGGCAAAAGCTAACCCCTGAGGCACATGAATAAAGGTGAAATCAAGATAATTCACAGAACAATTAAATATTTGATATATAAAAGGCAGAAGGTAACAAGGCTGAATTGACCCAAAGGAATACCCCCTTTTCCCCTAAAAAGGGAGCACAACTTCTCAAAAGGATAAACGGCAGGCAAAGGTAAGAGACACTTAGTTTTTTAGTAATCAGCTTACCTAAAACTCATACTGAGACTTAGCAGTAAGGTAAAGAGATTTATCTAGAAATTGGACATTTAAAGTATTTGTAGTTTAGTACTGGTTGTGATATATTTCAGTGAGGTTTGATACATGTGCATTTTAAAGGCTTCAGTAGGTACCACTGTAAACCTAAAAATAAAGGGGGGAGGGGGGGCAGCAGACATTCCCTCATCCCCCTCCATTCCCAAAATCAGCACCAACCTCCAACAATCTCTTCTCCCAGTGATTGAGCTCAGTACCCATGCCACCTTGATTTTCAAGCTCCATTCCCTCTAGAATTGGACAATTAAAATGTTTTCGAGCTTCTTCCTAGAAAGAAAACATTTCAACATGACTCTCAAAATATTGAGACAGATACCTATATGCAGACCTAATGTTCTACAACTATCTTTTTAAGTTATTTCAGCATTTCTTTTCCTACCATCTTGTTTTCCTCCAAATGTAATACACTTCTACTGAGAGTCTGACTAAGCCAGCAAGTAATCTGACACCAAGCCTAACAGTCTGTCTACTTATCTCCTGGAAATAAATGATGGAAGTTTACAAGAATAAAACAGCAACAGAATTAGCTGAGAATAGCATGTACACACTAAAGACCACATAGAAACAAACCAAAAAAAACCCCAACAAACACCCCCCCCCAATGCAGAAGCACAACCCTGCCTCTGTCAAACATTTCAGGAAAAAAACAAATTTTTTTTTAATCAGAAAGCTGTATGTGTCAACTAGTTTTGCATGGGGAAGTATTTTCTGCAAAGTATTTCAAAATCTGAAGAGGCATCACAGCAATGCTGTGGTCTCATGGCCAGGAGCCCAGCCTTTCCAAGTGTAGCACTACCCAGGAGCACCTTTAATGCTCTGAACAGTTTGACCAGCATGGCCAGTTTTCAAAACAGGGGTAATTAAACCAAGTTTGCTTTATATACTGTGTTAGATTTAAAACAAACAAAAAGATTATGTGCAGCCAAATATGATTAACACTGTAACTTATTTCCAATACCAATTTATTACACTTAAGCATATGTTCTGTTGGGGGTGGGGGAAGAGTCAGAGGCGTGGGAAGCAAGAAAGATTTCCAAGAATACTTGAGGAATTTCTTTTTAAACATGAGAAAGTGTTAACTGTATTATTTTGTAATCAATAAAATTAGAAAAATATTAAAACAATGCTGTTAAAGAGACAAGTAGAAAATAGGATGAGCAAAGCAGTGACAACACTATCTGTTAAGGCAACGGGAATATTAAGTCTGCAGGAAAATATCTAAAAAGTAGGATTAAGGAATCTCTTCAACATCAATTTTGCTTACCCTTTTATATTTACTTCCCAGTCCCTTCATTGTCTCTTACTATGTCAACTTATTTCATACTGTGTGTCAACCATTTTCCACTTCACTTCAGATACACCCTCTCAACCAATTATACAGTCTTAGTCATGTAGTTTTTTGGCCATACTTTCAGGAAAAGGGTATTAAATATTAGGTTATTGCTTCTTAAAGAGTAAGAAACATTTATGACTCGAGAATGCGATGGTAACCCTGGCATAAAAAGTTCAAAAGTTCAAGTTAATCCAAACTTACAACTACACGAGGTGTGATCAGAAGATAAACAGCATGGCGCAGCATTTTGCCACCACGTACGTCCCATAACCTCACTGCTTTATGAACGACTTTATTGCTCCACTGATACAAACCTAGACTGCAAGAAGAATGTTTTGGTTACAACTCTCTCCCACAGACACACATTACTGTGCAAAGATTTATTTCCGTAAGAAACAGAATCATGAATAACCTCTATACTTCCTCATGCTTTCTTTAGTTTAAACTTATTATGCAACATTTCTCCTTTGTAAGACATGCTCATTATATACACAACTTTGATTTAATAAGCCAACTGAAGATTATTAATACGAGGTCTGTAGACTCAAGATGTATTTTCTACGCTAACCAAAAGTGTAAGAAATTAAATAAAAATCCTCAGAATTGCTATTATAAAAAGGAAGGTGAACAAAACCAAAAGATCTCTACCCTTCCACCACCAAAAAAACCCTAGAACATTTCTAGAGTATCAACTAAACAAAGTAAAAAAAAAAAGCAAACTGTTCATTCAAAAACAAGTCAGAAAAGTCACAGAGCAGACTACACACACTGTCAGTTCTGGACAACTATAAACCTGGAATGATACGTCTTAAAAATGAACTGCACTGACATTAGATAGACTACAGAAAATACAAGTCTCAATTTAGTAAGTGTTCAGTGAACATCAAAAATTTAAGCACAGGTAATTTTAATGCTTAACTTCAAGCCTCCTGATAAATGAAATCCTGCCTTAGCTTGTAATATATATGGATAATATTAAGTGCTCGATGCCAACATAAAGAAAGACTAAAAAAAACCCCACCACAGCAATGTTTGAACATAATAAAGGCAAAACATTCTAATAATGGAATCAAGCTGGATTTTCAACAGGCAAGAATACATCCTAAAAAGGCAACGTGAAAACATCCTTGAATGGGAGTACGGAGAGGTCCAAAAAAAAGAAAAAAATACCTTTCATTAAAGGGAGGAAGTCCATCTGCGTATCTTGTTGTCAAAGGTTTTCCATCATCATCACGATAAAATGCAAAGAGTCCAGCAGAGAAACCCTTCAAGTTAAAAACCAAGCACAGATACCTTTAGTAAGACATTCACATACAAGTTCAAATGCCTTGAGTTACAACACCCGCCATAGGTACGCTGGAAGTATGGCACTTAAAGGTGATTAACACGTTAACTGAAGGAGGCAAAGAAAGAGCTTTCCTCCACCAAATGTCTTTCTCTTGCAACAAGCTGGAGGTATGTAAGGAAGCAGGCACAAATTTCAGGGAAATACATTTTTTAACATCAACCCTCACCAGTGCATGGATGATCTCATGTTTCACTGTAGACAACATGCCAATGAATTCCTGAGCTTGTGTTGAAATCATATTTGGACACAAGTTAGCATATCCTGCTATTGGCCTGGAAGACAGTTTTAAAATTAAATTGTTTTCAGTAAAATACTGGCACATTCAAACCATACTCACTTGATGAAGCAGAAGATTTAAAAGAAAATGGAGACTAATGTAAAAATAAATCCTTCCAAACAACAAAAATAAGTCCTTCCCCCAATCATTTATTACTAGCCTGTTAACAATACAATGACTAGTTTACTGTTGAAATGGGGAGGAATGGGATGGAATCAATCTCTGTATTCAGTATTCTGCACAGGTGTTAGTGACAACAGTGGAACAGATCTGAATTTAGGTAAGACACCATAGAGGTACAAAGTGTCTGCTACAACCACTACAACCAAACTAGAAACAAGAGCCACATGAATAGAGTCCTTTAAGTCTGTGAAAGTACGACATTCACTTCAACAGAAACCAGATCTTGAGATAAAGTTTAGGCAATAACCGTGCAGGATTAGCTTTGACTTAAATGCCTCAGCTTTGCAAGTTATGCACTATTTGATGTTTTTGTGGTTTTATGTAAATACAGTGCTTGTCTATTTCAATAATGACTTTTGCTTTGTTGTATTATGCAACAGGCAAAAAAATGAACTCCACATTTAAACAATTAAAAGACTCCAAAGTTTAATTTAAAAAAAAGAGTTTGTAACAGAGGGAATACTTGCCTGTCCATTTCAGCTTCCAGTTGGCAGTAGGCTGCATATGCAATGATATTTTCATGGCCACACCTTTCAGTAGTGAGAGCACTAACATAAAGTACAAAGTCAGCATCTCGAACCCCTTCTTGGTCAGGTAAGCCAGTGGGTCCGCAGAGCCATTCACTGCCATTGCACACCCTGCATTGCTTTGACAATGTTCAAACAGAACAATTAATATACTTTAGCTATGACCAAAATTTTGCATGAAAAAAATTAAACTAGCTTGAAGCAAAAAATAAATCCCATTGTAAGACAGCAGAAGATAAGAAGAGTCCCTATGAAGACAGTAAACAAAACCAGAGGCAAGAAATAACTTTCAAATGACTAGCTCTTTTGATTCATTAGATACCAGGAAGGTGGCAGCTTTTTTTTTTTGG
>JANZLQ010000001.1:42778476-42791263 GCA_026212715.1 Elanus axillaris
ATCGTTATTGTTCTAACTTCTCTTTTTGTGTTGCCCCAGTAAATTGTCCTTATCTCAACCCTCGAGGTTCCAGGTTTTATTTTTCTTTTCTCTTTCTGATTCTCCTACCCATCCCACTGGAGGGGGGCGGGGGGAGTGAGTGAGCGGCTGTGTGGTCCTTTGGTACCAGCTGGGCTGAAACCACAACAGTCCTTTTTGGCACCCAACGAGGCGCAAGAAGGGTTGAAATAACGACAGATCTGGCCAGAGCATGTTAATATAAGAAAATGCGTATAACAAATTTGTTTTAGTTAAATAGATGCTAGTCACATTGTTGGTTCATTTGTTCACATGGATAGAAAAATAACCATCTAAAAGGAACCTGGAAGTAAACAGGACTCACGAATTGCCCTGTTGATTCCCACATGTAAAAGGCACTAAAATTTTCCAGACTATTAAGAATATTCTATTTTCTGAAACTAATAAGGTATTCAGGATATGCCTGTATGTCATTAAATATGACAAACATTGTTGGATTATTCACATTATCAACCACGCTGTCATACAGATCAGTAGGATCTGCTGGGTTTTTTGGTGGTGGAGTGATTAGTCCTTTGCTCCCAGCACAGTACTGCCCTGTGAGGACACGAGCCAAGTACATGTATCTTCTGCCATTCATGTCTGGTCTAGAATAAGTATCCTGAGCAGAATAACTTGCATCAACAGCAAAGTAGGTTCCATTTCCAATGGTTGCAGCTGTTTGGAAAGACGTTTTCAAATATAGTTAGTGTTTGTATTCCCATAAGAATCTCTAAAGCTCCCCTCCTATTTTTTCACTCTGCAGAAGTTATAAATTTGGTTAAACAGTAAATTCTAGTAATAATCCTTTGTATCAGAATCAAGTATGAATCCACTTAGATGTCAGGTAAGTATCAACACCCAGGTTTTGACTGCCCTTTCCTAGGGTGAAAAGGGTTCCTCTCTCTTAAGCCTTGTTGGTTAGCCTGCAATCCATCACACTGCAAATCTTCAGAGCCTTTTCAACTTAAAATGGCTATACAATTATAATTACAGTTTTCTAGTTACACTTCACAGCAAGTTAAGAGAAATTATGTTTCTTTGTCTGAGATGGATGTCTTTTTCTGACACTGGTAGAAAGCTGTTCAAGCCAGATGGGTCCTTCCTATCTGGCTGCTCTGATCTTTGGGTATTTTTGCATGGCTACCCAGCCTGACAGAAGGAAAGCGTGCCTTTCCTATTGTAAATTGTGGCTGAGATGGAGAGGTGGATGTCAATACTCACAGGCAGAGAGAGGACATGGGGATCTAGGGCTCTTGCTTCCCAAGTAAATCTAACCTCCTGGCACTATCAAAGAGCAGGAATGCGTAACTACATCTCCTCTGGTCATGTTTTAAAAATAAATGGTGGCTACCATGTCTATTTGTGCACAGCCTGATGTAGTTTGTGTATGTTGGGCTTCGTTTTCTCAAGAAAATATCAGCATAAGTACCTCTAGAGAATCCAGACAGAGAAATGTCTGCTTTTGGATCCAGACCACACTGAAGTGTCAACTAGAGCTGAGTTAAGCTCTCTGGGTCTCTCAAGATCAAGTCAGTCCTAGGCATGTACTATTGTGTCTTAAGGAAGAAAACATTAAGAATGGAAAGTAAGGACTTTTGAAGTAAGTTTGCGGGACCTTTAAGAGGGACTGGCACCTTAATTCAGCTCAAGTTCCACTTCTTTGCATCCTGTCCTTCATCTCTGAAGGCTACCAAATTACAAGCATAACATGACTGTACTAGAGAAACTGGACAAAACAATCTTTGAACTAATGCAAAAAGTCTTTCTGCTAAATATTGAACAGTTGTCTCTAACAACCATTAAAGGGGAAGAATTAATTAATGAATTTCAACTGATTTCATGTGCATAAAAATGGTAGGGGAGTTGGATCTTCTGCTTGCTTGTTCTGTCCTTATCGTTGGAGGAAACAGGAGAAGTATCTGCACCTCGACTTTGTTACCTGCCTTTATCTAAGAAAAGAGGAGATACCAGCAGCTAGTGGTTAGCATCTCAACTGAGGATGCTGAACAGCAGTCCTTGTTCCTTTCTGCAGGCAGGTCACACAAAACATTTCTAGAGCTGCCCAGGCTTGCTTTCAGAGTAGATGAGATTTTCCTGATAACCCCTAGATGGTGGCATTCATCAACAAGGGATTAACTGAACAGGTTAATTCCTCTGTCCATACAGATTATGCTCTGGAGTTGTTCATTATTTTGTTCTCCAACTTCATTCAGCCTTCATGTTGTACTGACACTACTGTAACACTGACATTCCCTAGACTTCATACATGTCTAGGAAATTAACTACTTTGGATAATGACTCACCATTCTTTCCAGCAAACCCACGATTGAATCCATTGTAGTTGATTGTGCTCAATGAGGATGCAGCTGTGCCGTGAAATAGCAGCTTCTCATTATTTTGATTTTTGTTCTTTGTACAGAGAGATATTTTTTTTATTTTGTATGTCTGCCAGAGAAAGGGATTTTGTATTCTTTCAATCTGCAAAGTTACAAAATACAACTATATTTATACTGGTAGGGACCAATATTTATCATGGCAGGAAAGCATTAAAACCAAACCAAACAGAAAGAATGACAGTAATTTTCACTATGCCCTGTTAATGTGTGGGTTGGGTTGGGGAACTGAATACGTGAGCCTCCTTAAAAATCAGAAACGAAAGTAGCTTACAAGAGGTTTTTAAGCTTGGTAATTTTTGGCATACATTTGTCTTGCATAGTATACCAGGTACACAGGCAATCATAGTAGCTGTGCATTGTCATTTTTAGAAATAGGCTGTTGTACCACTGCTAGAGGCAATGATGTAAGATGCCTTCTGCACATCCTAATCATTTTTCCTGATGATTTTCTCACTAAAGGGTAGATTATAGCAATAGCATTACATTGAGTTTCTCTTCTAGATCTCAGCTTGGAAGTCAAGATTTCTTCCTTTACTGTGTATCTTAGCAACCCATAAGAAAATCCTATATAAAAATAAATCGGTGGGAGGATAGAACTTGCTGGCTCCCTGTGTCACCAATGCGATTATAGCTCAGGGGGAAACAGTGTATCTGCACCAAAGTATAATCTTAAAGGCATTGCTGCAACAGCTTTCCATTTTGAATGGAAAAAGACTTCATGTCATTACCTGATTTTTTCTATTGCATACTAACATTTTGTTCTATTTGTGTCTTAGTGATCATGCTCATTGAATCTCATGATGGAAGAAATTTTTTCAAACACATATTCTCACTCTTAATTTCATCTTATTTTCTCCTATTTATCATGCCTCCTGATTCTGAATAATTCCATCCTCTCCCTGCGAATTAAATCTCTGAGCACTTTCACTCTGTTGCAGACTTTTCAACAAGCAGGATCAAATTTTGATACTTTGGTTAAAATAAACAGTCTAGCCTGAAAGGCTCTGGGACTGACAGGGAAGAAGTAGTAAAATAGTAAAAAGCTTTATGGCCAGTCTGCAAGGACTTTGTATTTTCCTTTGTATTCTGAATGTGTTTGCTCATGCTTCATTTCAATATAGAATTTCCCAATGGGAAATACCACATTAACTAGTGAGTACCACATTAGTTGAACACAGTCAGCCTGAAGACTGATGGTAACTGGTTTTGCATTATTAGAAGACAGAAATGGAAGGGCAACTCTTGGGAAATTTGATTTGATTTATATCCACCCTGTACACTGCTGGGGTGACTGACATATGGGCAGTGTATTAGGCTGCAGACATCTTGCAAACAAATATTTAGAAAGTATATTAATGTTTTCTCCCTCCCCCAAAAATCACTTTTTTTCTCCTTGTAGGATTTCACCTTCTCTATGACAAAGCTGGGACAGGTTTCCTTAAACTTCCTCTGAACTTCCAGATATTCCTGATGTGATGGCTTGAGATTCACCAGCTTGACCCGTTCCTTTTGCATGTCTTCCCACTGCACAGGGAGCTCTACTGACTGCTTATCTGCAAAACAGAGACTGCATTATTATCACAGGTATCTAGCTCAGTTTTGTAGGCACATCTTACAAACCAACTGCATATAGAGGGCTGAGAGGACAGTATCTTACACAATACTTTATTCGAAGAATGCTCCCTCTCTTCAATACATCACTGGCTCTGTAATGCACTGTTAAGACTTTACATTTTCTCTAATTCTCCCTATACTAATATTTAACTAAAACAAGTTTGAAAACCACAGAAGAATTTTACGCATTCTTCATACACCACTTCCTTTGTCAAAATTAAGCATGAAGTCTATGCTCACTAGTCATGTACATAGAGATGATATTTGTATTTAAAATAGATGTTCTGATTTCAGTCATACCTGCCATGAATTATGAAACTAAAACTGCTGCCTATGGCAAGCCCAGAGGGGGGGGGGAAAGAAAGAAAAAAGGAAAACAAAGGGAAAAAAGCTATGGAATTGCTTACTTCTTCTGAATACCTGAATTTGCACTTATCAGAATTATCATTCAATAATTACTATTAAAAGATTTTTATTAGCAAAGCTGTAATTTACCTTCATTCTTTGGCACACGTTGAATGTACATAGTTTTTCCTTGGCCATCATCAGCTTGTAGAGTATTCAGATCCACCTTGTAGTTGTTCTTGTTAATTTTGACAGTAAGATGTGTTTTTTTAGCTATTTTGGCATCCTCCAGCTGCATATTTGTCAGTTTATCAAAAGCAACGAAGCTGTCATTGCTTCCTGGATACCTCCATTCTACCAGGTTATAAACAAGTTCTGCCTTGGATTGTTCTTCTGCAGTATCCTTAATTTTTTGGATCATTTTTTGAACTTCCACAGAAACAAAACAGACATCCCTGCTAATACCAGAAATTTTAATGCAAGGTGGGGAAAGTTTATTTTCAAGCTGAATGGTAACATGCTTTCTTCTCTGAAGATCTGCCAAAGCATCAATTTGCCTCTCATCAAAATTTTCAATTAGCTCATCTGAAATACTGTTTTCAAACTGTTCCTTTAAAATTAAATTCTTTATCCAGGACTCAGTAGCATCCACATTTTTTTGGCTTTCTCCACAAATTTGAAATATGGCTAAATCAACTTTCTTCTCCAAAACCATAGGCTTTTTCTTCTCAGTGGGTTGTTTTTTGCCCCAAAATAATGCTGTGAAGAAATATATGTTAATTTTTAGTTTTAAATAAAAGATCTTTAGTTTTACATGTCCATGCACACAGAAAAGCCACCTACTTACATTTAAGCAGAGACACCCACGAATCTCTTGTGGATGAATCTGAATCTTCTCTTTTCTTCATGCTTACATAAAAGTCGGTAAGCATCTTTATCTGGAAGATGACGATTTTAATTTTTTTCAAATACTGTACTGATCTTTTGCTTGCAAATTCCACTATAGCATCCAACATGTCATCAGCTACCTTTGCTGGACTCTGTCCTGCTTGACCTAAACAAAAGTAAAAGGCATGTATCACTGAACAGTACTTAAATCAAGGCAGCATCCAGAAAACAGAGACCATGTCCCCAGCTCATACAGACTGGTGTCCCTGTCTCCTCCCCCATTATGCGTTCTGGCCAAAGCCCCAGGCTTAACCTCAGCTTTACACCTAAGCTTGTGAGCTCCAGGAGCTGACACCCTACACAGGGCCAGGAAACCCTTCTGCAGTTCACCCCCCATTTACTTGGAGGCTTCAACAAGCACTTCAGCCTTAGCATCCCCCCGATATTTTTAAATCCACACATCACTAAATCTATCCCCACATTTAAACCAAGTACCAAAGTAAAACCAAATCAAAATCACCAGAGGATTTTGACACAAGCCTTCAGTGTATTTCAACATATGAACAGGAATACCAAACTCAGAACAATTTCCATAGTCAGACAGACAACGTTTTTTTCCTCAGGACAACTCCAGCTTTCTTTGCCTACAAATCCCAACCCCAGCCATTCTGCGTGGCTGAAATCCCAAAGCAAAGTCTATGGGAAGTTTGAAGAAAGGTGCAGGGTGGCTAGCTGAGATACACACTCTGTTTTGGTGCAGAATGTCTTTTATGGAGCAATACCTTTTCTTTAAGTGTTCTTTCTCAATCAGTATTGACTGTAATATTTATACTTTTAAAAAAGCAGCACTTTTGAAGTGTGCAGATGGTGTTTGAACTGACTACAATGAACTTTCACAAATCACAATTTACAGAGTTTCTTGTACAAGTCTACTGTTACCCCTATCAGAGGTATTAACTTCGTTCCAGTTTCTGGACTACCCTCATCACTTTCCCAAGAAAACACAAACCTGTTCCAATTGCCGGGAAGGCAACAGATTTGTACATCCTTAGCTCGCACTCATTAAGCACTTTGGAAACCTGACTCTTCACATTGTTATCATGAATCAAGTGGATGATTTTGCTGCACAACAGTTTTCCACCTTGTGTAGTGATAAAGCCATTTTGAGATTGCCCAGCTGGAAGAAAGAAGATAATAAGGAGCCATAACATTTTCAAAGTGTGTATCTCTTCTGATAAGATAGCTAGTTATACTGATGCTAGAAGAGAAGAGGAAAAAGTGGAAAGAAATCCACTGTGAGCAGTATTATCCTGGGTTTAGTTGATTCCGGTTTTCTCTGTAAATATTCTGATTGCAGAACTTCTGTAAGAAAGTAATTCAAGTAATTGTGTGTTTTCTGATTTCCCAAGATCTCTGTTACAAAGTAGTTCCCTATTAAGCACAACTTAAGAATTTATGTTGAATTTAAATACAGCTCACTTTTATTTAAAAGCATGCCAACAGAATGTTCACAATTCAATTATATGAGAAATCCTTTCTTATGCCACTTATTCCTTGAAAGCTCAAACTTATTCTACAGAAGATCTGAATGGTTAAAATAGCATCATTAAGATAATGACCAATTGATCTAAGAACTGTGGTATGGAATCTTTAAAAAGATGTTTGTGTTTTTTCAGAGCACTCATGTTTCATTACAAACACCTCAAAATAGGAGTCATATTGTGAGGACGAATGGACTGATGAACAGAATTACATACCACTTCACTGGTCACAAAGGTAACAACTGATTGTAAGATGCTCTGAATGCGCTGAGATCAGGCTGATAAATGGGGAGAGCCTGCAGAGCCAAAGGCTAAGAAAAATACCTGGGAAACTCCATCTTGAAAGTTAACTTCTGGACTCAGAGCAAGAACTTTTTTGTTTATGCAACCAGAACATGTTCCTTTCTGTGCTTATAGAGGCCAACCAGGGAGTTGGGAATTTACTACTCTACTGTCTGGAAGAATGCAGACTACAGAAGAACTCATGATCAGGGTGCTAAGCAGTGTTACATTACTTCAATAAAAAATACTTATGTATTTGTGAATATAAGCCCAGATTTGCTATTAGCTTTTAAAAGCCAGTCCTGCACATGCTTACACCAAAAGACAGTCTTGCAGCACTTTGTCCAGTTTCAAAACTTCAGCTCTCTTGTAGCTGACAACAGATGAGTTTAAAAATTATGCTGAAGTCAATGGGGCTGTTTCTATTCTTAAGTCAGGAACACACTTGAGTAATTTCAGGGGTAAAAAACTTAAATTACATTAATTTCCCAGCGCTTACTAGCATCAGAAAACTGTATCCACTTTCTGCTCAGTTGTGAAAAGAAAAATTCTCAAAGCAAGTGTCAACGACAACAGGACTTTTCAGAACTCCTTAAAGTGAAAGCTATTTTTTCCAATAAAATAATTATACCATCAGAGTAGAGAATTATAAAACAACTTTAAGTTTTCAGAGAACAAAAAAAAAATTAATCCAACAAAATAGTGTGCTTTAACATACCATATTGAGCACATTCTGCTTCTACCTGGGAACCAGCAGCATCCATAATTGCTTTGAAGACCCCTTAAATTACACAAGAAAAGCAATTATGCATTCATTAAGTCAACTTATCCATTTCTACTCAACTTCTATACTCTACAAATACCCCAAATTCTTATATGGCAAGATCCCACAAAGTGCAAAACCTTGCCAGTTCCCCTAAGTGCACACTGCACTGGCTGCAAACAGAACACTGCCTTCATTATTGACTAAAAATCGTTAAGAATAACTTCCTATTTCATCGTTTCACCAGCCAGTAGTATGCCCCTCACCAAACCTTCCAACTGCTTTGAATTATATCATTTGATGTCTTTCATACTTGCAATTCACAAAGTCATCAAAGAATCCTCTGCTTCTTACAGGTCAATTTACTTAACCAGGGCTTTGGCTTGCAGTGAAACATATGAGGACAAGAGCAGTTTTTCAAAGTTATATTTCATCTAAAAATTCTCTGGTCAGATGCCTTCCATTTGGGTAGTTGGAAAGTAAATGGAATATTCAGACCTGTAAAAAAAACCGTTTAAGATCTGTTTCCTGACTAAACACAACTCTCTCTCATCTGAAAAATACTTCATAAAAGTTTCACATATGGACAATTCTTTCCCCTACCGCCTTCTAAAACTAGCCCAAATTTATCACTAAAGAAATACATATTCAATACAATACCTGATGTTGCATCAAATGTTGGATTTGATATGTTTACAATAACCTCTGTGTCTTCCTTGGTAATATCTCCACTAATTACTTGAAGTGTAATGGAACCAATCTGCATCTCATGAACTCCCAATTCTTCAGTAGAAACAGGCCTAATGAAACCTGCAAGGGAAAGAAAAATACCTTAAAACACTTCTCTAGTTTGGGGTATTATTCTCTTACACTGATGGGAACTGCAACTTATCCTTTTAAGGAATATGTTCTAGATCAGTTTGATGGACCTGGAGAGCCTCTGCCTTTCTCTCTACTCCATTTCTGAAAACAGGAAGGCGCAGTATTCTTCCCGTTTAAATACTATGAAAGTGAAACCATTTCTATTCCTGTAAATTCCCACAATATAAATTCAGAAAGGACTCTTGGGGTTATCTGATCTGACCAGCTCTGTAATGGAGTTTTCTGTATTAACTCTTACAAGAAATGGAGTATCCAGCTCAAGAACTGCCAGTAATGAAGATCCCATCACACCACATTTGTAAGTCATTTCATCTTTACCCTCACAGATATAAAACTGTTCCTTACTTCTAGTCGAAACTTACCTAATTCATATTTTATCTGCACACTCTTAACTTCATCTCACTGATACTCACAGGAACTGAGAAGAGCTATATATTCTTATGAATAAGCCTCTGCTGTTGATGCAGTTCACTCATATGTTTTTGCTATTGTATCACACTACTGTCAATTAATATATGGAAAGGAAATTATCCATTCTGTATAACTCTATATAGGAGATTAAAGGTACAGAAATATATGTTATTTATGGCTTGTTTGGCAAAGTGATACCGAGTTCTTATACCCTTTGAGCAGGACAAACTAACAGTTCTCCTACCAGGGTATCCTCTTCCATGTGGTAAGACTGGCCTCACTAAGAGATGAGCATGCTCTCAACAAAAGACATTGCTCTTTAAGATTTTTACAAGTGGAGTTTAAGAATGCCAGTCCATTAGGAGGAAAAAAATGCTCTGTATCTTGATGACATTCCATCTGTTTCCTGATATATATAAAACCACTTCACAGTATTTACATTCTCCCGTGTCCCACCTCCTGCCCTACACAACTTACTTGATCGTGGTGCTGCAGCACTGCAACTTTCAGCCACTCTATGTTCTAGTTCAATGGTAAAAGCCTAAGAAGAGAAAAAAGGTAACAAAGATAGTATTTCAGTTTATATACTGAATATGTCTATAATTAACATTAACAGTCATGTAGCTCTTGCTGAGCCATCTGATGCATTTTACAGTTGTGTTTATGTATCATTAATAACAGTGGAAGACTCAGTGTGGCCACTGTGGTAATAGATACTGTCTTTGCATTGCCAGAACTCCTTTGTCAAAAGATGAGTGAGCATCTACAGGTGTTTACAGTGCCAGCAGGGAGGCCAATTTTGTCTGCAGCTTGTGCTTGCTGAGAGTTTATATTTCAGAAACACTGAATGAGATGCAGCAGAGACATCCCACTGTCACCAGCCTACAGCAATAAAAGTGCTAAATTATTCCCTTAAGAAAGCAGTATAACTAAAATATATTGTTAAGGTGTAACTAGAACAGTACGCAACGTAGATGGCTTTGTCCTGAGAACTACCTGAACATTATCGGTATCTTTTGGATTCAAGAGAAAATGAACTTCCTGGAGAGTCTTCCGAGTGTGACTACTACTGAACTTGAATACCACATCAAACATTAACTTAGAAACAACAGTTTTAGGAAATCCAAATCCTCCAGTTCCAATAGCTGGGAAAGTGATTGATTTCAGTCCAAGTTCTTCAGTTTTCTTCAAGCAGGAATTGATTATGTCTTCTAGGGTCTGTAAAACACAGCAAAAATCCTTTTTTTTTTTCTTTTTTAAAAGGCATCATTTATTATTAGTTCCACAGAGACTATGCTCGTATGAGAAAAAGCTCTCAGTGCATCAAGGCATCTTTAAGTTCACTCCAACAGAAGTAAACGGAGTTGAGTCACCTAAACTAACTATTTAACATTCTGAAACTCCAGGATGGGATCCCAAATAAATATCTTTTCTTTTTTAAATAATTAAAATGTACCTTCAGGGTCTGTCCTTTTCCTCTATCCCACACAGGAAGTATGGCATGAAGCACAGACTTGCAGGCCAGAGAATATCCACTGGTGCAGAGCACACTGCCTTGACCAGCAACCTGTCTTTGCTTTTCATTGTCAAACTCTACTTGGAGTGCTGGTCCAGCCTTTTCCAGCAAGGCTTTGCAAAGAGGCCCCACGCCAAACTTCAGATCTGTGCCAACGCTATTGACAACAACATCCGTCTGCAACAAAATTACAAGGAAAATATCTGTAGCCAGACTTCAAGTAAAAATACATATCAAGACTAATAGAAGTACTAAAGCAACACACAGCATGAAAAACAAGATGCCAATGGAGAAATAACCTGGTTTTCAGCACAGCTTCTGCATATTGAGTACTCCTGGACATGTAGGAAACCTATGGTAGGCAGCATCAGACCCACTGTGAGTACCAACAGGTATCTGCGTGCGAGCAGGTCAGTCATTCACCCATCCATCCATCCATCCATCCATCCATCCATCCATCCAGGCAGAGGTGACAGGCCTTCAGTGGAGGTAAGGCTGTTGACTCACCTTGTCCCGAGCAGATGCCAATAACTGGGCAGGTGACATAAACCCAACCTCTGCAGTCTGCCTCATCCCCTCTCCCCAGACACAGTCTTTCCTACATTTCCTGGTGAAGAACTGCTGCAGTATTGCTCGTTCTTCGCTAGCATCACAGGGTGCAAAATATATGTATTGTATAAGGTACATGTAATGTAGAAAGTTCAATGTCCCTTTCCTCCTTTTCACTGAAGTGGGATTGTCTACACCTTATCAAAATAGCAGCACCTCATGCACCAAAATAAGATGAAGGGAGGTTATTGAGCTCTCATGAAGTAAAACAGGCAAAGGCCTCAAGTCTGGTGGTTGCTTTGCTTTTTTTCCTCTGGAGATGTTTTAATTACAAGGTATTTAAAATGTGTGTCATACTGAGGTTTTTTTACATCTAGTATTGCTCTTTTATTAGGAGAACCTTTTACAGGTGCCAAAATGACAACTGAAGCAATAATATTGAAACAACAGGACAATAATAATAATTTAGGGAAATTTTGAACTCCCAAAGTATAACAGTCAGGGGCTATTGAAAAAGAGAGATTTATCAAGATGTGCTTTGCATCACTGAAGAAAAAAACATAAGGGAAAGAAACTACGCCAGAGGTGTAAATTGAGTCTTGATGGTCTAGATGAGTAGTAATTAAACTTTGTCAGCAAAAAGAATGAAAAAAGAAAATGGGGGGGCAGGGAAGTAGAATCAGGTCTAGACTTCAGCAAAACAATCTAAGCATGCACTCTTCTATGGGGTCACTTTTCTAGAGCCCAGTAACTTCTTCATAGACTGTGTCTATAACCCATCCAAAGAGAAGGGAACTAAAAAAATAAGCTATGTTGTCCCTGTTAGCATGACTCACAACAGCAGCCCAGACAGGTGTTGATTTCCCATAATACCCAATCTAGATACCTACAGATATTATAAATACTTTTAGAAAGTATTTTAATATTTCTCTTTTAGGAAAAAAGCAAACTGTCTTACATGTTGACCTTAGATCTGGAGAACAAATAAAACCTAGCTGGGAATGAAATATCCCAAAACTCACAGCTGCCACTAGGAACAGCTGCTGAATGATAGACCCTAACCTGAAATCCATCAGTTTTCCAAGCTTGCATCCTTGTTTAGCTAGCACATAGCTGTTTCCTTACATAGCAACTGCCTTGTAAAACAATATAACCTACTGTCCTTCCTTTTCTGTTTAAATTTAAAGATCTTCACATCAAGTTAGAGAGGAAGCGGAAAATTAAAGACCTACCGTGGCTTCCTGAACGTTTTTCTCCTCTACTCGGATGCAAAGTCCTTCATTTGTCGTAACCATGTGCAGATCTTCTCTAGCCATCTGCAGATCCTCTTTTCTCTTCTCCTTCTGGCTTTCTCTCAGTTTACGGTTTTCTGAGCATGTTGGCCGCAGTATTGGGGAGGATGATTTAGCTGTAAACACTTTTCTAACTGCCTCACTGAGGAGCTGAACTGTTTCTTCCACATCATCCACAAGATGAACCTCCTTCAAGCTGCTGTCCCCCATGGATTCTTCCAAGGTCTCCTTGATGGAGGATACAATTG
>JANZLQ010000001.1:42840529-42857641 GCA_026212715.1 Elanus axillaris
GGGGTGGGTCCTGGAAACCTTACCTTCTGTTTTCTGAGCATACCAGAAGAGTAGCCTGTTGCCTTGCACTGTACATCTTGGATTACATGTAGGAATTTGTGACAGCACTTGAAAGCCCTTCACTTTTCCAATGCACTTGTATTAAAAACAATTTAAAAAATCTTTCTTCCAGGTACAGAGTCAGGTAGTCAAAGCATAAAAGAGAATGCAGATAATGAACCAGCTGTTGAACTTACAGGAAACACACATACAGCATTGGAAGCAGCAGAATCATGGATCAAAAGCATGGTACAAATTCAGGAAAGTCACTATGCTGTTATTGAAAACAACTACATTTTTAGCCTTGGTAAAAATGAGTTTGCGGAACTATCTCGAGAGCAGCATTTTAGTGTACGTATATGGGAAGAAGTTAGAGATGGAAAAGCAAGACTGGAATTTCGGGGCCCTCCTGATGCTGTGATTGATGCAGTGCTTACAACTGAAAAATTACTGCTTTGTGTGCAAGAGAAGATTACAGACAAACAAGGGGAACTGCTGTACTTAATGGGTATGTATTAAAGTAAATAAGTGACTAATTAAATGAACAAGTGCCTAAATAAAGTCAAGTATGAAGCAATATATATCTATCGCTGAGAGAGGACAGAAGTGCATTCAGTTTGTACACATACTGAGCATTGCTTTAATTACCGGTATCACTGTCCTTTTACCATACGAGCCCCTGAAAGACCATTTGTTAGCTTTGGTTACTCACTTGGCAATGTTCCCAGCAGAGCACGGTTTATACAGGGGTTGGCCCTCGTTGTACAGCCAGCTCCAGTACAGCTTAAAATTAAAGCCTGGCCACTGGAGACTTAGAAAATTTGCACTTAATTAACATATACCTTTGCTGAGCTCTTTTGCTAGCTACAGCTGGACCACTGTTGCAGGACCCACCAATGGACTCGTTCTGCAGAGTCCTTGACTTTCATTAACAGTTGATAGAACTTGTGGCATTACAAAAAGCTACCGAGTGAGCAATTTTTCCTCATGTTTGTGTAGTCATTCAATATAGATACCATCATATGAAAGTTGGGCTGTGAAGAGATGTAATGGAGAAGATAAATTGCTTTTCTTCGGATCCCTCTCTCTCTGGTTTCTTTAATAAACATAGAAAAGAATGAATAATCAGTCCCTCTGAATCTTAGCCTCTCGCATTACTTTGGAGAATATTTAACATTCTTTCTTCTTAACTAAACTACCGAACTAAAGTATTGGATCCCTCTTCCTTGCCTTTGCTTCATTTATTATGATGTATGAAAATTTTACTCCTTTATTTGTATCCAGGCCAACCAGAAGCAGGTAAGCTTTCAGGACACCTTCACAAGACAAATACTACTAAATGTGTCCAGATTTCCCTGGTGGAGTCACACCTTCAGGAGTTTAAAGACAGACAGAAACAGTTTGAAAAAGCTGGGCTTCATGTTCTCAAGGTAAAGAGGGTATTCATGGAAAAGCTAAATCTCAGCTGATACAGCTGAACTAACATGTTTAACATACGTTTGAAAAACTCAGATGAACTACTTCAATATATTGCTTTTAAAAATTAAGATCAAATCAGCCTAATCCTTAAAATAGATGTAATCTTTAAAATACTTTGTATTAGGAGTAAACATAATCACTCAAAAAGTGTGGTTAAATTCTGAGAAGTCCTTTAACTGTACTGTGTATTTTGTCTCTTATTTCGTGTTTCAAATGTTCCTTTTATAGGACTCTAGAGAAATATGAGATTGGTATGTTAGAATGAGTACAATATTCCAGGACACTAATGCAGTGTCTCTGTCATCTTCTTGTGAGCTTGACACCAAAAATTAGCAACTGAATTTGTCAGAGTTATGATCTGATTAGTAGTGTGTTGAAGCTGGGATCTTGCTTGGATATCAGTGCTTTACTGAACGGGAGGAGGATGAGGCTGTGTAACACAGAGAAATACAGAAGTTTCTAAGCGGGCATTTGTGTGCCCAGTAGTAACAGCAGGTAACTGGAAACCAGACCACCATGTGCCAAACTGCCTTTTGTACAAGAAAGGTATTTAACATTGAAATAAGAGCAAATACCAATCAGATGAAAGCAAGTGCTTCTTGATCTGCAGAACTAAAGACCTTGTCGAGTCTCAACGCAAAAGCTACATCAGAATTTGAAACAATACTGCACTGAGGATCGGTTATAGCTCAGTTAAATTACTTTTATGAGAGCAGAAGCTTGATCATGTTTCAGCACTTGCTTGCTTTTATCTGAGCAGCCAGAAGTCTGGCATGAGCAGGTTGCTAGAGAAGAGGCCTTGCAGGCCGCTGGTACTGACTTTTGCCATAGCAGTGTGACTAGCCCACTGGTAGAGTCGGGTATGCCAGTGAGAACTATAGAGTGGCCAATTTGCCTGAAGTTCTGTGTGGTGTTATGCTGCATGCAGCCACGCTTTTGAGACAAGCTAATGTAAAGCCCCTCTTATCTGTGGACCTTTTTTTGCCTTGGAAGCTGTAAAGTTTTGATCAGTGAGACCTGAGGTTCTCCGTGACTTACAGGACACTTTCAGTTCTTTACAAGATTAAGCTGTAAGTACCCACAATGCTTATTCTCACGTATTGATTGATAATCTGTTTAGCACAAGTCAAGTACTGGAAATCGGTATACTAGATATACTCCCACTGATTTCAGTGAGAGGCATGGGACACTGGCATAGTTCTCCTGCGGATCAGCTGCACACTTCAGATACCTTATCCGCTACATGGTCAATGCATATAAGCTAAATCAATTGTTCTTGCATTGAAGAACATACCCAGAACAACAGCACCCATGGTTTTTATGGGTATTGGTCTCCGTTTGCTTATACTACACTGTTTTATTTATGTTACAGATTGAAAAGATACATAATCCTCTTTTATCTGCTGCATTCCAACAAATGAAAAAAAAAATAGAGGAAAACCAAGGTACCTCCAAAATAACCCACAAGTTGTACCAGCACGTTCCTGCTCAGTTCTGTAGCTCAGTGTGCCAAACTGGATTTCACAGGATCTATTCTCCACCAACAGGTAATAACTTGCTTTGGCATCTTTAATCAAAACAACAGTGAATAAAGTTGGTTAAAATCAGAAAAAAAAATGGCATTCCTAAACAAGAACTGTTTCCTACCCACATCTAGAGTCATATGATCTTTTTTTATTTACAGTATGATTTTCCTGTTCTTCCTTCCTGATACCAGAGTCAGTAAGGCTCTGGGAGGATAAGCCTGGATTCCTAGCCTAGCCCAGACACTGTTGACAGAATTGTTAATATACACTCAGTGCCATGTTCAAGTTTTATTTTGTTGCATTACTCTTTAAAGAAAATCAATGTCCTTATTTACTTGCTGCAAATGTGCATTCAGCAGCTTGATGCTTTAAAGTGTGTTCAAAGGAATCCCAGAATAATTGAGGCTGGAAGGTACTTCTAACTACTAAACTCCTGCTGAAATAAGGTGCTATCAGAGACAGCAGATAATCTGGGCAGAGGCTGCCATTCAAACTATAGTAGAGTTAGGAAGAAAGTTGTGTTGTCTATGGAATATTGTAGTAGACAGATATTTTCAGAAATAGAAAGAATAAGCATTTATTGCATCATCCTGCAATAGGTGAAGGGCATGATGTTTTGCTTGTCAAATGCAGAACTGGGATTTCAGGCAATAAACTGTTCAAAAACTGGAGAGATTTGCCTTTCCTTGTCTATGCAATGTACAAGGCACATTTTCACACTTTCAGAGTAATAAATAGGATGATGGTCTAATTTAATTTCTTTGCACTTTTCCGTGATACTGTAACAGCATTTTATGTAGCACTCTCCTTGTAAATCTCAAAGCTTTTTTCTGTAGTTTGCATTACTACAATTTTACCTTCTTTGGTGCTTGTCAGAGTCCCTAGTACATGATAACTGGAGTGTTTATATAAATACATTATACCTCGATGTTTCTATCACTAGATTAACAGTTAAATCCAAACAGTCACCACTGGAGTAGCAGTAAAATTGGAATGGCCATCAGCTGTCATTGCTCATAATTTCAGTGGGAGGTCAGTGCTAGCATTGAAGACACTTAATGCTAATTTACTTCCAAAAGGAGGGCGTGCATTGTAACAGTAACATAAAATGTCATATTGCATCACAAAGCAGTCTCTTAGGACTACCACCCCAAAAGAACCAATTGTTAAAGGCTTTTTTTTTTTATTTCTAAGTATTTTTCTTTCTTTTTCCAGAACAAAAATACGGAGCTGGCATCTATTTTACAAGGAACCTGAAAAACCTAATCAAGGGTAAAGATACATGGGAAACAGACTCTAAAATGTACGTGTTTGAGGCTGATGTATTAACAGGCTTATACACTGAAGGCAAGCCATCTTATATTATGCCACCGGCAGTGGAGGGGGATGCCATTAAGGTATATGACAGCTTAGTAGATGATGTAAACAATCCTGACACCTTTGTCATTTGCAACAGTGCTGGGGCCCTTCCACAATATTTGTTGACTTGTTCCCCAGTAAGGGAGAGGCACATGGCCATCTGAGGAAACCAGCAGCATGCTGAGTGAGAATTAATCAGCACTGTAGCTATTGTGAAGACCCCCTCAGAACAAAGTCTAGTACTTAGATTTTAAGAGGATGCTCTACCTAGTAACTTGCTGTAATCAAGTGTCTTGTGCAAAATGTTCTGAAATATCCATGAACAAAATAAGTAAGTCAGTACCTTAAGGAGATTAGACAAAAATTAGCTGTGAATGGAAACAGAAGGGAAAGCATCACAAAATACAGTTTTAACATTTATCTGGTCATGTACTTTATGCCTTAAAGTGTTCTGAGCATGGGACCATAAACTTGATGTTTGCTTAGGTTGGCATTCTTCCATTACATTTTCTTAATCTGAGATATTGCATCTGTTAATGAAACCCAAGAAATCTGTGTTATGCCTTTGATTAAATTTTCTTTTGACTTAAATAGCTTTCACCTGATATATTCACCTATTTCCCACTTAGGAACATGCTATTAAATACACATGGTTATGACAAATTTGAGGCAGTACTTCATGATTTCTAATAGTAGTTGCTGTTACAGTTTTTATTGGTCAAGATATTCAAAGCATTGTAAATATATGTATTCAAAATAAAAAGCATGAATGACACCATCAGCTAACCTGTTATTTTTCCATATAGTCTTAAGAACATGACTTGGACTGTATTTGAACTTCAGATTTTGCAAAGGTGTTCAGTCTCTTTGAAAGGTTACAAAATAGTAGGGACAGCTTGAAATTGCTCTTCACTGAATCTACATTTACCAATATCTTTTAAAGATTACAGCGTCAGCCTTGTAGCTAGGTATTGCCATCTTGCTTCAGTAGTGACCTGAAGCCAGTAAATGGAAAAGCTTAAGAGCTATTATGCTCATTTCAATGTAAAAGGGGATTCAGTCCAGCTCTCAGGTACTTTGAAACTTTCTGTACTAAAGCCTGTAACTATTTCTGATGTTAGCAGGGTTTAAAACAGATCTACTGCCCTGAACTAAAAGCTACTCGCAGATTTGTCCAATCTGAAGCATTTAAAACTACCAGTTATGGTCCTAACTAAGCATCCAAATGGCTTATAACAGTGCTGTAATACAGAAATAAAGGCTCATCTGTCAATATCAGGTCTGCTGCTAGACTGAAAAGTGACCTATGGTTAAAACTGTAATTATCTGGGGAGAAAAGGGCTTCCATAAAACTATTAAAAAAACAACAGCATTGCCCTATGAAAAGCATTTCATCCATGTGTAAAGCACTGTCCTGATGGAAAGCAGCGTCAACCCTAAACCATACATGAATTTAGTGTTTAATAAAACTTTTCAGAATAATTTGTTAAGAAGTTCCCAGCACAATTTGTACTGTACCTGCAGCTCCCAAGATACTAGTCATAGTACTAGGAACCACTCACAAGTCCAAAAAAAAAAAATTGTTATAAAAGTCCAATTCTGAACTCTAAGTGAGGTTGCAAGTGGAAATTGTTTTTTTTTTAACCATTGCAAAACAAACTTTAAAATTAATATATTAATATTGTTTGGGTTTTTAAAAATTATTTTTAAGATTAGCTATGTCTACAGTGTTGCAAAAGAGGTAGATTTGTAGTGTGTGAGCCTTGTATGCTCTAGTGTAACGTTAAATGAGCAAACCCCCCGTGAACTTGTAAAGACCACCTAACATGTAAGTCTCGTTCTTGCAGAAATCCCAAAGTTGCTTTTAGATAGTATGCTGGAAGTTTGACAACAGAATTAGTCTATTCCTATTTTAACTTTTCCATTTATGCAACCAGTTCTTCTCTCTTTCTGTCCCATTTTTTCCTCATGTTTCTTGAGTCAGACATTACTGCCAGGAAAACACACAGCTGTAGATTTAAGGTTTGTTAGACAGCACTGAACAAGAATAAGTACTTATTTCAGCTTGCTTCAGAAGGTTTCCTTTTTTAAAGGAGTTTCATGGCAGGATTTTTTTTTCCTTTTTTTTTTTTTTGAAAAAACTTGGTACAGAGTTTCTGACTAGTACAACAATTTCTAACAAGCATCATTTTTCAGAAAACCTTAAGGAATTATTTTCTTTTGCACAATGTAACATCATTTCTCCTACTCAGAATAAAGAACAGTTTTCATAATGCAGTATTATTTTAAACTGTTGCACAAATACCGGTAACAATGTACTTCATTAATAACCTTTTAATGAACTTTATAACTCTTGACTGCACCTGAAAATGTAGGTAGTCAGTTTAATAGAAAAAATAACTACTGAGAAAACTTCTAACAGCTTACTTGAATGCCCAGCACATGCTTCCTCCTCCCTCCACATACACCTGCAGTTTATAAGGATTCAGTCTTACTGAATATTTATCTTCCATTTTATTATAGCAAGATTTTTTCTAGTATATGATTTCTACTTCAGTTCAACAGTGTTCTCTGCACTTAGTGATATAATATATATTCTATATATATATATAGTTTTTTAAAAACTGGTAATGTAAGAGGTTGTACATGATTATTTTCATCTGGTCCTCAAAAAGAATTAATTTCATATACAGATAAACCCAGCACAAACTAGATGTACCAAGTAGTACATATTAAAATAATTACCACAGTAATTGAAAATTTCTGAACTTAGTCCTACAATAATCAGTTAACTAGAGGCTACTCCACAGCCTCTGGGATTTCTCTGTCATCCACAATAAGGGTATGAATAATTCCCTCCTTTCGTTTTCCACTACTGACAGCCTTAATGCAACAGCTGTGATCACCAACACTGAAGTGAGTTTCAGTCCCATCTTCTACAAATTCACCCTGGGAGAAAGGAGATAAGAATAAAAACAGACGTGCTATTTTAGTAAAGTAAATGCTTGAGTGCATCAGACTGCTTTCAAGGTCACTTGTAAATCCCACAATTGGAGCAGCTGTAGGTACCTCCAACAAATACAGCGCAAATGCTGAACAAAGCTGCAGAATCTCAAATAGGTCTTTGTCAAGATGTCCAGTTAAAGGTTTGTGGGTATTAGATGACAATAAAAATGTCACATAATCAGAAATGGTAACGCTGGAACGTGTGAATTAATATTATTGGTCCATGTCAGTAAAACAAAAACAGAAAAGATGTTTCCTTCCAAGTTGTGCAGTACAGCCAATAAGTACCACACAAGCCTATGCTGAAGTGTCAGTAAAACATGAAGTATCTAGTGGTGCCTTTTACAGCAGGATGAAGAGATCCCTGAATTGAGTATAACAGTTGTGTATTTTGGATACACAGGTCCTGCTGCAGTTATATAATTTCCCGTTACAGATTTTGCCACGCATGGCTGTGGTTTTGTCATCATCTTTGGGAGAGTAGAAAAATCTGTGTGCTGCTCTAATGCAAGCACATTTGACAACTAAACCCATACTCCTAGCTTGCAAGAGTATTTCCTAGTGCATTTACTACATTATAGAGAAGGCTGAGAACCATCAAGAGCTGAAGTTCGGATTCACTGAGAGAGGATGTTTCTTCCGCTAATTGCTGAAGAAGCATTTGGTGAATCTTTCATCCTGTTCCTAAGTACAGCAAAACTGTTGGTTTCACAATTTGTACTCATCCAGGGGATTACTTGTGGCAGTAGTAATCATAGTGACAACTCTCTAGTGAGAAAGCACATCCTTCAAGGATGTGGAAGCCTACATAGTACATATATTGAAAGCCATCATAACCTAAAAAGACACCAAATCGATTAAGTCTTCTAGCTGTCAAGCAGCTCTAAAAATTAATGCAGATGTGACAGAAAGACAAAAGTTTTTATTTGTTCCAATGAGACTCTTAAGCCCTAAGTGTTAGGGACCACCTCTAGATGGAAAAAGTCATCAGTCATAACAGACAGCGTGTTCAACTTCCAGTCACCACTAACATGAGCAGGTTTGGAAGAGGTGGCTCTATGCTCTGCATCAAAGTCAAGTCCCGCCCACTCCCCTGAAAGTTTTCTCCCTAAAAAACCTGGATAACTGACCCAGAAGATTTATTTTGGTTCTCTGAAAAGTGTAAATAAAAGCATTGTTTACCCTTAAGCAGATAGATGTTTGGCATCCTAACTGAAACACTGTCAGTTATAAAATACAGTAAAGGACATCCAGAACAGATTAGTAGCGTACTGGGTATTTGAGTGTATGCTCATACTCTGTGGTAAAGCGAGGTAACATGCCCCTCTGTGGCTTATTTTGCTAAGCTTTGGTTATCCAGCCATAGCCTGTGAAAAGCCTTTGGAAATGATCACGTACCGCTGTTTCCATTTTTTGACCATTGCACCACACATCCATAGTGTCCTTTTCTGTGAAGGAAAAAGAAAACAAAAAGTAGAGAGAACAAGATTTTTTTTCCCCCCTACAGACAAGAAGTTCTAAGAATTTTAAAAATTTATTGTTGAATTTTACTTAGAATTCCCCAAAGAAGTTCCTAATAGTACCATATAGTACCTAATAGCCATAGTACCTGGACTACAGGGTTTGTTCTTACACTGGAGAGATGGGACGCTCTGTCATCAACAGGCAAACAACTTCTGCTATGAACATACATTTTTACCTCTCCCTAGTTATTAACGCTGGGTTGTTCTGAATACTGTCAGAGATATTCTGACATTCTTAAACTGAAAAACTTGAAGACAGAAAAATCAAGTAATTTCTACTAATTGTTTGAGTGCTGTTTATTCAATGAAGCTCTAACATTTTTTCCAGGTCGGTTTAATTCAAAAGCAGCATTATTTAACATCAGTCAAACTGTTTGCATTCTTAAAATCTCCTTGAAAACCCAAGTACCACTTTACATATCAATCTTGGATTTTTTTCATTTGAAATAGAATATTCTTTTACTTCTCCCAGCACATCCTCCTTAAATTACTTTGCTCTAGAATTCACATTACTGACACTGTCATCCACAGGACAACAGTAGAGGGCTGAACTCTGCCTTTTAAGTAAGCATAGGGAGATTAAAAGTCTCCTTACAGACTAGTCTGTTTCTGGCATTGAAATTGTCTTTCTTCCCTGTCCCCCTTCATCTTAGGGCAGTTCATTCTGTCCTAATGCTTAAGAAGAAATTATGGCCTAAGAAGAAATTATGGCCCAAGATCTCTTGTCTCTGACTATAACCATACGGCAATACATAAATGGAAGTTTTCCCACTAGATGCCATGGACAAATACCTCAGGGGATCCCTTCCTCCCATCTGCTTGTAATGTATTTCAGAAAGGGAGGCAGAAGAGAAGAAATGTATTGCCTTGCTATTAAGAAAGTGAAAAATCATCATCTTAAGTGTTTAGATTAAAATTGTAGTTAAGTGGTGCAGAAAAAAGGATGCTGATTAATCTATCAAAAGTGTAGAATAGCATTGTCGCACTTCTTCAGTTAAAGACTCCTTGATTTTGGCTTATGATATTTGGAAGGAAAGCCTGGTTACCTAGTTAACAACCTTAAACACACAGCAGGTTTGATCACAATGCAGATTACACACACTTCTGTAACACGCTTCACCTGGAGAACTCTCTTGCTAGGGCAGCTATATGGGTACAGAAGCTGTAACTCCTTCAAAACTTCCCCCTGCCCCCACCTCTTTTTTTAAAACTAGACCATGCTGCTGTAGAACAGAACACTGACTGCAGGCTCACACATGTGTAAAAGACCATTATTTTTCAGACTGCCTTCAGCATCTAATTCCAAACTGCCAGACCACCCAGTGCTAGCCACTGAACTGTGCTTTCTCTTGATTACCAGTTATTGAACACATACAAGTTTATTCAAAGGCAGCAACATGAAGTCATTCAGTGTTTACTTACCTAGAACAACTCTATAGTCCGTACCACCCAAGCTCAGTACCCAAGTATTTGTTGTTTTTGACCTGTTCTCCATATACTTCTTGAGACTCTTTCCATTGATCTCCAAAGTATATTCATATGCAAAGCCACTGACTGCATCAATGTTGATAGTAGCTTTTGTTTTGGCTGCTCCAACAGTGAATGTTTCTTTACCCACTAATTTAAACATCCATTCTTTTCTTATTTCTTCCTATAGAATGACAAAGACAATGGGTATTAATTAATAAACCTGAATGCATGTTTTAGTATAAAAAAAAATTGAACTAGGACTTGGAAAACTGCTCAGTACTTAACTATTATTTCAGAATGAATGAAAACATGATATTTAGTATGTCTTAGAGTGCCTCTGCCCAAGGACAGCAAAGCACTTCATGAATACTCACACCTTAATTGTAACTGAAAAAAACAATGATGCAGTTCATTAAATTAGGTCATCAACTGAATATAGCTCACTTGCATTTATTAGTCTTTTGTTTGTTCTGATGCCTGTTGCATGGAAGTGCACTTATATATAATCTGTATCATAGTGAATTTTGAGCACATAGTAATTTCACCTTTCCATCAACATAGACAACACGTTTTCCTGAAGTGGTCCCATGTTCAAATTCAATCTTATGAACACCATCACTTAAAGCTACTTCCCAAATTGCCACCAAATCTGTCATCTTCTCTAAGTGGCTGTACCGAGACCTATGGAAACACCAACAAAGTAAATTAATAGTTGTTGAAAGAGTTCAATTGCTGATGTCTATAGTTCAAAGCTTTAGCCCTTCAGGGAGAGTCACTTTTACAAATGACAAATGAGACTTGAAAGAATAAGCTTACAGAACTGCTTATATTTTCATGTTTTTCAAACATTCAAGTATGACAAACAAAATCACAAAATATAAACAGACAGCTAAACAGACTCACTTTGACAAACACCGTACAAAGACATATATATGCATAACTATATATAACCTCTAAAACTTCCATTTCGGGTGGTAGTATGGTTACAAAATTATACTTTGAATTCAGATGCTCCTGGACAGTTCTGCGATTTCTTGGCAGGCATTAAAATACAGTATTTTGATTGGTCTCTGAGAAAGTGTTTTAGTCTTTTAAACTTGAAAAATAATCAGGATGACCAGTTTAGTTATTACCTGTTTTAACAGATTTGTCTGTAATCTTTCTCATCAACATGACCTACATCATTCAGAAATGCAAGTGCACACACAAACACCCATGGAGAGGAGATCTGGCAAGATATCCTTTAAGTAATTTTTAAAGTTTAGGTACAGTCATAAGACACCACTGGAACTGTGGATATCTTTCCAAATCTGCTCATACCACAGTTCTGATTTTTTACCTTACTTCATCTTCACAGACAGTAATCTCCTCACGGGATGCCATAGTAACCAAAACGCCTTTTAATCCAATTAGCAGCAAGAAAAACAAAGAAATAGCAGCAGAGAAGTGTTGAGGCCTAAATTTTCCTCGTATTCTCCATTTAAGATAAAAGGCATTTTTAATAAAAGTGTCATGCACTATCAGGCACCACCATAATATATGATGAAATACAAACATAATTTTTCTTCTTAGACAAAAAAGGCAAAATTAGTATGTGCGACTTATCCTAACTTTACCAGCACATGATAAGTTTGTCAGTTATTTGATGGAAAAATGGTTTGCCTAACTTGTCAGCAAAAGCTTAGAAACAAACAACTTGATGAAAGAAGGAACCAAATCCAGAGCTGCCCATGTCAGTCACAAACCATAAGCAACTAGGGACTGTTGCCACCTCCAAGAAAGTGAAACTGCATGGACAACAACTTCAACCTACTCATTTTTCTAAACCACCATAGTAGTTTTCAACAACTGCATTAGCAATTCGACCAGGCAATTCAGTCATAAAGTCTATGTGAACCACAAAGAAGTCACTTGTTTCTTACTTAGGATGTTTTTAGATCATGACTGTGTTCTACAACACTGTTGCTACTTTTAATTTATCATTTTCAGTAAACAGATTAATTCTTATAAGAGCTATCTGCATCAAGTCTGTGCATCTCAGTTAAACATAATTTAAGTAAATGCAAGTAAGTGAATTTTTGATAAATTGTACTTTTCAGTGAAAAATGAATTAGAAGTTGTAGGTTCTTCGGCATGACACAGGAGTATGCATTTAAAAATGAAACCCTTCACTTTGTCTTAAGCTTCTATTTTAAAAGATGCTCAAATACACTGTTGTATTACTGTCTGTGGTTTTGTCAGTAATTGCACACATTTCTGTTCATAAACTGAAAAATAAGTTTTAAAAACAGTGAAACCATTTTAACGATCTAAGGATTTAATTCTCACAGTAGTGTGCAGTCTACACCACCTAACAGATGCCAAGGAGACTGTTTTGGTTGTTCCTAAAGTTACAGGTTGATTTCTGTGAATCATAGAGGTTGGAAAGGACCTTTAAGATCATTGAGTTCCACCATCGTCCATGCCCACTAGACCATGTCTTGGAGTGCCTTGTCTACGCACTTTTTTAATACCTCCAGGGATGGGGACTCAACCACCTCCCTGGGCAGCCTATTCCAATGTCTGACAACCCTCTCAGTAAAGAAGTTTTTCCTAATATCCAACCTAAACTTCCCTTGCCGCAACTTGAGGCCATTTCCTCTCCTCCTATCTCCAGCCACCTGACAGAAGAGACCAGCCCCCACTGCACTACAACCCCCTTTTCAGGTAGTTGCAGAGAGCCATACGGTCTCCCCTCAGCCTCCTTTTCTCCAGGCTAAACAGCCCCAGTTCCCTCAGCTGCTCCTCGTAAGACTCGTGCTCCAAGCCCCCCCCCAGCTTGGTCACCCTTCTCTGGACGCTCCAGCACCTCGGTGGAAGTCAGGCAGGGTCAATGTCTGCGTTTCCCCCTTCCCCTTCTTCCCCTTCTCAAAGGAGCCGGAGCCAGGGGCTCCTTGTCCATGCCAGCTAATCAACACAAGAAGTGGCCTCGGGCACAAAACGAAATGCCCAAAGAGGTGGCACCTGGAGCACGTCTACAGCCTACCGCCAGAGACTGCATCGCCCCTGCTGAAAGGGTCAGAAAACGTCCCAGACAGAACACACAGTTTCCTGGTAAAACTTTTTTTTTGGTGGTTTGTTTTTTTTTTTTTAATCAAAACCGAACCCAAACTCTAGGCCAGCTGTATGTTTTCCGAAGGACAGTCAATACCACCGGAGTCCAGAGGCAAAGCCGCACGCTACCCACGACGAGGGGATGCCAGGCCCAGAGGCGGCCCAGCCCTCGGACAGTTGCTCGCTGGCTCCGATCCAAGGAAACAGATTTGTACTAACCGCCGACCCTCTCATTTCACCACATTTTCTGTTAATCAAGTCAGCAGCCCAAAATGAGATTTACGTCTTTATACACAAGGACTTGTTCGGAAAACTAGGATAGGATTACCGCTCTGCATCCACTAATCCACGGCTGGTAGCACACAACGGGGGATGGTGCGCTAGGACGAAACGAACTCCAGAGACGGCAAATTTCTCCCCACCACCCACGTCTATTGCCAGCAAACAGCTTTTTTTCTTTTTTTTTTTTTTAAATTAAATCCTGGCAGCGACATGTCTCAACCCTCCTCAAACAGCTTATTGCTGATGGCCGTGATCCTCCATACCAGCGAGAACAGGCGACTCTCTCCGAACCGCGGTTGCCCGCGCCTCAAGGCGCAGAGCCCCGCCGCCCCCCGGGCAGGTTTCCCGGCACCTCCCGTCCCTCCTCCGGGCCGGGCCCGCGGCAACAGGCGGAAGCAGACGCCGACGGAGACGCGGTCTGCTTCTTCCTCCTCCTCCTCCTCCTCCTCCTCCTCTAGAGGCCAGGCGGTCTCCAAGGAGCCCGCGGAAACGCTCCCCCAAGCCCGGGGCGGGCCCGACCATCCCACCGGGTGATGCGTGTCGGGGCGTCCCCGCGGCGGGAAGGGAGGCCAGCTCCCAGGCGCCTGAGGAGAGATCAGGCGTCCGCCGGCGGGCGATCAGGCGAGCCCGGCCCAGCCCCACGCCCCGCCGACTCCCGGCCCCGCTCCTACCTCCGCGGGGCTCTCCTCCCCCTCGGCTCCCCGCGCCTCAAAATGGCGGCGTGCGGCCAGCGCCGCCCCGCGGACGCCCGCCCGTCTCCCTCCCTCCCTCCCCGCCGGCGGCAGCGGGCGGGCCGTTACCCTCTGCCCCGGCCCACCGCCCTCCCGGCCGGCCCCGCGCCTTCCCGCCGCCGGCAGCCCCGTACGAGGTGGCGGTGCCCCGCCGCCGGCCCTGACCTGCTGAGGCTCCGCGTCCTGGTAACCGACCCCTTTCCTCTCCCGTGTCCCGGTGGCCGTCTGCGGGTGGCGGCGCGGGGCCTGGCCCCCCTCGGCGGCGGTGCGAGAGCGGGCGTCGCTCGCCATGACAGAGGTACCGTGGTGGTCGCGAGGTGGCTGTTGTTACAGCTCGGTAGTTAAAAACAGGACAAAAGGAAAACAAACAAGCAATGAACACCCAAAGCAGGCACCCGCCTCTTCTGAGGGCTCCTCTCGGGGCTGGGGTGGGGGGTCGAGGGCGTCCGCACCCCAGGTGCGCTGGAATTACCCGAGGGCCGGTTGTCTGGGTTTTTGGAACAGGTAAATTTTACTCATTGCACGTATTTCTCCTTCTAAGAGCGACCAGGAATGCCGAGTGTTCTGTATATTGTGAAGTACACTTTTTTCCCCAATATGTTTTGCAGATCCTATTGGAAGGTCTCACGAGCTCTCCTATAGTGGCTGGGGCTTCTTGGGGGTTTGGGGTTGGTTTGCTTTTATCTGGGGGCATTTGGTATCCTCCACTGCCTGCACGACAGGAAGGACAGGAGACCACGAGCTGATCTTGAGAGCTCAGGTTTCTGTCTCATCCCTTTCTCTCAGCTGCAGCAGGAGAATGCAGAATGGGAAAACTTAAACAAGCTATTAATGCGTCGTGGGTTGAAACCGGTGAGTCTTGCTGCCCTCCAAAGCTGCAGAAATATATCAGGTAAGGAGATGCTAATTTTAAAAGTTTTTGTATTGGGAAATAGTAAACCTAAGTTCATAAGGCATCTCTAAAGCTGTCACTTCCAAATGGTAGCAGCGATGCGATCTTCTTCAGCTATTAAAAGCCTTTCATTATGACTTTACTTACTTTATGTATCTCCAGATATGATTGTCTTGGACAGTCAGTCTTCTCTAGGAATACGACTTGCGTTAAAAACGCTGGTGGAAGACACTGACCGACAGCAGAAGATGATGCAGGGGCTTATGGAGGCTAATCGTCATCTTAGGTAAGACACAGTGGAAGGAACTTACCTGCTAATGCAAAGCAAAAGTGTTTTCAGTGTCAGTCTCCTGCCAGGTGGAGCTCTTGTCACACCCAAGGCCTAAGACCTTTTTCCTGAGATTGTCCAACATACAGCAATCTTGGCCTAGTTCCTTTTTAGCTCTTCTGTTAATTTCATCTGCTGCTTCTTCGCATACCAGTGTATTTCCCATACCTGCTGCCACAAGCTGTTATTGAGCATCATCAGATAATGTGTCAGGCCTGTGCTTCTTTCACTGTCTTTAGTGAAATGAATGTAATTTAAATCAAGGTGGTGGTTTGTTTGTTTTTTTCCAGAGATGAGATACGACAGGAACGAGGTCGGGCCTCTCGACAAGAACAACGGGCTAATGATTTGGAAAATGTGGTAAAAAACATTAAGTCTAAAATTTGTCAGCTGGAAGATGAGACGATAGCTAAGGTTTGCCAGCAACAGAATCAGGTCAAAGAACTTCAAAAAGATCAACAAGTTTCACAGGTAATTCAGATAGTGCTGTCTGAGGATTCAAACTTTTGACTTTTTAAAAGCTCTAAAATACTTACATTGATCAAAATAAATGTGAGTCTTGGGTCATAGAGTTAGTACACTGTTTATAGCTAATCCATACAGAATTTCCTAGCGATGACTTGGAAAAATACCTGTATCCTTTCTCCACTGCCTCTTCAGTATGGCTAAAACCCAAGTACTGGGCCTCCTTGGGACCGAGTGCCTACTCGGGTATGTACAGTACTGTCTCCACCTTGTGGGTTAGAATAGTTTCATAATGCTCCCATTATCTGTTCACAGGCAAAATATCAACAGCAGCAGGAAAAGCTGCAAGAACAGGAAGATATTATTGCCCATTTGCAGAAGGAGCTGTGCAAAGTTGGGATGGAGGAGCAACGGCGTGTTGCCACTCAAAACAAAATGTTTTGTCGGTTTTGCAAAAGAGCTCCCAAGTCTCTCCTAGATCAACAGTAAGCAATTTTATTATATTGGTGAATGACCTATATCATTAAATGAAGAAAGGGATTTTAAAGTAACTGCTCTTGATATTTATATGAAGAAGAAAAAGCTGGAGACCTTAGGAGTGCAAGCTGAAATACGAATTCTTGTAAAGGTACATCAGTGCAGTAATTTTTTTTTTGTACAAAAAATGTGAGCTGGATAAATCCACAGCAGAAATTAAGAAATTATCAGCCACTGCATACACTAGGTGTCAGCAAAGAAAAGGGAATGATTCACTCTACTCTGGAACTGCAGTATCTGCTAGGGTGATCTCATCCTGGGATTCTAACATTTAAAATGTAAATTAAAAAAAACAGCACACCCCTGCCATTTAGTATGACATTTTTAATATTCAGTCTCAGCCCGAAAATTATTCTTGAGCTAAAAGAAAAATGATCAGAAT
>JANZLQ010000001.1:42857741-42901429 GCA_026212715.1 Elanus axillaris
CAACAAACACCACCCCTCAACTTCCCCTAATAAAAACCTGCTAGTTTTGGAAAGTGGTCTTTCCAACTGCTGACTGCAGGCTTGCTGTAAGGCTTCCCAGGTACTTCAGGGAAAGTTCTGAAAGTATTCCAGGCCTGTGTCTCTTGCAGTAAGGTCTCCATAGTTCTGCTATAATCGGAGATTTGCCAGTTCTTAGGCCTCAGGTAGCCATCACTTTATTGTGCTGATGTCACCTGGTTTTCTAGGCGTGGCTAGCAATGTTTACCTGGGAAGATTTAAAAGGAGATTTGTGTGTGCAGCCCTTTTCTCATGCCCTCACTGTATGAGAGGAAGGATCACTGAATTTGATTCCTTGTGCTTTCTCATCTGTCTCTCCAAAACAATCTCGGGTGCTCAAGAGGAAAGGCAATTTCTCAGCTGTTCAGTTTTTTGTGGCACTATTTTGTGCAACCACTTACTTTGAAAGCACTTTTAGTTTCTTTGGAGATGGATGTTCTCGGGCTGTGTGGGACTTTTGGTCTCTGCCTCCTGCAATGGTCGCTGAGCCCTAGCACTCGGCACTGTGCCTCACTGTTAAGCTTGCTGGGTAAACATAGTCACAAGATGAGGAGGCTTTAGCTTTTTTCTCTTCTTGAATAATTTCACCACTTTTAGACTAGTACAGAGTTAATGTTTCTGCTTTTCTGTTTTGGAAACGGCGACCATGTTTGTCTGGTAGGAGAGAAAACCAACTATTTGAAGCAGTCACTTCTGAAGTGTGGTGCAGTTCTGTAAGCTGGCCCGTTCCTATGGGTTGGTCACAGTATCTTTCAGGCATGATGTTTTTGAGAATATCTGAAATTCAAAATACCTTTTTTACTTTCTTCAGGTTCCTTTGTCTAATTGATTATTATGAATCTCAAATTAGTCAAATGAAAAAGGAGTTAAGGTAGGTTTGATCTAATGCCTTATGGTTTGGTTCCACTGTTCAAAATTTTCTTACTTCTTACTGTTCTTAAATCTTACAGTGGTAACTATTCTGTGTTCCAGACGTCACTAGCATGTAAGAAACAGCAAAGGATTGTAATGGTCATGGAAGCTTGGATTCATCTATGGAATAACTGTCAGTCAGGCTAAGCAGCTGCTCAGTCAGGAGGCCAGGACAGCTAGGAAGTTGGGGGTATTTAGATACTTGAGCAATAATTTTTTCTTCTTTCTTTTTTTTTTTTCCCCTTCCCTTCCTCTTTTGCCATAGTTCAAAGGCAGAATTACTGGAGTAACTGTGCTCAGGCGACTTACCTCCCTAAACAAAAGGAATACCAGCTTTTCAGCTCTGTCGCGGTGCCTACGTGGTACAAAGCAATAAGCAGATACCTGAGACATTCCTATAATTTGAGATTATTATCTTGGAAACTGAAACAGGATTTGCTTGTACTGGAGTTTCTCTCAAGGATAAGTGCACTTAATTCGTATATGAAACAGCTTCCCAGAAATAATGGAGAAGAGCAGAGGATCTTAGGACAGAATTTCTATTCTATTTACTTTGCAGTTTATGGAAACATTATTATCATGCATAACTCTTAACTAAACCAACTTAGGTGTTTGACGTAATCAAATTACAGTAAGCTGAAACAATTTATTTTTCCCAATAGGCAATACAAAAAAGATGGAGACCAGGTACAAAGAGAAGTAAAAAGCAAGGAAGAATTCTTAAATCTAGATGCTACTCCTAATTATAGAGCACTACTCACGGTATGGAACTGCTAAGAATTAAGTCAGAGCAGATCTCTAAATGACCCTTCAAGAGCCACACTGGAACATATATGTGTTTGATTTCTAGCCCCTTGTTCTTAACATGTCTTCTTAACTTGTAAACTCTCTGGGCAGGGTTCACTGTCTTTATGCAAAGATTCACTACGATGTTGTGAGTTGTCTTTGCTGGAGACTGCGTAGACCTCCTTCATCACAGCTTCTCCACCTGTGGTCTTACGCAGCAGGCTCTTGATCTTCATCAACTAATCCACACTGTCTTGCTATATAGGCAAATGGGAACCCTTCTTAACACATACGTACTTTAAAGTGTTCAAGCTTGTTGATGATGGAATGAGTGAAATAAAAGAAGTAACACAGTCTATGTTGCAGTCTTTCCAGAAACAACTCATTGAAACAAAAGCCAGGAATGAACAGCTTTTGCTTGAAAATATAAATCTCAAGAAAGATTTGGAAATAAGGTGAGAAAGGATAAGTATCATTCTTTGTAAGGGCACTTTGGTAGACTTTGCTTTACAAAGAAAGAAACTGAAAGCACCAGCAATTGTAAAAGTATAGTATTAAATTTGCCTTTAGAAGTGATCCATAGAAGTAAGTTATGGCAGCAACAGTCAGCCTTCCTCCCTACACTGTTAGTAACAACTGCTAATGGTTATTTGTCTGTTTATTGCTGTTGCCACATAGAAATGTTGCAGAATTTCATTTTCAGAATGATGTTGCGGCACTGGCAAAGCTTTCTTACTCTTCCACTCGGCTGAGTTTTATAGATACCTTCAAATGCAAGACATATAATGTGATACTTTTTCTTTCTAACAGACCAACTGCACAGGAATTGAAACTTTACAAGCACCAAGTGAAGAAACTAGAGAAAACTTTAAAGAAAACTATCCAGTAAGTATATTTCTTAAGTAACTTGCATGAATCCTCTGAGCTTCTTAGGACAAAGATACTCTGCAACCTGTAATGTAGATAGTAGCTTATAAAACATGTACTGTATCACTGTTGCTTGGAGCCTGGTTTTGGGCAGCAAATGCTACTCTTATCTCTGAAGATGCCCTGTGAATCTCTGAAATGATGGCATGGTCTCCAGATTTGGGCAGAGCAGTGTGTCTTGTTTATTTCATTTTATCTTTCTGGATTTGATTTGAGTGCTAGCGCAGGCAACATGGACAGGACCAAACTGTGGTGTTTGCTGCTGCTTCCGTGAGCATAAAGAAAGCTACTGGTTACATTATGGGTTTATGAATGAGAAAGTATGAGTTGGCACAATGTTGAAGCTACTGAAGTTATGTCCCTATTATTCTTAGAAATTGACTTAGGTTTTTTTTTCTGAAATATCGCTAAGAAAATACATTGAAGGTATTAGAGATCCAGTATTGACAAAGTGTTTTTGTCTGTAATTTCAATTCTTTATTTGTGCTTGTGTATACTGAATGCTAAATATTTCATAGCCTGAGAAAGACAGCAGTTAAACTTAAAAAATGTTCAGTTCTTCGTTTTACATGGTGTATATTTAAATGGTCTTTTCTTTCATGCAGTGGGTATGATGTAGATGATAGTTTTAGAGAAAGTAATCTTAGATTTGACAAGAAGGGTAGCAAGCTATATATAGTAAGCCAGGAAAGATGTTAAAGCAGAAGCAGATAAAGACTGCGAGCATGGAATTTGACCCTTTTGAGTAAAATTCTGGATTTTAAGTCTTCAGCCGTAGTAGAACCTCTGGTAACAGAGCAACTGTACATCTGGTGGTTTCCCTTCTAAATTAGCATGCAGTCTGGAATAACCTTAACCTGGAGACTTGAGATAAATTAATGATATTTACATTAGGTATTACATTCTTCAGCTAGTTCAGTTTGATGGAATTCTATTGGCGGGCATCAAAAATGGAGATTTTACTTCATAGTTGTACGTATATATGCTACATACCTAGTTCTTTAGTCAATTGAAAGTTAGTATGTATTTGGCATGTAGATCTTTGGGGAGTAGTACCGGAGAAAGAACAGAAGAAAAGAAAGAACCTGAGAGTACCGCAGGAGTAGATCAGCTGCAGGCAGTTTGCCAGCAATACTTACAGGTATGCAAATTTTATCTGTATTCTGTGTATCTAGCACTGTTACAATGAATTATAATACATGAGTTTTGTTTAACTATGTAAACTGAAGCATGCTATTTTGAATCTACGAGTTCATATGAAGTCCTCTACACAAGATGCGTAATGTTCTGGATGTGGCAGTTAATGTAGGCTTGTTCTTAATTGTTTTATCTTAGTGTAAACTACCTGAAATACAGCAAGGAAGCAGAGACTGGGTTGGCAAACATCGAATCAATGATTTAGCTGAAGTCTTTTCAGGACAGGGGATTTGTTCAAGGTCTTGGGCAAAACAGATCCTTATGTTATGGTTTTAAACAGGCCTGAGGAGATAGTGGCTTTTATTTTTCTTTGAATAAAAAAAAAAGCAAATATAATAAAACTTAGCAAAATGTAAACTGTGGAAGTAACAATGCCTCAAGTGGATAAACGTTAAATAACCTTCAAGGGGAAGTATATCTGCATTACTTTTACGTATCTTCTAGCTAGTATGTTTTTAAATCTTTGAGTCTGTTACATATTGAATGTATCTGTAAAATTCATCGATAGTAACTTATTGGTGCTATTTATGATTTAACGTTTAGACAATCATGACTGTGGTGGAGAGGGGTTTTATTTTAAAATGTCATACATATTTGAGCAGTAACACTTGTTATTTGGTGTTGAAGGTTTTGTCCCATATTGATTCTATTTTGCGAAGTCCAAGAGCTCCTCCATTAATATACAGACGCAGTAAAGGGCCAGTGCAAAATTTTATTAAGGAGAATGGACAAGAATGTGGATTTGAGCACCTTCCACTTACTATAGAAATGTGGGCAGATCAGCTAATGGCCCTGAAGGTAATGCATTATTGTACTTGGCTTTACAGTCCTCCTTTAATCTGCTGACCACCCCTTGGTCTCTCCCTGCGTGTAGCGGGTTTTTCTGCATGTAGCTTTTGTTATTGCCTGACTTGGTGTTAAATTTTAAAAATAATTCTGCTGTCAGTTTATATAGCACTTTAAAACCATAGTAAAGTGAAAAATGTGCAGTGCGCCTACAGGCCAGAGATGTTCCTCTGTGTGTATCATCTAAATGTTTTTTTTCCACTGGCTGAGTCCCTAAGAAGACACTTAAACTTTAGAGTCTGTGTACTTCGCACATTAATGACGATGCATTCTTTTTCTTCCTTTTGTCTTGCCAGAACAGTAACTTTTTGATCTAAATACAAGTGAAGTAATTTTGTTTAAAATAAAACTCTGTGACCAACACTTCTTATTTCACTGAAACTATCATATATGAAGTACTTTAATTTTCAGACTATCAGTGTTCTTTTTAAATTGAAGAATGTAAGCAAATTTCTGTACTTAAATTCCATGAAAACTAAAACCTTACTGTCTCCAGTACTGGAATGTTTTTGCATATGAGAAACAGCAAATCTGTCTGTTTCTTTAATAAAAACAACTTTAAGAAGTTACTATTAAATAAGTTGTGTCCCCTCCCTTCTTTTAAAAGGATTTGCATAGGTCCTTGAGAAAACTGTCTCTGGAATTGGTGCCCTGCCACACTGCAGATCCACAGGATAACAGAGAATCCATACGAGTTGAAGACCTCCAGTTCATAGTAGATGCAATTTTGGAAGAAATAGAAAATAAGGAAAAGGTAATTCTTACCAGGGGTTTATAATCACAAGTTACTGTGGAATTCTTAAATGCATTCTTCACACAGTGATTAGCTTTGTGCATTTGAAAGCCTTGCAAGTTTTAAGAAATAGCTGTTTGAAGATACTCAATAGTCTAAGACTGTTTTAATATAATGGATAAATCCACCTTGGGGAAGACTGCTTTAATCAAAGTCATTTGACCAACAATGAATTTGCATTGCCCTGTAGCCTCACGTATTATCCTGTTCGGTCTGTTTCTCAGTCAGCATTGAGAATACATAAACGTACTTACTAAACAACAGAGAAGAAAGGTTTCAAAAGATTATTTTTGGTTTGCTGGATATTTGTGTCTGAAAACTCTCTTAAAAATATGTCTTCAGATTTAAGAATATTTGGAAGGCCGTGATTTAATAAGGGAAGTTACACCTGTTTTTCTTCATAGACTAGTTTTAAGAATGTTTCATGGTTTAAAAGAATCCTTGCTTTGTTAAGCAATAATGTTGATGAGTTATTCTTTCTGCTTGCTACAGAACAGCCAGACACCGTCTTTACCAACCTTGTTTGCAATAGTCTCTCACTTCCAGAAGCTGTTTGATGTGAATTCTCTGAATGGCGTTTATCCACGAATGAACGAAGTATACACAAAGCTTGGGGAAATGACCAATGCTATGAGAAATCTCCATGAGCTCCTGGAACTAGGTAAAGACTTACCACCTGGCATTTGTTCAGACCATTTCCAAAAGGAGAAGACAAGTGAAAGGCTGATCTCTTAATAGAAAATATGTTGAGCTGCTGAGAAATGAGTAAACTAGGCATATTCTGCAAAGATAAAAATAGGCTGCTGTCAAGTGGGAGTTTAAATAGCAAAACCCCTTTATTTTTAAGTCTTTAGCAGTTGCTGAGGAATACCAGGGAGGCAGAAGAAAGGAATAGAAGATGAAATGAATTTTTGATTTTTTTTTCACAAAGCTTTGTTTCCTGTGAGCGGACTTCATAATTCTTCTTGACCATCTTTTCATTCTTTACTTGAAAGATAACAAGTACTCAACCTCTGCTGTAGATTTCTCTGCAGTAATTCATTCAAGTGTAATTATGTCCACTTCTCAGAAACTTCCTTCTTACAGAGCTAAACTTAAAAATAATGAAGTTATTGAATGACCAAAAACTAAATGCCAGTACTCAGAGGCATACTTAGTTATTTCCTAGTACCCATTCTCTTCTGGTTTGTCCTTCTGGAGAACAGCAGCTGCTGCTGCTGCTGCTCTTGGGTTTAAAGGTTTGGCTGCACTGTAGGGCGTACAGCCAGAGAGCAAGGCTCCTGGGGTCTTCTGAGCCTCATTTGAGGAGGGAAACAGCCTTCCTGCCTGTAGCCAGCACAGGAGAAGAGGAAGCCTCCTGTCTCCCTAATAATCGCAAACCAGTGGAGCTCAGAGGGTGCCTTTTCCAAGCCTAGTTCTTCTGAAACTGAGGGAGAAAAGGACAAGGAGCCTTTTACCTTCAGTCACATCAGTCAAGATCCAATACCAAAACAAGTTCTGGCTGTTTAACAGAGTTTGTATTGGGCAGGTTCCTTGCTGGCCTAGCCCCTATACCGTGCTTCTGCTGTGTTACAGGAACCTAATGAATAATCCTCTCTCTATATATAATTTCAGTTGGTTGATTTCCACTGACATTGTAGGGTACACTTTAGTACCACCTCTGCTGTGAAAATGCACAGCTCTGACAAATTTTTTTAGCCACTAAAGGATTAGTGAAAGATTGAGCATTCCTAGCTAACAGTAGTTTATTTCTGGCCATAGGCACTTTGTTTTCTGTGAATGATAGAACTTTTATGTGTAGATGTGTGAAAACTGAATAAAATCTGGGCACCTACAAGAATTGGATTGTGTCTAAAATACTTTGCTGTTATTACTGTTATAAGAAACATGAAGTGCTTGTTTTTCCACAGACAGTTCAGCTCCACCCACTGTGGTAGTGGATACTGTTGGGAAACTGTGTGACATAATTAATGAGAACATGACTGAGCAGGTACAGCAGCTTCTGGGGACCCAAGACATCCACAGGTATGTGAGGCTGTTCCACTCGTGACCATTCTTCAAACATCAAATTTAGTAATTGAGAGAACTGACTAAAACTGATACTGAAAGAAACTTTAATCATTTGTTACAAAGTCAGTGAGCTGTGGCGGTAAAGGAGTTACTACTATCCTACAGAAAACAGATCTTGAATACTTTCAAAAAGATAAAGCTGGCAAAGAGAAAAATTAAGGTCAGAAGTTTCCAAAACACTGTGTTGGTCTGTGTGGATAAGGTGATTGAATAAGCCTTAACAGGATGTGTATTTCATGACACCAAGCAAACACTGCACGTGGGTGGGGAGGAGAAAGTGTTGCAAGGTTTCAGCCGTAATATGGAAGTGTATTAGTTGCTAAGAGAAGGTATACCTCAGGCTGCCTACAAATAGTTTGGGAACTGGACAAATCTTGTTCTGCTTTCAACAGATGACAACATACATACATACACTTGGTAGCAGACCATAAGAGCTTTTGCTCTGCAGACATACTAAAAATTAATTGCAGCAGGCAGCAACTCTGACACGTGCTGAGTTAACAATCCTAACTCCCTCAACCTTTCTGCACTTGCTCACAGTTTTAACTAGAGAATAGCTGCTTATAAAACATTCCTTGCTCTGATATAACTGCCCCAGCAGTATATTTAGCATACATAGTGTTCCAGTCAAAAAACTACCTGGTGCTGTGTAAGGAGGAAAGGAAGGATATATATAGGGCATAAATAGTAAAATTAGAGATCCTCTTTTGACAGCTAACACTTGTTGGCTGCAGGTTTCAGAACCTTCTCTGAGAAGCACATTTTTGGTGTAGATGGTTATATATACTACTAAGTAACAGTGTTTTCTCACTTGCACATTTCAGTATAATCAATAAACTAGAAGAACATGAGTGCTTCTTTCCACCATTTCAAGCTCTCATTCAAGATTTGCTCTGTCTTCTAGGTGAGTAATACTTGCAACAGTTGTAATTATCTTCATGCCAACGCTTCCTCCTAAAACTTTAAATAGCTAACGTGCTTTGTTTAGTCCTGGTGTGCTAACACACAAGGAGGATGTGAGGGAAGGTGCTAACTTGTGCCTCGCTCTCCTCTTCTTCCCATCTTCCCTCAGTAACAGAAATACTTTTGTTTTCATTGAACATGGGGTTGCATATATTTAATCATATTACTCATAAGCTAAATTGATTTTTTTCCAACAGCATTAAAAGGTATGAGGAATTTCTTTTATTTAGTAGCCGTATTTCTAATGCTTAAGTTAGAATTTTGGCTGAACTTGAAGATGTTCTAGGTACATATACCTTAACAGTTTCGCTTTTCATTCTGTTTCAGAGATCAGTAACCTGGATGATATTTTACCTACTGTGCGAAATTTGAAATTGGTAGCTAGTTAAGAGTTACTCTGGTCTTTTCCAGCAAGATTTTTCTTACCTGTGAATGTACCTGTTGATGCATATGACATTACAGCTACCTCTGTTACCTGAACCACCAGCTTCAGATTTTTGACATAAATAAAGGCTGCTGCCTTTTTTCATTTTTCTTAATTTTTGTTTCATGGTCGATTTAAGAAAAACTTACTATAACTGCTATCACCTGGTCTACCCAGTCCCAGAGAGAGAACCAGTACACCCTGTATCAGTCTAGGAAACTAAGCCCAGCACAAAGGCAGACATACTACAACCACTAAGCATTTTGCATGTTGCTGACCCAGTAAGTATGAGAAAAAGGTGCTCTAACTGCTTTAGCCATAACACTTCCATCATTTGCCTATTTTGGTTTTCTGGAGAGCCTATTTTAAAATGTTATGTTTTCAGATCAGTTGGAGATGCAAGCAAGTTGTTATTTAGTAAGTATTCTTTCTGGTTATGGACTGAGGCAGACTAATGTAATCTAGACCAAAAATATTTGAAATTTGCTTCAGGAGGTGGTTTATGGATTTGAATTTACCATGGTCATATTTCAAAAGTCAGTTTTAGAAAGAACTTTAGATCAAGTTTCTTATGCAAGACAGTTAGAAGTTTATTGTACAGAAACAAGTACACCAAGCTTCCAAAAATATTTTGGTGTATCTTGCTTCAATATTAATAAAGCTTAGTTTACAAAACTCTGCTGTTCCTCAGGCAGAATGCTTTTACTATCAAGGTTTACAAGATTTTGAAATGTACTGTAACAAAGAACAAACTGTGTTAAGGCGTCACAAACTAAAACCTTAATGACATCTTGGTAAATTGATTTCCCTGCTTTTGGAAGCTCATTATATACATACCTGCAGCCACAGTCTGCTAAGAAACTTTTGAACAGTGGACTATCAGTTTCTTAGTTTCTCAAAAAATAATTCCTATTAGAGTTGTAAACAGTTTTTTTTCAACAGGTTCTGTATCCCTACAGCTGAAGAATGCTGTTTAAAAATTTATTCTTTCAAAAGCACAATGATTTCATGTTAAAACAACATGAGTAGGATCCTGGGGAAATGAGACTGCCGAGCAAAGTAATGATGCTTAGCTAACAGTCTAAAACATCTCCAGGTACAACACTTCCTTAAGAGAGCATTCATACTTCAGGGTCCTTTGGGGGAGATAGGGCAGAAACAGCAAAAATAAAGGACTTATTATTTAGGGACAAGTTATTCCCAGTGTGGGGGGTGGGTTGGTTTGGTTTTTTACTTCAGTGAGAACTAATCTCTGAGATTTACGTGTCCTGAGCCTGCTTCAGATTTGCAGTGACTGTTCAAAACACATGAATTAAAAAAGATATGTACATCCATATAAAGTTGAAAAATTAGTAACTTATGTACATGAGAAGAAATCAATTTTTCTTGCGTCTACTCCTTGTCAGCTCATACCTGCAAGACAGACACAATAGGTAATTATAGTAGTTTAAGACTCTTTTTAAAGTTTCAACTGGCACAACAGGGAGAACTTGGGCTGCTTTATTGCTTGGGCTTCATAGGTGGCCTGGCAAAGGAGGCTTTGGAGATGGCCTCAAACTTCAGCTCTTTACCAGGAACTTTGGACATGTCGTTTTTCTCCTACTCCCATAATTGCCATGTCCTTATGTGAGACAAGACACCAGCTTGGCCAGCAGAACTTGGTTTTCCTATCCCACTGGCCAGGAGTGGCTCACTGACTGTGTGGAGGGCAAGCTCCTAGACTACCCATGCTGCATTCCTTGTGCTCCATTGAAGGAGAAAGAAGGAAGAACTACTGCCATTAACTACAGACGTAGAAGGGGGGGAAAAAAAAAAAAATCAAACCCTGGTCTTAATCTTTGCCTCAGACCAATGCTTAAGGTTTAAGTCTGAACCACAGTGAACATACAAGCAAAACTGTGTGGCTTATTATAATAGTTTCTGTAAATGCTTTGTAATTAAAGTTTTATCTCATATATATATATATTGCTGATCAGGGTATTAATTTAGTTAAGATCTTTATCCAAGTTAAAATTTGTTGCAAGGTTACTTTAATAAACATAGTTCTTTTACTTATGTGTCCCAGTGGCTTTTATGGTGACTTAAAATACGCTGAAGACTGTAATTGACATATAGGCCTCTTATTAAAACTGTTTCACAGGGCAGGTATTGCACTAGCAACTGGATTAACACACAACTTAGATAAAACTACCAGATTAGTTCAAGTTAGGCCTGCATCTGCAGGTCAAATACTCTTCTTGCCTACCAAAACAGCCCATTTGCCAGTGCTCCAACAGCAGTCACGCAAACGCCCAGCACAGCAATTGGCAGGGTTTGAAAGTGTGGAGACAAAAACTTACCATTGTGCAAAACCTTTTATTAAGTCCTCCTGTGACAAGTCAATCCGCACCTTTAAAAAAAAAAGTATTTCTTTGTATATTATTCAGCATACAAATTGATTAGCTAAGCTAACACTCCTCCCAAGCCAGACCCACTTTTGAGTTCTAGGGCTGCAGCTCAGGCCCAAGGGAAAAGGAGCTTCCTGCATTCCCAGGACACAGGCATTAGCCGGCCTCAGCCCTGCAGCTCGGTGTCTTAGCAGCACTACTTGTAAATTTATGTGTCACTGAAGAAGTGACTCCAGTTTACTTTTCACAGAATCAAAGTTGGTCACAGAAAGCTTAAAGCACTGTTGGCAAATTGTGGGTTTTAATCACACGTCTTTCTCAGCTTCGTGTTTGCACTATTGGAGCCATTCCCCAAATGGGCAGCGGACCCCAGGAAACATGTTTTATTTCAGGAGCACCCACCGAAATAAAGCAGCACAGCTTCCACATGGATAGAGCCTGATTTCAGGTGAAAATCTGGCAGAAAAAGTTGTTTCCAGATTGTTAGTCCAATTACTGAGACTTATTTAGTAGAACTGCATTTCAGGATTACAGGAATCACTCGGACTGTTCAGCTCTATTGAATCACTAGTGTAGCTTCTTTAAACTTACTTTCCCCAGCTCCTTCCTTTCCTGTGAAATGAATGGCCTGCTGTTTTTCACTGCAATGTCCAGTGTCCGTTTCTTGACATCTTCCAAAGATTCAAAAAATTCAAACCTAAAAGTAAAGTTTTAAAAGGAGATACTTGTCAAAATTTAAAATCCTATAAGCATCAGTGGCCAGAACTTTAACAGAGAAGGAAGACACAGAAAAGGCAATTCTATAGTTAGAATTTATTCCCTTTATAAGAAATCTCTTCCAGGCCTCACGAAAGACTAGGACAGTGTTGTTCAGACAGCTCACTGTGCTAAGCGGAAAGAGGAAAACATGTATCCATGATGAAATGCTATTTACCATCATTTTCCCCCTTCATGGAAGATCAGCATGTTTTCCATGCAACCTTTATTACTCAGAGGAAATAGCTGCGCCACCCCCCCAAGTTTACAAAGTAGGCTTATACCACATTAAGAGAAGACAAAGGTTGAAACCTATGGCAATTAAATTCTTAATGGCTTTGACTCATGCCTCTGGCACACATCATCTAATGGCAAATGAGTTTTTTCCACACTACGTCCCTTCAGTTCTGCCCACCCAAATAGCTTTTCCTCAAGTCAGAGTTGTAAAACAGGTAATGTGTTTTGGAGCTAAGTCTTGCTCAACCTTTTATACTTAATTGAGGATGTACAGGAGACGTCAATACTGAGGATGAGGAAAAAGAGATGGTGTTCCTAACAGCTGTGCTGGCACTCAATCAGTAGAGTTACATGACAACAGGCAGAAGCAAAATCCACAACTCTAGCATTTTGAGTGTTAAGATGAAATATTTTTAAATCTCTTCTCCATTTCTGACCTATACTGACATATACAGAAAGGACCCAACATAGGAAAAAACCACCCAGGACCACCCAATATTCACATGATGAAAACCACCTCTCAGAAGAGCTCTACCTCTAAGCATTACTGTGTTAGGTTTTAGTCAAAACACACCGCATTTCAGCAGCACAGCTGTGGACAGGACACTGTCAGCAAAGAGGCAGGAGCATTTTATCCTGCTCCCACCAGGTCCTGATGACAACATCCATCCATCTGTCCAAAGAATGGTCCAGTCTCAAAAGGCTTTGTATTTCTGCCTTTGACTTTTTGGGAAGCTGTCAGAATAAGCAGCAGGCAAAGAAGTATGAACAGAGAAGCAGCTTTGTGAGGTACCCAAATGGAAAGATTGCCTCTGCAGTGACAGGGAGTTGAACATGGGTGGGGAAATGTCTGTGTGCAAAGCAAGTGCACCCTGCACCTGCTAGAATCAGGGAAGGGAGTGGGAAGAAGGTGTGCCCTCCTACGGGGGCGATAGACGACACCATACGCAGAGCAAGGCCAGCCCTAAGTACTTGCAAATCAAAGTGAAAGTGCCATTTTTTTCAGGAAGACCTGCAAATGTTCACAAGACAATCCTTAGGAGCAACAGGAGCATACTTTACATAAGCCCTTTCATTATACTGAGATCACAACCAACTATTGCAGCAGCAATCATAATTAACGTTTTCTTACTTCTCATCGTATTGGGGGTTCAGAGTTTTTTTCTTAACGGAAGTCTTCTTCCTGCTTGCCCATCTTCTATCTGGAAGCAGGTATATACGAACATATGGATCTACTCCACGATTGGAAGAGGGTACTAAGTTTCTGTTAAAAGAAATACAGTGTTAACAAGCACGGCACCTTCTCCCACTGTGTGTGTTTTAATACCTTGTCTCTCTCAGAATCAGACTGACCCTTCATGGGTTCCTGGGCCAAAAACATTTATCTTGGCAGTTGGAACATAAGCAAATAAAACTTCAAGGATGTGAAGTTAAACAAAATTTTCACTACTGAGTGTGTGGCCACTTACCAGGGCTCCTAAATTAACTTTTACAAATTCAGTCATAGGTATCAATCCTTGTCATGATGCCTCTCATGACATACCAAGACACACATCAGTTGTCAATGCTGTTCAGAGGAAGTTTTGGGTGGATGAAAGTTAAAGTATCTCTGCTGCAGTAAGAACTACTCACTGGCTACTCCTGCAGACCTGCCACTGGCATTAACCAGAGCTGGGCTTAGTGAAGCTGCATAGATCAAAGTCAGCCAACGCTAAGGCATCTCAACTGGGCAGTTTATACTGCATGTGGTTCTGCTCCAGCTTTGCTGAGTGTCTGACAGGCTCAGAGAGCTCTTCCCCTTTCCTTTACAGATACCCGCAAGCGTCAGTGTTACCTGCAGCCGTTCACCAGCACGACAAGGCTCTGCCGTATTGAAGCATACCGCACTGTCAGCTGAATCTCTCCCAGAGGCATTTCAGTCCCACTGTAAGACAGTTGCACAGTCAAAGCTTTTAAATACAGCTATTTAACAGACCACATACACAGACCTAGCAACATGAAACAGGATACAAGGTTCAGAAATTGGTGATGTGTTTTCAACTAAAACCAACTTTCAGGGCACTGTTCTTTTTTTCTGGCATCCTAAGGTTTGCTATCTAGAAAGCAGCTGGACCACAGAGATTCCACAGAAACAACACTCCCGGTAGTACCAGCACTGCCTAACCAGCCTTCTGTACAGGTACCTGACTTCTGTCCCATGGTACAAACGACCAAAAAAGTACCTAGTTGGCCTGCTGTAGATGGAGCAGCAAAGTACAGGTTAGCACGTTACACAGACCCTTCCAGGATGTCAGTATATGCAACATGAGACTTTTTTTTTATTTTGTTCTACATGTTATTAAAGTGGTTTCAAATCCAAAACATTGCTCAAAAATGGTTTATAAATGAGGCCCTGTTCAGTGCTAGAGAATTTGCCAATCCAGAAGTACTAGATTGAACAGCTGGAACTGGGTTTGATACTCAGGTTTATAACTACTCTTATGCTCTCTTAATGGAGATGGACCTTCTTTGCTACTTCAGCTCATTAAGGATTCTACTAGCTCCGTTCTGCACTGCAGATGAGATAGATCTGGCTCTCCATCCTCCTCAACGGAGCAGACCACCTGCAGCCTCACACTTAGCACTGTGGGAAGGACACACATACACAAGCACACCTATCCACAAAAGCTTTGATCACACCATTATGAGAGTCTCAAAACTTGTTGGATAAAACACAGCATCCAAAACTTTAAGTGACCAGATGTGCTTATGAAAAGTTTATGTTTTTACAGAAGGGGGATATTCAGATTTCCAATCTCCCGTTGCTAAAATCATGAGTGTTATGGAACCCAGGATATTCTGTGTGAGAATCTCTTAAACAATATAAAGCCAACACATGCAGCACCTCTCAAGAGAGCCAGAGAAGGAAATGCTTTCACTTGACACCTGATCTGATAGTCACCCCGTAATTTACACTGCTGTTGACTGGAATACTTGGGCCAGTTCTTCTGAAGGTGATTTGAGACCCAAGACTCCAAATGACTTAACAGCTTTGAATTCAACTGTATCCAACAGCTACCTATAAAACCTAAACCTTCCCAAGATAAGAACAATTCAGCTAGAAGAACCACCTACTTATGAAGGTCCAGATTGCTGCTACTTAATTCAAAGCAAGAAGAAGGCAGAGAACCCAGCGAAGCAACACTAGGTGCAAGCCTCAGTTCCTGTACAACTGGCAACGTGGGCACTACCGCTGCTCTGGTATGCAACGCTGGCAATGGGTGATGCTCTGAATTTTGCTCATGCTCCGTCTCATTAAGGCCAGCAACAGTTTCACTTGGTTCAGGCACTGCTGAACTGTCATCCAGGTCTTCTCTGATGTCCTTTTTTGGCCCGGATTCAAGTGCTGCAGAGTCTTTGCTCACAGGAGGTACTTTTGAGACTTCTGGGTTTGGTGGGGAGACAAAGTTTTGCTGGCTTCCACCTTTCTCCATGACATGCACAGGACCTTGCTTTGAGGCATTGACACCAGCCTTGACTCTTTGTGAATTGGGTTCTTCAGCATTCAAAGCCTAAAAATCAAAAGGGAGAGAAATGAGTGCTGCTTCCAAAGCACTGGTGTTAATGCCAGCATTACCACCTAGGATGGAATTTCACCACAAAACTGTAACAGCAGGAATTTGCCACTAGAGATGAAAGAGGCCTAGGGGATTAGCTGTGATGTTCTCTTCCCTTATCCAACTGTGTATGTATTTAACAGTGTCTAAACGCAGATCCAGAGCACAATAAGAAAACAATTCCTAAGTGTCAGTCTCTCTTACTGTTCAGCAGCTTTGATTTCCCCAGCTTAGATTTTCTCAGTCCAACTCTCTATTGTCATGAGAAGATTTTCAGCAATGCACTGCACTAAGTTTTAGGAAGCCTCAGGGATACCTCTCAGCTCCACCGTGCACTCTTAATTGCACTTAAAGACCTTGTCACACTTCCACTTTCTACTCATCTGTGAGGCAAAGCTGCATTTCTCCACACCCACCTTTCATCTCTTTTGCCTGGTTAGAATTGGATGCTTCTGCTGGGGAAGCCAAGTGAATATGGCAAAGAACAACTTACCCGCAACACAAGTTTCATCTTAATGAAGCTGTCTGAACTGGAATGATCCAGCTGAAATCTCTGATCCAGAGTCATGTTTGGATCCTTAACTAAGTGGGAGAGACATACCACTGAAGTTCCCAGGGTACTATCCCGATCCTTGTCTTTTATCTGGGGAGGGAGGGGCAAAGGAGCATGGAAAAAAAAGTTTTGATTAGATGGCAAACTGAAAAGGATACCACTGGAAACAGCAAAGCAAGAAGGTACTTTGGACAGATACCAAAATTAGCTTATTTACTTCAAGACATACTATCAAGTATGGTTATGGGTGATGCCAATATTTCAGGAGTGTAAGAAATTGGCATGTTTTAGGTAAAAATCCCATCTCTAACTATGCAGAGAAAGAAGTGCCTTAGTAGAAAAACTACGCCCTGGGATTTACTTGACTTTCCTTACTTGCTCTGGGGAAAATGTCCCAGGCAGCTGGTATGACAACTGGTCTGAACCTTTACAAGCTTTTAGTAACAGTTTGTTTAACCTATTTAACCTCAGTACACCTTTTAAGTTCAAATCCACTTCTGTAGCCAAGTGAACAGCCACAGAACTGGCTGTAACTGTGATGTATGCTAGTGAGATACAGGATGCTAGCGTATGCGATGTATGCTAGTGAAATATGAGCCAAAATACCAAGGTGAAGAGGTAGGACTCTGGCTGAGAATTACAAAGGCTATGATTTCTGACAGCAAAATATTCATGGCTTTACTACATACAGACCTGTATGAAACCTCCTTTGTGCCTGGCAGCCAGAAGCATCCCATGTTTTGAACTAAGATATTATGCATTACATGATCCTAGAGCAAAGGTAGATATCAGCATCACCTAACAGAGAATCACCTGTGCAACAACAGGTGCTTCTGCCACCTCTTAAGTAGGAGGACTGCAGTACAAGCACACAGAAACAACCAGCACTGAGATCACATCCACCATAAAAGAGGTTTCTTCCCATGGATGTGTACTCAGTCTTCCAAAGAAAGGCTTTTCTCTCACCTCAACATGGAGTGACTGGGAATGAGCACTGTGGACAAAGAAGGTGAAAGCCTGGCCCCAGGTGGGATCTTTGCTGAAATTGCAGGTCTGTAACAAGAAGAATGTGGCATATACATCAGCTTATTCTATAAGCAGCAAAGAATACCATGACACTGATTACCAGAGGGTCACGGTGACCCTCTTGTTTAATTCAGTGATGCTACACTCCAGCTGTATGGACAGAGTGAAATTTCCAGGTCAGAAGCTTGCAGAAGCAAAGTCTCTGGCAAAACCCAAACAAGTTAGTTCTTCAGGGCATGGAAATGCCGAAGAACGAGTCTGGTGAGCTGCAGTTGGCCCCAGCCAGTGCTGCCTGGACCAGCTGCCTGCCTCACCTGCAGCAAGGCACAGCTCCCTCCCTCCCTCTCCACCCAGGGAGAACCAAAGTGCTGCTTCCAGTCTGCAGGCACTGACAGCCAGCTCCCAAAGCTGCAGCCAGCTGGCAGGGAAAAGCAGGAAAGCTACAGGGGCAGTCTGAGGGGTGTAGAGCTTGTGGGAAGCGTAGGAGGGCACAGCTTCAGCGCCATCCACTTCAAGGATGAAAGAGCACAGAAAGCACCTGCAGGGGCTGTGGTTAAGGCTGCTCCATAAACCAGCTGCTTCTGCCAGGGCACAAGTGCTGGCAGCAAGGGGAAAGCTGGAAGTCTGACCTAGCTTGGGAGAGGCAGGTGATGTGGTGGGGAAAAGGGAAAGCCAAAAAAAAAAAAGGGGGGGGTAAAAATGCAAGCAGAACCCAACTTCTGGATGGAGCAGGTGGAAGAAACAAAGGAAAATAGGTGCCAGTCCCATATGCTAACGTGTAGCCAACAGGATTCATTCCTATTTGTTGGGTGTCCAAAAGAACATAAGGCCACCCTCATCCACATCCAGCTGCAGGGCAATAAACATGGCAGCTACTGGGAGGGCAGAAATCAGCTGTTGCTCATACTCATCAGGCAAAAGTAAATATTAAATAATGAAAAAGGAACTGAAAGTGAAGTGGAGGAGATACAGATACATCTTGTCCAGGTAAAAAAAAATTCAGTAAAACTGTGAAACACAGGAGCCAGGAGACTCTGATGAGGGAACAAATGCCAGTTTGATGGAAATGACACTCTGCCCTGAGAAAGCATGAGCCAGATGGGAGACCTATCATTTTTAGCTCTTCAACCCTTGTAGAAGTAGAGTATCTTGACCCACATGACATCATGGCCATGAGCACAAAAACACACATCTGTACAGCAGCTGATCAGACACCCACAAATCAAGCACAACTCAGTGACAAACTGCTTCTACATGCTGGTTGACCCCCACCTCCTGGCTCCTGCAGCTATCACCCTAACTACAGCTCTTCACATAGCTTCACTAGTCCTACCCTTCCTAGGGGCTACTTGGAGACAGTCACCCATAAAATAGAAAGTATTTAAGGAAAGCAGAAGAGTCAAACAGCCTCACCTTGCTTTTCTGAGTCTTGTTTCCTACTGTAAGCAGGACAAAGGAGGAGGGTTCTCGTTCCATCTTCTGTCATTTAATACAAGGGAAAAAAAGAAAGCAGGAAAAAAAGTGAGGTTTATAGGAATCAATATCAAGCTACTACTCTTACTTGAAATAAGTTGCTGGAAAGCTGACAATAGTTTTCAGATGCGGGACATCTGAAGAGTAATGCAGTGTACAGGGAAGACTCCAGCCATAACACAGCACAGTCTTACCCTCTACTATCAAGAGTACACATTTAAGCCAAAGTTTTATGTATTTAGGTTTCAACAGGTGAGAAATTAAAGATTTGTCAGAAGCTGGGAGGAAAGAGAAGAGACTTGAAGCCTCAGTGGGAAGTTCTCATCGTTCCTGAATGAAACAGGACTCTCAGAATTGGTTTCCAAGGCTCAGACTTGCTGTAAAGCATCTAGAAGCAAGTCTTCAGCATCAAGTAACAATTCCTTTCCAGAAGCAGTAAAAATGAACCTCTTGTACTATGTTTCTCTGCACTAATGCTATAGAAGTTAAGGCTGAGGATCTGGTCTTGGCACAACATTGTATACAAAGTGGATACAATGAAGTCCAGAATTAAGGATTATCAAATGTGATGTGTATCACAGTGCTGGTAACTCACCTAAATTGTAAAGATTGCATTTAGGAGGGGAGCTACGCAGAGAGAATGAGAAGCTTTATCCGTTGCTCAGAGCTGTGGTTGTGTGTAGCTTGTTCAAGAAAAAAGGGAGAAAGACATTCTTCCCTATACCCATCATTTACATAACAGTNNNNATGCAGTATTTGGGGGGGGGGGGGAAGTAAGCAGAAGCAAAAATAGTGGGAGCATGAATGACAGTGGCTTCTGAATCCCTCTAAAACTGAGGGGGAAGGAATCTGGTGGTCAGGTCTCCAGTGGACAGGAAGGTGACCACAGACAAGCATATTCCTCCCATCCCAATGTGAGAGGTCAAGCTGGAATAGCTCAGCATGGAAAGAACCCCTGCAGCAGCAGAAAGAATAACATGACTTGGTCTGATGTTTGGATGTTCTCGGTCCAAAGTATGAAATAAAGACAACCACACACACAATCAAATATTTCTGTGCTGCATTCCCCCTTGGACCTCCTAAACATTCACTGGGGTGGGGGTGGGCTTTCAATCACTATTTTGAACCCCTGGTCACTTCAATTCTGATGGTGGAGAGATGATTTCTTTTTAACTACAGCTAGTTTCAGTTGCCACGATACAGCATAATCCAGAATGCTGTTTTGCAAGCATGGGAGAAGAATATATATTTTACCTTGAGGTACTTGTTATTTTTGATCTTCTTTGCTCCACATTCACCATTCGAATACTCAAAGTGGTTTTTCTGAATTAGTAAAAGAGTATTTAAAAACAATTAATTTGTGGGCTTTAAAAAAAAAGGTTAGGAGTGAAGGCTGCTTGCACGTGGCTTGTACTTACTGGCAGGTTGAAGGCACTGTCCAAGTAGACTATCAGAACAGCTGTAGACAGACCCTTCTTATCCTGCAAGGGACAGGAAAGATAAAATAAAAGAAACGACAAGGTAGGCATGATCTCCAATCAAGGACAATGTAAAGCACAACACGAATTCAAAGGACAGCTTCTGAAAGCTAAGCAGCTCTTCACCTTTCTCCTAAAACACTCAATTTAGAGGAGCACAAGCCAATACAGCATGACAGTTTTAAGCAGACCAGTAAGAAGAGACACAAGTCTCTTCAATTCACTGGCTTTAATGCTCTTCAGTCTCTCCAGTGCTGCACTGATTGGATTCCCCAGTGCAGCAAGACACCTAAAAACATCAACATCAGCAACCCAGTGTCAGCGGAACGAAGCCTGGAAACAAATTTTATTCATCTCAGTGGAACTCAAATGTTTCTGCTTGATTATGAAGAAACAGCATCCTTGGGAGATGGGCTTTAACCAAGCAATTCTGCTGGACAAGTAGGACACCATTTGGAACCATGGTCCTACCAAGCACCTAGTACAGGTTAGAGACAGAGGTCCTACACATATCCTAGAGGAAGAGAGAAGGGAAAAATCATCAGGGGGGAACTGTGAGAGGCCACTTTGCAGTGAGTCAAACAAGGCTTTGCTAATTCAAGCAAAAAAAGCTGCCAGATTTGAGTTACTCCTGAATTACCAAGGGACCTGGGGCAAGCAAACACCCTTCCTCTTCAGGAGAGGTGGGGGGAGAGGGGCAGAGGATCACATCAAAACTTTGTCAGACAAAAATAAATTCCCATCCATGAGTTTGCTTGGGCTTCCTAATTTTACACACTCCTTTGCTGATCACTGGACAGGGATCAGAGTAGCTGAAACCTTTAAGCAAATACACTCACCTCATATAGCTTTTCTTGGTCATTCACCAGTGAAAGCCACTCCAGTTTTAAATGCAAGTGTCCACTTGTTGTCTTACTTAAGGGAAACCACTAAATGGAGACAACAAAGAATAACCTGAGAAATGTGAGGCAGAATAATTTTTATATACATGTTACAGTCTGAGACTTACATACAATAGACAATATGAATTGTACTTTGAGTGCCTTAACTTGCGTTTTTGACACTTCAATTGTAGCGTGTCCATTTACTTAGAAACACAAGCCAGCAAAACCAAAATAAGATATCCATATGCATGCAAAGCACATGGATATTTCCAACCAGCAGCAGTACTAGACAGGCACCCTGGCATTGTTTGCAGAGCGCTGGGTTGCAGGATGAACCACAACAAGATCAGATCATTTTTTCCCTCAGCAATCAGACTGCTTCGCCTAACTTTATCTGGAGCCTTGTACAAAACATTTGGTACATACAGGACGCAAGATATCAACACAAGATTACCCCTCTGCTGGCTCAGCACAACCTCAGGGCTGTCTGAGGTTGCCAGCTTGATTGTAAAAATTATTGCAATGGCTACTTTAAGTTTTCTGAGCAAAGGTATTTTCTTCTTGTGAAAATACCATAGTGCAAGTATGAAGGAAGCTTTAAGCACACAGAAACAACGTAGTAGCAGAGGGAGGGCACAAATGAGTACATGTAAGCATCGACCACCAACCACATTTAGAAATAAGCTGTGACCTTTACCTCATCAACAGTTCCGTCATTCATTACATCCACTAAGCTTATAAGCAAGCTGAAAGACAAAAAGCAAACATTTCAGTGTATATTTAGGCATAGAGCACACTGCTGTTGGAGGGAGAAGAAACCACCACCAAAAAGGCCCACACTCAGATCTGTCCCAAGTAACAACTTCTCCATGTTACCTATGTGCTTGTGTGCTAGAATGCACTGACACTTCTGAAGTGTCCCCCTTGAAATACTTCCAAAACTAAAATAAATTTGAAGTCAATCTCAAGTCATGTAGTAACTATCACTTCTGATGGCTTCCTAGGAGTCCCTGCAAGAGTCTGGGACCATTCTCTGCCTTGTTCAACATTAGTTGCACAAGGAAATAATAACTTGGTATCAATATCTGGACAACAGGAATAGCTTCAGTCAATATTAGACTTCAGGTATGAGTAATGTGGGTGTCCTGTTTCAGAGATTACTGGACCCTGGGCAAGGGTGACACTAATTTACCTGCCCATAAAGTCATCTTTATCTGGATCTTCATCGTACAAGTCCACTTCTAAGTCCTGACCAGGCACTTCATGAACAACAAACTGCCAGAGAAAGAGGTATTGATTAAAAATAAAAAGCATTCACATAGGGTCCTATAGGCTCAGGCTGTGGACAAGAACATGACACTTCACAGTATGTATAACATAATGTATAACACATTAAGGACATTCCCTGCTGTTTCACGGCTAATTGCATAACAAATACAATTGATTATAGGTGAAAGTATTTCAAAACCAGTTTGCTTGTTTTTGAACTACAAGTTAAACCCTTCAAACTGGTATCCCTAATAAGCAAAGAAGAATCAATGCTAGAGCAGACTACAGCTGCACAGACTGCTGTACTGATTGATATTTAAAGCAGTGCTTTGCACCTCCTCCAAAAACCCACTATGTAAATTAGATCAACCTGAATGACATTTCAAGTTTGCAATGTAAATTCGAACTTATGTAAGGGACAGAAATGCCTCAGTCAAGTAACAAGGAAGTCCACCTGCTCCAGTGCAGCCAGCTAAGAGAAGGTCCTCCAAGCACAGGGATGTAAACGGCTGTGCATCCTACAGATGGAAAGATCAAAAGATTCAGTACCTCAAACGTCTCATTCCAAATGGGATTAAGATCTCGGGAAACTGTCTTGCTTCGATACTGCACCGTGCCAACGCGAAGAAGAGCATACGGGTCAGACTTCCCCCTGATTGCACCAAGGAAACTGTCTTTCTGGACAAGGTTTTCAGCTTCTAGTAGATGAACCCTTATTACTCCCTGAATAAAATAACATACAAAATTGGTCATGCAAATGCAATCTTTGGATAATTATAACACGCTACCTCCTAAAACTAGTTATTTCAGGCAGTAAGGGTAGTCAGCACGACAGTTTTGCAAAGACATATATTTTGCTGCAGTATAATTCCAATGGCAGCTGTTTTAAAACACTTTTTCCACCACTTACCTAGAGAAAAAACCCAAAACCTTAAACAGATACACAATCCAATCTAGATAATTGAGTAGGAAATATTCTTCAATTTATTTTTAAATTGGAAACATACATATGCACACAGGATTATAGCCACAGTCAAATCAAGTGTAAAGATCGATTCCCACTGATTGAAGGAATAACTTAGCACCCACCGGAAGGTTCTTATTTTATTGCAGAGTAGCCATTCAACTTCAGTTTGGTGATGCAAGTTTGCAATAGGGAGCATCCTTTGTCATTCTTTTATATTTACCCTCATTGATAAGTGTACTAGGTATTTAATGGATGAAGAAGACTGAAGATCTGGATATATCAAGCATTTAGGAGATTTGTCGCTGAGGTTTTTTTTCCCTGAATTTTTTTTCTGTAACAAAGAGCTGTCACTCTCTGAGCTCCCTATTTACACCCCTTCACAGCATTAGTAAAAAAATTAAGTAGCCTGACACTCATTACTCACGTATTTACCTTCTGTAACTGAAGATCTGTGGTATTCTCAAATGACACCAAAGGCTTAAATTGGTAAATGAGCTCAGTGTCTAAACAGACTTCTTATGCCATGTATAGAGGGTAGGACCCCCCAGCCCATTATGAACTATCCAACATCTGCTTTTATATTTCTGAAATATTACCTACAGAAAGCCTACAATCCAGGTTGAAACAGCTGATGTAGGAACCTAAAACAATAAGCTTTGCATGCATCCATGTTGTGGCAAATGGACACTCAGGTAGATCAACACCCTCACTGAGAAAAACAACTCACATGCGGGACAGGGAACCTCAAGTGGGCAATGTTCATGTTCTTTTTCAGAGGCACTGTGATCCTGTTTGGTAGAACCAGCCGTGCAGCAATGAAGTCTTGAATTAGTGAGTCTGATATTACACTGCAGGTGGGGAAGAAAAAGCAACCTAAATCTCTAAAATTGATCACAATTTCAATTAGAAAAAAAGAATGAGGCACAGCAAAAGAAACGGGCACTGTGAAATGAGTGATACTGCCTACCTTCCCCTAAAAAGTTATCAAACATTGGAACAAGCTGCCCAGGGAAATGGTTGAGTCACCACCCCTGGAGATATTAAAAAGACACGTAGATACAGCGCTTAGGGGCATGGTTTAGTGGTGGACTTGGCAGTGTTAGGTTTATGGTTGGACTCGATGATCTTAAGTGCCTTTTTCAACCTAAATTATTCTATGATTCTATGAAAGAGTGCCTACCTACCACTGCACATGGGCAGAAGAAACTCATGCTTATGACATTTAGCTTCAAATAAGAGGAAATGGAGAGGACAGTTCAACACCAGAACCCATCACCAAGGGTGTATATGGATCACCATGGAAGGTTAGGCTGTCTTCTATCAATAATTCGTGTCTAGCTGAGGTGCTCCAGAGGAGAATATGAGCATGGGGCAGCCTCTCAAGACCCCTTTCAATCTTACTCCCTATTGTTCTGCAAATAATTGCCATTGCCTTGTGGCACACATGGTGCAAGTGCTCACTTGCACACAGGGATGTTCCATTCTAAGGTTACTAGGACTGGATGTGAACTTCACTCTAGCAGGTTGTAAATGATAAACGGGGAGCTTAGGCCACATGATGAAATCATCACACACCCAAACAAGTCATACAAACTCATGTGCATTCTGGGTTTCCTTGGGAATGCCGACACCAGAGATGGACACAGTGAGAAGGGAACCAGAGATTTTCAGCACTTCACAGGGGGCTCAAGACCTTGAGGTAGTTTGTTTTTAGACTTAGAACATGGCCCCAGTGCACATGGCTGTCTGCTCTTGGCCACATGCTGAGACCTTACTGTAAAATGGAAGGAGAAGCCAGCCACATTCAAAACAAAATGAGTCTGTCATAGTCTTTTTTTTTTTTTTTAATAAAAAACCAAGCAAAAGATGAGATTCTGTATCTTGGTATATTTTGCATTAAGAAGTAGAATCTTGGTTGAAGTAACTTGACCTTTGGCACACAGGAGATCACACTGCCTGAACTAAGGGTATTGTCTGTCTTGGAGTTTAGGGAACTTTCCAGTCTAATTAGAACTTACACATTTTTAGCTTTTCAGTTTAAATCTTTTCTTTACAACTGCTCTATTTGTATTGCAGGGACAACTAATTTGACCTGTTTCTCCTGAGCAAGAAGTATATGGCTGTCACAGACATCTGGTACTCTTCAGATGATTAACGAGAAGATTTCAACATGCTACTACAACTTGGCATGGGCAGAAGACAATATTAAGAGGGAAACCCAAGAGCACCAAACATCTGAAAGACTCATCCTCTTCATAAATCTAGTGCTTATAAGACAGCTTCTCAGGGTAAGACTGTGCAACAAAATTGTCACAGTTTACAGATGAGGCTGGCTTCACACAGAAGGAAAGTCCTCTCCTACTCCAAACGTGAAACCAGCAGCCTGAATGCCCTTGGTCAGGCTGTTGGCTTTCCTGTCAAAAAAACCCACAGGAAGGTCACAGAGTTGTCCCTTCTCTCAAGTCTTGGGGTACACCCAACTAAACACAGCTTGTATGTGAAGACAGACAACTGCATCCAGTTTTTTTACTCTCTTATGTAAGCCCAATTCATTTGGAAGGGAGAGCTCTTGTTCAACCTGCACTTCAGCCTATTCATGGTCAGGCCTGTTTTGCTCCTGGCTTTCATGTGCAGTGCTGATGAACAAGCAAGGGCTTCTGCGTTCAAATCCCTGTGAGAGAACCAGGGAGTGAAAATTTAGGACACCAAATTTGCACTTAATTATATGAGAGGCTGTAGGTTGGAACACCTACATACCTTCTCCCTGAAAGGATTAAGGAAACCATGTTAGAAAAGAACAGATTAATTCCTCTGATAAAAACTGGAGCTCTCAGGGCAAACTTCAGGGCAAAAGGCCACTCTGGCCTCAAATTAAGAGAAAAAGAAAGCTTCCTCTCACTCAACATCAAAGGTCTTCAGAGGCCCTTTAATGCATAAACTGGCACCTAAAGTAGCCAGCCACTTCCTATGAGTCTGCAAACCATGAGCTGCAGGGGAAGAGAAGGGAACAGAAGTGTCTGTATTTGCATTTAAAGGGAGAAAGGCAATGGCTGAGTAACCAAATATATTACATTCTTGCATAACAGAATTTTCTCCTTATACTAAGGAACAAGGACAAAGTGAATCTCCAATCTGGAGAAACAGTTTGAAACTTAGTACTGAAAACTGCTAAGATTTTCATCCTTACTATGCAAGTTTTATGCACAAGATCAACCCAAGAGGCACTTAGGAGGAGCTACATTTTCTGAAGAACCTACAGGGTGAGCAGATTACACAGAAAGAGAAGAACATTTCTCCTTATAAATCTGGTGCAGGTTTCTTTATCGTGCATTGTATTTCAGTTTGTTAGAGGGACAGCAACTCTGTGATACCTTGCCTTTTTTCACTTTTGCCTTTTTTCACTTTAAGGTAAACAAACATAAGCACAGACTGCCAGTCACTGAGATCTACCTCACCTACCTTTGCAAGTAACTGGCACATGGGAAACAGAAGAGCTTCTTTTTTAGTTTACAGACCACTGTAGTTTTGGGGATTTACTATTTCCACCCTAAATGCAATAAAGCGATTGAAGCAATTTTGACATAATGTAAAAAGCACTCTCCTCATGCTTTGCAAACTCCACAGCCAGATATGATGGGATGAGTATCAACAGAACACCTTTTACACAAGGCTCTTAAGGATAGTTTTGATGATTACTGAAGAATACCACCCCAAGTTCCAAAGGCGTTTTAAAGAAGAATAAAGTGAAGCAGACACTCACTTAATCCCTGGGACATCCAGGAGGTTGCTCATGCCTGCCCAGTTGATTTCCAAGTGCTACAACAAGATCAGGGAGAAAAATTATACAGGACCATTAAAATTTATCTCAGAACAAATGTAGAATTTAAAGGGGAAGCAAATGCTTCTAAAACAAAGCCACCTCTTTAAAGAAAGCAAAACCTGCACCAGTAAGTGACTGCATCTGTACATTAAAACCAATGGCTGGTATCATTTCCCTTATCTATTTTACCTGCCATACCTGAAATGAGGGTATCACCAGGACTTATCCTACAAGCACAGGAAAAGACAGCATTCAGCCCCTAGCAGTGGCCACTGGCAGATGCCCTGCAGTCATGTGTAGTAAATCCAACAGCTCTACCTAGACTTTGAAGTTGTTTCCTCATCCTTTCACTCAGGGGTTGGCCTGTGCCCTGAGGCAGGGGGATTTACAAACACCACCTGACTTCAGGAGTCTGTATTTCTATTCACATAATAAACAAAAAGGTTTTTTCCATGAGCTGAAATAATGCTACTACATCTAAACACAAAAACACCGCATCCAAGATCAAAAATGTATGACTTCCATGAACTCAAGTAAAGCATAACCCACAAGCAAGCAAAGCTGTGTGCTATAAGATAACTGGTTCTTACAAGACTAGAAGGTTTCTCATATTTTATTAAACCACAATTCAACTACAAGGCATGTAACCTTAAACAGGCAAGCTTTCAAAGCACAACCATGACTGAATGGTCTCCAAGATGACTACATTTAAAATCTATGAATGGGAAGATTTAAAATCCACCTGCCAGGAACCTTGCAGCAAAGGTCTAGGAAATAAACAGCTCGCACTGTCACCATTGGAAAGTCCTCCCATTCTTAGAGTGAAGCAAATAACCTTTTAGGCACTACTACCAAAGAATAGGGCAAATTCATTCCTGTCCTTTTGGATTCCAAGAGAAGCATTGAATAATCAGGAATTTGCTATTCAAACACCTGCACTATGAGGCATTGACAGTTATGCAGTTTGGGTTACTAGTGATGGACAGCTTGTGTCACTCACTGAAGACTATCCACACATTAAAACAGACCAAGAAGCAAGAACACTGCAGAGTGCAGTTCACTACTGACTCACCGGCTTCTGCATAAAAAACAAGGTCACCGCTCCAATAAAAGGTGCGTCTGTTAGAAGAGGTTCCAGTATCACCCGCAGCGTCCCATACAACTGCAAACAAAATACACCAAGGAAAACTGAGTCTTGTGGCACTCTCAGGATGCAGTTTCAAAACAGTGAGCTTTTCAGTGATGGAGATAATTTTAAAAATCTTACTTGAAGTCATTTTATTTAGAATTTAATAATAACATCCTCCCCCCACAGCCATTGCTATTGATATCAGGCAATGCTTTTTAAGGTTGTGGAGTCTCTCTGCAATCCTAACTGCCACATAATGGAGTGATCTGTCTATTAGCTTTCAACACTGTAAGAACAGGTTGTTGGTCTAATCTACACCAGTTTATGAACACCCTGGCAGAACTGGCTCTTTCCAAGTTCTCTACCAACACGCAGCTCCTCTGAACAACAGTGGCAGAAGCTGGCCCCCATGAGCTCGATGCTCTAGCACCGACCCTGTTTAAGAGTCATACTACACTAAGAAGCTTAGAAGTGGTATTTAGGTGCTTTCCGTGGAAGGCATCATTTCCCCAGCCAAACCACAAGGAAATAAAGCCAATCATTCCAAGCCTGCTAGTTGGTGGTTTCCCAGTTAAGTGTCATGACCTCCCCACTGGGACATGCTACCTCCTGCCACACACAGCCTTGAACAGTGTTAGCACTGCACGCACCTGTACGCCTTTCACTCCAAGATTAAATTTCGATATGTCCATGTGAATCTCACAGTCCCCTATGTAACTGAAAGAAAATTCTCACATTATTCCACAGTTTGCAAAGACCAATGAGAAATTTTGGGCTGTAGAGAGTATAAATGAAAGTAGTATAACAGTTGACAACATGACCCCACAGGCAGAGACAGATTTTCAAGCAACTGAAAAGGCAAAGTTGAACAAGGGTCAGACCTTCACAAGAGAAACTCCACAGTCAGCTGGGATAATTGATCCACCTGCAAAATGTCAAACCAACATCTGTATTTCAAGGTTACTTTTCCATTCTTAAGATGGCTGAGGCAAGCTTGCTCCAGGGAGAGGATCAACAGGCTCATTCAAAATTCAAGTCACAGCAATTGCCCTCTTGCTCCCTTCTCTGCCAAAGGCCTGATCCCACCCCACAACCTGGTGACCCAGCTCCCAAGCTGATGCAGAGCCATCCTGCCATTACATATGGGGTCCTCACCTTGCCCACAAATAAAAAGCCCATAGGTCACCCTTGCTCACAGCCCAAAAGCCCACTTGAAGGAGAAATTCATCACTAAAAATAACCTGGTTTCATTGAGGCTGAAATAAAAGACAACTTAGATCAGATTTCGGTCAGTTGCCATGGAGAACATCAGGCTTTAAATAAAACAAATGCCGAGTGCAGTACTTTCTCAATTTGGAAGCCACCTTAGACTTTAATAAAAGTACAAGCACCACCTTATGCAGAAACCAATAGCCACTCCCCAGGGAGCAGAACCTAGCAGGTCTGTTGATGCCTCTGGCAGAAAACAACTGAAGGGAGCTACCAAGTTCCCTTTCAGTCCTCTGAGAAATAGCTCTTTCTGGATGCAGACACACAAACACCCTGCAGGTAAAGAATGGTGTAAAAGTACCAGTGAATGTGCTGTGCTTGCCACCTGCATGCATAATTTCACCCCATAATCAAAGAAAAAAGGAAAAGATTTTTGCTCTGACCACATGTATATGGGCAAACAGTGTTGCAGTTGCCACTAATTTACACTATAATTTGCACATGGACAGATTCCCTCCCCCTCAGAAGAACCTGCTGAGAATGTGTAACCCTGCAAATTTGTCTCCATTTTTGCAAGCAAAGTTCTTGAATATTTGTTTACAGACAGTCACTTAACAGAATTTAAAAAGCTCATGACACACAAATTAAAGCCTTTAATGTTAGAGCATTCTCATTTCTTAAATAACCAACCTCACGGGCCATGCCAAAATTAACACAATCTTGTTTATAAGCTAGTCACATAATTAAACTTATTTTCACATTTATTTATTTCTACAATTTTGACATTATCTTACAGCTCATTACACTGGGTGCTAATAGAGCTTTGTCATGATATAAGTCTAAATGAGAAGCCAAAATGAGTTCCTCAGTTTGCAGTAATTAATCCAAGAGGATTTAACTCAGCTGTTGCCAGTGTCCAACACAACAAATAATTGTGGTGTTTCAATTTACAACCTTTATGCCTTTCCACACAGTCAAAAACTCTTCCCATCCAGTCCTAGATGTCTCTTCACTTCACACTTCAACACATACAATTGTGTTTTAGAGTCTAGATGTCAGAGAAGTCTTTACCCCTTTTATCAGAGCTGGAGCCTTTAATTATCCTTAAGTCTGCTTCATACAGGCATCACCCCCACGTCAGGGTGCTTGGGAGGAAGGATGCCCTCTTTGTTCATTAGTTTTACACCTCATTTCCTGACCAAGCTGCTCGTGCTTTCATCTGAGCAGGGGGGCTCAGCATAACCTTGCTGTGCTCTCTGCTGTCCTTCCCCCGGACAAAGCACACCTGAGCCAAACTCAAGCCTTACACTCAAAAGCATGTAGGGCTGAACCCCTCTGCCACTATCCACAGGACTGTGCCTTACCCACCTGTGAAGGGTGGAAGAACCACCCGTTCCTCTCCTAAATCACCTGTTGCACAAGGTGATGCAGATAAGCACGCCTGTGCCATGGATGAGAACTGGAGAAGCTTGTACAAGAGCACGTATCCATATCGCTCCCGTACTTGGGTGGAAAAGCTGGGTCCAGTGTTTATGGTACAATGGCAATCCATTGGCTGAAGGCAGGGATGCTCCAAGAGCATGTACTGACAAGTTTGACTAACCTGAATGTCTACATATCCCTTTAGAAAAGGCACGTGCAATTCTCCTTCTGTAAAGTAACTCTCCATGGGCCCCATCTTCTCACCGGCCTGCATGCTAAAAGCCCCCTTTAGTCCAACCTTCTCAGGTTGCTTTGTAAAGAAGACTCCTGCTTAGTCTGCCTGACTTTGGACTTGGGTAAACGAGCAAGCAGTATTAGATAAATAAGAGAGACAAGAAAACATCACCAAGTACCACAGGGGATGAGAAAAACCAGACCACCTCTGCCCTTTCCCTTTGCCTATCAAGTCAGGCTTCTGAGGGCAAGCATTCCTTTTCTGCTCAAGACTGACAAGTTTCCAAAATGCGTTTAGTTTCTTGTAAGATCCTACAAACTTAGTTAACTCAAACTCCACCAAAGCTCAAAGTATTGTTGCACACTTCTTTTGACTACTTTCTCCAGTTCTGCACTAGATGACAGAGACTGTCTTTCCAGATTTGAAAGCTTGCCAGTTAGGAAGTCCAGAGATTCTCTTTTAAGAGTAAATTTCAACACATACATATTTTTATACATATTAATTATTACACTATTCTTCTATGATATCTCAGGTACTGTAAATGCCACAGAAGAGCATGGAAATGAAAATTCAAAACATTTCCAATGAAAAATGATTATGAGTACTAAATCAGATTAACAAAATAGGAAGCAACTGGATTGTAAGATGTTCTTCTGGGAGGTAGTAGTGCCTTCAAATACTTTGAAACTCTGATGATTATAGCTAATGAGTATAGGGCTACACAGCAGCTCAGGCAATTGCAGAATTGGTGGGAAGAAAAGCAGCTGTAGAAGGTCAAGTGGCTGTTCTTGAAAAGTTCCCATTTTGAAAAATGCAGTTTTGGAGAATATTTCTGGAATGCTTTGACATTAGTTCATTTGGAGAATGCAACTGTCAGCACCCTATGCTCAGGGGGCAGATTAATGATTTAGATCTAGGGCAAATTGTTTGGAGATCCCAGAGTATTGCCAATATATTTCCAGCTGGGATCTCATATTTCAGATTTGGGGATTTCAAATCCCAGTCTGGTGGGGATCTCGTATTTCATTTCGCCACTGCGAGAACCCTGATACTTTCTTAGGTGTCATGCAAAAGCTGTAAACCAGGTATATTTGCGCTGGAAAGCAGACACACGAACAGAATACAGACACCAGGACCTTCAAACAGATAAATGACAAACTCTGTACAGAAGACCTGAAGGTAAGCAGTGATTATCTCAACATTTCTGTTCAGTCCTATAAGCTGTGACAAAATTTACACAACTTAATTTACACCGATTGCATGCATCATCTCAGGGACTGAGCAAAAGATATTGAAAGAAGACTTATAGCCTCCCTCCTTGCCTTTACCAAAAGGTCTCTGTGCCTCACAAGTCATCACCTCTGAGCCTTGGTTCTCCTACCAAAAACTCAAGTATAGTCCTTTAACAGGGGACAGTCAAGACAGTGCTCTACATAACCATTCCCGATGCTCTGATGCTACAGACATGTAAGCTGTTGTTAACAGGTTTAATTAAAGCAGCTTCTCAAGCTCCTTTTGGTAACTCCATGCAATACCAGGTCTACTGCATCACTGGCTTTGCTGACAACTATTGCCCATACAAATAAGGGACCTCAAAGTGCTATTTTTCACAGTTCCCAAGCAAAGGATGCCATTTGTGATATCACACCACAAATTTAACACAGAGGAAAGGAAGCTCTTCTTCACACGGCACAGACCTGAACCACAGTGTTCAGTGCCACATTATGTTATGGAGATAAGGAGCACAGATTAAACAAAACACTTGATGACCATATGTCTACGAGTGGCTATTAAAACTACACAAATGATTCCACACAGACCACAAGAGGGAAAGGTTTTTTCTACTCGTGCCCTTTTCCTGTGTTTTTCACTGGCCAAGTCAGAGACTCCAGGCTTCAAAGACTAGTTGCCTCCTTGATAAAACAGGAGAAAATCCCCCTTCCTGTACCACTGTGAGACTGAGAGCAAGAAGCATTTACAGAGCATGCTGAGGTTTCTGGATGCAAGACACCACCTAACACAAAGGGTAACTCAGCACTGCAGCAGGGCAGGGCTGCTGCCAAGGCGGGAGTGCTGTCTCCCAGGATAACAGCACCCTGCATGAAGCGGCTGCTCAGCCTCCCCTGCCACTGAGCCAGCCAACAGGCCACACTCACGTGGCTTCACCTGCATGGGAACTCCCACAAAATTACAGCTAGCAAGCACCAAGGCAAAGGAGTCATGCTTATAACATGCAGACAAATTAATCCTTTAAAGTCCACTGCAACATAGCTATGCTTCTCTGAAACCTAAGCCAAGAGAGGGAAGTCAGTCACTGTGGTCTCAGCATTGCAAAGTGTACCGCGCTGGCACCCACAACACATTGGTCCCTTCTCCAGAGCTGCAATGCCAGGATGCAGCTCTGTGGACGTATCCAGCCATTTAAGCCTCAGCAGCATGCAGTGACTGAGAGGGAGTGCCAAGGGCAGCAGCCTCATGTTGGGGCAGCTCAAGTCCATCTCCTCTAAGCAGCTCTTCTCCCAACACCAGCTGCACTAATGCAGACACTCACTGCTATTCATGTAGCTAAGAGAGCCTATTTTATAATGGGGGTTTGCCCCACTCCAGAAAAGCGGAGATTACCCATTACTTTTATTAAAGGAGAAAAAAACATGTTCTTTTGGCAATCCAGAAGAAGGCAGGTAAATAACACCACTGCTCATAGATTTGTTTCTTCCCATTCCTGGAAGTAATACTCTACTTCCTGCAGACATAACACACAACACTCAGCTTAGTTGCAGAAACTGATGTTAATGTATTAGCAGAAGAGAAGCTGGGTCCTTAACACAGCCCATGAAAAGAGACTCCCATGAGAGAGACAAGGCAGTCTGAACAGTCCTGTGCGAATACAGAAAATACTTGGGTTATCAGGTGACAGTTCAGGTAAAGTTATTGTCTGGATGAGGAACAGAAGTGTTTGGCCAGTTTGGAGATGCTGATGGGTCTGCCAGAAGTACAGGAATGAGGAGGTGGAGGAATCCCTCTGCAGAGGATTGTTAAAGGATGGTGAAAATGAGTATGTGGGAGAAGCAGCCTGGAGAAGTAGTTTAACAGAGAACAGCAGCAACCTCCTGCAGAGCCTTAAAGGCATCAAATCCCTCGATCTCAATGCAGAAAGCATGAATGTTTTGCCAAAGGCCCTAAAACTGGTCTGGCTATTACAAAGAGCACTTCATTGACAGCACTGAAGCACAACATGTTCTGGCTGAAAATCAAGTATGTCATTTTGCAGGGAGTGATGGTGCTCTGCCAGGGCTGGGGATGCTGCCATGCCATTGCCACATTAAGCAGCAGGCACAGTTCTGAGCAGCTCTGTGCAGTTGCCAAGACACTCTGTAATTTCATACTGCTTTTTCCTGGGACTACCATGAAGAAAAGCCATTTAAATTAGGCAGCTCAATTGCCCACTAAACTTAGAGCTACAGCAGTATGCAAGTGGTAATTCCCCCAGTAATTCCATTCTCCAGGCTAAACCAGGAGAGAGTTTAGCTCTGCAGTGGCTCCAATGTTAACAAAATACACAAGCTCATTCCAAACAGCCTGGGAGGTATCAAATGTTTTATCTAATTATTTTGTTGTTGTTGTTAATAGAGCTAGAGGCAGTTTTCTGCTCAGAGAACAGCTGTAATCAAAAAAAAAAGCAAACGTGTTGGGTGGCACATGGAACAAATGGCAAGTAAAACAAGAGAATTAATCTAGGGGAAGAAATTAAAAAATAAATAGAAGTTCTAGAAGAACTTGAGAGGTTGGACTGAAAAGGAACCACAGTGAGGCAAGACAAACCAAGCACCTCCATGCCTGAGAGCTGTCAGAACAGGAAATAACAGTCCCAGAACTTGGGTTCTTACTGCCATGAATGGCAAAGCCAAGGGACACATTCTTATAACCACAGCAGCAGTGATGGGCCGTAGGTAACACCTAGACTTGTGCAGGTGACCCTGCTTTCTGACTTAAAGGCTGATGCACAATGTCTCACTTCTGTAAGTATTGAGGTCATCCAGCTGGGGGACAGGTTATCTCATATCATTCTATGTTGATGTAAGATAAGGACTTCTCCACTTCATGCTGATCTGAGTGGACCCACATGTCCAGTCCAGCATGACAACTCACACACAGGTGTCAACCAGGCAGTGAGTTAAGAACCATCTACATAACCAGTGATGCAAATGTTACCATATCTGCACGTCTAGGATAACTTGTCTTCTATCAATTTCTTTGGTGTAGGCTTTTATTCCGTTGATTCTAGGGCACTGAAAGACAAACAAGATACAACATAGTTAATATCTTTCAAGTTCAGCCCAAATGAACAGGACTTCTCACTTCAATCAATTTGAGTACAGAAGCATTCATTAAAGACTTTGCACAACTGCATGTAAATTATGAGTAAATAACACAAGCTTTTCCCCTAAAGGGGTAGTGTGAACAGCATTGGCAGTCCTCAAAATGCAGGGCTGGTTGCAAGTAGCCCACACTGCAAGCCTTAGGAAGCACTGAAAACTCCTGTTGCAAGGCTGTAACAAAGAAATGTGGATATGTGCCCCTTTTTCTATCTCCAGCCCCATGATACTGACAGCCAGGGGGAAGGGATACGCGTGTCTCCTATATGATCTTTCCTTCACAGTGAAGATGCTCAAGTCAACATGAGGAGGGAACAAAGGAGCAGCAGTGTTGTACCAATACCATTTTGTTAAACACTCAGAGCTATTAAAAAGCTGAACATCAGACTCCCCTTGCATCTGAACTTTTCAGAAAAGACTGAACTGCAAGTGTTGCAAAGGATTCACACTACCTTTTCGCCAAAGTGGATCTTGGTAAAGGTGCATGTTTTCAAATGTACATTCTTTGCTCTGATTTTTGGTTCAAGAACTTCTTTAAATGTTTTTTCCATGATTGTGCCAAAGTATGGCCAAGCCTGTACAAGGACCTAAAGAACAGCAAAAGCAAAAAGAAAACCACTGAAGGTTCTTTGTATAAGATACCTTTTGTTGAGAAACAGACACACATTACACAACACTGGGCTATTAATGTCTGTCCTTTTAAAATACCAAGTCACATTTGTGCTCTTACGTCATCCTTTTGGAACGATTCACATCAGTTCCTCAGAAAAGGAATTTGGTTTAGGAACTGAAGGGTGAGTTTTCAGCACCATAGAGTCTATTGACTGCTTCTAACCACAGAGGCTGAGCCAGCAAAGCTGAGGGTTAAAATCTCTAAAGTACAATAGTCCCTAATTACTCTAAAGTCTCACAAAGTTCCCTGGAGTTAGGTTTACCTAAGAGGAGTGAGATGAGTTTTTACACCAAAAATAAAGTTTGCTAAGAAGAAAAACAGGATAGCTACCGGATGCTAATTTGCAAGTTCAGCTGTTTTGCTTTAAATTCCACAGAGTCCAGTTCCACTGACAGCTTGACTATAGCTGCTGTGGGAGCACCTGCCTCAGAGCTCTCTGGGAACCTCTCTGTTAAGAGGAGATGCCACTACTTTTGCTAAAATAGTAATAATAGATACACATATATGTATATGCACACACATATATATATATACACACACACACTTTTTTGTTTGTTTTTTTAAATCTCAGAATGAAGTGCTGTGGTCAAATTCATCAAACCTGTATCAACAAGGCACACACTTGGCTCTCACCAAAACCTCAGTGGCAACTCTGTACTTGGGTGGTTCCAAGACTTAAGTACAGACACTGATATGATTGACTCATATTGTAGTGACTTGGTAACTTTCTCAGACTTGGCCCACAGAGTTTGTGCTGTGATGCAGCTCAGAGCAGACGGTGTCACAAACTGGAGTTCAGAGCTCCTCACCTTGTTCAGCCACTCCACTCGTTCAACATCAGGGAAGTGAACCTGGATGCAAATTAAAATAAGGTCAGTGCCACATGCCATCTGTTTCAGTGGTTTTTTGCAACACATGCAAAAGATGGAGCATGGAACATGTTTTAGACTAAGTCAAGATCCCTCTGCCCTCATACATACATCCTTTATAATTTATTACCTCCTTGAAAAATTGTAAAAGGCAAATAAAATATAAAAAATAGCAAAAAGAACACACATGCACTGATGTACCAATATGCCTCTGGGCATATTTAAATGATTCAAGCAAGTGTCATATCCTGTTCATGATGTAAAGCAGCATTAGATTTCTCATCCTTCTTTTGGTCATACACACAATCATGGGAAGCCACAAGAACCTGCTTCCCTTAAAGATCACGAGCCGTGCAGGACCTGTTTCCTGTACTGGCTCACCTCAACCAGGACACCGCACTTTGGAAAACAAGAACCTGCTTGGGAAACTCAGTTTATTGGTTGCGGCAGCATTTCTCCACCAACACCAACATAGTGCCAATGGCTTCAGGGAAAAGAAGCACTGCAAGAGTTCAAGCTTATTAGCATATACTATCATGTGTAACAGTCCAGTGTCTTCACCTCTCAGAGCTTTTTAAGATGCTAAGGACAAATTAAAATGAAGTAGTCATTCATGCATCACGTTTTCAGGTTGGACACATCAAATGCCAAAAAGAAGCATATGTGTCCATTACAAAATCCCTCCAGTTCCCTGAAGTGATGAGTTGTTTCATCACCATTAGGACAGTTGGAAACGAGACTATTCTCAAGTAACTAACCAATCTCTCAGACCTCACCAAGAAGCTGCTGAGTGAAGAGTCACAATCGCCTTACTACAATTGCATGTTAAAGTTTTATGGATGTGGTATTTTCAGCCAGAGCTACAAGCTGGCAGTCGGTTATTGCAGAAGGGAAGGATGGTGCAGCAGCTTCTCAGAATGGACATTCAGGCCCTGCTCAGCTCTACAAGAGCATCTGAATACAAAGGGACTCCTTCGATTATCATCTAGCCTGGTAATAGTAATTGGGCAGGACAATACATTACTTCCTTACATGAGAGCTGTGAATTACACTCTTCGGTCAAAGGCTTGCTGTTTAATTCAGCAGCTTTCAGAGAGGTGCTCAGAGATGTTCAGATGGAACAGACAACAGCCTGTCTTTTGTTCCAGCTTCACATATGACTTCAGAGCCCATTTCCCTTGCTCAAATAATGCTTCAAATTGTCTCCAATTATCACATTAAAAAATTCAAAGCGATATTACCATATTCTTTATAAGCAATTTCTTTTGATGCTCTAAATAGCAACTTTTCCATTAAATAAGACGATGCAAGTTCACTGAAATGTCAGCCTACCCAGGTCTATTTGCATGATAAAGTGAGAATACAGCACCAGAAGGGACAAGCAATACCGATAAAACTGCTGCTGACATTTTACAGTAAGGCAGATTATGTGAATCAGGGGACCTCCACTTCACCTGCCAGCCTTTCATGTTTCACCAAAAAGGTCCTCCGCAAGGGCACATAAATCCCGAGTAGCCTGAAGGCAGCTGATCCCTGGCTCCAACACAGGTGCCAAGTGCCAGTGCCCCACAGCATTTGTGCCACAGGTCTGGATCAGTCACAGGCAGGGTAGAGCAGAGATGGAAGTAGCATGGCGAGTTGTCCTTCAAAAGATCTTACAGTGTGGAGAGTGATGTGACCCAAAAGGAAGGAAAGACCAAGATCCAGGGCAACAGTTAGGCCACCACATCACAATGAGAAAGCAAGAGATCCAGCAATGTTAAGGGGAGAAACGAAGCACAATATAAACCACTAAAACTGGCTGGGATTATTCACTAGATCCAAAGCTGCTAGAGATGCCACTGCAAGAGGTGACCAAGAAGCAAGCTGGTGGCTAAAGAGAGCTGGAAGAGCACACAGGAGCATCAGGAAACTGGCAAAAACCTGAAGAGGTGGCAGCAGCTAGATCTACCTGAAGAAAAAGCAAAACTGAATTCACTATTTGAGCCACGGACGCCCAAACCAGACAGCCCAGGGCAAACTCCAAAAGCAACTGCCATGAATCACTTATCACTGTGTCACACCTCAGATTGCTGTGATAGCATTAGCAGCCATTTGTGGTACACTTCCATCCTGCTTGACACCCCCTCATTCACGTGTCACACCTCAGATTGCTGTGATAGCATTAGCAGCCATTTGTGGTACACTTCCATCCTGCTTGACACCCCCTCATTCACGTGTCTGCAACACAGCTCTTACCCAGGCACTCTGTGCCTCAGTTTCCTTTGACAGACAGAAGAAATAGCACTGCTGTAGCTCAGAGGTACCAAAGGGCACCAGGAGCTCCTTGCCTAACACAACAGGGCTCTCACAGAGGCAAACCCACAGAAATTGGCCGACTACACGTGTTGGGTGAAAAACAGCTTTCTGCCTATTATGAAAGGCCACCAAATTTCGGTGGGTTCCCAATACCGAAGGTCAGCTGCACTCAATGGCACAAGTTCAATGAGCAGTTCTGCAGAAGAAGCGGAGCTTGGTATCCAAGTGTTACATCTAGATTATCTGCTGTCCAGTAAAACAGAAGCTCTGAGCAAAGCCTTTCCTACTCACAGGGTATTTCATACAACGTGCATGTCCCCCTAGCAGAAGATGAGTTCTGCTCTAGTTCAGCCCAGTGACACCACCAAGCTCTGTTCTTGACCCAATAGCTTACTCCAAGAACTTACTGTGTCCTAATATGTTTTGGAAGAAAACCATTTGCAGTTCCATACTTTTTAACCATGCGCTCTGGACTTCAGACTCGCTTCTGACCCTTGTTACTGGTGAAAGGCCTGACAGCAAGGTCTTGTCCTCGAATTTGTCATCAGTACAGCACAGGTAAGAGAAGCCCAAAACACTTCATACTAAGCCCAGAACCAGCCACCAAGAGCTGCCAAAGTTAACACTACCCCAGAATAAGACTTAATCCTGTAGCCTTGGGCAAGTCATACTATCAAAATCAGTTTTCCTCATCTACAAATGAGGCATACTTCTTGCCAATATTTTAGGAATGTTGCAAAAATTACTTAGCATTTGAAAAGAGCTTTGAAGATCAAAAACACTAGGTAAGGGCTAATTACTAGCAAGTAAACAAAATGTATAAATTTCTGCATGGCTCCACCTTGCCCTAGAGCAGGCCACACCAACAATCATAGCAATAGCAAAAAATGTATCTGACACAACAGTGCCATTCTATTCAAATACAACACAGAAAATCTATCCATCAGGGAGTTTTTGTTTCTCTGGCATTTGGTTGGTGGTTTTGAGTGCTGCTTTTTTTTTTTTTTTTAAGGGACAGGGTTTTTAGCTCCCCATGCCAAAGGGGAAAGAAAAGAAAAAAAATCTAAACAAGCCCATTTGCATGAACAAGGAATTAACGGGCAAAGTTTTCAAAGGACTGTTCCATAGCCAGTAATATAAATTTCTCCTGGTAAAAGGAATTTAACATCAGGAAGAAACCCAGCATACTTGGATGTTCTCACCTGCAACCTGCTAACAGCTGCAAAAGCAACACAGAGGAATCACCACCACCCTCAGGAGCCAGAACAAAGGTCGAAGCTCAGCAACCTCTGCCCCGGGCACTGACTGGTTTTACAAAAGTCATGCTAAAGGTTGCACAGGCTGAAGTCAGAAAGTCTCACCTCGACAAGACACAGATCTGGCTCTGCTCAACAGCAGATTTCCCGCCCGGTTTCCTAAGGAAGCACAGCCTGCCCACATACACAGCCTAGCGCAGGAATGTCCCTATTCCAAACTCACTGGCTGGTTTCAGCCAAGAAACTGGTGCTGCAAAATAACCTTCAAATTCCCTGAAACAGATGGTTGAGTAGATGAGGGAAACCCTTGCAGCATCCCTCCTGAAGGAAAGGCTGCAATATGAATGCATCTTCTAACGACCGATACAAGGACCAAGCAGAACCTGAGTCACATTTGAAGGAGCTACTGCACTGCTCTTAGGAAGAATGGGTTTTAACCAAGAAGCACAACCAACAATTGGTCTTAACTTTTCACTGGATGGATCCTACTCATTTTACTACAAGGCATGTGAAGAGACAACTATTTACCAATCCCCTAAAACACTGCCATTTCTTCACACCCCCAGAACCTCTCCTAGAATTAAAACACTGCAAATCCAACTGATGTTCCCCCTAGCCTGAATCGTATTCCTACACCCACCTCTGCATGTCAGGAGAGAAGAATGCAAGGGACATTTTTAGAGCTGTTTCAATCAAAGGCTCATGAACACTGAAAGGCAAAAAATTAAAGATAAAAAAAGACGATACCACAGAGAATAAACTGAATAGAGAGCAGGTGAGAATCAGCCTCCAAGACTGGCACAGGGGAGAAGTAGAAGATCAAACTGAGGAAGGAGACAGAAGGAAAATTAAAACTGAGGAGTTAAAAAAAAAAAAAAATCAGGTGTGGTGTGGAGGCAAACACCAATTGATGAAGACCAAAAATTACCAACATGGAAGAGGAAAGGAGGAGATGTAGCAATGTGGATAAAAGTTAAAACTAAAAGCAGGTGGTGCAGCCCCTTTATCCTTAGGTCCCATCTCCTGCCTTCCAGCACCCAATTCTGAGAATTCAGAGGTCAGGATTAAGGCCTCTGAAGAGCCTGACTCCACGTTCTCTGTGAGCACCGGCTAGGCAGTGGGAGACAGTGGTGATATCCCCCTCAAGGATCTCCTGAAGGAGGCTGAGCAGCCCCAGCTCCATCGGCCTCTCCTCACTCAGCAGGTGCTCCAGCCCCTGGCCATCTCAGTGGGCTCTGCCAGTGTCTCCCAGATTGTCAAAACCTCTCCTGTGCTCAGGGGACACAGCGCTCTCGCTGCAGCCTCGTGAATGCCGAGTACAGGGCAATCAGTAATCCCTTCCATTGACCACCTGCCGACGCGCTATTGAAGCCCGACGCTTTCAACCACAAAACCCAAGAACGTTTGAGACTGTGTTTGTGTGTGTTGGGGGACAATTCTGATTTTTCAGCAATGACTAAGAGGCTCAGTTTCTTATCACCGAGATGCAGGGCACTTGAGGATAAAACACAACAGTATTCTCGCAGCATCAGGGCAAGAGCTAACACCACCACACTCATTAATGCTCCAAGTTGTTTTAAACACTCAATAAAAACAAGCAGAAAACTCAGAGGCAGACTTCTGTGTCCAGTGGGAGGCAACATGTGCACGGAGCTGTACCAGCTCTGCTAGGAGACCCTGGCCTCACTTCTCGAGGGGCCAACTGCCTTCATTCCCCACAGTATTAAGGAGAGCCAAAGTGCTGTAGGCTATATAAAAGAGTTTGCTGACTACAAATGTCTCCATGAAACACTCCTTACAAATAGAGCTCTTTGATATTCTCTTTCTTACAAGAAAAGCGTTTCCCTACCAGTCCCTGTCATGTTTTTAAATGCTAAGCAAAAGACAATGAAGAAAAGAAAAACAAATCTGCATCATCCTTTTCCACTAGCCCACCAAGACTACCCAACAAATAACCAGAGACATAGAATAAAATGTGCAGGTCTATTTTCAAGTTTCTTCACTTTAAAAGCTAGAGTGGTTAGGAACAAATGGGAAGAACAAACAGGGATTGGCCTTCCATACCATCAAGAGATGGCTCTTTAAATATTTGGTATCTAGCAGGCAGAGAATATTACGTTTATCGATTTTTAATTTTTTTTTTTCAAATGCCACTAAAGAGAAGGGGAGAAAACCTTCTCGATGTTTAGGTCTAAAATAACTATCCTCTACACCAAAATACCTGCAGTGCATGAGCACATGCTTGAAAGAAGATTTCTGCGGGGATACAGCAGTCTATTTTACAAGCACGCTCCCAGCAACATGCAGACGTCCTGGACCAAAACAACTTCCAGTTCAGCACTGGCTTTACCGAGCAAGACTTCGAAGTCAGAGCCGGTACTGCTCGGTCCGAGGCATCGCCGCCACCTCTCTCCTTCTGCCCTCCGGCTGCTCACTACGAACACCCCGCTCCCCGTGCCGCTCCCGCCGCACCGCCGGGCGCTCCCCAGCCACGCAGCCCGCAGCCTCCCCGCTCCCGGGGGCTCCCGCCGCTGCTGCGGAGGGCGGCGCGGGGCAGTGCGGGGGGCGCTGCGCACCTCCGCCGCCCCGGTCCTCACTCACCCAGGCCGGCAGGTGCCGGGCGGCCAGGCCCCGGCACACCGCCTCCCGCTCGTCCTCCAGCAGCGCGAAGGCGGCAGCCAGCCGGTCGCGCTTCCAGCGCCGGTTGCGTCCCCAGCACAGCCACAGCGCCAGCCCCAGCAGCACCCAGCTGCCGCTCAGCCCCAGGTACCCCGCCAGGTAGACGGGACCGAGCCACAGC
>JANZLQ010000001.1:42909247-42920611 GCA_026212715.1 Elanus axillaris
TGAGATCTGGTTTTATTTCTCACTACCCTACTCTGTTTTGATTTGTAATAAATTGAGTTAATTTTCCCCAAGCTGAGCCTGTTTTGCCCGTGACAGTAATTAGTGAATGATCTCTCTCCTGTCCGTATCTTGATCCACAAGCCCTTTGTTACATTTTCTTTCCCCTGTCCAGTGAAGGAGGGGGGAGTGATAGAACGGCTTTGGTGGGCACCTGGTGTCCAGCCATGGTCAACCCACTACAAGGGGAAAGACGTGATGGCATTAGATGGGTTTTATAAAACCCAAAGTGACTGAGTAAAACTTGAGGAAAGAAGTCAACTTTGGAGTAAACTAACACTGCTGCTCACAAACACAAAAGTCCCATCAAGAGGAACATGAGATTACAGTAAGCTCAGCAGATTCAAAGCCCACCTCAGCCATTTCACCATATCCCTGTGACACAGACAGCTGGGCCCCATAGGCTATACCTGAGCTTTTACTACTGTCTGTCCAAAAGGGATGACAGGCAACATCTCAGCTTGACCGTTAAACCCTGACACAAGCATGTTGACAGTTTGTCTTCAGCTAACTGTACTAAACTGCATGGTGTAGTTACAAAGTCCTCCCTGTGCACAAGTAGAATAGTATCCTAGATCTCTTTATAAAAAGAGTTTTCCCTCTGCACCTGCTCCAGCTCATTGCTGGCAAGTACGAGACTACCCAGAGTGCAGACCAGTAGCAAAAGCAATATTAATCCCAAGATTATTTTTTAAATCTTGGAAATTTTGAAAATCCTCAGAAGATTCCTTCTTTTCAGTAAAAGTCCTAATCCATGGCCCAGATGCTATCTCTCCAGCAGTGAGCATGCTAAGCAATAACACCTGCAGGGCCTTGTACCACAGCTCTTCCTGTAATCTCTTAGTGGCCCCTGCTGGCCAGGACTGAGATCCTGGCATCCGTTCAAGTGTTAGCAGTCCTGAATATAGCTAAGAGTTAAATAGATATTTTATTGGTGACAACAGCAGAGACACCATCTACAGTGCTGCATTAATCTGTGAGCATCCCACCTGATGCTGAGCATGTTGCTCAGGTCAGTCACTCACAGCAATACAATAGCAAGGGCCTTGCAGAATAGCCCAGATTTTCCAAGCTTTTCCAACTTTTGTGTGCAGGTGCAGGTATCCTTGCTGGTACCTAGCTGTGTCCTAGAGAAAACTCTCCCCAAAGACTTCTTCTGCTACCCAAATCTTTGGTAGGTGATCTAAGTGGTATATTTTTGATTGGTACTCAAGAGTAGATGGCCTCCATTATGGATAAAAAGAGAAGTGCATAGAAAAGCAAGCAAATGCTTAGCACTGAGGAACATCAGAATAAGTGACTAGAAACACATCATTGGCTGTTGCAAACTATTTTGGCTCCATTACATTTAGCTGATTGTCTGACCTGCAGTTCAACATACAAAACACTAACACTATTAAAGCCCATTTCCAAGAGCTGAAACTGGGGTAGAGAAGTTAAACAACTGGCTCAGTAATACAGTGAGGAATCCTAGCTGGTTTCTGGTTTCCAAACCAATGTTTGCAGTGTATTTGTGGCCCCAGTCTTATTCAGAAAGCTGGAGAGAATGTTATTGAATCAGGGAAGCCAGTGCTACATCTAGGCTTGTGCTAACTGGAGTCATTGTTTACTGCTCTCGTGCTTAGACTTGTAAGGTTTAAAAATCCCCCAAATATACAACCTCCAAATAAAAATTATAATTTTTGCTTTTGGAAAATGGTAGCAGTTGATACACTTTTCCTCTTTTATGAGTTTTATTTCAGATGGCAAATACTGTTCATTCTCAGGTCTGAAAAATTAGCTAGCTTCTGACACTCAGTTTCTAAAACTTCGGCTCACTACCTTCATTTATAACCATCCTTTACCAGGTCAAATTTAATACACAGGAAATTTAGGGAACAGAACATTTTTTTTTCTTAGGAAGTATTTGTCAATGAGAGATTAAATTCTCCCCCTACAGGGAGAAGGCACGAGTGTCTAGTTCCTCACAAGCAAGGAAGGAAGGAGGGGCACTATCACAAGCCAAGACAGTTTCCTTAACCCAGACAGGGAATGTTATTAGCAGAAGGGCTATACTAATTTTTGTACTTTCTACTTTTTGTACACTCCTATCCTATTGTATGTTTTAGTAGACTATGAAAGGGCTTGAGATTGGGAAAAAATCAATAAACAAATGAGCTACCCACTGTCCAGAAAATAAGAATTTGTATCTCTGTGTTATAGTACACTATGTTACACAGGAACCATGGGCGAAAGGACTTTGCGTCCCTTAGTCTTGGTGCCCTCAGTTTTGTGGCTTGGACCTAGCTTTGTTCACTATAGTCTTTTTTGGCACAATAATTAAGATACCAGTTTTTCACCTGGCTAGAGAGCAGCTGTCATTTCTGATGAGGTGCTTCTGTCACTGTATATGAAGGAAAGACCTAGTGCAGGTAAACTTTCTCATATTAGCAAAGTGGTCAGCATTTTTTACCTTAAAAAGAGGGCGTTTTCAGTACAATACACTTGCTGCTGCTAGTCCTGTCTGGCTCACAATTTTTGTGATCTACGTGATGCAACCTTGTTTTCAGATTGCAGCAAGCAACAAATTAAAAAAGCAAAAGATTGCTAGTCTTCTCATATCTTTTCTTGAACTCATTTGTTTACATTCTCCCACAATATAGGCCAGTCCCTGAAGAACTTATGATCTAATTTAAAGACAGATCCAACAACTGGTATTACAAGTATACAAAGAAATCAGAAAGGTTAAGGTATGTTTAATAGTGACCTCAGCTATGTGAGACAGTTTTTCATTAGTTTACTTTCTTTCAAAAAGACATGTATACAATAAACATGAGTAACCCCAGCAAAATAGGTCTTCAGAAAAAAAGAGGAAGAGAAAAAATGTCATAAAATACCGTTGGGAAAGAATTCAAACCCTCAAATGCTGTCAGGATCTGTGTACAGTGGCCTGGCAAGGGGCCAGCAGCAAATACTCAGTCATGTTCTGACTGAACACTGAGCTACAGAAGTTCACAGTTTCACATCTGTGTACCCAACAAGAACAATTTCAGTGGGAGACAGGAGTCAAAATACCCTAAGGTTCATGCTAAGACACTGCTCAAAGAAGTGGATAAACAAGTGAGTGAGACTTGTACTGCTGGTGGACAGTACATGCAAGGTGGCAGTGTAAGTTAGAAATAACTTGAAAAAGGAACAGCATTATTAGTAAATACAAGGAGTGGTAAGTCAAGTCTATAGGTCTGGCATTTTGCATAAGAAGATGATAAATAACAGACCAGACAACACAGAGCTGGTGGAGAGATATCCATGACAGTTCCTGTATCATTAACAGGTTTGCTACTAATCGCAGCAGAAGTTCTCACTAGAGATCACTGTTCCACTATAGCTTCTTGTTTTGGACATTAAATATTCCTGGGAAAAATCTTGATGGGTGCAATTCAAAATCACTGAAGTCAAACTTTGGATGTGATTGCTATCTTTGGATTTGAAACTGAGTCTTCTGTTAAACGTTCAGATTCATGTGGTGCTGCAGGAATATCATAAAAGAAGACACCGACTGGGAGTATGCATGGCTGGGAGTCATCTACTCTTCCAAGAACAGCATTTTTATGGTAAAGGTGTGAACAGAAGTACTCTCAAAGAAATGGAAAATATTCTGGGTACTTAGCATTCAGCTGAGAGATTTTGCCAAAAAGACTGCAAAAAGCGTTAACTCCACTATTTTCTGACCCTCAGAAAAATAGCCTGCTTTCCTGGTGTTCTCCCCTAACTTAGTGCAAACTCAGCTTTCCAGTTTATCTTGTTTTTCTTCTTACCTTCCCAATGCTAAGGAGTATAAATTCCCTGCTGCTAGGAGAATAGAAAGTTATCCTACCATTGTAAACAGACATTTTTCTCTTATTTTCTCTGTGGGAAGTTGGTGGTCTTCCACTGAAGGAACTCTCTTTGAGAGATACCATAGCTCCATGTTCTTCCCCTTACCTTCCAATCAGTTTCCAGTCTTTTTATGGGCTCCTGATTCCAGTAGTTGCCTGCAGAAAAGCCTGCTGATACAGAAAAGAGAAATATTATTTTATTTATAAAAAAAAGAATCTCCTCCTTCACTAAAAAGTGTATCTACAAAATTTGGGTTTCATATATTATAAAGAAAAACAAATTAAAACCTTTTCCCCCCTTATTTCTCTGTTATGGTTCTAATTAAAAGGTTTAGGGAGATTTTTCTTTTAGTAAAATTTTCCTTCTTGAGATCATTAGGAACTTCTATTTCCCTACAAGCAATCCAGTCATTAGAACATAAGCTTAAGGTTGCCGTTACCATGGAATTTATGTGTAAATAACTGAGATACATGCTACCTTGCAGCCAATCAGTAGTCAAAACTACATCTGCTGGGAAACGTAAACAAAGACTAAGTTTTTTAAAATTGAGAGAGAGAGTCAGAAAAACTCTAAGGGAGGAAAGTTCCCATCATTCTTTCCCCCATAAAAGAAAAATTGTGAATCTTTGGGGAAAACACAAGAGAAGGTTCTTTATGCCATAGTAAGAGAACCCTGGAGCCCCTTGCCAAAGGAAATTGGAATGGCAAAAAATCATGTGGATTCAAGGGGAGAATGGATGAGTACCGAGAGAAGAGGTTTGTTGAGGTTTAGCATATCAGGCTCAGGAAATCCCTGAGACAAGAACAATTGGAGGCTGGGATAGTTTTGGGGGAGTATTGTAAGTGCTTGTCCTTACTCTCCTCTAAGTGGTTACTTACAGATACTGGGATAACTCTTGGTTTGAACCCTCACAGTCATTCTTACATTTCCATGATGCAAAGCAATAGGGTGGGGTGAGAAGTCCCCTTACCCCCTTACAGGATATGATCACAGCTTGGTGCTTTCCATTACACATTGCTGGGGGACTGGAAGGATTAAGTCCACCCCACTGAACCATTCAGCACAGTGTAGTGGCTGTACTGTGAGGGCTGCCACCCTCCCAGCTGCACACCCCGCTCCCTCACCCTCCCATTTACAGTGGCTGGGGGGCCAGATGCCAAACCAGGTCTATTTGTAGATCTCCACCAGCAGAACCGCTCCGTTGCCTTTTTCTTGACATCCACTGAGGCAGCAAGAGAAATCATAGATAGAAACAGAGTCCTGTATAATTCTTTTCTAGGTGAGTTCTCTTGAAAAAGTCTAAAATGATCCTTTTTTTTCAAATAAAGTGCCATCTGGAGATGCTTCTTCAACAATGGCAGAGTCAGAGTCCCAATGTAACCTGCAGGCTAATAGTAGTAACTTAAGCCTGTGCTATCTCATCTACCAGCAAAATCAGCAACTGGTGAGATGGGATATGCCATTCACAACCGAGTGAACATGAAAAAGACAAAGATCCTGTTTACTGAGAAAATGTTCCTCTTCCAAGCACCACAGCCACTAAAGTCATGATTGATTTCAAACTGGAAACACAATAGTAGCCCTGTTCCTTCTCTTTGTCCAAGCTCTTTTGCATCTCTTTTCTTCCTCGAAATTACTTATAGCTGAAAAACCTCTTTTCTTTCCAATTCCTGCATTTGTTTCTAATATGTTTGTTACCACAAACCCTTTTGTTCAGAGGAGCAGTGCAAAGGCCCACTAGACTTAATTATTTTCTTGAAAACTGTTCAGCTTTTATAGTAGTACTGTGTGATTTTGGTTGGTATTTTTCAGTAATGCTTTTTCTTATAGAAAATTTAAGTCAGATCAGTGCAGAAACTACATCCACTGGAGGGCAGGCCTGAATCTGGCAGAACATCCTAAAAGGCCTAGAAGGAAAGATAAAAAAGTTATGTTCTGCTGATTGGAAACTGTCATGAATCAGTCAGGACTCAACAGTTAAGAACTAAGAGATGGTCTTTTTTCTGAATGAATAGTTTCATGATTGGAGATGTATAGTCTATAAAATGAAGGCTCTAATAAGAAGGGTCTAATAAGGCTTCATGGTAATAAGGGTGCTAGATGAAGCCTCTGACCTTGACTATAATTAAAATAAGCATATTGTGACAATTATTAGTTGAAATCAGCAAATCCTAACAGGAATGATCCCAACAGCGCTGATCACACAGCCACCAACTGAAATCAGTGGAGCTGAATTCCAGGGCTGAACACGGCCCATAGGTTTCATGTGTTCTCTCAGCAGGACTACCTTCCAGCATGGGCACGCAAGACTTGTGATCTGAACTCGCTGGGGTGAAAGGTGCCTCACAGGAGGTCCTTTCTCTGCCTATGCATGCAGTCCAGAGGCACGTTTGATGTGCACAAACAGAAGCGGTGTCTGGCTCCACCTCAGACTCACAGCCAGACCAGACCCTGGGCATGCTCAGGAAACTACAGTTCTGGGTGGGCACCTGATGTCCCACTCCCTGGACTTGCAATCTGTGCACTCTCTACTGCCAGGTCCCCTACTACTGTGGAGATGGCTCTGCTTCAGAGTTAATTACATGTGACTGGATCAAATACTTCATACTGTACTTGTTTCTAGCAAGGACTGAGCTTGGCTCAGCAGTTTGAGATGCTAAACCTTTGATAATCCAGATATCTTTTGCTTTGAGTGCCATCAAAATCAGAAAAGGAAAGAGTTTATTTCATGTGGCAGCTGAAGATCCCATATTTAATGCTGCCAGACTTTGTCAACACACAGTTTTCTTTCAGACAAACAGACAACTCAATTTTCTTTTTGCAGTTTTCATGGGAGCATATTAAATGAACTTCCTCCTTTCATCAGTGACTCACTCCTGGAAAGGCTATTTCACAAATGGTATCTCCATTCCAAAGGAAACAAGCTGTTCCCTCTTACATTACGCAAGTAGCTGCAGATAAACTAAAATACATTAAGTCAAAAGATTTCAAAATGCATTAGATACATAGCTCAGAGACAGTTAGCTTTTTTGTCAGATAGTTCTCTTGATATGAATTGCTGCCTTTTAATGAAATCACTCAAGGCAAATTCTAAAATTGACTAGAAATTCTGGGTGCCTGGCTGGAGACATCCTACAGTCACATGGAGTCCATAAGTTCATGTCCTTCTTGCGGTGTCTATGTTGGTCACACAAAATATCTACAGCCTTTTTTGAAAATCTTTCCCATACAGAATGGAGCTAACAGGTTTGATAGAAACTAATGCAGTTCTATAGAAATTCTTTCACCAGTTGAAGGCTGGTCTAAATCAGAATCAGGATGTAAATCAGAGTATCTCTAATCTGAGATTACTAACAGCCATTGAGAAATCTGTTCAAGTCTACAGCTGCAGATTTTACATAAATTAGTATCTGTTTTCTGCAATGTGAACTAAAGCCTTACCTGGAGATGTGAATAAGGTGATGATGTGGTTACTTTCATTAGTAATGATTACTGACATCTTTAGAGCTGAGCTGCTGCTGCTAATCTCATCAAAGAAAAGATGCTAAGAATTCCTCAAACAAACAGTTAAGTCCCCAAATAAACAGTTGGAAATAGGGTCTCTTGACCACATGAGTCTGGAAAACAGCCAGCCCTTTTTTTCTGAGTAAGACCAGAAGTATAATCGTATCTTTAATCAAAGAGAAAAGAGATAAAGGCTTTTTATAAGAAACAAAATATCTCCCTGGCAGTGTCTACGATAACATAAGAAAATGCAAAACTGTCATGTTACATGTCAGTCACAGGAAGAACATATTTGAAAAAGACTCTTCTGGGCAATACTTGTAAAAGGCAGTACTCCTTAAAGCATTCAGTGGTTCAAGTGTTACAGTGACTAGGAATCCTTCCAGTTAAAGGAGAGTCTGTAAGGTCCAAGTAGCTTTCTGCAATCTGGCTACCATGGGTGAAGCCAAAGGACCAGTAATTCCAATATTACATTGAGTGATAAAATTAAAACATTATTAGGGTCTTCTTCATGAAACTCCAGGATTGTCCTACTGTTGGCAGTGTAAGCATTCGCCTCAGGTATATTATCTGTAAATAGGCCTTCTAAGAGTGCTCCACGACAAGAAAGTATTATTCCATTGTTATCAGTGGAAAGCTCTGTGTTGTTAGACTTGTGATAGGTATTTATGGACAGTTTCTGTTACACATAGCAAGTGCAACAAATACTCAAAGAGAAGAAGATAAGAGATAGGCAAATGTAAAAATTACAAAATGAAACGAATCCAGACATATGCGAGGCTTTCCAGTGCTAAGCTGTATATAAATTACTTAAAACTGATCTGAGTTCTGCCTGCAGGTTAAACAAATAATTGCTGATGTAAATAGTTATTTCTGTGTCTGTGTCATCATGTCTGGATTTCTTTACTTTCAGGGGTCTGAAATCAGATTGCAAACATCACTTCCTCACGTTTGCATACTTTAGCAGAGACAGACTAGTATATTCACTTGTCTTAAGGATAAGAGAGACTATCATGACCTCTTGTAGGGTCAATGTGTTCAGTCTCATCCAGTAACTTTCGCTTAAAGCCAAAAAATCCAGTGATCAAACACAGACAGCTCTTTCCATCACAGATGCCCCCCTTTGGGTTTTTTTATCAACATTTTATCAGACTTGGATTGGTCTGATTTGACGAAGAGACCCTTTGGGAAAATATTTTTTAACTGGGCCACTCTCATGGACTTTTATCTATTCCTAGTTCATCTTTTGGGGAAGCACTTTCTTCCACTATCTATCCCGCCTACCTTAATATTTATTTGTAATAGGTAAACTTCAATTAGCAGTGACATTCAATTGTACACCAATCTCCAACTCCTGGAACAGACATTCACTTAAGTAATAACCATAATCACAGTAATAATTCATTGCTTCTTTCCCAAAAGTACACAAACAGTTTTACTTCTCCTGTGTAAGATGTCATCAGTACACAGAGTGGGAAATTTTGACATCTTTCAGGGTACTTACAAAGTTATGTCACCACGTTTCATTAAAAAGATTTTCACTGTGATATGGTATGTTTGTAAGGTTGGAAGAGCAGATAGGATAGTTGTGCTTTTCCATTGCCTCCTCCCTGATGTTTTTCCACTGCTTTTCGGTTATTTTTAGAGTGATTAGTATAAATTAGTAACGTTGCTCTGTCCCTTTGGGAGTCTAACACACTCCAGAGGAATAAGTGCAAACAACCTGTGGGGTCTGAGAGACTGAAAGGAGGACTGTCCACAATCAGCAAGTTGCTGCAGCGTCTGAGGTTAAAGATTCCTTTGTTTGCATTCTGGCACAGCTCTTTGGCTCAAATCTATGAAGACATTTGGATGCTTCACTGCCAGGGGCATCAAAGGTACTTTAATTCTTTGCCATCTGCTCCCTCAGTGATTCGCAGCAGCATCTGATGCCATTATAAACACACAAGATTTAACAGAGAACATTTAACAGCATTTAACAGCAGAACAAAGTAAAGGCTTTCCAAGGAAAGCAGGCTACTGTGAGACCCCTCCTGTGTAATCCAAGCCTAGCAGGACTCAGTGGTCTCTCAGGCACCAAGTTCCAATCTATCACCTTAAATACATGACTATGTCAATGGCAAATGTTTAATGTAGCAAGAAACATCATAGCCTAAAAGGGCTAATACTAATGCTATTGATGTCAGTGACAAAATGCCTGTTGTTTTCAGGCAGATCAGAGACAAAACTCAAAACTTCTGAAGAAAAACTCAGTATGTCACTTTAGCAAAACTAACTTTCCTTTTATCTGCCTATTGGTATAAACAGTCTGCTAAATAATACATCAGGATAATGGATCCAACAATGGCTAGACATAGCCACAATTATCACACCCAGTCCAGATGTGACCAGGAATTTCTTCTGACCAACACAGTCAATCTCCAAAGCAAATGGCAGAAAAGTAGTTTTTATGTTAACACAGACTCCACCATTCACAGCTTAATTCTTATGGAGGTATTCTGCTGAAGTTTTCTTGAGACCTGCTACTCCCTTACTGCACCTTCTTTGGACCAGAAAGCGTCAAGAATGACAGCCAGTAATTTCAAACAATACTGACAGGCAGAAAGAATCAAATATATCTAACCAAGGTGATTTTTCAGAAGGTTGATTATTCCCATAAAAACAGGACCAGACCCTAAACCAGTCTTAAGGTGAAGCTGGTTCATCTTTATTCATACCAGGTGAGAAATACCAGTTTTAGGACACAAGCAGTAACAGTCTGGAGTCTCGCAGTGTCTGCTGCTGCTATAAATGACTGTTTTGTGCATAATTAAGAAACACAGTTTTTAATATATTTGAAATTAAGGTTCCAACTTTCATAATTTCAGAAAAAACATGAGAATGGACTCTGAGAATAATCTCCAGCTCAGAAAGCAGAAGTAAAAGAGAAATAAATGTAGATTGATTAAAACTAATTCAGACATTCTGGAGATCTGGCTCGAGCTTTAAATGTCTATGTTTGGCCTTACTTGAACACACTGGCTGAGGACCTGGCCAGCAATCTTGCATTTTGACACTCATTTGTAACACTAAAATCATATGAACCCCTTTTTCCCTCACTTCCTAAATATGAACTACAAACACCACCACATTAAAAATTCTATGTGTTCTCAAGAGAGGACTGGGTCAGCTTACATCAACTGAAGTGTCACACTGATATCCAGGGGTGCTCTTTCAGATCTCCACTCTTAATTGAGTTAATCAGGATCACTCATTGTATATAACTTATTTTTATTCACTCTTAACTTTTAATTCTGAAGAAGTAGAGTTGCACTCTAAAATGCAGGAATCTTCAAGCACATCTCTGCTAGGGCAGGAGGTCTGACTGCAGCACAAAAAAGCTGTCCATGCTAGTTTTAATCAAGGTTGATTTAAACGTGGGCACTGTGGGCCTCCTTGGATGCTGGACACTGATGCCAGTTACCAGTCTGCACTGACACCTGCCTTTTTTGCTACCAGGATTTGAACTGTCCAGTTTAGCTTGAGTCACTCCTTCCAGCAAGTGTGTGAATGCTTATATCAGTACCACGAATAGAAGCTCACAGCTTCTATATCACCTGCTTTTAGGAAGGCAAGAATGTGACTACACTAAATTGACTGATAGCAAAATGATGGACAATGCACTGGGAATGGCACTGAAATTCCTGTGGTTCCATAAGCCAGTATTTCCAGTGGTGCATATTAAAAGGGAAGGGCTGTTGGACAAGAAACCCTTGCTGGGCTAGGACCCCAGCACTGTGTTTCTGGAAGGCAGATTTGAAAGACAACTCATCAGTAGGATGTCACATCCTGAATTTGGAGCGACTCAGGTTCGTGGATTTCCTTTGTAGGAATTAAGGTGAAACGACACCAGGGGAGTTCAAACAACAATCAACTTTTATTCAACCTAACTAACCTTGCCCAAGT
>JANZLQ010000001.1:42920711-42940171 GCA_026212715.1 Elanus axillaris
TTAAAAGGATGAGGTGTAGGGACTGTGGAAAAGAGAGAAGAAAAAGAGGGGGGGGAGAGAGAGAAAGGAAGGAGGGAAGGGGGGACGGGGGGAAGGGGGAGAAGAGAGAGATGAAGAAAGAATGAGAGAAAGGAGAAAGGGAGAAGGAGAGAAGGAGAGAAGAAGCGGGGGGGAAGGGGGTGTGTGGAGAGAGAAGTGTTTCACCAGTCCTGGGTCCAGCGTTGGTCCAGCCAGTGTAGAGATCCAGTTCCGGAGAGTGTGCACTGAGAACTCGTTCTCCCTTCTCCCTTCTTTTATAGTGTTTTAGTTGGTGGTCTCGACATGCGCAATTCATGTTCCCGGGGTTCTCTGGAATCAGTCGCTGAGCTTTGGGGGGCTTCACTGGGGAGTTGCCTCTCTTTCCCTGCTGGCATGACCACATAAGATAGAAGCATAGTCCCAACCTCCATGGGGCCTCCTCCTCGGGCACATATGCTGTGCTCCTTCTCCCGGTCACTCAAGATAAAGAATTCTGGTTTTGGAGAAGTGCAGTCCCACCCTCCACGGGGCCCTCTCCTCCAGCCACATTGTCCTGTTCACAAAATTCCAGCATTTTTACAGAGGCTGTTTTCTCCACCAAAGTTCTTTAATGAATGTTTGAGACATTGGCTATAATTTGTCAGACCATCACATAGGATCTTCAGCACGTCCCAGGAGGAAGGATTCATTGAGGATGAGTGCATACAAGCAGCCGGAGTGGTGCTTGCAGAAGGGATAAATGAATGACCAAGGTGGGTATTACTGTCATAGCAGACATAGCTGCTTTGTTCCTTTTCAGCTGTTCTACAGTGTTACCAGCTACTACAAATTATGCTGTGTTCCAGCAGTGGATGAAAATACTCCTTACACTGACACGGAGTGGTTATTATCAGGAATAGCTGAACTTCAGAAATTTGAGATTCCTTGTTCCGTTAGCTACGAGAGGAATCAGAAGCTTTTCAGCTACTAGCTCTAGTGGTAGATATTGTTCATCAACAATACTTTTCAGCATCCTGAGCTGTATCTGGCCTTCCTGTACCAATATATAAAATGACTGTTTGTGATTGCTGACAGTACCTGCACAGGGACATCTGTACCTACTGTGTTACCAAAGTAGCAAGTTCTCTGAAACGTGATGCTGTCTGCATGGAAGAAGGTGCTTCAGAAGCAGAGAAGCAAAGAAAGAATTGTTTGAAGGCAATTCTCTCTTGATACTTGTCCATTTTCAGGATAACATACAGAGAACTAATCATGCAAATCCAAACTCAAGGGAAATAAGCCTTGGTTTCTTCATCTGGTACTCTGAAACTCAGCCAACAATACATATAACCAATATCCCTGAGGTGACAAAGTGTACTGTTGATTTGTAGGCAATGCATATTGGATTACTGGAGACTGCACACTGTGAAATTATTATAAACCAGTAATTAGTTGGTGATGGAGGTGTAATTTGGTTCAGAATTCTGAAGCCATATAAAATAAACTGATTAAAAATAACGCACAGTTAACTCAGTCCCTTGTGCAATTAAAAACTCATAGAACTTAAATGAAGTAGTTAGAAAGCCCTTCTAACAGCAGGAAAAAAATTTAAATGTTTAAAAACGTGCTGAACTAACAGCAGAATTGGATCCCGGAATTTTATTTCTTTACAGACAGAAGGACATGCCATTGCTCTTCACCCTGGAGAGCCCTCGCCTACTTAAATGCAGCACAACCTTTGGACAGTGAAACATGAATGTGCTGGAACTAGATAGTGCCTGGCGCAAGCGAGCAGCTCATCAGATGTTTTTTTGATGTACCAGTGCTTTGGAAAAATACTTCCTGCAGGTGTTCTGAAATCACCTGGAGTTTTTCAGGAGCTGCTTGATTTAATTTTCAAGTCCCTGCTGTGGTGATACAGACATAATCTTGGAAGTCCCTCACGACCAATTAGCTTCTGCAGGTGTTAAGTGGCACAAGATAGCCCCATCAGATGTGTCTGGCTTTTTTGCCCAAATTACGTGATTTCTGGATCTTCTTTGTGGTTGAATTTATTGCCATGAATTTGCACTGATTTTGGTTTTGATGAATTCAACTTTCCTAGAGGACACAGAGGGACATAGCCAATGAAAGGATGGCTCAGTGCAGTAGTATTTATGGAAGACTTCTCATTAATTCCAGCTTTGTAGACATGTTACCTGAGATGTCCTTAAAAATGAAGAATTACAAGACAGTTTTGACCAAGTCCTTCAGTCTGTGGGAGTGGTATGAAGAGGACTCATTCCTGGAAATGGCAGGAGGTCTCTTCTACACACATGCTGAGACCCTGCTACTGACAATACCCCACACCACAAGGCCCAGAGAAGGACTGTACATGACTGGAGCACTGCATTCCTGATGGCTTTCCAGGGCCCTACACCAAAGCAGCTACCACATCACACTTTGGCAGCAGGCAGAGCTGGAGGAAGTCAAAGAGGTTGCTCACGCTAGAAGAGCTGATTCCTGTGCCACCAGACCAAACAACTGCAGACACTGCTCACTGCTTTAAAAGTCCTCTCTGAAGGCTTCTTATATTTCAGGAAAAAAAACCCAAATATTTTGAGAAGGCTGTCTTATCACTGTATACTGCTAGCTACAACTGCTTGAAGAGGACTCATTCCAAGCAACCAGTGTTGGCACTCAGTGTATGTACTGGCTGACAACAGGAGAAGCAGAAAACAGAGGAGGAACAACCAATTTTAAAACCAGTTCTTCTTTAAAATATCGTCTATGCAAAACCTAGCTACATCAGTGACAGCTCTGGTTTTCAGAGGTCATAGAAGCCCTTCAGCACATCACCTGTTTACTGTTTCTCCAGGAACTGTATGAATTATGCACTTACTGATTGCAGAGCATCACTTCACAATTATATTTATAAGGAAATTTACCCACACTAGTACACAGAGAAGTCCTTATTCTCTGCCTTTATCCAGTTTTCTACGGAAATGACAGTTTGTGCATATCTCACCTGATAAATTCTGAACCTGCTGGCTATTTCCAACCAAACTGAAGGAGTAGGAGAAGTCTCAGCAAGAGTTAAAATTCTCCATGGTTAAACAGCTGGAGAGAAGCCTTCACAGTGTTTCCATCAGGCAAAGAATGCAGTCTGAGCTTAACTCTTATTAGACACAAGACAACCTGTGCAGGAGAAAGACCAAATAAATGCCCAGACCACAAGAAAAACTTCAACTGGAGCTTGGAATAACTGAACCTTGTGTTACAAACCCAAAGGTAACAAGGTTTCTTTAGTTTGGGGTTCATGAAACTATTCTTATGGGCTGAAAATATAATTTCACCCACTTCTTTACATCAGACACACACTGCTGGTTTTCTCCCAGCCTTCTTATAAAATGTAATTAATTTACATTTTAAAGACCTTCATGGGTTTTCTCTCATCATGGAACAGTAAGTGAGATTAATAACCCAGTTACTGAGCACTTCAGCCCATAGATAATTTCCAGATAAAAACATTAACATTTTCTTAATTTTTATAATGCACCTTTTATTTGATTTAGAGGTTAATGCTCATTTCTTATGTACTAAAAGGAAGAAAACCTAAAGTATGAGTCAATGTTTATTAACCTTGCTAATAAGACAGGCTTTTTCAGGCAGGATGGATATATCTTAATTGGTAAAACTGTTGCATTGTCATTTAGCCAATTAATCCTTTCCAAACAAGGGAAGCAGAAGCAATTTTATTTGCAGTGAATGGAAATAAACTTGTCACATTCTGTATATCAATTTACACATTCTTACTTTCCCACTGAAATCAGTAAGAATGCAGCCCTTTGATTCTCAAAATAAGGCAATCCACAAATTAACATTAGAATGTATGGAAATGTGGCTACATATAACATATTAATTGATCTTAGTTTGCAATCTGTATGTACACTAAATCTGCACATTTATGGGATTAATCTAGAACTGAATGCTTCATTTCCTTCAAAAGAGTGTGATTTGCATCTTCAGTAGAGGCATAAGAACGTAGATTACAAGATGCCTTAATAAACTGTTTTCCACACTTCGTCAAAACATAGCCTTAAGGCTGAAGTTTGCACTAATGCTGTTTTAAATAGCACTGATGTTGAACGTTGACATTTCACAGAATTCCTATTGAATCCTGCTGGCTGATCCTTAAAAAAAGGACCTTAGGAAGCATTAGAGTGTTTATTAACAGGTATTAGCAGTCTGTTAGAGACAACTATACTTATGTCTTTTAAACATAAAAATGCACTCCAAAATTTATGCTCTGGTTCAGTACATTATAAATGATAATCCAGATAAAAACAACAGTCAGAAATATTCCAGTGCACTGGGTAATGTACACCAAAGGCACAATTTCCATTACCTCATTCTTTTTTCTTCCAATTTATTTTCTGTAATACCTTAGTCCTTTTCGTGAAACACTGAACAGGCATAGAACTGTGAATAACCACCAACTGCAGGTTATAATTCTTATAGTTTATATCCCATTTCTGAAAGTGTTCTGTAGTCAACCAGGAGAATACTTAAGTGGCCTCATATATGAAAATCTAAGACTTCTAATTATTTAGCCATATTTCATGTTCTTAGACACAGCTAGATTGCCTCTGGTAGCTTATCACTTTGAGAAGAGTCAATGTTATCAGATATCCTGGAAGGATATAACACACAGAGGTCCATGCATTACTAGCTGTTAAAACAGTCCCTTTGTATTTTAGAAGCAATTTAGGGCAAGGTAACAGCTTTTTCTTACCTTCTCTGCACACTGAAACCTAGCCCATAAAAGCCTTAAAACACAGAAAGGAAGATCACTTAAATACAAAAGAGGTTCATTTCTTTGAAGGTTGGTGTCTACCACTGGAGAATGGAGAAGCATGACTTAACTTCCAACGGGATGACCAGGAAACTGGAGGAGAAGGGAGGAAAAAGGATACTGCTGTAAAAAACCACAACCTGGTTTATCACCATTGTTTCTGAACACTTACTCCATCTTTACTAGACATTGAAATGTAGCTCATGGATAACAGTTCCTAAGAATTACCTATGCTTGATTTGACCTAAACTGTGAATTATGAACTATGAATGCTTTCACTGTAAACTGTGAGAATGTTTTTATCATGGTCATGTTAAGAAACATGCTCAAGTCTTAGTGAGCCTCTTAAAAGATAACTGCTTTCCCCAGGACTTGCAGAAGAAAAAAGCAATGTGTACATATTTAAGCAGTTGTTTGTAGTTAGAGAAACTCTGCAGATATCCAGACCTGCATTCTGAACAATCCCTTGCCAATTAGACAGCAGAAACTTAACAGCTTTTTGTTTCTTTGAAGTGATCAGAGATAGTATGTAGCTAGTATAAAACAGGTTTATTCTGTGGCTTTATTTTCACCCTACTTTCCCATTTTCTATCTCCTGGGCTTTTTACAGTTTGTCAACACCTCCTCTCTCTAGACTGAACTTTTCTTAGGGGTTTTAAGTATCTCTGGAAAGCAGTATGGCTCCTAGGAAGGTAGTATGTACTGCTGCATTTTCCATGCCTTTTAGTATAGAAGATATGTGCTTTTCAGCACAAATAGCCTGGACCATTCCTCAAAATGAGCCATCAACTCACTATGGATAAAACCAGTTTTGTCTGATATCCAGCTTGCCCACAAGAAAGTAGGAGACATCTCAGCTGAAAGGTGATATGCTGAGAAATCTCCTTTCCTAGGGAATACATCCCATGCATTACAGGTTCTCAGGAGGCTCTGGTGTTCATCACCCCAATCACTGCACCCTTTTGTCAAGCCAGCTGTGCATTGAATTAAACCGCTGAACAGCTAATGAAATCCACTTGGACATTATCTTTGTGGACAGTAACTGTGTTCAGGTCTTCCCTTTCATTAAAAATCTCAAGGGTATGATTTACAATCAAGTCTGAGACTCAGTGACTTACCTGTAAAAATACAAGGACAGGTCGTAACTAAAAAACCAAAATCAGAATAATTTGGTCATGAGGACTTCTCACATTTTATTTGAAAACACGGGGCTGTAAATTAATTACCAAACTATTTACATGGTAGTACTGTGGTTTTATGGTCCTTCACACCAGGACAAAACGAGCAAGTACAGGGCTGAGGATTCTTATTGGAGCAATTACGGTGTTTGGGGTAATGGTCGCAGTGAGAGTCCTTGACAGAGGTGGCATTACTGGTGGTTCTCTTCTCTTTGCAGAAGTTGCTGACCTCACTAAACATAAGTACATGTAGCATAGGAGGCCTCAGGCATTAACAGGATAAGCAGTGCCAAACCATGGACTTCATAAAACTACTCTTATCCCAGAATAAGGGTTTTATTAAGTGCTTTCAGCTTCATTTTCTCCACATGTTTTTGAACCTTCTCTCTGAGCTCGTTGTTTTGGGGTTGAAAATGTCCATCTGGATGGTTGTACTGGTCTCTGCAAGAAGTTTAAAAAATCATTTGTACTTAAAAGAGCCAGTGGAACTACTCAGGAATGCTGACAAAAACAAAGGAAGAGACATACATAATTTGTCTCCTTTATAATGAACACAGAGGGTATTCCTTTACTTACGCAGAACTAGAAAGGAGTGAAACTGTGAAAAGAACATTCACTCTTGGCTTGGCCAGTTAGGAAAGCTAACCATCTGACAGGTAAACATATACTAGACTAAGTTTTACATTTCACCTATGAAGGAGCATATGCTGTAATGGCCAGAACAAGAGCATCCACATGAAAAACTGATTTGCCTTAAAGATAAAATGCTGAAACTGCTGTGGAGCAGCAATGTGTGCTCTGTCATGTAGTGAAACACACCTTATTAATAACAATGAACAACCTTCCAGTGACAAAAGAAAGGACTGGGACTTCATTGTTTGCTAACAAATTTTTGTTTCCCTCTTTACAAAGCCAAATGGATAGGGAAGTTTTCAACAAGTAACTATCAATACCCAGGGGTGTTTAATATAGAAAAGTGTTTTCATTTTTGAGGAAAACATCTAAAACTTCAAAAAGAAAGACCCTTATGGTTATAAAACCTAGGAAAAGCACCATCCAACACTGTATCACTGTGGAAAAAAAAGGTCACTCTTTAGTTACACAAGCTATCCCAAATCCCCTTGTTTTGTCAAGCAGAGTGTCAAAATGCAAAAAGCAGTACTGAGTCCAACACACCTGCATTTTTACAGCAAATTATCTTCAGTCAATGCTGTAGTAATCACAATACAGCAATCAGTGTTTTGTCAGAGAGTGCATAATACACAGCACTGTTTTAACGTTTAATGGCCAACAGTTGCACATGATTTCACTGTCAATCAAATAATTTCCATCTAAAAGTAAAGAAAATTAGACATTCAACTCTCTTGATGACTCTGAAAGTTTCAGGCTGTTATGCACATACTGACATATAAGCCATACCATGACCACTTTAAGAGGGTCAACTAACTGTTGGACAGAAGGATTAATTCACTTGCTCCAAGTCACACAAGGTATCTGTGAAAACACAGGGTTAGAACTCAGCACTTTCTCCTGTGTTGCTCTGCAATCACTTATCTTACCCATACTGCCTGCTGCTCAAGCCCACTGTCCCACTTGCCAGCTCATACACCTCCTTTCATCCTACCTGCAACCTACCTACTTAGCCCCAAGTTTCACACAGTGCAGCCACTTCTGCTTCCAGCCCCACAGAACTGCAGGGCAGTTCTGAAACACCACTTTTAAACCATGGTGGTAATCACCAGCCCCATAAAGACCTGTTTGTCCCTCAGAGCCTTCCCTGTCCTCAGGTTTCCTCTCAAGTTTTCTCTGTTGAGCTGCAAACTCAGGAAATTGGCCTGACAACACTGGAATTAAAAGGCAGAATTTGGCCCTAACAGTGGCCAGTTTACAACTTTTTAGGGAGCAGGTAATTCTGTGTTTATGAATGCAAGTTATTTTACATGCTGTTCTGTATGCCTAAAACACAATGTTGGTAGAGTGTGAAGCTTGGACAGCAGAGCAAATGTGACCCACTCCTAGGAAAAGCCTGAGAAAAAAGCACCAACCCAGGGGAAAGTTCTAAGGGTTCATTCCTCTGCCAGCATTAATTAATATCTAACCAAAAGGGTCACTGAAAAGCAAAAGCCACTGGTCCAAGAACACTGATTATCTCTGTGAAGGCAAGAAAACTGCCTTAAGTGTTAGATCATACTAATAAAACTGAAGTCAGAGACATCCAGGCCAGAGTGTCTTGCATTCACAGCTGCTTTCTGAAGTCCAATCCAGAGATTGCATTTGCAGTGCAAATTTGCTCAAAGTACCAGATCTGCATCCCACTTGTGATGGAGCCCCTAGAGCATGTCAGTATGAATTTCTACATAATTCTGAAGGGGATACTTGTCTTCAGATTCCTTCCCATTCCTCTCCCATAATTTTAAATTATACTAACCTTTCTTCTTTTGCTGATTTCTCTTTGCCTTCTTCTGAGAGTGCCTGCCCAATTTGTGGAAATTCAGCTCTCACCATCTCTGGAGTAAGAATCATTTTGAAATTGGTTTCATCAGTCTCACTAAAAATAGTAAGATAAACAAAAATTGGGCTTTATCCTTTTAAAAGTATTTTTTTCCTTTTAAAAGTATTTTTTAGACAACAAAAGCAAAAGTATGTTTTATGCAAGAGGGACTTTGTGATTTTGCCTTTGAGGATCTCTCGGGACAGGTTTAGACATATCCATATAAGTGGTTAAGACATAATCACACTGAATACAAAATAGAGGAGAAACTTACTCGTCAATTATGTTCTCCCTGTCTCTCTCAGGTAAGTCACACAGTGTTGGTGGTACATCTCTTGGAAGCATATCTAAACTGTAAGGATCCCTGTGATGGAAATGTTATTAATTTTAGATGGGCAGAGAGTATCTCTGCCATAAACACTAAGTGTTTATATTTTGAAGCGTCACAGTAGTTGTAGTTACAATGAAGATGATGTACTTTTAAGTATTCCTGGGAAATCTGAGTACACCGGAAACTGCTGTGATATGAGGCAACATGAGCCTGAGAGATGTTGGCTACCACTGGGTGCAGATGCTCATATGTTAAAGATTTTACCATTCATACTTTGCAGGACAGACAGAATTTATACCTCCCAGTGTCTTCTAGCACCAAATCAAAAAGCATTCAAGAGAGATGCTACTGAGAGTCCAGACTGGAACTCTCCCTCCACGGCTAGGTATTTCCTCTAATGATATTGTTCTTAACCCACCCCTCAAGGAGGTCAGTAGGGGTTTTCCCTGTTGGTTTTGGATTTCTGTAATTAATACCACCTGGAGAGCCACTTTTATCTGTGGGACTAGTTACTGGTCAATGTAGTTAAAGTCAGCAGGGTAGAGGCACTGTATATTCCAATTCTTTCTTACCTAGGGATTGTTCTTGTCAATGTGGGAGTATTAGAAAAAGTGGAATACACCACTGGTAAGAATCTTCTCCATTCCATTACTCCACAGATCACTTCCTGAAATGACAAGTGCTACAGTAATCAGACCTCTAACACATAATGCAGCAGGGAGAGAGGCTTGCAGGACAGAGCATCTGACTTCTTGGCTGAGAATTTACTCTGGGGAGCTGCAGTTCTCCATATTTAAAAGATGTTTCCTCCACTGCAAGGTCACAAAAACACAATAGACAATGAAAAGAAGGAAAGAGCAGAGAAATGCTCAGGGATAAATAAGAGACATGGATAAAGCCTAACAAGAACAAGTTACTCTGACCCATGTACTAACTATTTAGGTGCGTGCATAATTTGTATTTGAAAATGTCTTCTATCTAGTATGACTCTTCATGTTCCTTTTTGATTCCTTGGAGCAAATTCTTAGCAAGAACATACCCAAGACAGGTACTCATAGAGTAAACCAAAAAGACCACACCTTGTGATGCAGAAATTTCTTTTGTGTGACTGGAATACTGGATCCTTTGGGGCATTCCTTGGTAAAGGTATATTTTGGATGAGGACAAAGATGATATTCAATATTTGTTTCAGAATAGGGCAAAGGAAGCAAAACTGGAACTAATCCTGGAGTGGGGTTCTACAAACAAAGAAGAGATTATTTAAAAAAAAAAAAAAACAACACATTCTGAGCACCATAAAGAGCTAAACTGATGAAAATTCAGTTCTTACAATTAATGTAGTCTCCCTAGATTCACACCTTTGTCTCATTGTGACTGTTCTGTTTGGTGTGACCCTTCATTTCCCATCTCTTCCCCTCATCACAGACCCATAATCTGCCTGATTTATCCATGCTCTCTGCTGTCTAAAATACAGCAATTTCAGTGTTGTCTCCAAGATCCATTGCTGATTCTCTGAACAGTTCAGAATCCAAGAATAGGAACTGGCCTCACTGTGGTGGAAGCTAATGAGCATTTTGCCATCTATTTCACTGCACTAACATCTGCTTACATAAAGTCTAATGCTGAGTAGTGTGGGATCGGGCTGTGCCTGGCTCTTACGCTCACATGACAGAGGGATGAAAGAGATGCACAGAGGATCTCATCAGTAAGTCTGCTGGAGTCCTGGCCACATGCACTGAGGCCAAGTCTATACCATATATGTTATGCCAAGATTACCAGACTAGCACACTGGGATCTGGACCATTGCAGCTAAGTAATGCTGAAAGACAGAGCCACCCAAGTCAGGCACAGTGCCATGCTGGCTTGGAGATGCTGCCTGTACACACACACAGCACTTCACTGAGCTATACAGATGTCTCTGCCTGCTCAGAGACATCTCAAGGACCTCCAGGCCGTGCTGCACTGTGTGGGAAATACCTTCTGTAGTTGGTGCCAAGTAGCACAATCCACATGACAATTAAGCAACAAAATCTTTCTATGCACATGGTTGTGATTTTTTTAATCTCTGCGCCTAACAATTTAGAAATGTGTTTTTGGGATGCTATGAGAACTATTGAAAACTCTAAGGCAGCAGAACACAATGTGAGCAAAGCGTTTGACTTCACTTTTCTCAGTTTACCTAAGGATCAGGCAAAATCACAGTCCCCTAGCTGAACAGAAGGAAAAGACTGCACTTGCCCTACCTGCCTGGGCAAGAGCATGAGGTTATAGACGGACTGAGATGCCAAGATCATGGCTTTTCTTCTAACATCCAAATGGGGAAACGTGTAGAAGGAAGGGGTCCCATAGTGTTCCAGGGAATCCTGGGATCAGTGGCCATTTGTAGAGTGTGAGACTGGAAGGATTTCCAGTTCTCTGCCATCACTGGCAACTTTGCCCTACTATCCCTCTCCTAAACAGATCGAATTCCATCTTAAAGTGAAATGGTGCCCATCTCTGTGGGATGAGTACTGTGACTCCTACCTACCAGGGATTGCACCTTGAAGGATTACTCTCACTCTGGATAGTTGTATATACCAATATGAATAAGAAAATTGCCCACCAATTCTGCATCAGGCTTCTGACGAAACAAACACCTTTTCCCCTCCTTTCTTATGTTCTTTGTGGAAGTCAACTGCTACTTACAAAAATGCGAAGTGGGTTGCTCTCTGTAGGGTAGACTAAAGCTTGGGGAGGAACCAGTTTTAAGAGGCTGATATCCCTTTCTGCTGCTTGTTCTGGGGATGGTTTGTGAAAATCCATCCTCTGGGAGACCAGGTTAAGCTGCTCCTCAGGAGAAGGAACTACTTGAATCAATTCATCCTTGAGAAACACAGACATCAAAGGTTTTCAGAGTGTAGTAAGCCTTTTGGTATGAAGTGTTGAGACAAAATTAATCAAATAATTATAGAAATGTAGGGTTGGGAGCGACTTCAGCAAAGTTCATATTTGAGATGACTTCTTACCTGGGCTCCCTGCCTCAGCGGTTGGGAAAGTTTTCGAGGTTTGTAACTGGTGGTTGCATAGTGTGTACTAAATGGTTGATACTTCATAATCCTGAAATGCTGAGGAACCTAAGTGCAAAGAAAAAAGATGTGCTGCAGGACATGACAAGAATCACTTTTGATTAACTCAAGAGATGGAATGGGACATTCCAGCTTTATCACAGACACATCACATCTCTATGGTAAAAGATACTTGGATCACTATTCTGGAACATGGTATATGACCAAAACTTTGAGAAGCCATGCTTCACCAGGACAAGCTGAATGAGTGCATAAAGGAGTACTTCCATTCTTGCTTTTCTAAGAAAGATCATGAAATTAACAGTTTCTTGATCAAATATACTGAACTTAATGGGGTGGAGAGAAGTTAAGTAATATACATAACACTGATAAGATGAACCAATGTGTAGTAAGGGGAAAGAAAGCTTCTAGACTTGTTACACCACCTGAAATAAAAGAAAGTGGACATTGAGCCAAAATCTGCATTGATTTGAACCTGAGGAAATATTTTTACTTTGATGGGGTACAGAATTTGACCTTTTGCTATTCAAAACTTGGAGAGAAAAGGGTTTAGAAGTCAGGAGAAAAAAATGTTTCTGTACACATAAAGTTGAAAAAACATTATATATTTCAAGAAGGAGATGTTTGCATTTCCTATGCAGGAATGAAGGAAGTAAGCATGCAGAACTGGATGCCAAATAAATGCTTTCTAAAAGGAAGGACACTTTTATAATGTCACTTTTATAAAACTCTAAAATCAAAGGAAAAACTGTGGCATGCAGGCTTGCAATATCTTCATTCACAGAAGGATTTTGTTGTCTAAGATATAATAATTTCAGCTGAGGCGATTCATCTCTTTGGAGAGAAGGGACTATTGCTGACTACAAGCTTGTTACTTATGGAAACAGCTGAGATTTTTTTTTAATAAAAGTATGCTAATCATACAGCCATATTAAAGCAACATTTCTACTGGGCTACACTCTGAGGCAACATGATACAGCAGAGGAAGGGTACTGACTCACCTTCAAGTCATAAAAAGGAAGAACATGTCTGACTTTCACATCTACAGATTCAATAGGAACTAGGCCAAGAGCATCTGGTGCCTGAAAGAATACAGTATTTAAAACCCAGTAATATGGTGGGCATTTTGTTTTGCATTGGCAGCAATCCATCAGCACAGCTACTTGAAAACATATAGAAATAATTATGCAAACATTTCTTTTTATATTTCTCCTGGCCTTGGCATTTCAGTTATTTTTTAATTTCTTTTCTTCTGCAAAATCATGGATGTTAACTAACTCTGACCATTAATGTATTACTCAGAAATTTAGAATGCAATTAAGACAATGCAAAGATATTATTTTTTTTCAGCAGCACCCTTAGCAAATATGAAGTCCTGAATTAATTTGTCAGAACCCCAGAACACTAGTCACATTGTGGAATTTTAATAAAGGCAGTACCGGGCCTGGGGACAATGTCTTCAACAAAATTCTCTCTTGAGTGTTGGCCACCATTTTAGTTACTGTACCTACCAAATCATGGTGCAATTCATGGGAACTGTAAAAGGGGAATTCAAAAGCCAATATACGATCTTCAGATATGATGGAAGAAAAGCCCTTACATTCTTCAGACTTCTCTGGTTTGCTGAAACTCCTGCTTTCTGTCATGAATGGAAAGCAAATATTAAGATTTTGTAATATATTTTAATACACTGTTTCAAAAATAGAATCAAGTCACAAAATATATTCAACATCTTCCTAAGACATGATGTGTCTAGTAATTTTAATATAAAAAGTAAGGTACTATTTCGTAAAAGCTTTAAATGCCACATCCACAAGACAGCAGGCACAATACCTTGACTAGCAGACAGATCTAATTTCCCCTTTTCTAAAAGGATGTTACAGCTCACTCATTCCAGCATGTCCCTCTATCTCATTCCGCTCAGCAAGGCAGAGACAAGTCAGAAGGCCTGTCTTACACTAACTGCCATTACATCCTTGCAAATCCTGCATACTGGGAACTAAAAGTGCCTACTAGAAGCAGGAAAAGGCCTGACATGGAACGGTGTTTCAGCAGTTGTCAAATTGTGTGTGTACAAGGGAGTGGGAAATGAGAGACACAAATTCACTTCTGTCCCCAGTATACCCAACTATGACTCCCAACCAAGGCCAGTTTCCTTCTATGACCGTTAAAGCACAAGTAACTTCCAAGCCAGCACTTTCATTTCACTGTAAAGAAAAGCAATTGCTTGAAAGAACTTGTATGAGAAAATGATAAGGAGGAAAACTCAACCCAGTACTGGCCACCTAGCCATGTATCTTGTGGTCCCTACTGTCTCATTTCACTGAGTTTAGATATCTTGCCTTCATCACATTCATTCAGGTGTCTTTCCCTCTTTCATCTCCCATAAGCTCCTCTTATCGTATGTCTCTAAACTCTTGGGCTCCACTTGATCTGTTCACCTACCTGTCTGTTTCTCATATAGTCCCATCTGCCCTTTCATTGTTCCTCAGGCCTATAAGCAGAATCATAGAATGGTTTGGGTTGGAAGGGACCTTTAAAGATCACCTAGTCCAATCCTCCTGCCAGGGGCAGGGACATCTATGACTAGGTCAGGTTGCTCAAAGCCCCATCCAACCTGACCTTTAATACCTCCAATGATGGAACATCCACAACTTCTGCCCTGTTATTAAGTAGATAAGCTGCAAGTCTCCTAAGAAGAGTGAATCACATTTTTTAAATCTGGTAAATAATGTGTATGAAAAATAGATGTATTTTGACTACAGTCATTTCTACCTTTTAGTAGGGCCTGTTGTGATAGGACAAGGGGTAGCGGTTTTAAACTAAAAGAGGGTAGATTCAGACTAGATATAAGGAAGACATTTTTTTACAGTGAGGGTAGTGAAACACTGGAACAGGTTGCCCAGAGAAGTGGTAGATGCTCCAACCCTGGAAACACTCAAGGTCAGGTTGGACGGGGCTCTGAGCAACCTGATTTAGTTGAAGATGTCCCTGCTCATTGCAGGGGGGCTGGACTAGATGACCTTTAAAGGTCCCTTCCAACCCAAACTATTCTATGATTCTACCTTGTCACACTTCTCTTTTTTGCTGGAAGACTCCTTTGTAAGGACTCTGTCTTTACTTTTATATGTAACGCAGTTGACACAATGCAGTACAACCTGAATTATTATAATTCATGGCCAAAATATCAAATTGTTCTTCTACTCCTTACCAGACACAGAGCCTTCCTCCAAACCTCTGGTTTCTCTGGTTAGCCCATGGAACAGAAGCAGTAAATGATTTAGCCGAATCTGAATCACAATCTAAGAAAACAATTTTAAAGTTTTAATACTAAACCGAACATACTAAGATTTACAGCCATAGAAATATACATACACTACAACTGTATTTATTGTGCAGAGATCACTCAGACATCTATATTTCAGAATTTTTTACTATAGTTTTCTGTTCAGGAGGGATAAAATGGGTAAGGTGAGGTGTAGAATGGATCTCAACTCTACAGTGACATTAAACAACAACAACAGTTCAAACCTTCATTTAGTCTTACAGCTTAATTAAGACTTTTTTTGGCTAGGTCCTAATCCTTCAGCTGTGTCTATTGGCATATACAGATTCAACAATGGGTAAATAGTCCATTGATCAGGGCCATATGAACACTTGTGGCTCTGTGAATAAGGGGAATAAGTAGTAATCTGCACTATGCAATTTGCCTAGTGCCATATATCACAGGGTAACAGTGAAGAGTCCTAGGTTTTAATACCAGAAAGGGCCATTTAGCCACCTCCTTATTTATGCAATACAGAAAAGAGCATTTCATATCAGGACCTCCGTATCAAGCCTAATATTATGAACAGATTGGAAAAGCATACCCAAACTGGATACTAGGTGAGCAGGAAATTTCCATATTGGTTGCTACATTAAGATAAACTGGGAAAAGAGCAGTGGAGATGCAAGACAATATTTAAACCCAATGAGATAAATGATTTTACTGATTAATCTTTAGCTTCCAGGCTTGAAGGGATCTTAGGAGGTCCTAGTCCAACCTCCTGCTCCAAGGAAGGTCAGTGGTGAGATCAGACCAGGTTGCTCAGGGCTTTATCCAGTCTGGTCTTGAAAACATCCAAGGATGTAGACTGTACAACCTCTCTAGGCAACCTGCTCCAGTGATTGACTGTCCTCATGATGAAAAAGGCTTTTCTTATACACAGTCTATACCCCTCTTACTTGAATTTATGCCCATTGTTTCCCATGTTCCCACCATGCACCATTGCAAAGATTCTGGCTCCATCATCAATAACCTCCTCAGAGGTGATGGAAGGTGATGCTCTCTCACTCCACTTTCCATCTCCAGGCTGAGTAAGTGTCTCCTCACAGAGTCTCCTCACAGACCCCAACCATCTTGGTGGCTCTACACTGAACTCACTCCAGCTTATTGATGTCTGTCTTGTACTAAGGGCCCAAAACTGGGCACAGTATTCTATATGAATTTTGAAATCTTCTCTTTTTTGTGCAAAATTATTTTTTACTTTAAAAAAAAAATCTAAATTCATCTGCATTTGTTTAGTATTGATTGCAACACTAAGCACCAGCAGAAGCACCAGGTGAAGCACAAGATGAAGCACCAGCTGAATGCAAAATTTACTCCAGATTTTTAATTCCTAGTGAAGTAGGGACATATTTATCAGCTATCAAATCTCTGGCTAGCTGTGAAAACTCCATATGTGCTACTTTGCATGTTCTTTTGTGCTATTTCCAAGGTGTCATGCCATCACACTGCATGTTGGTTATTCATGTTACCTTGTATGCTGCTTGTTGGAACTTCCTCAACATCCTGTTTCTGTTGTCCCAAGGGTCATTATGGAGCAAATCAAATGTGGGATGGACATTTGGATGCTGCATGGTATTTTTTAAAAAAAGAAACAGAAAGGAAAAAGGACACTCCTTTTACAGCTAGACAAGGAAGAAATTTCCTCCAGCCCAAGCCATTCCTTGGCATGAATCCATGTTATTTCTAAACACTGAAATTAAGTCAAGTGAAAACATTTGCAATACTGGCATTTAACCAGAAACCTTCACTGCAGGGCTTAATGGGAGGGAATCACCAAATATTTGCAGATGCAGTATGGGGAATGCAGAGATAACATAGCACAGTCTGCATCCACACAAATGACAACCACATACTATTACTTAAGTGCAATACATGGGCAGTCAGACAGTGGAGACAACAGACTAGGTCTCTACCGAATACACACTTCATCTTGCACAGATGTGAAGTTGCAATACGTGTAAGAGCTCAAACCAGGGGCCCAGCAAAACCAATATCCTGTCTCCAATAATGGCTAATAGCACATACCTACAGAAGGGTGAAAGATGGGGGTAAACTTAGAGCGACAATTCCCCAGAATAACCTCCCCACATCTAGTGATGTCTGGCTGTGGACATACTTGAGGCAGTGGTGATTAAGTCTCTATACTCAATACCTTAAATTGTCAGAATACTCTTTGAACACATGTAAATCTCTTTCTTGATGCAGTGGTGATTAAGTCTCTATACTCAATACCTTAAATTGTCAGAATACTCTTTGAACACATGTAAATCTCTTTCTTGATGCATTAACCTCTTCTCCAGTTTTAAACTGATGTGACAGAAGAATGTGGCATTAGAAGAGACTCCAGTGGCCCCAGAGTACAGTACCTCTCAACAGGAGGGCAGCCACTCAACCAACATTTAGATTAGGAAGGTCCTCAGAACACCAGCTCCACACAATCCCACACCATGCCTCACCAATTTTCAGCACTTTGTAACACGTGTAAGACTATAGTAAAAGACCAGCTCCCACAGCTGTTATGTTCCTCAGGAAGGCAGTTTGTGTTGCTAACATTCGAAGTTCCTTCAGTCGTCGGGTATCTATTAAACAAAGCTCCCAATAATACTAGAAAATGGATCTTAGGATGTACCTCACACCACAGAGAAGGACAAAAAAATCTAAGTACCAGAAAGGTTCCTGTCAATCTGACCTGCAGGTAAAGGTTGCAAATCTTGTGATATGCTTAACCTTATGTTTAGGCATGAGAAAGCTAATCCTGAGAGAACTTTCAGAAACAAGCAATATGAATCTCAGGTTAGGACTGCAGATTTCCACTTGTCTCATATTAGATGAGAACATCACAGAAGATGAGTTGTGCATGTAGCACAGTGCTTGCCCTACTGTACTAAAAGTGAAATGGGAAATAAAACACTAACACAGAAATAGGAATATTAGGAGAAAAATTATTCAGTGCCTAATATTTATGGCTGTTTGTTAGCTCAGGAGGTGATAATGACATATAGCAGGCAATAATAACATATAAACAAACCTGGTCAACAGGCCGGATAACACGTCTGAAAGAAACTTCTACTTCGTTCCTTTGAAACTCCTGTTCTATGATAGGATCTCCTCTTTGGATCTAATTTGTCACCAGGAAGAACAATCACATTAGTACAAAGCATCCAGTAAATTCTCTTCTCCCTTACAATTAGTGGAACTCACAAAGTAACATCTGGAGGTGCTTGACAAAACACAGACTTCGTTCCCTTCTAGGAAGTGATTATTGCAACCCTTGAGCAAGTCAAACAAAGCAAAATAATGTCTTTTTGGGTCTGAGTTTCAATCAGATCTTTGCCATAATGAAACGCAGTTAGCTTGCGTAGCCAGAATCAGCCAGAGAGGGGTTACAGAACCAACACCGTAAATTAGAACCTGAACAGATCTTCCCAGATGACAGTGCTACAGAAATTTCCTGCAGCTTTTCCATGTTCTGTGAACATCTCTGTCATGGTTTCCAATAGTGCCAGCTCTTTAATCTGTTCATGTGTGAAACAGTTTACTACTGATATCACTTCACTTTGAGACCCTCTCAAAGTGTTCAGGCATGCTGGATGAATACCAGTGCTTGTTTTTATTGTGCCTCTTCCATCCCAGTCCTATTACCTATTGTTTCATTTCCAGGATACAATTATGTCTTAAACAAAAACCTTGAGGTTATTTTGCAGAGTTAAATTCCCATGATTTTCATGGACTGAGGTTTTAGTTAGTACAATGGAAGACAGACCAGTTAAAGGTCTCCAGGACAGCCACTCCCAGGCTGTATAATACAGTGGCCACTTGAGCAAATGACAGAGGGATAAATACTCTGTGAGGCCTAATGACACTCAGGGTAAACAAACTGAGAGCATGAGCAAAAATATGCCTCTGTCAAAGTCATGGGGGCAACTGTGAAACCAGCCAGAGATCTCCACAGCCCCTATGGCCAACAGGTAAGTAAATAAATGTTTCTAAACAAAGTTAAAATAGATCTGATTCAGTGATACAACAATCTCGTAATTTAGATCCTCTTTTTACTCACTTCTTCCTCTGTTAGTATTAAAAATAATGTTTGAATTAATTCCCTGTGCCTAATTCAGTGCATCAATTAAGCATTTACCCTATCCATAAATAATTTTACTCTCTGTGACGGGTTGACCATGGCTGGATGCCAGGTGCCCACCAAGTCGTTCTATCACTCCCCCCCCCTCTTCGCTAGAC
>JANZLQ010000001.1:42940271-43034556 GCA_026212715.1 Elanus axillaris
CTTAGAACCGGCTGTTATTGGCTCTATCGGACAAAGGGGAAGCTTCCAGCAGCTTCTCACAGAAGCCACCCCTGTAACCCCCCCAATACCAAAACCTTGCCACAGAAACCCAATACACTCCCATAAACAGTTCTTTGGAGGTCAGTGGGATGTCAGAAGCTACTTGAATATGCAGGAGGCAGGATAAGAGGGACAAGCCCCACCTGTCCCTGAGGGCTTTGCCACATGGGGAAAAGTATTTCCTGCCACCAAGTATTGCTGCTGTCACCTCCATGGAAGATGACCGGCAGTCTTTGTGACTAGAAGAAACCAAAGAGAAGGAGGGTGAAGGTGTAGAAGAACAACCCGATGAATTATTTCCCTGTGGCTCTGCATGAGAGTACTGACTGTATTTAGCTGTTTGACTCTAAGCCATTCAGGACATCAACTCTTCAAAGACGTACAATATAAACAGAAGGTTGGATGTGGCCACAGTGCTGACAGGATTATGCTGCAATGTTGCACAGTGATGTGGCTGGGTACAAATCTGCTAGGTTGGGCAAATACCTAGTTACATTTATATTAATAAGTTATCCTTCTCTGTGTCTACCTCCAGGATAAAACCACCTCAGAAACAGTGATACATAGGCATAATAAAGACATAACTGCAGTAAGAAGTACAGCTAGTACAGGTTTGCATTAATGTATGAAGAAAAACTGAAGATGTAGAAAGCTTGATAAAATTCACTAGTGCACTGCATAATCTGAAAGTGTAACTTTGACTTTAAATTTATAGAAAAAACAGCAAATACTTACCTTGTATTGCTCTTCTTCCCTCTGTCGATTTTCAATAATCTCCTTTTTAAATTCCACAGAGATTGGATCTTTGCCTTTATGAACTTGCCTGCATTCACAGTGGAGGCAAGAAAAATGCTTTACTTAATGCACAGTTTGCTTTATTTAAAGGTTATCAGCCTTATTTTCCTCTTCATAAGGTGTCTAGGAGTCCATAACATTCAGCATAAGAGCAGATCTGCGGTTTGTAAATGAAACCACGGTGTGCTTACACACACGACTGTGTTTTGCTTTACGCTATTTGATGTACATGTGCAATTCTGTTCACTCCATTATACATTTTAGCCTTGATTTATTGACAACCATGACAAAAGCTTCCTTTTGCCCTTAAGAGCACAGGTGAGATGCCTGAAAACAACATTAGTTGAACAAGGTTTTCAGCAGGTTTCTTTCTGAATACAACCATAACACAATCAAAGACCTCATTGGGTACTGCTATGGATTACTAGTGAGACTGCTCTTAGGCAGAAGAGAAAAAATTGAAAGTAAACCAACAGTACTTTAGCTGTAAACCAAACCTATCAGGACAGAAAACATCAGCATTACGCACTAGTGGGTATTGCATACATCATTCATAGAGGCCTTAGTTAAGCAAACCCTGGTGTTGTTAATGTGGTTAACTAACACTTACCACTTCAGATGATTTGCTTCCTCTTCCTGAACATTTTGTTTGACTTTTAGTTGAAACACGGCTTCTTTCATCTGTCTTGTTTTTGTCCCCTCACTGCCTTGGCAAAGGGCTGCAGGAATATCAGAACGCCATATCGCACCTCAAACTAGACTGAATATTTAATTGGGAAATCCACCCATTATGATCACTGAACTCATTAATACATACAGTTAAGGTGGGATTTCTTACAGAAACTGCAGTCACATCACCTCAGCAATGCTGAAGCTGAGCTCCTCATCAGAAACCTACAAATAATGCTAAGACCAAGTTTATGCAGCATAATTACATTACCTTCTTTCAAATCCTTAATCTTCAATTTGCCTGGTTTCTGATTCAAAACAGTAGCTACAGCATATGGATTTGACAAGTCTGTGGGGAATCTGAGGTTCTGGTATTCAATTTCCTACAAGATATAAATTAATAGGAAGAAATAGAAACAAGAAAGATATTCAGCCCAGAATAGTACTTGTGATTATTATCTCTTCACACCTTTACTTTTTGAATAGGCCTTGATCGTGGTTGGCTGAATTGGTCTCTTCTCCATACCACGGATTTTCCTGCAGATGCAGCTTTTTTCTCTGGACAGCTTTGTTGTTTGTCAAAATGTTCCTTTCTAGGTGTCAGAAGGACAGATATTGCTCTTATAAGCACTCAGTAAATGACATATAGTCTAGTACATTCATTTATATCCCCTTTAGATGTACAAGGAGACTGGAAATTTCTCTCCCGAATTACAACTGGAGCCAAACTTTCTAACCTTCAGAGTTCACAAAAAATTAAATACAGCCCAAAAGACTTTATTGCTCAAAAAGCCCTATATCTTGCAAGGCCTCAGCAATAAGAATAACATAAAGCAGCCATAATAGAAGCTGAGGATGCTCAACACTTCTTTAAGGATATGTCACTTCTCATTATTTTCATTTTGGTACACTTTCGCTTCATACAGATTAAGAGTGTTCTGAGCAAATGATGTAAGAGACCAGGTACATGTATTAACGGTTGAATTACATTAGTGCATTTTAAGTCTCCATAGATACAAATGTTTAAAATTATTACAGCAAAATGACATGAAATCCTATTACATAGGTATTTTTTAGCACTGGGCAAAAATACTCAAAGACCAGTCAGCCACACTTACATTAGACCCAGATGTGGTGTTGATGTTCCTGTGAATACACATACATAGAAGTTTGAGTGAAACTGTGAAATCCTTAACTGCATTGTCATTTGTGCTGTTCCATACTCAAGTGGGGAATATTTCACAGTTACTTCCACTTTCCCATTGCCTGGAATGATTCCTGTGATTAGAGGAGAAAAACAATAAAAGTCCATCTAAAGTGAGCCCACATAAGTATGCTGAAATTGATTCTGGACTACATTTTTTTTTAAACGGTATTAATGTTAGAATGGATGGCAGTAGGCCTGCGAAATATTTCAGGTCTCAAAGTGTCTTTCAGGAACTATCCACTGCCAAATAATGGGAGATATTTTGCAACAGCAGAGAGATTTGACAGTAAGACTATAGTATTTCCTACTGTTGTGAAAATGATTGCCTATTTATATGTAGAAATTTTTCACTTGCATCTGACAGTCTTAAGTCTTGGACACTTCCTGCTTTCATGAGCAAAGCATTATAAATATATTTCTCTGTGCTCTTCCAAGTTGGAGGAATCATCTGGATTTGATGCATTACCTGTCTCTACTTGGTCTTATTTCCTTATTAGCTATTCCATTATTTTCTCAACCACTTTAACTATCCTTCATATCCCTAAACATTCAGTGCAGTCCCAGGATACAGGCCCTGATGCTCCTCAGCATTTCTGCAACAAGGCATTTATTCAGTTCATCAGAAATACTAATTTCTCATTTCTGTAAAGTGACCATTGGATGGTTTTCTGCATCCTGTAGTTTTAAACACCAGTTAGTTTCACTGGGCTTTTGTGTGTGTGTGTGTAAATTGTTATAGTATTTCATCATTACTGATCTCAGAGCACAATGGCTTGAGTAGGACCTGAAACTTCTTAGTGCTTTTCAGATGGTCTTCAGCACCTCATAGTTTCTAGTTATGAAAGTTTTCGACTTAACTTGTACTGGGTTGACATTTTTTCTGGGATATTTTTGTTCACCTTTCTCCCAAGAACTAAGCCAACTTAGAAAGCATGTATTAGTTCCAGCCACTTTGTCTATGACTATGCAAAACCCCCAAAACTTCCTGATCAATTTTACAACTTCTCCCTAGTTTTACTCAATTGTAATATTATTCCTTTCCTCCCTTGATATATCAAAACATCTTTAAGCACAAAGTAAGAGTATTATCCTGAAAGAATGACCCAAAACAAGGCAGCAGCTTAGTTCATCTTTGTGAACAACACATCTGATAGAATCTAACTACTACCTCTGAAGAATGAAAATCCATCAGACAAAACAGAGCAAATTCATATCATTGTACATATAGGAACAACAGCAACTTTTACTGAAGTGCATTAATTAAAGTTTATACTCCAGTGTCCCAAATGGCACTAAGGGCCAGATTTATGAAGGGGCTTTTTTATTTAGATCTTTATATATTTTCATGGAATTGACCAGACTGCCTAGGTGATTTATGCAGCCAGGTCACATTCACTTACACATTTTTGTCAGAACACCTGAGTACTTACATGCTTCTGCCAGCACCTGGAAAATGTAACAATGATAGCAACTGATCTGCAAATAGTTATGTCTGCCTGAAGACAGCATTGGGCATGAAAACGGCTCAGCATAAAGTAGCCAAAAGTTCCTGTCTCTTGTAAAGCCTGTACGCAGAGGTCTAGTCTAAATCTGATATCCACTGCCGTCCCGTGAAACACCTGCAGCAGTGTTTATTGTGCCCATCACTGTAACGGCTCCTGAAGCAACAGACACCATTCTATCAAATTCATTCAGACCACTAGGGAAAAACAGGTGCAGGGATATGTTTGATAGAGCAGAGGTCACCTTTTATTTCCTCTGTGCCCTCAATCCAGTAACATGATGCGTACTTATTCCACAAAGGTATCTGTTCCTTTAATGGTGCAGGAGCCAGACAGTCCTTGGGGAAAGGTATGATAAAGAGGTGAATGCTGGGCTTCCTGCCTCCTTTCCAAAGGCCATACTGGCAAAGAGAGAAGACAAAGGCTGGATGGACTGTTTGGGACATCCCATATTTTCCCAGAGGTCTGTAGGTGGGCATTGACAAAAAAAAAATCTACCAGCCACAGAGGGCTATTTGCCATGAGGCTGCATATGACTAATATTTATCAGCCTGCATTTACCTGGAAACACTCCGAGGCAAAGGCTTTTTCCGTACAGCACTGAATACACTGTCACAAGTAACTACACTTAATAAATACGAATTTAACATTTAGAATTTTAAATAAGTTCAATCTACCAAATGTTGGCTGGACAGTGAAGGCTCTGTGAGGCTGAATAAAATCAATGTGGAATTCAAAATCTATTGGACAGCTGCACTGCAACGGGATAACATACTCCTTACTGAAAAGAGAGAAAGGAAGAAAGAAATTAAGGAAACTACAGTTGATCATCAATTACACAGGCTGGAAAATTATATTATACACAACATGCACTGAATTTATCTGTGTTCAGAGGGATGGGTTATTTATGAATGTGAAAATAGTCATTCCTCATTGTTCCAAAATAGCCAAATATTTCAGGTCTTTCACTCAGTAAGGAAATGAGAGCTAAATCTTGTTTTGAATGCTGGATATTTTCATCTTGGCTTACTTTTTTCCTACCCATACAAAATCTGATTACAGAAAAATTTATAGTTTACATTTTAGAAGTTATTTATGTGTACCCTCACATTCTTATAAACTTCAATATCTAGCAAGCACAAACAATCCAAACTGGAGCAACAATAAGTACAGAACCAGAAATCAGCCCTCTCCCATGGCCCTCCTCATGGAAGATGATGAGAAAAGACCATGCAGTCTTCAAAAGTGTTGAAAACTCCAGCAAATCAGAATGACTGGACTTTAACCACCGCAGAAATAATGATACCGTGGCCTGATTTTCATAAAAGTCCTTTATATCTCACACAGTTTGTGTGAGAGGTATCAGCTGTCTTGCTTTTGTATACATCTATTTTCATGTATCAAATTGAAACACAAAAGCACTAGTGTAACACCATCCATCATCCTACAAATCAAGACTAATTTCCCCAGGCTTATTTCTGGTTTTTGTAAACTGTCTGACTGAAACCCTATCCTGCTGATTAGCAAAGAATGCATGTTATACACAGTGTTCCTTTGGAAAGCACATTTTGAAATGCCTAAGGAAATAACCAATAATAGCAAAGTCTTTTTTTCTCTGCCTTAATATGACTCGTTCATGAAGAAGATATAACAGCAGACTGGGGAGGCAATTTGTTTTAAGGTATAGTGCAGCTTGCACAATAACCACAGTGCCTTAAAACCAAGACAATTTTGCTGCCTGTTGCCTGATGGACCTTCTGGACCTGAGGAAAAAGCTGGGTGGTAGAATATAGGTCTTATCCTACACTTCTGGAAGTAAAAAGCAGTTTTTCCACTGACCTCAGTGGGCTACGGGTTTAGCCCATAGGCCCTTGTGTTCTCTATAGTACCAAATATCTGAGAGATCTTTCATTTTTAGGAATGTTTTTAATAGCCTAATGATGAAAAATACTGATAAAAATTAAGGTTTGAAACCATCAGTTTTCTCTTCAGGAACTCTTCCAAATTCCCTCACGGGCATCTCTGAGCATCCCCATTGTGTTGAAAAATTTTCCCACTGTTTAAAATTGTATTTTGTACTCTAATCTCTTCTCTGTATTCTAAGAGTATGAAAAGTCTGTATACTTCAGCACTTGTTATAAAAATGGAACAAATAAACAGAATCACATCATGCCTAGAGGCTCCCAGAAAGTCAGGAGTTGCGTTCAGTCCTGTGAGAAAGTTGTAACATCACTTCTGATGGATTCACCAGCCTTTAACAGATTAAGGGTGATTAAAAAAGCAAATAAGCAAAAAGACACAAATGTTCATCCTACAATGCTGGGCTCATTTTTACTGCAGAATTTTGCATTATCCTTGTATGTGCCTTGCCTATTCATATTTCTGTGCTTCAGTAAAATTCATGAGTTACTTCCAACTCACAGGCTAAGTCAAAACCTAGCTGCTAAGACCTTCAGTTCCTAGAGTTCACTCAAATTTTTACACTAACACAAATCACTATAATTACAATTAATATAGTCAACATACTACAGGCCTGGACCCTAATCAACAGGATCTCCTTTTCCCCTTCCCAGCTCCTATTAACCATTATTACCGATTACTTCATGAGAACAGTCAGTGTTACGTCTATGCAACAGAGTAAGATGAAGTTTATGCCACTTAGAGCTCCACATCAGAAGATCACTTTAAATATTTTTACATAGAAGAAGCAAATCTAATGACTGATCAGTCTCTGGACTGAGGTTAGCTATTTGCTATCACTTACACCTACCATTACCGGCTCATACCTTCATTTCCAGAACACTTCATCTTGAAAGGAAGATCCATTCACTTAGGACTTATTAATGCTAAAAAGACATAGCACTTTGGAGTGTAGAGATTATGAACAGCAGCCATATTGATTCACCATATGATGAATGAAGTGAGTCAGCACAAACTTAGACTAGCCAAAACCCCAGTTTCATCTATGTATAGGTTTAGTTTGCGCAGTGTTTACTTTCCTGTGAATGTGTGCTTGAAACAGTTCATATACAGAATTGTTTTATAGTCCAGATGGTAGCTGACTTCCTTGAAGCTTCCAAGACATTAAGTTGTACAAATAGAGGAAAATTAGATTTTTCAGATTTTGTGCAAGTCTCACAAAATGTGGACAAATGTCTGTCCTTAACTCACCTCTTACCAACTGATACATCAGACAGATTTACAAATGATGGAAATTCTACAACATTCACAGCAGGGTAAGCATGCACAGGAACAACCAATGTATCTTCTCCCTGCAAAAATAAGGGGGTAAATATTTATTTCTTACAATGAATAAATGTTATAGAAAGAAAAATTTTCCAGTAGTGGCCATTAAGTGGGCATAAAACATCTTCAAGATCATCACTGTGTTGCACCTCAGGATACTGGTATTCTACTTGCTTTCAGTATCCATCTGTCTTTCCATACTTTCAGCAACTATCTAGAGCTCCTCCAAGCCTGTTCAGCTAAGACATTACATCAGTGTGGCACAAAGACTGATCTACTGGCAAAGAATAACAGAATAAGGAAGGTATTCTACCCACAGCTCTGGGTTCACACAGAAAAAAATTTTAAATGCTTAAAATGAAATATTCCAATCCAGACTTACTGGGAATAAACCCATGTGGCTCTAGGAGATTAACTGTACCTTTACTTTATCATTATCATTATGTCCTAATAGTTGTTTCATTCCATTATAACTGTAAATATTTTTTATAATAAATCCTCACCTGACAGTGAATTCGGATGCAGTCATAGTAATAACGCCACTCATCAGGACAAAAATCAACAGTAACTGCATATGACAAGCCAGGGACAAGCCGGTGCTAGAAAATGACCCAAAATAAGATAGAAAGCATGTAAAAGCAGCTTATACGACTGCACAAACCCAGTGCTGCATGCAAAGAGCAGCGTGAAGGCTTTCTGACACTTACTGTTTTGTTGTATTTGATCTGGAAATACTTTGTCTGGGGTGGTATTATGTGAAGGTTTATTACATTGCCAGAAATATTTATCAGCTTCTGTAGAACAAAAGAAGACCAAAACTACAAAACATTTTACAATATAAAAGGTCAACTGCGAATGCCAACTGTACTTTCTGTGAGACTATCCAGAGCAAAGAAGCTGCATTAAACAAGGAAGTAATAATTTTTACTTTAGCAAAAATAATTCTCAATATGCTCTGAATTCAAAAGAAAATTATGTAAACCTTGCATCCTGCATTTTTGTTCTTTGGAACCAAGTCACAATTCCTTACCTAGGAATAACAGTTAGTCTTGCTAAAGAAGACTCTACCATTGAAACAAATTCCAGTCTGTTTTGCTTATATGCAAAAAGAATAAAAAATGAAATGACCTACTAACTTCACTTTTACAGAGGTCTGAAACAACAGAAATGATATAATATTCCATGGTTTTGGTTTGGATCACAAAGCAACAAACCTTCAGATGGTGACAGCTCAGCCTGTAAAGCCTCCTGCATCTTGTTTCCTTTAATTATATCTGGAGAACCTAGTCCACCATAATCACCCAACCTCTGCCTCAAAACACTTACCACATAAATAAAAAAGCCAGACAAACAGAAAGCAGAGAGAAGAAAAGGAAATATCCAAACCATTCACAAGGAAAGGTAATCAACCTATGCACTGAGTTTCTTTCCTTAGGTTAAATTGCTCTTGGCAGAAGGCCAAAGGTGCTTTCAAAATTTTCCCACCAGCGAACATGTTTGCAGACACAGTGACGGTCCAAGTACATTTTGAAAGCAGTCTCCTATGGAGTTAAAGCATGAATCCTTTAGTCATGATGTGCAGGTCATATCACTAACACCGCTCACAGACACAGGAAACAGAAAGGTAAAACAGAGACTGTAAAGGACAGTGATGCACACAGCATGGTACTCAACTACTTTGTTACCACACAACCACTGATTTTAAGTGCTGCTTTTTAGAGCACTCCATAGAGCAAAAGGCCTCATGACCACAAGCAGTCTACTCGGCTTCTGTTAGCCTTTTATGAGCCCCAAGAGGATCCCAGCTCTGACACTTACCAGCATCTGTTGGTGATGTTTTCCAACTTCATAACCTCCATAGTGTAACACAACAGGCTCAGCCTGTATAACCTTGCTCCTCTTAAGTTCTGAATAAATCTCTACAGAAATAGATAATAAAACAGGGAGAAAAGGAGACCAGGTGAAACACACATGATGATTGTTACTTACATTGATCAAGTATATTTATGTTGCACCCAGTGTATTATAGAGGGGAAAAAAGAGAGATTATTTCCCCTGTTAAGCAGTCATTACTCTTTAAATCGAAACTTTAGGCAGCATCTACTACCCCAGCAGAGCCATGAACCTGTCGCCAGTTTATCCTTTGGCATCATGGCTTCAACAAGCTGCTCCAAAACTTTAGGGTCAGCCAGGATCATAACAGCCACTATTTCTTTCCTGACTACCTTTTCTATGATTTGGGCTCACAGGAAGACACAGTTTAAGTAACGGGATGTGAGTTTTGCCTGTGAGTTGGGAAAAAAAATAATAGCCATGTGCCTCCTAGGATTGCTCCAAGGTTGGGAAATAGAGAGCGAAAACTTACTTGATTCCAGCAGGTGATTGGGGACAGCATGTCTTTTTTTAGGTTCTTCCACTAGGCTGCCCAGAAGGACACTGGGTATTTTCTTGAAGGATTTATTAGTGATTGTGGTTTCTGTGGAGGCTGATTGAACCACGTCCATGTTAGGACAAAAATGGAGTCCAAATGGTACTAAAATTCCTCAGCATCTTGGGGCAAAACAAAATAACATAATGACCAAAATGTGTCCCCTGCACTGGCAACATCTGTTGCCTAAAACTACCAAAAAAACCATTTAGGAGATGGAGTTACTTTTTTCCTACTGAAATAGGTTACCGTGTGTGCACTAAGTACAAGGACAGAGTGATTCCTGGAAACATTGCTCCCACCACAAGCCCTAACACTTCAGGCATGTTTGTCTGTTCTAGGGCTTATTTGGGACATTTGGCTTTCAGGACCGTGTAAAACATCTCTCTCTTCCTTCACATCCCCCAGCACAGAGAAGGAGAGAAGGTTCTTCCAATAATTCCACTATCCAAACTGATTTCTGCAGGGATGCTCTTCCAATCTCTCCTGAGTGTTTGGGTTGTTAACTTGCAGATTCATTTTTAACTTTTAAATATTAATATGAGAGATAAGAAAATTGGCATTTGAATCTTTTGTTTGGATAGCATCATCTGGGTTATTTGTTTAGTGAAGATAACTGTAAACCCAGAAGGCCATGGGTATTATAGATCCTGCATTAAATAAGCACAGTTATCAGAACACAAACTTCTCTAATGACAAGTGCAAATATTACACAATAAGGACACCAGACACAATCCATCCACAAGAAATTATCTTCATAAATATAGCACATAGCCCTTGGCTCTCCTATGAACCAAAGAACTCCATGGAGAAAAAGACAACATACTTTTGGAAAAAGTACCAAGTTCAGAAACCATGCTGGAATTTTCAGCCCTCAAGAAGGGGGTTGAAAAACTCCTCATTTTGTATTTGTTCTTCATGAACAGGAAGGTGGGTGCGCAGCTCAGGATGGTGCTACATTAATATCAATGCACAGTTGAACTCACCCAGTGCTAGGCAATATAGACTCCTCCTGCCAGGCTCTGGTCACAAGGCACCTTCCTGTTCCTGGCACAAAGGCTGATTAACTGCTTGGACAACAGAGTTCGGTTGTATGATCCACACTGTGGCAGCAGTTCAAGATTCAACAGTTCCAAAATTGAATTGTTAGTACAGGAGCAGTACTGTGTTTGTTTTGTCATTTTAACACTCTCATACTGGCTTGAATGACCTTAAAGGGCCCCAACCTAAAATTAACACTGATCAAGAAAAGTTTGAGGGACGAAGGGCAGAGGGGAGCATCAAAGTGATGCCCAACATACCTGGATCAGCACTTTTGAAGACTGAAAAAGTCCACCTCCCCTGTTATATTTTATGGTCTCATTGCTGGTATTTGCCTGGTTTTCTAGTCTGCTTTAGATCTTTCAAGCAGAAGTTGAGAGGTGCTTCAAGCTCATAAAGTGCTGTTTTGATTTATGGCTTTGTGCAGTATTAAATAATAAATAAGCAAGAAGCTTAAAATAATGTGCTACCAGTACCCTGGCCTCAACAATATTTTCCATTCCATGGCTCCAAGTACAAATTTTCCACTTGCAACAGAAAATCTGTAAGAGGAACTGTATTATTGTGCACAACAGTAAATTTCTTCTGAGGTAGTGAGACCAACCAAACTCGGACAAAAACATGCTAAAAAAATTCTAAACATAAGGCTTACATTCTTTCCACTCATGTTGTTCAACTTTAATTTATACAGCTGCCGTCCTCCTTTTCTTGGTCAGCATTCCCCATCAGGAATACAAGTTTTGAAAAGCTGTAGACAGATTTATATTAGCAAATGATTCCTGGTGTAATCTTGCCAGTAATTTAAAGTGAGACTACCATCATCACTTACTACTGTAGTATTCGTCAAAGGGCTAATAGAGGATGAATGTTTAAGTGCCAAGGTCCTGGAATCTCTGACTGATGTTCTTAAACTTTCCAAGACACCTATGTCTATCCTTAACACGACTTTGTGTGTGTGTGTGAAATCCTGGTTCCCTTGGAGGCAATGGCAAAACTCACCCCAAATCCCCTCGGGCCAGGGTATCACCCTTCTTCTGTCAGCACTTGGGCTTTCTAATCTCTTTGTGTCTGACAGAGCTCCTAGCACATCTCACCACCAGAAAGGGATGCAGTGAAATGCTATTACATACCACGCGTGAGACCTGCAAAAGCATCGACGTGCTCTAAGGGCAACGGAAAACGCGCTTTTAAGGTCCACTCTGTATAATCAGGCTAGCAGAGTTTCTTAGCGCGCAGAAGGGCTTATAGCTCCACAACACGTACCCCTGCCGCTGCCGCATCCTCCTCAACCTCCCGCCCGGCCAGAGGGGAGCTGGACGTCCGGCCCCAGACCCACCGGGCCTCTGCCAGCGCCGCACGGCAGGCCGAGACAATCCGTGTACGTCGTGTGTGTCGTCCCCCCCGCCTCCGGTCGGGAGGGGGCCCCTGCTAACCCCGCTCCTCCCCTCACAGCGGCTCCCGGCGCCCAGGCGGCCCGGTAGCCGGACACCCCCGCCGCGGCCCGGCCCGGCCCAGCCCTCACCTCAGCGCCACGGCGGGCCGCGCCGGTTGCTAGGCAGCGGGGCAGCCCAGCTGGGCCGCACCACTCGCGGCTGGCGGGGGGGTGGCTGATCCTGGGGCGACCCGCCGCGCTCGGAGGCGCCGATTCGGGGCGCGGGGGGGGGGGGAGATCCCCTCAGCTGTAGTTCAGCTGGTTCTGACGGCAAAAGTACAAAAAAAGAAAAAAAAAAAACTTTTTTTTTTTTTCCCTAGTAAGCGTCGTTTTCAGGATCCACAGTTTGGCCGCAGACACGACAGAGGTACTTTTTTCTTTAAAAACACTCGTCTTTTAACACATAAATTGTTCTTCCTTGATAAGGCTCAAATAAAAGTTCTTTTCTGAGGTGAGGCAGTGCGGAGTCAGCCGCCATAGCACAGTGTCCGTTGAGGCCTGGATTGGCTTAAAACAGACTTCAAAGTTTTGTTACAGTATTTAAAAAAAGACCATCTCTTTTTTCCACTACCTGTATATTCTCACTTTTCAGTATTAAAGAGCAGTCCCTTGAAACACAATGCTGAAAACATTTTTCAGTGTGTTGGTCTTACCACCTATAAATTATCTTACTTTTACCTGCATGTGTAGAGGGGAGAAGGGAAAGGAAAGCAGAATTTTCTTCTTTTTTTTTTTTTCCTTCAGACAGGGAATCTGGACAGATTGATGAGACTGAGAAATGCTGAATTAAACACAGCAATGTTGCTGGCTTGAGTAGACACAACCTCTTTTGCTGAAGACACCCTGGCATCCCTTGTAAGTGTTGTCCCACACCTGTAAGTCCTCCAGACTCCCATCAGAGTTGGTGGAGGATCCAAAGAGAAAGATGAACACCAAAGAAATCTGCACTGATATCCTGCATTAGGTAACATCAAAAATACATTTGAGAGTATTGGCTGCCCTGGCTCCTTCTGCCACGGGTGTATGTTTGTCTATGTGTGTTTGGGACAAACTGTGTTCATAGCCCTGCTGCTTTTTCATGATGTCTTAAATATAGGTTTAATATTTCCAAACCTTTTTTTTTTTCCTTAAGTATTCAAAGAATTAAAATTCTTCTCTTTCAGCTTTTCTAACACTGAGGTAAAATGTGACCAAAAGTAGTGCAATACTCAGTTTGAACAAAAAAGGAAGAAGAACTTCAGATCATAAAATTCAGCTCCCAGAATGTAGTTCCCATACTTAGTAAAATGTAATTGCTGTTGATTAGGAAAGAATGACGCCTACACCCTTGACGAGGCTGGGGAGAGATGCCCAGTGGTGACAGCATTCAAGCTGGGTTTAGGAGAAAGTTTAGGGCCAGCTTCTACACCGACTTCATGTGAACTCCGGCAGCTCGCTGCCCCACCATTTCACAGCATGTTTTCTCTCAGAGCTGGTCCTCACCTCGCTTCTGTACGTGCCCCAGCACACTACATCACTCTAAAGGCGCATAACCCCTCAGAGGGGCATCTAAACCACCTCCTGCCTGCCAAACCTCCTGTCTCAGCCTCCCTTTCCTGGGTGCATGCACCTCTTTCTCATCGCTTCATGTGCGCAGCTATCTGCCTTGCTTCGACCCTTTCAAACGTCAGGGGAGAAAGCAAGCTAGTGCTTTTCCAAACTATCCATTCACCTCAGCTGAGTAAATAAACAGACCAAGTTTATTCTCCACCTGACAAGCTGGGGAGATGGTTGAAATTCTTTTCTCTTGCAGAATGGATCTGCTGAAGAGACTTGCAGGGGGCTGGGTTGCCTGAATTGGCTCCCCAGGGCAAGGGGAGATGTCTCTGCAAAATGCTGTTTTTTGTGTGGCACGATTTGGCACTGAAAATAGACTTGCCAGCTCCAGACCTTAATCACAGTGTCCCACGCTGAACTTGTTAAGGTCTATGGGGTTTGCCGGGGTTTTGTTCCTATTTCCAAGAAAAAGGCCGTGGGAACATAGTACAGCAAATAGCATGTTAACATACTTCTCCTCCCACAGAAACAGAATTCGCATGTATGTCTGTCTGTTTGGACAGTGATAGTTGAGTGTAAACCAGAATCCATCTCTGCTTCCACATCAAAGGAGCTAAATATGAGGCACCTCTGGAAAAGCACTCTGTAAGGTTTCCTGGGAGGTAGCAAATCAGTGGAAAAGGTTGGTGAAAAGAGAGGATTATCAGCCAACAAATCTGCAGATTTCCTTGGGAAGGCTAGTATAAATAAAGATTGTGAACTGGGATTTAAATAGTTGATTCTCATCTCAGTTTTATCTCTGTATTCCAAATATTAGATTAAAAATGCATGGCCCGATTGTCAAGCTGTAATAGAAGCATTGCAAACAATTTAATTATTTAGCAAAGGAGGGAGAAAAACGAATTATTAGACTGAAGTACTAATGGAAATTTTAACTACTAATAAATAAATATTTAACATCAAAGTTGGTTAGCGTTTGATAAGTAAACAATCCTACAATTAGAGTAATACAAAGCAAAAAAATTCCTTTGTTTACTCCTAAAGTTACAATTAAAAGTCTTTCAAGATTGCATGAACAAATTCTGGTGTTTCATTTTTGGTCTGAAGAAATTCTAGCAGTGACAAATTTTAAATGGATATACTGAGTAGGAATAAAGGTAGATGCACACAGCCAAGTGCAATGCTACATTGTTTAATTAAACAAACACCTCATTTTAGGATATGTGAATTCTCAGTAATAATTCTCTGTAGTCTGCTGCTGCTCTTTGGTTTCCCAGCCTGTGCTGTCTGTCCCGCTGCAATGACAACTGGTGCCCTGCTAGTCAAGCAGTGCTTTGCAGAGGTTAGAATTTTCCAGGTTTTATTTTGCATTCAGCTTCTTTCAAATGCTTAGCCTGCGCATGAATATAATGGGAGGGTCACAAAATACTGGGCTCTTCATTCACACCATTGGTGTTTAAATCCAAGATCGTGGCTTTGAAGCTCCATTGCCTGTTTCAGAAAATGCCCCACATTCAAAAGTAGTTCAGGAGCAAAGCTCCCTCGATTACACAAACGCAAACAGGAGCGGTGACTTTGGGGGAAGCTGTTACAATATGAATGGAATAATAGAATACTCCTTCAGCCAAAGGAAGAGAGAGAATGACTTGGCACCCGGCTGAGATGATGCAGCATTGCCAGTGTGGTTTCTTCAGACTACTGTAATGACATTGCCTGGCTGCCTCTCAGACCCCCTTTTAACAATTGGTTTAACCCTTTGACCAATTTCAACCAAACTCTGTGAAAGCTACTGCAAGTTTAGTGTGGACAGGGGCAAGGAGAACTGGAACACTTGCCCTTTGCAAGGGAGATGATGCTGTGTGAGCGTGGCAACTGGGCAGTCAGCGCATGCAAACCGGGGACAGACGTAGCATGGAGGAGAGCAAATACTGCTGCTTGCCTGACTCCTGCTCCGGGGATGTGGGGAGAGATGAGGGTGGTGTGTGGGGAAACAGAGTGTTGCAATTCAGCGGTCCTAAGGAGCACATGTAGAGCTGATCTGGAGTTACTGTGGTCAGAGTGGGCATGGGAAAGGGCAGCACTCACTAGGAAACCCGGATTCCTTCATTGTGCTGATCAGCAGATGACTTGCTTAATCCAATGGTTGGATTTTCAGCACACAGGTAACAAACCATATGTTTTATGGCTGTAGTCATTGAATTTACTGGTAGATCTGGAGCACACCTGCATTCTAGGCAGGCCCTCATCATATTGGACCTGTCTGGGGTGATGGGTGGTGGTAAATTGGAATACCTGATAAAAGATGTTTCGAGAAAAGCTGAGGGCTGCAGTGCTTTGAGAAAGGGCACTAGTGTGCGATGCAAACTTCAGCTCTTTTTTGAAGCCATATTCATTACTATGCTACAAGTGAACTTGGCAAGCAAGGGTTTGGAGTGCCTGCCTTGGCAGCTGGGAGCCCACAGCCAGGGTAAGCATACAGCCTCTTTACAATAGCTTTGCCACAGAAACAAAACCTGGAAAAACAGAGTGCTATGCTGCCAGGGAAGGGGACTGCTGAGGAACTGCGTAGGAGAACCCAGGACGGCTAGAATCTACATCCCATCAATGAGGTACCACAGGGATCCAAACGCAATGACATCTTGCAACCTACAACATCAGACTGGCTATTTATCTGGATGTTGGACGAGAGGGTAAAGTCCAGGAAGCATTTAGAGTCCTCTTTGGAAGGGGTGGGAAGAGCAGATCCCCTGTTTGCCCTTTCTCTGGTGCTTACCCCAGACTCAAGGTTGTCTTCAGCTCTGGTGGCTGTGCTTGCCTGGGCTTGGTGGGAGGCGTGGGGAGCCGGCTCTCCTGCAGCAGGCTCTGCCAGCCTCCTGACTTCTGGCTCTCGGGGATGTGTGCTTGCTGCGGGAGGTATGTGCAGAGCTGTCGAGAGCAGAAGCAGTGCAGGCAGCCCTGATCACATTCCTCCAACTCTGTTTCTCAGCAGGGTACTTATTCCAGGGCTGTATTTCCCCTTGATTGATTACCTCTGCCATTGTGGGGCTGACATCTTACACAGGACTCCTGCTTGGTCCCTCATCATGGGAGCATGAGGAATGATCATTCCCCAGCGACACCCATCGATAACAGTGAATAATAGCCGGGAAGGGAGGCAGACGATAGTAGGAACATGCTCAACAGAGGTGCTGTTATTCTTGGGTCAGGAGGCTTCTGCAGAGGAGGAGGAGAGCTTGGAGGGTGGATGGGGGTGTCCTGTCATTGCTGATGCTCTCTAGGGCTCAGCAGCTGAAGAGAAACATTGGCTAAGGATGGTCAAAGCTGGGAAGGAAAAAAAGTGAGGAGGGAAAGGGATGAAGTGAAAGGAGCTGGGAGCCACACTGGAGAGCATATAGACAGCTCGGTGACCTCTGGTGCACGAGGGATGAAGGAAACAGACTGTGATTGACTATGTGGACCATCTGGGTGACCATCTTCTGGATTTCAGCTGTCCTGGTAGGTGCTCAGAGCTACTTATTCCCAATTGCATGGAATCACATGTTGTCTGAGTAAGTGCACCTCTATCTCATGAAGTCGTGGTGTCTTTGTTTAAAAAAGTCTGTGTAGAAGCTGGGTTTTTTTTATTTTATTCTTGCTTCTGCTGCTTCCTGTGCTAACTGACAGTGGCCAGATAGCTAGATGCTGGATGCCTCAGTTTCCCCATCTACATAAAGACAGAAAGTTCCCCCATCTATTTAAAGACAGCTGTGTTACTAACCTGCTTTGGTAAACATAGCAGGTTCTGTGATGAAGGAGGAAAGATTTGATGCCATTTATAGAAGCTTTGCTGCTTTACACCAGCAAGCAATCCTCTAAGGGGGAATGCCCACCACTACAAATGCCTCCCTTGACTCAAGCTGAAGGAATACAAAGCGATGTTTGACCCATTAAGTTTGGTTTCTTCCTTTTAGCTTTATCACTTTACTGGGAATTTATGTGGCAGATTGTCACTGCTGAGCTCTGGCGCTCAGACCGGCTGGGAAGGACAGCTGAACCTGGGCTGTGATCTCCAGGTGCTGCTCACCTTATTCAGATTTTGAAAGCATATAAAATCAAGACTGAAATATGTCTAGCCTGGGTGTGAGAAGTTGGGAAAGGATCAAACTCTCAGCAAATGTAAAAAATCTATGTTTTGTTGCAACTAATGGAAAAATCAATCTATTTGTCCCAGCAGGGGATTTAGTTCACACACTGAGAAAACCTGAGCTCTGCCTAGACATTTTAATTGCAGACTGAATGCAGTCTGCAAACTTTTTTGTCTTTTAATCATCTTCCACAATGAAAATAGTGACTGTGATGGTTTTCTTGTCATTTTGGATTCTTATTCTTAGGTAATGCCTGAAGGACTCTGTAAATAGATGTCATTGCTCAGGGTGCCCCTGAAAGCATCTCCTTCTACTTGTTCTCTTTCTAATCCTTCAAAATATGTATTTTGATTTTGCCAGGCATCTTTTGTTCTCCTTTAAATCCTCCCATTAAACTAAAACCACTTACTTTCAAATTAATTGGCGGTGAATTCTGTGGCTACAAATATTGTTTATATTAAATAGTGTTTAGATCCATTCATTTCACATGTTAAAAACTGTAGTTGGCTGTTGCTATCAATACCACAAACTGCAGCTTGCTTTCTGCCCGTTCTGGACATGTAGTTATCACAACTATTTCTATTTGGAATGGTTTCGGTATCATATATTTTCTTTAAACAAAATACAAGGATGTCTTGACCCCTCAGAAAAAATCTGACAGCCTGTGAGCTGTTTCAGCGAACTGTTCAGGAAGAGATGAAGAAACAAGCACGTAGAGGATCTCATTTTCCTCCACAATTTCAAGGTGTGGGGGCAGGCTGTTTGCTCCCAGTTGTGGACGGCAAACACGAGGGCAACTGAGCACGGCTGGTAGCGGAGTGGGGTTCTCTGGCCGTGGCATGGGAAGCGGGATTCACGTCGCTGGGCAAACGGCCACGCTGGACCTGCGACGGCCCCGCTTGCACCCAGCCTGCCCCATTGGATGCCAGCGTCAGCAAAGACTGACCAAGGGACAGTGTGGAAAACAAGGTCTTTAAACCAGCACCCAGAGGCTCTCTGCTTTCTCTGGGTTTAAAATCCTGTTACCCACATGTCTATTGCCAGGCAGTGGTATTTATCTGATCAGAAGAATAGGGTGGACATCACTTTAGGGGTAAAACACTAATTGTAAGGCATTAACTACACCATATTCCTGCTTGAGCAACACATTTTATGCAAGAAAATAATGCCGCATTAGATCATCAGGGTCGTCTTCACAGCTGAATGTGCTAAAAGCGTGCACCCTCATTCTAGCTGTAAAGAAGTAACGCAGGCTTTAAATCTCTTTCCAAAAAAAAGCTTTCTTCGGAACTATGTTTCTTGAAAGAAAACAGTGCCCACAAGATGTATAGCCTTTTTTAAGATGAACAATTTTCCTGTTTCTGAGATTGTTACGAGTGTGATTGCTAGCATTTATTTTTACATATGTTCAGTATCAACTTGAACAACCCACATGCAGACCAGACCGGCTCTGTCGGCCACTTCAAATGCTCGGCACTAATGCTGTTTTTTACTGTATTTTCAAGCAACTTCTGGACAAAGATGCTACAGCAGAAGTATGTTGTAGGTCTTAACTGTCACATTTGTACTCGTGAACTCTGAAAATCTACTACGTTGCTTTACTATTGGTATTCACATAGAGAACAATAGAGAATGATAAATAATGCATGTTTAAAGAAGCTGTCAATATTTAGAAATTACCAAATTCAACCTTCAGCTAACAACTGAAACTACTAAATGCAATTACATTTCTTTAGACATGTTACTCCAGTCAGACTTTTCTATTTTTTTCAAAGATTAAATGGATTTTAAAAATCTATTTTTTTCAATATTACATGGATCAAAAATGCATTTAAATCTTGCATCAGAGGATAGTTTATTTCATCTGAATTCTTCACGTGTGATTCCAGAAAATTCATTACATTAGGCAAAACCAAATGGTTTTTAGTTTATTTATTTTGTGATGCACAAAGACAAAGGAGAAAGATTGTGAAGTTAAACACAACAGACCAATTAGATGAGGCATGATATGCCGCTGAAAAGATCAAACTTTGTTCAGAAATACAATACCCAGAATACTTACAGTCAAATTGAGTGGGAATATAGTCACTGATGTCTTTTAGGCTAAAACTTAATTGTAGAAAAGTAATAGTTCTCATTACAAGATTTTCAGTGATCATTCTTTCTCCTAAATCTAATCTAAAAGTGATCAGCAATGCTACAAGATTGATTAGGTTGAGTAGTAATATGATGCTGCCGGATTAACTTTTCCTACACAAAGTACATTAAAAAATCTATCATCTGATACTTTTCAAATAATACATCCTGATGACTTGCTTTTAATCTTTTAAGTATGTGTGTGCATATACCTATGCATATATATATATATATATATACAGATAAGTTCTAGAGTGGGAATTTATAAAGGTTTTTGGTTTTGTTTTAGTTTAGAGGAGGATTTTTTGTTTTGGTTTAGAGGAATTATCTAATTTGTTAATGGGAACCTGCTTATATTCAGTATTTTTCTTGTCAAAAATAATAGAAAATGGCAAAAACAGTAAAAGTACCTTTTTACTGCAAGACATAACAACTGGGACCTTGTCCTGCAAAGCATTTTGCAATAATTTTTAATATATGCAATTTGAATGCTTGGTAGCTGTTTTGTACATTCATTTTAGTCCAGTTACATGTAATATAAACTGCACATTTAATTGCTACATCAGGATTGAGTTAAGACTAACATTTCCACACTGCCTTGTGAAAAAGGAGGATGGGACAATATGGGAAGGTGAGAAAATGACCTTGGGAGAAACTGCTGTCTAGATTCTCACAAAAATCTGGGTGAGATTCTGCTTTCAGGTTGGCTCCTACAGCTTCCAGATCAGTAGCAGTGAAACAGACTTGGGTGGTCTGCGACCAGTGGATGTATTTGGATCACCTGTGCCCAGGAAAATGACCTGCCAGGTCTATGGTTTAACACTGGGCAAGTAATTAATTCTCTGTTGCTCTATGACAGTCCAGCAGTGTCATTGATGTTTCTGCAGTCTTGTGGAAGAGCATCCTGCTCACGTACTTAATTTAGCAGAATAACACATTCATTTTTCTCAGTAACAGTAATGTCAGCAAAAGGGAGAAGGCAGAAACTCAGTCTGTGCTTGCCTGCTGCTACTATAAAAAAGCAGACTTAATTAGGAAAATTGACTGTATTTCAAGGAAATTGACTGTATTCCAAGGAAATATTGCCCACAATCAGTTGATAGGGTTGCATGGGGAATGGGAGCATAAGAGGGGTAAATCCTGTCAAGGGGAAGTAAGTTTAAGAGGAAAAGTGATTCCACTGGTTTTAAAATTTGCAGATCAGAGCTGTCCCACCTGTCTGTGACCTTCTGAGTGTACTGAAAAAGGAGGAAGAAAACTGTGCTGAGACTCTCTCTTTGGAGGCAAAGAACAGGACGCCCGAAAACGATCTGCTCCTGAGCTCAGGTAAAGGCTGAATGAATGTGCACAATAAAAACTGCTCTCAAGTGAGCTGGGTGGCCTCAGTCAGACACCCCCACATTCCTTCCCATAGGAGTCATGGACCTTGTATGCATCTCTGATTTAGGAGCAGAAAACCAGGTAAGATCTGTTACAAGGCTCCAAGAGTGGGATTTTGACTTTACTGTGGCAGCAAGTGTCGTAGGAACCTTCAAACTCGGCTGCTCAACTGCAGTCCTCACAACTAGGGAGCACATCAGCAACAAAATCTTGCAAATTGCAGAGGATTTGGAATCCTTCTCATCTTGGACAAGGGTATTTTTATAATGTCAGCCCAGTAAGTGTAAATTTACATAACTATATTTGCCTTCAAAATCAATGAATACCAGCAGCCAACATTTAAATCACGTGGCCTGGAGGTCCTCGTTGCTTCCTCCTTGCTCTAACTTACTGTCACATAACAGAGCTCTTGCATTTCAGAGAGGATTTATCATCATAAGGAGTTTTTTGGCCTGGGAACGTCTTGTGGTACTGAGTCCTCATCATGTAGACAGCTTTCCTTTCTCAGCTGAGCAAGTGCATTCATGTGCAAAGGGTCTCAGTGTGATAACTGCAATTATTGAAGCTTGCCTATGAACTGTTAGCTCCCGCAGGCAGCAGCTGGGTCAGCATCTCACAGAGTACATTGCATGGAGGCAACAGATGTCACTATTTTTTGTGCGTGACCAGCCATCGCCACTAAGGATGGGTTTGTGTCATTCACAGCATCTGGCAGACTGAACTGTTTCTGGGTGCCTTTTGCAGACCATGTCATGTCAAGGTCCTCACTAGTGTGGGAAGCTTCCACAAGATGTGCATGTGCAGGGTGTCCTGCCCAGAGATAAGCTACCTGGTGGAGCAAGAGTTGAGGCTTTTTCTTAGTTTCAAAGACTTCTTCTCTAGCAGAGAGAGATGGAGACACAGAAGTGTTTCACTATGACCTGGCCCAAGGGCAGGACTCAGAGAGAAGATCTATTGCCTGGTTTCTTCAGATGCCTAGCATTTTTCTCTGTCTTTGTTTTATCCCTGTGAGCCTTGCAGACTGATGGGTGTGAGCACAGCTTCAGCATTTTGCCCATGGAGCAGTGGCAGGGTACCTGTATGGCAGGTTGCCACATACCCCAGAATACAGATCTGTCTCATCACATATAGAAGTTTGATGATATGAATAAATCAGTTTTGTTTCTTTCCTTCCCTATTGCCCTTCACTGAAGAGGAGGGTGGTTTGACAACCTATTTTTCTGCTTTGATCCCGTGACATGGCTCTAATGTTAAGCTCTGCATTTCCTCTGCACCAGAGCTCTGAAGAAGCAAACAAGTTAAACTTCACAGGACCACACAGGTGTGAATGAGCAATAGCATTAGCAGGCAGTACTGTTTTACAGATGGTCTCATTTTATCTCAGTCAGGTAATAGCTCTTCAGCAGAGACTTAATCTAGTTGTAAGTTGGATGCAAATCTTACAAATTCCCCTGAGGCCTTTTGTTACTGGAAATTTTTAAACAGGATAATTCTCCTCCCTGTGGCACTCTTCCCAAATCTACAGAGAGAGAAGTACAGGATTGTGTTAAATCTTTGAGAAAGTATTTCCAATGGCTGTCAAAATTGCCCTTGTAACTCTGCAAGTCAGGTCAAACAAGGCATACTGCTGTGGGCTCAGGGCTACCCACATAGGAGAAAGATTTAAGCTGAAAGTGGCCAGAGAGACTAAGCCCCTCTCTGACTCTGTAACTCTGCAAACACACCTTCTCCTGGCAGTGAAACTCCAGAAAAATAAACAGGGGTAAGATGCACATCTTTCCCCAGGTAATGGCTCCCAAAGCGAGAGCCCAGGAATTTCCTTCTGCTGGTCTTTTACTCAAGGAGGGTTTGTTACCTTGGTAAACATGGAGTACTGCTTTTATTCTGGGAAATAATGCATCTGAAAATACCTCCAGCCTTTGATTATCTGCACATCTGAAGTCCGTGTGCAGAAAATCCCATACAGGGATGTCAGTTTGAAGAAGAGAGAAACGAAGCTCTAGGGATTCAGTGGATGCCCTCAGTGGGTCATGCAGGGAGAGAGAAATGTGGCTCTGCAGGATGTAGATTGGCTTTCATACCCCATCCTTCCCGCATCTACCCCAGAAGCTTTGATTGGTGCAGGCAGGAAGAAAGGCAAAGCAGGAGACAAGCTTCCATGGTGCCGGTGCCGTCTCTGTGAAAATGGCACAAACACACACGATTAGTTGCTGGTGAATCAGGCACAAAGTACCTGAGCAGTAAGTGTTTCTTACCCTCCTGCAGTATAAGGAAAAAGGGACTCCGCTTTTGTGATACCGTTTGCTTGGAGAAGAGAGAAATGTTACATTAATGTAACTCAACTCCCGGTTATGCTCTTTCTTGTGCGTAAGCAAAGATGGGATAATTCTCTCAAATACAGGGAGCAGGGGAGAGAAGCTGCTGAAAGTCTGGGACCTCTGGTCATGGTGACACCGTGTATTGCTGCTGGGGGAACGCTCTGTTTGCTAATTGAGGGAGGTCCCAAAGAGCACAGGGATGTCAGGGAGGTGCTGCTGGGCTCTGCCTCCACCCAGGACACTCTTTAGCTAGGTAGGGGCAGGTAGCACCGGCTTTGCTCCCTGAGGAATGTCACCTGCAAGAGGAATGGCTCAGCTGGTTTTTATTTTCTCCTCCTGGGCAGAGACCATCCCAACATCATAATTTTGCCAGGTTTTTCTCTGCAGAGTCTGATTTGGGGGCTTTACACCAGTGGTGTTGGCATGAAGGTTCAATAACCCAAACAACACAGCATGGCTAGGCATACATATCACCCAAGGCAGTATTTCATTTGCCATTAAACTGTTGCTTTGAAGTAAATGGTTATCAAGTCCTATAAACATTGGCACAGAGAGGATACCACAGCTGAGGTGCCCTGGCTGTGAAAAGCTCTGTACTTCCAGGCACTAGGACTGTTGTGCAGGATGAAATCAATACATTTCTAGAAATGTAAATATTTTTGTTCGGCTAATGGAGGCTGGCCTTATAAAGCATGAGGCATTTGAAGAGAGTGCTCAGCACTTCCTCCCCTCCACTTCCAGTGAACGTATAGGGCATTCAGCACATGTCAGGACCTGCCAGGCATGGGGTGGTCCTGGCATGCTCCAGTGGCCTCTTTTTTCTGCTGTCATGTTACAAAACCCACAGAGAAGGCTTTGCTAAAACTGATGACAGTGAACGGAGGCAAAAGGAAAACACCCTGAATTATTTCAGCCTATGACTGGAGAAGAGCAAAATAAGAAAGGCCAGGATTGCAGTTTCTCTGTAGCACAAAGGGCATCAGCTGTAGGTCTTCTCTATCAATGCTTTGCACCGCAGGCCAAAATTCATTCATGCCAGCTTCTAGCACCTAATCAAAATGTCTAAGTTGAGGCCACCATCATGCTGTGCTCCACTGACCATCAGTTCCCCGATGCATCTCTACCAGCACTGCCAGAAGGCAACACAGCCAAGCCAAGGGCACAGCTGGAAAAGCCTCCCTCACAATCCTGTCCTTAAAATAAGCAGCCCTTGCACCTAACTGAGGGAAATGGGGTGAATCTGGGCAGTATCAGTCAGTCCCTGCAGGTGACAGAGGCCTCAGGTGGCAGGAGGTGCAGGGAAGGCAACTGGGCCACAGGCTCATGCTTGCAGAGAGCCCAGCAGGACTCCAACTTCAATGGCTGCTCTGAGATGGGTCCTCCAACAGAAAAGCTATTGAGACCTGCAGCCAAGCCCAGTGAGTGGTCTGTTGGCGTTATTCACTCCAGTACAGTCTTGGCATACTGAAAGAGATGAACAAGCAGAGGAGTATTTATGGTGATACAAGGATGACATTGATATTGTTCCTCTGTGCCCTTTACCCAGTATCATTCTGAAGCTGTTTAAACTCCTAGTCAAGTTGTATCTTTTTCTTGAGGGTGACTCAAAGTCACATTAGGGTGGCTCAAAATGGAAACTTTAGAAAGACTGAAAAGTGAGATACAAAATTCATATCTGGTTTCCTTCATTTTTCCAGGGCCATTCAATAGTTACCAGAAGAGAGATGGGTTAGCCAAGAGCCTGATGCAAAGTTCACAATGCCCCGAGTTGCTCTTTGTCTGGCTAGTAGAGACCAGTGGAGTCAAGGACCAGAATGGGATGGGCCTGGAGCTCGCTGGGACTGGTTTGAAGCAAGCAGGACCTGTTCTGTCCTGTCCAGGTCTTGACAGGTCTCATCAGGACTTGCTTTGTCTCATCCAGCTTGTTTTTCAGAGTACTGAGCATCTTTGTTCCCGCGGTCCTTGGGAGACCTTGCATGGTGCTTTGCTGCTTAGAGATGTTCCATAGTGTTTCATTGTTAGAAGTTTCATGGTGTTTTGTCACTGGGAGATGCTACATGATGTTTCTTTGGTGCTCCCTCAGGCAGATGTGCTGGAATGTGGGATAACATGAGCTGCTGGCCTTCCTCCGCTGTGGGACACACTGTCACTGCTCACTGCCCTGAATTCTTCCAGATGCTGACTGGGAAGAAAGGTAACACTAAAAATATGCTTTTCTTACCCAGGTGTTTTTTATTAAATATGTGATTTACAAAGATGCCACTGTCAGGTCTGAACTTGAAGTGAAATTGTGTCCCTGCTTCTTTTAAAGACCAGTGGTCACTTAGGAGCTCCATTTCCAATACTAAGCTAAACATGGGAAAGCCTGGAATCAAAGAACCAAGATGTTTTAAGTGTTTATTTTTCTTAGCCAGGTGGAGAATAGTGTAGGAAGTAAATGCTATCCTGAAAAGCAGTTTTGTAGCATAGTTTCCTAAGGGAAAGAGTTTTCTCCACTAAGGTTCTGCATTTATGTATTTTTGTCTTTCCTTCCCCTTCTAATAACTCCTAGAGCCAGTGGCTGATCTCAGCCAAGCTCAACAGGGACAAAACTTCACATAATGTTAAGTTCATACAAGTTTTGGCAAAACAGCCAGCCAAGTAGGGAGAAAAGATCCCCTCTTTCGCCTCCATCATGAGGAAATCTGCACTGAGATTCATCCCTTGGCTGTGACAGTCTCCACACAAGTGGCACAAAAAAGATGAGCTCAAGCAATATTTGTTGTCCTTTTTCTGGTATTTCTAAGATAGAAATTAAGTGAAATTTATTCCCAGTATGCTACAGTAACGTGAGCCATTAAGTAGGAGTTTCTGCCTGCTTTCTGTTCATTTCTACTTTTCAGCAATGCCCAAGAAATGTGCTTACATTTCTCTTTAGTGAGTTAATGATTCAAATCAGAAGAGGGTTTTGCATTCTTCAGTTATTGGACATGGATTAATGAGGTCCAGTACTTACAGAAAAGCAGACAGATTCATTTTATGGAGGGAGGAGTGGGAGACAAAGTATTAGATTGTCTAATAAAGATTAGATAAGTCAGAGGAGAAGCACTTAGTGCTTTTTAAATAAAATCAGACACAAACCATTCAGATTAAAATAAATACCGTGCTATTTTCTGTACACACAAACAGTAGCTGCCCATTGAATCCCATAATCTGGTTTAAAGACAGACGGTAAACTACACAAAGACACAGATCGCTGAAGAAATCATCTGTCTGGCATGCACTCGCAAATCTTTACATAGTGATACCGGCCCTTAAACGCATTAAATGAAATCCCTGCTGGTACAGCCACTAGAGGGAACTGCTCCCTGCCTCTGGCCTTCGTACCGGGGAGGAAAACAGGAATTTGTACATCCAAAGGTCATAATTAGATCTCAAATGTGCATTGCATTATCTTGGATATAGTCTAACAGCATTAAACTTTAGTTGCCCTTATAATCGAGAAGCTGAGAGCTGAATCACTTCTGATAAGCAATAATCAGAGTGACAGTGTTCAGCACAGAAACCCAAGACACAGTCCATTGGCATTTGCATCTTATTTTGGTCTCTGGATCTGGCATTTCAGGTCAAAGTCAGCAATAGTTTATTCTCCTTCTCATAGCCACATTCTTCTCTGATTTTATACTGCGGTTGGCTTGTGACTCATGCGTTTAATTACTGCTACAGTTGTTCCCCTGTTTTAAGCAATTTTGCAAAAGAAAAACAAAGATCTGTTTGCTTGAAAGAAAGGCAAACATTTTCTCTCCTCACCACTTACAAAGCAGATGGGCAGCCACAAATGCCAAAGACCCATACGTTAAGGGACACAGATAGCTCTGAGCTCTGACCAAACCCTGGTCTCGTGCTGTTGAGCTTTGTGCTGACATCTAGACTTGCATTTGCAGCCCAGACTGTCTGGCCCCTTCCCACGTAAAAGACCAAAGAAACAAAATAATCTGGAGCCAAGTAACATAACTGAAGTTCACATCCAGACCTGCATGTTATGTCTCAAACAAGAAACAAGGAAAGGTGTGATGACTGTGGGGATTCAGAGGCAGAGGAGAAGGCCACATCAGATGGCCCCAGTTCCATGGCCATCCCATTAACCAGTGTTCCCCCTTGCCTAGGCAACTCCCAAAGCCTCCCACGCACCAGTAAATACCAAGCATCGATCATTAGACAGACTGCAGACCCTGAGTCTGCTCCAAGTGGGGTATGCTGCAGTTTTCCCAGTGAGTGTGTCACCCATAAGCAAGTAGCATTGCTAAAACTTTGCTCACGTCTATCAATATAATACGGCCTGCATAATATCCTGTGCTTTGCATATAACACAATCGCATACACACACCAACACAGAAATTCACCTCTTCTTGTTTGATCTACTTTGACATTCTCAGGCAAAACCCAGTTACAGGCATATTTACAAGCACAACACTCTTCTCTGAGTTAAGTATGTGTGTCTTAATAAGCTGAAGTACAGAATTTGCCACCATACCACTCCCTTGCTGAGTGCCAAGGCAAGTTGGGGAGAACTGTTTGGGAGAGCTGTTTCTCTTCTGTTGTTGCTGCACTGCATCAGGCCATAGAAAACCTGGCTTAAAAAGCAAGCCTGGCCCTTTCAAAGACACTAAGCTGGAACAAGATGTTCATAAAAGCATCAGAATAACAGTTTGATACTGACACACCCAGAACTCTTCCCACTTGGAGGTCTCAGCATGTTTGCTGTGCCTTGCAGTTTTACAGAGGTGAGTTCAAATCAAGTGGAGACATGCTCTCAAGTCACCAGAATTAGCCCAGAGGTAGCAGAAGCCCTGACTCTGTCCTGACATTCCCAGCAGAGCTCCAAAGAGCACAAACCAGTGCCAAACACTGCTACCTATGCACCTCCCTCTGTTCCCTCAACACTGTGGGGATGTTTTGCAGGAACTGGATGCCCTACAGTCCCCACGGCCACATGTGTGGGCAAAAGTAGACTTTTATGGTGCCTTCTGGCAGGGCTTCTACTAAGAAGGGCTGCTGGTTTCAAGCCCTCTCTAAGTCCTTGCTAGTATTGCCATTACTGGAGGAAAGCCAGGATTTCACTCCATGTTTCTGAAGAGTGGCTCCTACCTGATAGATTAACATGATTAGGACAGTGGGTAGTGGTTTTACTTCTTTGTAAAAGTTTCTCTTCAGTGCATAACCTACATGCCTGCTAGGGTCATTTTCTTCCAGTGAGATTGTAAGGTGTGTAATGCAGGACTTCCCACTTCCACTTTAGCATCAAACGTGAATACGGACATGTTCAAACCTGTACTATTCTACTATATGCAACTTGCTGGGGATCCATTTCACTCAGCTTTAGGAGTCTAAAAGTCAGACATCCTACCAGAAATGGGTCAGACAAACTGCTCTCTGTGGATGTCTGTCTGATAATGAGATTAATTCTGCAAATGCCTCTTTTTCTCTGCTGACTAGAAAGACAGCCACAAGGGACACAGTTGAACTCAAGCATTTAGATTTCAGAAGTCTAACTTAAGTGAGGGGAATCCCATCCTAGCCTTTAATTTTTAAGTAAGCAAGGAAATCAACAGTGTAAGATAATGCCCAGACATGGCTGTGGGGACAAGCCTTTTGGTTTTCATTTCAACCTCACCAAAAATCTGTGACCATCTAAAGTTTTGTGTTCTCTTCAGACCATGACAAACCACAGTAAGGAGGTGGGAGCATTCAGGAAAGTATCAGATTTGCATAGAATATGAATCTGTGATTGAACAAGTCATGTGTTTGCTGATCCTGGAATACTGGCCAAGAAACACCAGATGTACCGAACAGTATTATTTATGTTGCAGTTAATAAAAACACATCCATCACAGTCATCCCTGAGAGGGCAAACAATATTATGACCCACACAAGTACACTGGGCAAGTATCAACATAATTAGCTCAGCTGCATTTCACCTCCAGCTATGCAGAGTGCACTGCCTGGGGGAAAATATTCTCTTTGTGCTTGGAGCAACCCTGCACATTGATGACTGACTCCCCAGGAGAACAAAGATACAACTGGAAATGTTCACACCTGGTTTTGTCTTTTTTTGTTGTTACCACACAGGTTTTGTCTACCGAAACTGTACAAGCAAGGGTTGGTCAGACCCATATCCAAGACCTGATATTGCTTGTGGCTACAACATCAATGACACAACAAACGAGGCGAGAGTGAGTCTGAGTGCCTGTAACCACAGATCCATTGCTTTGAGGCCCTGGGGGAGGAACACCTTAAGGAGAGACTGAATGATGTTATGATTTAACTCAGGTGGGGTTACTGTTACAGGTGGTTTTCAGCCTAAATGCTTCCTCCAAATGATCAGAATGGGTTTCTCGGGGTAAAGCTTCAGTAGCTGATTTTACAAGAAAATGTAGTTATTAAATAGGAGGAGACAAGACACATTTCTCTTGGTATGGGCTGATTTCTACCAGACAGTCAAAGGTTAAGGTGTGAATATATGTTCGTTCCCCTACAGCGTTCCTATTTCCTGACTCTGAAGACCATGTACACCATTGGATACTGCACCTCTCTCGTGACACTGACGATAGCCTTAGCGGTCCTGGTCTCTTTTAGGTGAGGAGAAGCATCTCTGGTTTGTGTTTGGCCAGGACTTCTGGTCATCTCAGCCGACACAGATCCTTCTGTTGGCTTTCCGGGCAAGTTAAAAATTGAAGTATTTCTGAAAACCTTCACAGAAATCAGTGACAAAAATGATCTCTGAGTCTTGTCTCCCAGAAAATGTTGGGGCTGCTCCCCATATTGTGCTCTCCTGTCCTTTCCAAAATGTAGCTGGATGTATTTTGCAGCCTGGTGTTTGCACCACCTCTCTGCTGACATCCTCCCATGACTTCAGTGTCCCTCGGGCAGAGTGTCTTTCCCCCTACTGTTCTTTTCCCCACCTGAGACTGTGGCTAACACTGTGCTCCAAGTGCTGCTGCACTGACTTCTGGGGAGGTGTTTCCGGTTTACAGAAGTGCCCTGACAGTCGGCTTATTTTCACACATCCATATAACCTGGAATTTGTACTTTGCTGCTTATTCAGTGAAATGAATTTTACTTACAGTAAGTGTGAGGGTGGCACCTCTGGGCAGAAGGAACCTCAACTAGTTTGCGAACTCATCTTCAGGCTGCACAGCCTCCAGACCCAGACTATGTGGAGATTTAATACAGAAAACATTGCAGGCACAAGTGCACTGTGCAGGCAAACCAAATAAATCCACCCAGGTGTGGATAAAAACCTTGGGTTCATGTTACTCCAGAGAGGAGGGAGGGAGATTAGACCAAGCATATTAGCGTGAAATCACAATTCTTGCGGCACCTTTCATCTTGGTTTAGTACCTGAGTGGAGCAGAGGTGACTTTAGCTTTTTAAGGTCTTCTGTACACTATCCCTCTTGGGAAATGCATTAGTCTTCCTTTCACAGACAGAAAAACAGCATTCTTAGTCTGTCAGTTTAGCATTAATAAGGATTGAAACCTGCTGTTCACAGTCACAAGCTACCCGCATTGGCTAGGAATGTAACTTCACAGGATCTTTCTCTCTTTTTGCAACAGAAGACTTCGCTGTACAAGGAACTACATCCACATGCACCTCTTCACGTCATTCATTTTGCGAGCCTCATCCAACTTCATCAAGGATGCCATCTTGTTTTCCTCTGAAGACATGAATTACTGTGGGGCATACACGGTAACTCTCAGCCTTCCAGCTTGCTCCACACCTCAGCTTCCCAGCAGGATCCCAGCAGTAGCTAGTATGCAGGGAAGGAAATCTCTGTCTCAGCTTTCCATTCAGCATGAGGAGTTATAGGAGAGGAAAGGTATGCCCTGTCCCTTCTCCATGGCTCGATCCTGCGTGTTCATTGTTCCTGGCTGAGATTTCCCTGTTTGGGGAGATTCTGTGGTGTGAGGACACAAAAGCAGCCCAGGCTGGAGCATACACACAGAAGCCCAGGTGTGGTTCCTCCTGACTATCAATGCCTTTACAAGTATTGGAGCAGAGGGCTTCCAGGTCAGTCTGAAGTAGACACCTGCATTCATCTTCTTGATTGCATTGACTTCATGGCCACAGAAGACACCAGGAGTTCAGCACATTGATCCAGAAATGCCTAAACATGGGTGTCTCAGGCTGTGAACACAGGATACGCAACCAGGGTGGAGATGCTTACATGGATTTTAGATCCTTGTAGGTGGGGCTGGCAGGAGAAGTATAAGAACACATTAAATGTTGCTGACTCATACTACAGTGTGAGACCCTGATAGTAAGATATGAGTGTGCACCCCAAGAGCCTGGAAAAGGAACCTCCCAAATTTTGAATTGGTTTTTTTCCTTTTTATTGGCAGCAAAATATCTTGAAAAGTGGTGGGGGCGGGGTGACCACTGCAGATGATGTTCAATGCTTTAAACCAAAAGATAAGAATTAGGGAGGGAAACAAAGAAACAAACAAAAGGCTTTTTTTTTTTCTTTTACCTCCCCAGTTTTGCTGGATGTTTGTTGCTGAACTTTTTGAGCAAATTTTAACTTGTCTTTATCGACCGCTTTTCTCAGGAAAAAAAAGACTGACAAATACATTCATATGCTTCTCTAAGGTAATATTAGTGCCATTGATGCTAATAAGGCAATGATAGTGAAACTCCTCTAAGTGAGACAGTAACCCAAACCCATGTGTCCATGACACATTTGGTTCTTGTTAGTGAGGCAGTCGATTAATGCATTTAAAAGTGCCAGTCGTGCTTTCTTGTCATGTGAATGCCTGTCTCAAGGCCACCCCTTTAGTCCCCTAATTGCCATAAAAATCTCTGTTTCCCAAGATTTATTTACAGCTTTCTCTTTGTTAGAAGGTAGATACAAACCCAGGCAGAAACTAATTGTCCTCTCTTTCCTCAGGCTGGGTGTAAGCTCACCATGGTCTTCTTCCAGTATTGCATCATGTCTAACTACAGCTGGCTTCTCGTGGAGGGACTGTATCTCCACACTCTCCTGGTTATTTCTTTCTTCTCAGAAAGGAAGTTCCTCTGGCAGTTCATCGCCCTCGGATGGGGTACTGGTTCTCCTTTCAGTAAGAATAACTGTGGGTTTGTTTTGCCTTTGGGATGGGCATGTGGAGCAGTAACTAGCTTTTCCAATTTCAGGTGCCCCAACGGTGTTTGTGGCTGCATGGGCAACTGCTAGGCAACTCCATGAAAATATTGGGTAAGCTGTGTGGAGGAGCAGAAGGTGGCATGCTGGGGGGGAGCACGCAGCCCCTGCGCAGGCTGCTCCATGGGGTCCTGCTCATTTCTAACCACTGGCAGCCAAGCAAACCAACCACCACCCTGCTATGCTACAAGCCTGGAGCCTAGTGTGGGTGGGAGTAGAGGTCCAGCTGAGCAACCTGAGAAAAAGCCTCCAATTTCATTTCAGCATTTTCAAGGATAGGAGGTAGCCTTCAAGTATGACCTCAGCCCATGATGTTCTCAGCATCTGTATTTGACTTTCTGGTCCGTGGAACTTTGTTCTTTTCTCTTTTCTCTTCTCCCTTCTAAAATTTTGAACAGTCATTGCATTTTAAGGGCAGGATATACTTTTGTCCAGCACAGGTAGACCATTTTCTGTCAGAAATGTTATACAGCTAAGTGAGAACAGGAAATTAATTTTGTAGAAGGGAATAGGGGCCTATCTGAAGTGCAAAGCAGACTAAACCTCTTGAAAAGACACCAGTGTTTTGTTAACTGACTGCACCTTCTCTTCTATTTTTACAGGTGTTGGGACATTAACACTAATGCCAATACCTGGTGGATCATTAGAGGCCCTGTAGTTTTGTCTATTTTTGTAAGTCTTTTCTGGGACAAGCAGATTCAAAGTGTATTTTCAAATATTGTGAAGTCAGAGATCATCTAGTCAACATGCTTTAGAAGTGTGTTAATGAACTGCTCTTAGACATGTGCCTGAACTGGTGTGACACATGAATTACTGCTTAAGCAACTTATACTCAGCAGGATTTAGTCAGTAACTAATGCCCCGAAGCTAAGTTCACAAGGAAAGCTAGACTGTCCTCCCAAGAAGCAAGAGCCTGAAGAAGATCAGGTTTCCACATCCTGTTGATTTCATATGAACTTGGCTGGCTTGTGGAAGCTTGTTTTGGACTGTTTCAAGGAAGGCTCCAGAGGAGAAACGAAGTGGCTGTACATTTCAGTACAATCGCCTTTGTGTCTCCCGGTCAATGCCCCTCTCAGCAAAGCCAAAACCAACTTGTCTTACATGACCATTAGCTTTTGTTTTCAGCAATGAAAGCAGCTCACAGGCTGCACGCACCATATGTTGGTGGACTGCAATTACACTATTATGGCATTGCTTACTGAAATAAGGCATAGGCATTGAAACTCAGCGTGAACTTGCCCAGTACAAGGCAGTATTGATGTCAAGAACAGTTTGGTATGTACAATACTCAGCACAAATGGTTTGAGCATTTGGTGGTGCTCAACTTCAGAGCCTTAGGTACCAAGGGGCTGGAGCTGCTTCTTGGGGATAGTTGTTCTGCTCAACGGAGATGCTCTGGGGCAGACCACTCCGCCGTGATCTATCTGAAGCCCTAGTAGAGAAACACGTGAACTGTTAGTTACTCTCAAGTAACCCGCTGACACTCCAAATGAGAACCCAAGGGTTGGTTGAGGTTTTTGTGTTGCCAGCAGGAGCCATTATGTTTGCAAAACACAAACTGCAGCATTTGGCACGCTCTCTTGGAAACTCAAGCAGCAGAGGTGGTGGGTTAAAGTTCTGCTCCCATTTACCACGGAGCAATCCTTCGCCCCCACAAGACAAGCAGAAGACCACACAAGTGATTCAGGCTCAGCTTAATAAGGCCACAGCATTTATTTTTCTTAACGAAACAACCCTTATGATCCAGGAGCCACTCAGCAATATTTAAATGACAAGGCGGCGCAGGCATTCCTGCAAGGCAAAAAGCACAATATTAATTTATCTTTTGACAGCCAGAACCCGCTATCCCCTTCCAAGTTTCCTCAAAATCCTGATCACATCTGGCTTAGTCATTTCACGCTCTGCCTCTTTACCTAAAAGAGGCTTTTCTCAAGCCCTGAGCCACAGACAAACAGCCAGACCTTCAGAATTCAGATCTAATCTCTTTATTCCTCACAGCTCAGTCTTTAGCAGTTCAAAGGGCAGAAAATCAACACCGATAAACTCCTTTGTGCTCCTAGGCCAGCATTCATGGCCGAGCTGCCGGCAATCCCTCCCTTCAGGCATCCCACCACCCTGCCGCAGCAGTTCTCAGCCACAAGTCCTGCTCAGCCTACACTGCTCATGCCTGGCCTAGTGGGTTAAACCCCCCAGAATCCCCAGCCCTGAACCTGCTTTTCCCCCCAGATATTTCAGTCTTTCCTTGGTGTTCCCCACCCCTAGCTCCTCCCAGCTCCACTCCTTTCCTCACCCTTTCCCAGCTCCCCAAACTTCCAGCCCTCTCCAGACACCCTCAGCGGCCCAGACCACGCAGCTCCAGTTGCTCCCTCTTCATCCAATAATTTAGGGAACCCAGGGACATCTTGGGTCTGTCCCATCTACAGTAGACCGCCTCCTCTTAGGGAAACCCACCACCTCAGAGCCCTGCTCCAACGCCCACCGGCACGGACAAGCCACCACGAGGAGGATACAGCCACCGCGAAGAGGAGGATGCACCGTTGCGATGGTGTTTCCAGGCAGAGGGAAGTGTTAAGGGCCTGCTGCCATGCAGGGTGTTGCAAAAGGGCTGCGGGTGTGGGTCGGCAGGCTGTGAGGGTGCAGGAGGAGTGCAGGGTGACGGTGATGTCGGGAGCCCCGATGCCAAGGGCAGATAAAACCGAGGTTGCTCCCTCATGCTCCATGCTGGGCGTGGGAGAGAGGCCTGCTCAGGAGAGAGGCCCGCTCAGGCTGGCTCTGCCTCCCCTGTGACTCCCACTCCTTGCCTGAGGGTCAAACGAGCAAAAACAGCTATTGCTTCACCTTTGCCCAAACTGAGCAGAAGATCAGCATTTCCATGTGAAACCCAGCCTTGGAGAGGGGGAAAATGCAAAAGGAAGAACTTCAGTGTTGACTCTCTCCTATCCCCACTTTTAACTACTTTGTCTCCATCATCCCAAACCACATTGTGTCTTTTGGCAGGGAACAAACGGCATTTGCAGTCCCAGTTAAAAAAAGGCAGCTCCAGTGCTGCCCCTTTCCCGGCATCCAAAGTGGGGCCAGACTGTGCAGGGGCTGTATGAACCCCACAGCCAGAAGGGATCCAACCAGTGTGCCTCCTCTCCCTGCCCTTTGATGATTTGCCCAAGTAATAAGCTCTAATTGTCCCCATAACTAAAGCTGCAGCAAACTGGTGGGGAAAGCAGTGAGCACCTAAGCCCAGGGTGGCCGGGCAGGCTGGAGAGGCAGGAACAGGGACTGGGATGGGGACAGGGATACAGGCAGGCCAGCCCCAGCCCCTCTATTCTGCCCAGTCAGCCAAAAGACCCCAAACTGTCTCTGCTGGTACCTGGCAGTACATTAAGTGGTTACTGGGCATTTCATTTTGTTGTTTGTTTTTTTTTTCTCATGTCCTTCCTTTTGTTTTTTTCAGATTAATTTCATTCTTTTTGTCAACATTTTAAGAATCTTGATGAGGAAGCTCAGCTCGCCTGAAGGACGGAACAGCGATTTCAACCAATACAAGTATGTCCCTTACACCACAACTATGCCACGTGAGCCCACTTGATCTCCTCTTGCTCCTTCTACACTGGCTTTCCCCTGTTTTCATTCTCAGGAGACTTGCGAAGTCAACACTCCTCCTCATCCCTCTGTTTGGGGTCCACTACATCATCTTTGCTTTTTTCCCTGAAGATGCAAGCAGTGGCACAATGGAAATTCAGCTGTTTTTTGAATTGGCTCTTGGATCATTCCAGGTAATATTTGACAAGCTATTATTTCTTTAAAATAAGAAAAAGAGGTATAACATGTAACTCCGTAACAGAGCAGAGTCCCAATGGCAAAACCAAGCTGTCTGATTTCCCTTGAGATGCCTTATCCCCATTCAAAAACTGAAATCACAGTTCTAATTCTGTGACCATGGTTCTTTTATCTTTTAGGGCTTTGTCGTGGCTGTGCTTTATTGTTTTCTTAATGGGGAGGTGAGTTTTGTGTATATAACATTCTTTTTTATTGCTCAAGCATGCCTCATTAATCAGTGGGATACATTCTCCAATGAATTACATGTTTTATCTGAGGGGTTTCTGCCCAGCTATCTAACGCCACTCGTGAAATACCTCCTGGACCTGGCAAACCTAAGTAATTGTATGCCAGATGCAAACTTCACCTCTCAACCACTGCAGCCCTTTTGTAAATCAGCATTATTACTGTCTGGGAACAGAGGGTGGGAGTACCACCCTGCACACGGTCACACTGACAATTAACTGGTTCTGATGTATGGTGCTATTATCTGTCATCCCATGGCTGTTTTCTTTGCTTGATCCTTGGGAGGGATTTTATCAAAAGCTGTATCCAGTCCAAATTTATTAGGACTCTAATAAGGTAAAGCTTTTGGAAGAGGGACTGTTTCCTTTGTAGTTGTATGATAACTTCCAGGCTTCTGGATTAGAACTTGCACTCTGAAATGATGCTGCTGGTAGAGGTGGGGGGAAACATTATCCAAACCTGGGAGATCCTGAGGTTGTTGGAAGGAAAAAAAAAAAAGGAATTAGCGCCTAAGTTTGGAAGAAAAAGTCACTTTGAAATGGAGGAAAGGTTTGAAATACTTTGACTAATCCTTTAATAGGGTTCAGAAAAAGTTGTTTTCAAAAGAAAGTCTTCATTTTTTTCACCTTAGAATGCCAAAATGTCTCATTTTTATAACTAAAATAAAAATCTTCGAAAAATCTAAACCAAACACTTATTGAGGCTGGCTAGAGTCTGTCAACAGTTTCACCTGCAATTAAAAACAGGTTACCAGAAAATTGTGTAGCTGCAACAACAGTATCACTAGAAGTGACAAGAAACAGGCCCTACCCTAACCCCTTAAACTGTGGGTTAAATAAATAAATCCAAACCTTGGCAAAGGTAACCCGCTCTCCTTTTCCTGTTATACTGCTCTCCGCAATGCAGGGCTCCAAGATAAACTAGCTGAACTAAGTATTTTGTGACCTTTCTACCTAGGTTCAGCTGGAGGTTCAGAGAAAATGGAGGCAGTGGCACTTAAGCAAACACTTGCGTCAGCATCTCAGCACCTCAGCGAGTAATGGAGGAAGTGGCTTAACTCAAGAGATGCAGATGGTGAGGTCGAGCCCACCAGAGCACAGGAGAGCAACCCTCCAAAGATCAAGCGTGCTTTAACACTGTACACCTGGAGGATACCTCCATGCTCAGATACACATGGTTAAGTCCCACAGACCATGCTGGGATTCTTTTGTATATGTAGCCGAAAGTGGGACTTGGCTGTAGATCAATGGTTCCTGAAGCACATCTGTTCATTTATATCCTGTGTAGCACCAGAGTTATTTTGCAAGGCAAAATGGGCCAAAACATTATGCTCTTCCTTGGGTTTCTGGCCACAGTCATTTGTGTTTCTTTCCACACCAATATTTTTCAGTTGCTATTTCTACCTTAAATGTGTCCTTTCATTTTCCATGTGGCTCTCCAACATGTTCCAGGCTAAGCCAGGCTGGTGAGTTTTAGATGTTCTCTATTTCTTCTGCTGTTGAAGCTGGGAGGACATTCAGTTTTGTACAGTGAAGGTTACAATCCATCCTTTAACACAGCCCATGGGTTTGAAATGCAAAATTAATTCATCCCTAAAATTTACCAGGATTCAAAGTCTTTCTGTTATGGTGGTGGATGATGGACACTGAAAACATAAAGCACAGCTAAGCCCCCGTTTCCTCTCTGACTGCATATCTGTTGCTCAGGTACGCTCCAGTGACAGGTTCAGACAGCTTTCTTCCTTTGCCTCTTCTAATAGTGGAGACCTTGGAAATAGCAGTGGTCCAATTTGGACCTTTGTATCTTTTTGAAATGGTAAAAAAGCTATTATAGCATATACCAAGTGTGGCCAAGAAAACTTCAGTGAGATGGCTCTTTCCTATTGTGTCTGTACCTCTGAGACTTGTCCAGCTAGTCTTTGAAGGGAATGCAAAGCCTATGAAAGCCCTTGAAGACATTTAAAACTCAATTGAACTCAACAGTACAGGCATCTTGTGAAAAACACCACCACAGTGGCTGGCAAAAAATCTCTTTAGAGTCTATGATCCCTCAGAGAGCTGAAATCTGCAAGACAGCACACACAAGACACATACACTGTCACGAGGCATATGAGCTTCTATTACAGCTTTATGTTCTTAAGGATAAAATTGTTAAGCAAATATCCCTAGTTTGAGTGGGAAAAGGATAAAATAATTAATCCAACAAATGCAATCAAACCTTCTACTTGATTTTGTATCTGCATTTCCCCCATTGGGGCAATTCTTGCCTGGTTTTCTTCAAGGGTAAAGATGACTGAAGAGAAAGCACTTCTCCTTATCACCTACAAGACATTGGCAAAACATGCATGGTATGTCAAATACTGACGGAGCAGCATTCCCCAACCCCTCTGCCAAAACTGCTCTAAGGAGCTCTTATTTGCACCAAACTGTCATGGTAGACTTCTGCCATTTACCAGAAGGCAAACATGCAGAGAAATTCAAAGGATGCTTTCAAAGTTAAATTACCTGTGCAGAAGCAGGATTTTGAGTGCTCTTAGCACTGTTTCAAACCCTGAGATTCAGGAAAGATGTCTTTTTTTCTCTGCCAGCGCTGACAGTTAGACTGCACAGCCTGTACCCTCCCTGGCGAAGCAGGTACTGCAGGCAGCACCGCCACTGAGGGCACCCAGGCCAGGTAGGGCACCTTGGCAAGAGGGAGGGTTTCCCCTTTGCTTCAGTCTCCCCGGTGAGGTTGGCTTTGCCTCCTGATGCAGGTGACCCACCAGCGGGAGAGTTTAACCTCTTTAAAACCAGGAAAAACAAAATCAAATATAAAGCGGTGAACAGGCAAGTGTTTCCAGGAATTAATTTTAAACTTACATTTTTGGAAACGGCAAGGTTTTGAGTCAACTTTATTCTTTAAAACTCAGCCAAAGAAGCAGGATCGGTCCTGTGACCAAGGGAGAAGTGAGAGCCCTTCCATGCACATTTGGGTGAAAGATCTCGCTTCTCGCTGCTTTACCCAAGCCAAGCAGAGCCTCCAGCCTTCTTGGGGGTTCACTCTGTCGCAGCACATTTAGCAAGTCAGATACTTCTGAAGAGATACAACCATTAGCCTAATTTTCTCTCTGGCCTACAAATAAGGCCAAGAAGAGTGAAACAACTTGTTATGTTCCCTGTCTGAGAATTAAACAATTATCAGTCAGGCCAAAGCAGCTGTTTGTTTCAAATGCAAGTGCTTTCTTCTGCCATAAATGAAGAAATATAGACTCGGAGATACAATAACATGTAATTAATTAGATCTGATGCAATTATTGGCTCTCCCACAAGCCAGTGTAAGAGCTCAGCCCTGCAGTGCGTAGTTAGGACCAGCACTGATGGCACAAGGTCAGGTGAGCCCAGGCTGAGCATGACACCTATTTGTACAGGAGAGTCTTGGTGAAACAGGGACAAACCACATGCCCCAAAGTAAAATGCTGCTGGTTTTTGCATTAAAAAACCAAACAGTTCTAGCATAAGTTACTGTTTGACATGGCCATTTTGATTTTATTTGACTTGCCAGAAATAACCAAAAAAGGGAAATATTCCCAGATTCTGTATTATAAGCTTGCTTCAGGCATCGAGCACTGTCCTGGTTTGTATGAAGAGCTAAGGCTCCATAAAAACCCTCAGATGTCAGCTGGCGTTTGGAACCCTTGGCTCTTTGGGAAGAGTGTGTCTACTCAGGCAGGTGCCAGAAGCAAGTGGCCCCAGGTGTTACAATGCTGTGACCTGGATGTAGAAAGCTGCTGCCAAACACCACCATAGTGGGATGAGTTCTCACCTTGCCCATCTTCTGCATAGGTGATGCAAAAGCACCCTTCCCTGCTGAGGATGTCTCTTGATTAACAATACTGAGGAATATTAAAGAAAAGAGCTACTTAGCTCCAGGAATGCTGACATGTTTATAAGCAGATGAAGAAGAATAGGGAAGTAAATCTCAGCAAGCAATGCAATAGTGGGACATGAAGGGGTGCAAGGCATGCAGACTCCAGCATCAGTGGCCTGAAACAGCTGACCCAGGGCTGAACACAAACTCCATATTCAGAGTTCATCAACTTCCCTTTCGCTCCTCCCTATTCAATGTAAAGCAGGTGTTTGTTATCAGTAAACAGGACTTGAGTACCATCTTTCAGACAAGTAGTTATCATTGTTCTGGGACACTGGTGACAGCCTCTGGCTATTCACTACAGGTACCCTGAGAGAAGCCAGTTGCAGCTCTGCGAGGCAGCAGTGCAGGCAGCAGCTCCAGCAGCCTGAACATCAGCTGTCTAAGACCTAAGGCTGAATTTAAGAGGAAGTGGTTAATGGATTTTTCTCTCCCAACACAGCAACAAGGAAGTTCCCAGCAAAACCTCGGAAGCAAAAAGCAGTATTGTTGTGCAGTGAATAATCACATTCTGTAATGCCTCACTGGGCATCAGGGGAGCTGAAATGAATCATTTCAGAAGGAGATGGTGCTGGTTCAGAGGGGTTGGATCTCCAAGAAGGTGAGAGGCCCCAGGAATCCAGTCAGCACCCCTTCCAGGACACCCCCGGGGCAGACCTTTCTTTCACCCAGAAAGGAGGCCCTTCTTACTTGTGCAAGCTGACCTGGGAGGTTTAGAAGATGGGCCATTCCCTGCTTACCATAGGCCCCAGCAGTGGGAAAGAGAAGGCAGGTGATGACTGTCATCCTCCTGTAATCCTCCTCCCCTGACTAACAAAACCAAGCAAAGCTCAACCCCCAGACCAGGCATCCCTCCCAGTACAGCTGATGAAGGTACTGTAGACTTAATCAAATTACCAGTAACAGCCCAGGATATCTCTCTAGCTAGCATGTCCAGTACTGTTATTTCCTTATTCTTATCCACAAGCAATGGTTTGTGCACAAGTTTCCAATTAAAGTTAGCAACTGAACAAGTCTAAACAGCTCGTTAACAAGAGGTGATGTTCATTACCCTGCTTTTAAGAGATATTAAACCATCTGAGACAGGCCAACAACCTCTCTCGTCAGAACGAACACCAGGTGCTAATTAAGTTAGTTGAGATCACAAACTAATTCAGTGGTGAAGCTGGAGATCTGTTTTCCTGACATTTAACTAAATCTGTTAGTACAGTGAGCTCAGAAAAAAAACTATGTAAATACATTCATACTCATATACCACTTCTGCAGGCCAAATAAGCAGAGCTGGGGAAAAGAGCAAGGATGCTTCAGACACAGGGTGCGGTGTGGGAAAAGGGAGGTGAAGGACGCAGGAAAGAGCTCTTTAGCTGGTAAACAGAGCACATGCAACAGCAGGAAATCATTAAGAGCCTACAAGGTTATCTCCAATTCCCACAAAGCAGCACAGCTGACTGCCCCTCTTGTTTTGCAAGACAAGAAAGCAGTGCCGGCTGCTTGGGTTGGTGTGGAAGGGTTGGAAGAGAAAGGAGAGGGGAGCATGCAGCAGCCTCAGCTGCCTCAGTCAGAGCTCGGCAAAGCACCAAGCAGTAGTTTCTTCATTGGTCTAGCTGGGTAAACACACACACAGAGTGGCATCTGGGAGATTATGTAAACACCACTCGTCCCCTTCGATCTGCACCCCATTATCTAAATATAAAAGAGAGAATTACAGTTATCTTATTTCAGAAAAATTTATTTAACAAACTTCAGGAATGTTGCTTGACACTTCCACAGGCTTCAGAAGATGAACAGTTACCCATTGCTGCACAGGTTGCCATTTATAAGGATGTCACCAAGACAATCAACCCTGTTTTGTAGTATTTAGCCATCAAAATGCATCTCCTCCCAGTGTACATCAAACAGTACTACACAAAGCCAGTTGGAAAAAAGAAAAGTTACTGCATTTTCCCTACCCCCAACAAAAGGCCTCTTCTTCAGAGCAGAGGGCATCCTAAGAATCATTCACAATTCCACCAAATCTCGGGTGAACTCAATGGCCAATTTCCCACTGCCTCCCTCTAACCTGAGTGGGAGGCACCAGCCTGAGACTCAGTCTGGCTTCGGCTGCCTTCCCCCAGGGAAGGGGCTGGGGGCACGGCTTTTCACTAATGTAAAAAGGAGTACATGCAGAATTGATTTCCAGTTTTGGATGTCACCAAGAAGGCACTCTGAAATTACACCCATGCTTCTAGACAAGCCATGGATACCCTCCACCTCGTGTAGAACTGTCCTGCCTGGCATAGGCACCACAACCGATTTATTCATTAGTTAAGGCACTCTTACCACCTGTTGACACCAAAATGCAACAGTTCACAACTGGACCTTGCAGACTCCCTCTGGGGTAAGTGGCTCTGCTAAAGTCAACAGCACTGTTCACACAAGCACCTGCACGTTCAGCCTGCTAGCATGCCTGCAACAGTGCAATTCAGCAAATCAAAAGCACCTTCACAAAGAGACACACAATCACAGTGCAGTTCTCCAGAGGCAGGTTAAGGGCATAAGTCCTTGTCCTTGAGAGCAGGTCAAGAAACCCTGACAGAGCCCCAAACATCGCAAGAGCTTCAGGAGCTGGCTGGGTAGCACAGCTCTGTGCATTCTCTCACCAAAAGACAGGGAGATTCACATGCAAAAGCACAACTGGCACTGTCCAGAGCAAGCCTGGTCTGAAACTGCATTACAGAACAGGCTTAGGAGTGTTGTCTTAAAAACTTATGGAAATCCAAGAAGGAATGGAGACTGTCCTCATGAAGGCAAGCGAGTCCGCAGGAGTATGTTCAGCAAGTGTGGATGTATACTCAGGCAGGATTTAAGATTCTTAGTTTTCAAAGTCAAAACTGTTTACTCATGGCTCGCCTACACAGCCTTCTCAGCCTTTGTGCTATGATGCTTTTGTTTCAGGTGGAAAATTGTGTCAAACTTGCTGCACAGGAAACGAAAACCTTGCTCAACAGTTATCAGACAAGTTAGAGATGAAACATGTAGAAACATTTGTCCTAAAACAAAAGTACAGGCAGCTTTACCAGCAGATACAAAGCAAACATTAAACCAGAAACCCTGACGTTTTTATCTGTGGGCAACCTAGTGCTGTACATTGGACAGATTTTGGCCAAGTCTTTGTATTTCCACCAGCTGTGACAGATTAGAGCTGCCCCATCAGCCCCTCCTTAGGCAATCATGGGCTGCTTCTCCTCCCAGGCCCACTGTTAATCAGGGGAAGAAAAGGACTTGGTCTGGTTAGGAGGATCTAGAGCTTTCTCCTCCCAGTAGAAATGCTACAGGAGACTCAGCTACAGGATGAGATGATTTCCCCTTGCAGGAAACCCTGACAACCAAAACACATCCCAGAAGGTGTGGTGGTCTCAGAACGGTCTGTCCAGCCACAACGCCCACCTAAAGCCCCTGCAGAGCTTGTCCCTCTTGCACCAAAGGGACTAACAAGAAACTGGGAAGAGCAATACCCCATTACAGTGAACTCTGCGAGGGCTGTGAGGGACCCAGTTTTGGGTGACCAATTGACATGTGTCCTACAGGGGTGACAGTGGGGAGAGGCCATGAGGACAGGAACATGCACTGCTGCTCGAAGAAGCCATCACAACCCTTCCTGCACACCTGCACCGCCCAAGGCCTGCCCTTGGCCCCAAGAAAGCTACAACTATCTCCCTGTGCCTGTCAAACGTCCCAGAAAAAAAAACACAAAGGACAGATGCAGGGAACATGCCAGCAGGAAACAAAACGGGTAACCAGATAAAGATCTGTGTGCCTTCTCTTTTCAAAGAGAAATGGAGAAGTGAGATCCATTGAAGATTTTCAATACTCCATGTCAGTGAGCATGGCCAGGAACAAAAATCATTTGTCCCAGAGTCAGAGCAAAGCCATGAGACACACTGAAGTTGTGCCACACTCCTCACAAGCTCCAGAGTACGGGGAAAAGCATAGCATCACCGAGGCCATAGCAGTACAGGTTTTGGGCAAGCCTCAAAACAGCCCATGTGTGTAGATCACAGTCTGCCACTCCTCTGAGTGTTTAACCGCACACCCTCTTCTTTAATCCACTCCTTCAGAAAACCACATTGTGGCAGCAACCAGTCCCAGTCTCTGCTTTGCTCGTGTTGCGCAGCCCTCCATGCTGACCAGTGGGTGGGTACGGCTTCTACAGGAATCAAGACTGACTCATCCTTCCCCTCCTTGCACACAATTTAAGACATGGTGTCCTTTTCAAACTTTATTAGGCTCCCTTTTTTCCAGTCTAATTGGCAAAGCTGATTACGCAAAGGTGGAGGTACACCCTTTGCTCCTAGATTTTGCCTGCCCTGTTCCTGGGGTGCGTGAGGCTGTTGATGTGAAGTCCGCTGATCCCGTTAAGGAAGAAGAGGAAGGCAGCGATGAACTCACACCAGTACGTCAGCGTGAAGCCCATGAAGGTGAGGTGATCCTTCACGAGGATGGAGAAGCTCAGAACCCCGGTGGCTGACAGCAAAAACGAGCAGAGGATGAGAATGGAGCCCATCGACCACTTCCGCCTCGCGTTGGCATCTTCACAGACTTGGGACACCATCAGCAGCTCCAGGCCGAATATGGCGACCACAACGGCAAAGGACACCATGCTTCTTATGGGAATCACCCCCACACTCAGCCCCTCCACCCTGGCCAGGCTGAGGTCGGTGACGCATTTCAGGACGCTGCCGTTGCTGAGGGTGCAGAAGTGCCACAGTCCGAAGAGCTGCCCCCTCGCGAAGAGCCAGCGGCCATCGCAGATGGAGATAGATGACAAGACCACCGCTATCGCCACGCACAAGATGATCAGGCTCCTGATGAGCGTCTCAAAGAAGGATTTCTGCGGTCTCCGGTGTGCCAGCAGCCTCTGCGCCTTAAAGGATAGTCGGGAGAGGAGAAAAACCCACCTGCGTTAACAGTGCTACTTAAGGGCAAAATGAAATCAGAGGGACAAAGCTGTGGGACTTCAGCATTTGAAAATATTTGCTCGTCCACATCCCACCCCTTCTCGCAGGGGAAGGCGACGCAGGCTGTACCCAGGAGAGAGGGAGGGTGGGTGGCTGGGTGAAGCTCTCCCGGTTCCCCGGCTGCACAGCCAGGGTCGAGGCCCGGGTTCGGGTTCACAAAGGCTCTGGGCTGAGCAGGATCCCTGCCCCACGGCCCCCCGCTCTGGCAGGGCCGTGGGAGGCCACCGGTCCCGGGGGGTGGGCACCCAGTTTGACCAGCACTGCTCTCCTGCCCTGTAGCCGGCCGGGCTCTTCTCCACTTGCCGGCGGCAGCAGCGCTCCGGACCCGGCTCCTCGCCCCGAGAGCGGCTCGGCTCGGCTTCCCCGGCACCACGGGGAGGGGGGAACGGTCTCCGGCTGCAGCCCCCGCGGACCCGCGTGGACAACGCACGCCCCCTCCCCACCGCAACTCTCCCCAGAGGGCTCAAGATTTACTTAAAAGCCACGCCAAGCCCCCCCCCCTCCCCGCCGCCCTCTCCAGCCCCGCAGAGAGCCAGGTGCGGCGGGGAGAGGGGCTGCAGCCCCCCGCGGCGGGGAGGGGAGAGCCAAGGGCCCGGGCGAGAGCTGCTGCCGGTCTGGTCCGGGGCGGAGGGGCCGGGAACGATCCTGCCGGCTGCGCCCCGCGGCTCCGGGGAGGGTCGGGGCGGCGGCGCAGCAGGGACAGGCCGAAGCGAAAGCCCCGCGGCGGGAGCAGGCAGCCACGTACCTGCGCCCCGATGGCGGTCATGCTGCCGGCAGCGCCGAAAGACGCGGGTGGGCTCCGGCCGCGGCTTTTTATGTCCCCGGAGGGTGGCGGGCAGCCCGCCCTCCCGCCACGCCCGCGGGGACGGGGCGACCTCCGGGCACCCCCCGCCCCGCGGCTGAGTCAGCAGCGCGGCCCCGACGGGCGGAGCCGGGCCGGGCCGAGCCGAGCCGGGCTGAGCCGAGCCGGGCTGAGACGCCCCGCTCCCGCCGGTACGGCCCCGGCATCGCGGCGCAGGGCTGTCCGCCGCCGGGGTAGGGCACACGACCGCCCTGGGAGAAGGTGTGGCGGGCGGCAGCCGTGTCCTCCCGCCTCGTCCCCTGCCGGTGTGCGTGCCTGGGTATCACCGGCTGCCGGCCGGAGAGCTCGGGGGTTTGTTTCCCCAGGTAGCGTTTCTGGCCCCGGTGCCGGGCCCTCGTGGGGCGGGGAACGAGCCCGAGAGCCGCTCGCCCACCCGCGGGGCCCTTCGGGCGGCGGGAATCGCACTTCAGCAGGAGCGGGTCGCGGAGGGGTCCCGTCCCCCCGCGCGGCTCCGGGAGCAGCTCCGGGGCTCGCAGGGCTGCCCACAGCGGCAGCCGCCCACGGAACCCAGCAACACTCCCGGCCCGGCCCGTCCCGTCCCGCCGCTGCCCGCGTGTCCGAAGCCGCTGGGACACGGGCTCTCTCCTCCGTGGCCGGCCTCTCACCTCGGGCTGCGTGCGCACCCTTATCTCACGCCCGTGTACTTAACCTTATGTCTCTCTGCCCGTACCGTCAGCAAAAACGCCTCTGCTCATAAAGTTTTATGCCCTTGCTCTTTCTCTCACTCGTGTTTTGCCTTCCTCTAATGAATTACTGATTGCTTTCCTTTATTTATTTATTTATTTTTGGTCTGAAACAGCTTGGGAAAAAAAGCCCAAGGAAGTTGGGTTTTGCTGTGTCATCAGAAACTCTTGTTTTACTGCCAAATTCTGATTTCGATTCCAGTGGAGAGGTCTGCAGAGACTCCACAGGGTCCAGTGGATGGACTCGCGGGTCGCTGTTCTGGGCCTCCCTCATACGTAGCTGGGCTCAGAATTCGACCATTCCCTTTCTAGCCAAAAGGAAGGAAGAAGGATCTCCTCCACCATGGGGTGGGTAGGAGTTAGCCTAACTTTACCTTTCTTCCAGCTTCCATTTCTGAACAAATCAGCCATCTATCTGGATGGTCTCATTATTTTAATATATCTGGATTGTCTCATTATTTTAATCTCTACACAGTTTACAAGGGCTTTCTGTGTTTCGTTTAAAAATACATACATATCTGCTATGATGTGGCTGGGGTTATTTTTTGTAACACTGTTTCTAGTAAGAATGAGTGTTCTGAGCAGTATGTTTACTTCGGTTTTCGTACTTCACATTTTAGTGATAAATTCTGACCTCTCTCTCTTCCTGCAAAATCTTTTAATTGTTTATCTTCAAAGTCGTATACATTATTAGATTATATTTCTATCAAACACTGAATTGGGATTTTCCAGTTTTGCAACACAGGGCAAGTTTTTTGCAAGGTCTGTTGTTAAAACGTCTTTTGTGGGTTTGTGGTCTGCAACATTTTTTGTTTTCTGAACATGTTATCCAAGCTAGCAAACTTGATGCTTGCTACATCCCTTTCATTTTAGGTTCATCATCTGATAGAATAGTTCTACGAACGTCCTGGGCTATTTATTCCATGCATTAAACAGCATTTCCATATTGCAGTGTTCAGACTGATCTCATCCATTTGCTGCTACACCCTTCCACTTCTAAGTTCCAAATTTAACCATATTTATGTATTTTTGGCTCAAAAAGCACAAGCAGGTCTTGTCTCATTTGCTGCATGAACTGAACAAATGCTGTTTGCATGTAACCGTGCTAAGCAAATGCAGGCTCGGGCCAGACAAAACACACTGACTCTTATCCGACAAAAACCTCACATGACTTACGCTTTCTGTAACATAGGTACAATCCTGCAAAGCACTAAGCAATTTGGCCCCCAATTAGCAAAATTATTAAGCATAGATCTGCCTTTAAAACATGAGTCATCCTTATGACTTTAGCAATTTAAGAAAAATAATTTTTAATAGTGAGGTGTACCCTGCTGAACAAGATAATTTTTTTTCTGTAAAAGCCTGTGGTAAAGCTCACATGAGTAAACATGTGCATAAAGAGCTTTGTAGAATGACAAACTTAAAGTGGTTGCTTTTGAAACCAAAACTGCTCCCTGTCATACTTGGATCCTTTAGTAGGTATACAGTTATCTGCCAAGCTGGTTCATTGAGAAAAAGGGTGGTTTGGGGTTGGTACTTTTGCTGCAAATAAAAAAACCTGCTTTAATATTTTGTATTTAATTTAGTTTTCCCAGATATAAACCAGAATTAAACTTGACCTGTAATTAATACCAGCACTGAATGGGTACTTTCAGATTCACTCTTTACTGAAGTCATCTAGAAGAGGACAATCGTAACAGTTGTGGAAACAGTCACTAACAGCTTATTAGCATTTTATTTCTGCTGTTGCTTGGCTGGAGATACCTTCTGGTAAAGATGTCTGCATTTATGAAGCCTGCAAGAACTGTGAACCTTTTTCAAATGGAAAAATGAGTTTATCTTCTTTGTCTCACAAGAAAACAAGCCAAATATATTCTCCATCTTAAATAACAGAATTACTTGAAAAAAGAGAAATTGTGGAAAAATGCCTTGAGATTATTATTTTGGAAAATCATATGAATACAGTTTTACAATAAAAAGAGCTCAGTGCTTTAAAAAAAGTGTTTTGTTTTGGTTTTTTTTGCCTGAAAAATACATTACCAACACAGTAAATGACCTTTAAAGAACTTCAGATATATTTTTGGTTCAGCTGTGTTGATGTACTTGGTACATTGCCAGTTTCATTACTTTGTTTAGAAAGTCCCTTTTCTCTATTGTTTAAGTGGGTACTTCACATCCTATCCCTGGAGAGAAAGTTTTCAGGGAAATGTGTTCATAAATAATGGAAATTACCAGAGACTGTTGTAAAACGTGGAAATAGTTTCATCCATTTAATTTAAAACTGTAAGAATTTAACACTGAAGAATCTGTTCCAGCTTTTTTCCTGCAGAAGCCCAGAGAAGGTTCAGGGCTGAAGTCTGAGAGTCACCAGGGGCTCAGGGAATGGTTACCCAATGAAGTATTTCACTTCGAGGTGACACAGAACACAAGTGACTGAGTCACCACCCCTCTGGGTTCATCTAATTTCCAAGTTGATTACTTCTGTAAATGCATTTGCCTGCTGAATAAAAGTCCTTCTGATCATGTCTTTAATACCTGGCATAGCAGCTGATGTGGCTAGGCATTTGAACTCTCATTTTTGTCACATCCCCATTTCAAGGTGTCTTTCCAGACAGAAGTTGACCTGATCTTGGAGACAAACAGATTTTTCAGTATCTTGCAGACTGAGACTCTGGGAGACATCCAAGGCCCATATCAGGGACAAAATGGGGTTTTTTGTATCTTTCCCCAAAAGTGAGCATGTAGAAGAAGGAAGATGCTAGCTGTCTTGTGTCACTGTTCTTTTGCAGTTGTGGTTTCTTTTATTTTTTTCTTGTTTGGTTTTTTTTTTTTTTTTTCTGGCAGTAGATTGAAAATCCAAGTTGAAGAAGCTGCATTCAGCTCAGGCTGGGCTGACACAGAACTTCTGGAATGGGGCAAGAAGTCAGCAAGTTGCTGGCAAGCTGCTCAAGACCAGCAGCTTCTGGTAACACAGGCGCAGTCATCCTCAGTGAGTAGTACCCCGGGCAGCATATGTAACATTAGGGGTTTTGGGCTGTACCAAGGCCCACAGAGCTTGGACCAGCACCTTATTACAACTACTTTAGCTCATGGTTTTCCTCCCATCGCTGCAAGTTACTGCAGCCAAGCGGACAGCCTTGTCCTAGCACAGAACTGAGATGCAGTTAAGCACATGAAGAGGAGAAAGATCCTGGGCCAGATGGTTTCACCCTGCCTCCTGCCTGGACATCTTGCCGGGGCTGTTGGAAGGCAGACGATGCTCACCCAGCCAGGGTGCTACCATGTCTCCCTGCAGCCCAAGGCTCTCCCACACACTGCTGGACGTGCTCAAGAGACCTGGGCCACTGGACATGGCAATGATACCCACAGCCGATGTCTGGGATCCTATTGTTCATCCGAATCGAATGGTACCTGTTAAGGCACTCAAAGCTGGGTTAGAAACATGCTGGTAAGATGCCAGTTCATTGCAGTGACTTTACCCCCCACCCCAATTAGCTCTAGGAATAAGGAGAGACTTTAAGCAGAAGGACAAGCTTAAAGAAATACATTTGTATCCCAGAAAGACCTGTTTTTTACCTTCTGATCAATTTCTGAACCTACCCTCAGCATCACATTGCAGACAACCAGCACTGGGTGTTCGCTTGTTCTGCTTTGGATTCAGCCCTTTTCAGGGACCTCTGGCAATAGTTACATTGGCTTAGGACATACCTCAGAGTATTTGCATCTGTCCATTGTGACAAATTGATGCTTTGAAATAGACATTCAATACAGAAAATAAAACTTTAGCCCTTTTAGCACTACTAGAAAAATTTGCACCCATATTTCAATACTGCATAAGCTGGGGGAAATAATATTATTCAGTTTCTCAGCTGTCATGTTTCTTCTCAGTAAAGACTAAGATAAATGCAGCTAAATGCTCAGATTTAAAAATATCAAGTACCTTAAAACTGGTGAGCTCACCTTTCAGATTCAGAACTTACTCAAACAAGCAGTGTTTGTTAGGAGGAGATGGCATACCACTATCAGCCTTTCAGAGAACACGGTACAAGTCAGTGCCTCCCACACTTTGAAGAAAAACAAGGTGTCTGTCTCCCTGCCTGTGTTAGCCAAGTAATGCAATTTTTCTTTCTTTCCAGGGTGTGCAATCACCTGCCCAAGGCAATCTGGGCTTGCAAACAGAACAAGCTCCTGGCTTAGAACAGACTGGGCAGAGACATCGTATAACATCCCAGTGTGCCAGGGCTTTGGGGTCTTTAACATAACTATAAAGAGCATCTCATTGCAGTGGCAGTAGAGCTAAAGTTATCCCTGCTAACATAAGGATTGGAAGGGATTCGTTGAGCCACTGATTCCCCTTCCAGAGAATTTTTCGTATCACCTCTCTCATAGGCTCAACAAGCTCCAGGACTTTTGACCAGCTCTTCCTCCCCAGAACCACGCTCGTTAATGATACTGTATTTTTGAATGGCTTCTCCATCAGTTTAGATAGTCTAAAGTATAGGAAGGCTTTCAAACATTAGAGGCAAGACATACTGAAGGATTTTGAGAACAGCTCCGTACATCTTCAGGTACTCTTGAGTAGCAAAGGATTGCTCCAAAACTGCACTGGATGGCAGGATGGTTATAAGAGGCAAATCAGCTCTAATGAACATTAAGAGTGCCAGACCTTGAAGAATAAATGTATGTGTACTGGGGCTAACCAAAAATCCAGTAGCCACAGGTGGAAATAGGAATGGTAGTTAAAAGACCACTGCAGCCAACCTCCACATGAATTCTCTATTCTAGAATAACACAACCAAACTGTGTTTAACTTTCACAAACCTGCTGGTTCTAGAGGAAATACAAGCTCATTCTATAGAGGATGAAGACAGACTCACACCTAGAATGGATTCATGTTATTTGCACTTTAAATGAGCAGCTGAAGATTGGCTAATTTCTAGATCAGTTATCTGAGTCTGAAGATACTTCATATACTTGTGGGTAGGGGAAAACAAGCAACTCAGATTCTATCTTTTGTTCTATTCTATCAACTTTTATACTTCTATTACTGTGACTCTCACTCAAGTGTGTTATGTCTATGTAGTATAAACTTGTCTTACCTCTGAGCAGCTTTGACAACTTGGAAGACTGCATAACTCTGAGTGACAGCTGTGGTACTTAGAAACCTATCCAAGCCAAAATACATTTTCTTTTGTCTCTCCCAATTTATAATCAACCCCACCAATCCCACAAGACAGCTCAGATGCCCAGTCACCCCAAAGTGGTATTGCCCAATAGTGTTTGCTCTGAACACTCAGGGGGCAGAGCAAATATTTTAAAACGGCAGCAAATACAATTGCCATTTATTTTCAGCCATATCATCAGGGTCAAGTAAGTTCAAAGGTTAGAATACTTGCATTGTGAAACAAGATCACTCCAGATGAGGATTGAAGAATTTTGACAGAAAGATAGCTGCACACTGCAGTCAGTCTCAGAGTGCTTTTTCATCAAACGCAAAACTCCACAGGGCTGAAAAAACTGTTATGGGCCTTAAGTAGTACACCAATGCTGATTTGTTAAATCTGTGCTAGGAGTATTGCACCTTCATCATGTTTGGTAAGAGCAAGTAAAACCCACAAGAAAAAAACCCCAAGGAAAACAACATCCCCTTTACAGCTTATCTCTAATTGCACTGGGTGCCAATCAACTAGTTTCTCTGTGCAAGAGCTAATACTAGAAGCGTGATAGAAGGAACACTGTCTTATCACACATGCAAGTTAACATTTATTATTGCCATATCCAAAGTCCAGATTCCGTCCCTGCTCACTCTGCGGACTCAGCAAACCAGACTTGAGTGCATGTGTGCCAGCTGGCCTATGACCTCCTGCGTGTTGGGCTTGTTTCAGCGCACGTCTTTTCCCCTTCGCAAGCACTGCGAGGATCAGGATGTTGCTGGCCTTTCTTTGATCTAATACAGAGGAAATAGCAGCAACTCCCTGAGCGGGTATCAGAACAATCCCCTGTTTTTACAGCACTGCCCAGCCATCAAAAGCATCTGTTCCTCCATCAGGAGTACCTTTTTACAGACAGAGCAATGGTTCTGAAGTTATATTTTGGTTCGAGGCTTGCTGCTTCTGTTTCAAATCTCAAGGCTGTATATCTGAATGGTTGTCTATTTTTACTGCTTTATTAGTTTAATAAAAGCAATTACCTCTACCTACAAATCTGTTTGTAGATGTCCTTAAACCACCATTGCCCTAGCATCACTACTGCCAAAATGTTATTTATGCAATCCAGGAGTCTCGTACTCCACACCAGCAAGCACTATGCAGTCAGTAAGTCAGCAACATTTTCAGACAGCCCAACATCCCATGAATTTACAGACATTCATCCTGCTGCAACAGCCAGCCCCTCAGCTCAGTTCAGTCTTTTTCGACACTCCCCTGGCAGTGGTATTACCCACAGTTAATGGCTGTGAAGCCAGCTTGTCCATTGCTGCTTCTCACCACAAACACTGCGCACAGGCATCAGTACCTTTGTTTCTGCCTTAGTGCCTTTTGTAGTCTCTTACTGCAGAGCTCTTACTTCTACAACTTGAATTTTTCAGCTTACTCCCGAGATGCGCAGTTGATTGCCAAAGGGTAGACTCATTGCCAAAGGGCAAGCTAAATATTAAGACCACTGATGTTACTTTCTTAAGGAAAGCGAAGCTGCAAGCGGGAAGGTGGTATTACTATGGTAAAAACAGAGTACACACATGACAACATCCAAGGTAGAGTTCTCAGTCACTTGTATAAACTGGCAAATAGCATTATTTGCAAGTACAAGGCAACATATAAAAGCCTGGCCAAGACCAAGTCCTCTGTGGGATAAGCACTGTGTACACAGCAATGTTTTCCTAATACCAGATAGGCATGTAAAATGAGAGCAGCACTGTAACAATCAGTTAAGTCTCACAGGGGAAAAAAAAGCCAAATGAGGACTAGGATATAGAACTTACTACTCCCAGCCCACTCTTTAGACAGAATCCAATTCCATTGCTTTAGCAGTCAAAAATTCTGAAAGCACCTGTTTTGACAGAAAGCATGTTAGCAAAGCACTGCATGCTCACAGCGCATCAGCTTCCACCAAAGAGCAGAAGTGGAAGCATTTGCCAGTATGAGCTACATTCTGCTACAGGTCAGCAGAATCCTCAAAGGATAACCAGCTTCACAAAATACAGCTGTGAAGATGGAGCTAGCTGTGGAATTTAGGGCTGGCAAAGAGCTAAAAACATCTCTTACGCTGAAGATCTGCTCTTACCCCTTTTTTTGCAAGGTGAATGTAATTAATCTCAAATAACTAACAGAGAATACAAGGGGAGGTAAAAAGCCCCAAATGTTTGTATTACTTACCCCGAAGAACAAGAATAAACAACCTTCTTCCTTATGAGAATGAGGAACAAACCCTTTATCCTAACACATTTTAAAGGCTGAACAAGTAGCTCCATGAGCATTTCCCATTAAAAGTAGCAAAGGGGGAAGTTAAAATTTTTGAAAGCACGTGAGGTAAAGTTATCTCCGTGTCTTACTGATACAAGATGTTTTTCTGATATTTTTCTGAACATAATGGTCATGATATTCTTTGCCCAATTATTTGCCGACTGGTAGTAGATAAGGGTTCTGTATGCTGCATGGTATAAAAGATACTGAAAGAAAAACAGGTATTTTGGGTGGCCTTGCAGTGTCTGGAGAACTGCCTCATTAAGGTAGACATAGATAATAGAGGCACTAACAAGCATTCTTTAGGATAAGATGTATCAAAACATGTAGAAGATACACTGCACAGAATCATCTGAGTAGGGTCAAACAGTGGACAAGTGAGGAAGACTACGGAAGACCACCAGAGACCTTGAGTACACCTGCATGAAGGACATTTACTTATGATAATGAGTTCCCAGAAAGTTAATGAATATGTAAGATTATCCTCAGAAATGTAATGAATATGCATATAGAACTTGCATATAAACGATGCAATTAACCTGATCAGGTGCACACAATATGAGGAGAAATCCTCTATGTGCCCAGCGCTGCAATAAAGGATACCTGCTTAACAGTCTTCCGACTATTGAGTCCTGATTTCAGCTTTTCACAGCATCATTACCAGTAGCATAAGAAAATACAAGTTAAATAATAGACACAGCAAAACCTGTGTAACTTAGTACAGAACTAGGTACTTACCTAGACAGACATGTAATGATAGGTTTCATCCTTATGCATTTCTATAAATCAGTTGTTTATCTGAAGACCATTTGATTTGAAGTCCTCACCTGTTCAGATGCTAACCAGTACAGTGGGAATTAGAATGCTTATTCCCATATAAGGTTAGGACTTCATTCTCACATGCTCTCTGCTGGAATAGTTCAATGTCACATTTTAAAAGCAAAGTCTCCTTTTCCAGCAACAGACTACATGAGGCAGACCAAACCAGGTAAAATCCTACTAGAGATGGTCACAACTGTGGGTTTTGTAATAAACCTTTTGCTGATGATTACTGTAAGTCTCCCCATTTGAACAGCCTTGTCAGTGTGAAGCCAGCCTATACTTTATTCACTCCTCACTGTAGACTCAGTACACTGCAAGACCAGTACTCTGTATTTACAGCAGTACACAGTGCCAAAGGCATCAACAACTCTGTTGCCTGCAGAACCTTTTCTTTCACAGGGAAGGCTTTGTGTTCAGCTGCTGAGTATCTGCCTCCTCTCCAGAAGCCTAACATTGCTGTTGGGGAGTAACATCTCCAAGAAAGATGATGTGGCAATTGTTGACTAAGTCTGAGAACCCCAGGCAACAAATATCAAGCACCTTGTTCTTAGTATACACAGCACAAGACCTAGCCTTTTCACGATAATCTTTTAAGTGCTCCAGTTTTGTGGGTTGCCACTCATCTACGTGATGAAGGAGGCAAAGCAGAATCAAACATCACCAGACCGGTTTGAACACAAGTCCACATGTCACAAAACACAGATTACTGAGCCCCCTCTAGTGGCACAACGACTGGAGAGGTTGGCTCGTGCCTTCTACAAAGAAGTGTTTGACACTTGCAACACAGCAATGAAGGGATGAGCTCAGAACATTCTGTAAGGGATGACCATCACAACAGCTAAAGTACCAAATGCACTTTAATGAGTTCCAGATTTTGTTCCCAGAAGGAATTTATAATGTGTCAGTACATTAGGCAGGTACGCAACTTCCCCTGAACTACAACAGGCATGAGGAGAACCGACTATAACACAGTAGGTATTTAAAGTTATTCTCAGAAACGAGTTTTCCACAGTATTAGAAATAAGGCATGTTTCAGATGTGCAAGTGGCTGCTATATTCAGTCTTCAGATGCCATATTTGCCCTTTAGTTCTTCCACTTTTGCTACGTAAGCTTTCATTGCATCTTCTTTGGACATTCCTAAAGGACAGAACACAGGAAGCAGTCAGATATCCTTCACAGATTAGGAAACCTTTTGCATGCAATTCACAGTTCCTTGCTATAGCATGTAGCAGCATGCCACCAAAGAGCAGAAAAGATAAGAAGGTCACTTGGCTGTGAATCTAATATTAAAGTTTTAAACAAATGTGTTCAGCAATCACAAGAAAGCAGTGTTTTGAAGCAGTTACATTTGTATAGACAGCAACTAAATAGTGTGTATTAGTTCTATTAATTCCATTCACAATTATTACAGGAAAGTTTTTCAATCAACTTAGACTGCACTTAGATGTAGTGTTGGCTCCTTAAAACACCATAAAAAAAACCATTTTCATAGATTAGACTGCCTGTTTGGCTCATCATTTAGAGCCAAGAGTCCAGTTGCATCTTCCAGTTAGGAAAGCTTTAGAATAAACACAACTGGCAGGAGAGCTCAGTCTCTAGGGTACTAGGCTGGGAGCTGGAAAACAGGGATTTAGGTTTCTGCTGCAGCTACATTTCTCCGTTGTGCAACATCCCGGGCCAGCTGGGCATTTTGCACCTTCATTCCCTTTCACACAGGCTACATGTTTCAGGATTACTTCTGCCTTGCAGAGGTAATCAAAAGTAAGTTTGCCATCACAGCATTCTGAACTTCTAGAACCTGTAAGGCAACACTTTTATTTCTTGCTGAACCACATACGCTTTTCTGACTAGTTTGCTTGTGGTTTTATTTATTAATTTTTATTTTTTAAGCAGATACTTACCTTTCAATGCATTCCAGGCATCCCACTTTGCTTTGCCTTTGAAGTCCAGCATACCAGGGCGGTCTGACAGAGCAAGATAAGCAGCAGAATTAGCTTTTGTGGTCTGGGTGTAGGTAATACCTACTCCTTTCCTGAAGGCTATTTAGCTCTTAACTACGATAAGATACAATGGTTCATCTTTGCAGCTATTACTTACTAACCTGCAGTCAGGAGATCACCTCAAAAGAGCATCTTGGAATACTATCGGTGGCAACAGAGCTATAGTCTGTCAAGTTCCCTTAAGATAGCAGCATTTGAGCAAAAGAGCACCAGTGTGATGTGGTTTTATTGTACTTCCTGAAGAGACTGCTCTCGCATGACAGCTATCTAACTAAAGAACATCAGCTCTAAAATAAAGCAGAAATGCCCTAATGCCCATTACACACAGATGCTTGAAAACAAAAGCTAGTATCATGCAGCTTGGAACTCATTATCCTCAAGTTAATCATAAGTTTCTAACATATAGCTCTTCATTTGTTCTGTCATCTAGGGGGTATAAGCTCTGAATTTTAACTCACTTCATTGCAGGCCACACTGTGGCCAAATAGTGAAGAGATGAATGAGTTACAGATGTGTACATGGTTATTCTTCACATAAAGTCCCCTCTGTGTTTTTACTTCCTCTCTGCCTCCTTAAAGACAATGCTTAGGATTAACAAATGGAACTGGACAGTAGCCTGTACATTGGCCAAAAAAATACCCTTGCGCTGCTCACATGGTAACGTGACCTGCAGAGCTAGTTGGCAGCTCCACTTCTCTCTGACAAAAACCCTATTAGCTTACTCTTACACAGACTGCTTTTCTAGCCAACTCATGTTGGCTACTGCTTCACAAGAATGCAGCAACTTACAGAAATGTTGGTACATTAAGAGCTCTAGAGCACCATTTTGCCTTGGCAAACATTAGTAATGCTAAGGTCCAGCCACCCACACCAAAAGGATCATATCTTAAAATCAAAGTCAGGTCTTTTCTCCCTCCATGCTGCCCATCTTGGGAAATTGAGACTGCAAGCACCCACACTTACCATTTCCTGTACACTTCACTACCAGCTTTTAATTCAGTCAACACCCAATAAACTTCACCAGCAACTGGGTCAGGAGGCCAGCACTCCAAACAAATGACCTTTTTCCTTTCTAATTCTAGTTACTCAAATGTTACGCAAGGTCAACAGAGACAGGCTTCATTCTCATTATTATTCTAGTTATTCCTAGGCTGAAGTAGCAAGACACATTTTGCATAGCATGCCTACAGAGGTATTTCTGCCACAGTCCTTCTGAGATGTGATACTTAATTGCAGCTCCTATAAAACTTTTCTCCTGTTCTTCTGTTTTGGCTTTCCAATACTATTTTTAGCAGCTGGTCCGGCTTAAAGAAACTGCCACCCTCAAGTACTGCAATTTCACACTTGCATAGTTTGCCTTGCTGTTTAAGCCTGTCCAGCTGAGAAGCGTTTGTATTAAAGCAGCATCCCTTGGCCTAGGCAACTCCTTACTGAGAGAGATCTCCAAAAATCCCAAACCCAATACTTGCGCAAAGGATTATCAAACCACTGCTAGGTTAATCTAAAAACCACAAGTCGCAGGTTTACGCCTGCCTGCACAGAAACCCTCGCCGAGCTGCTACCGAGTCACTTTTGCTGAACCGCGGGATGGCCGAAGTGAAAGATGTCCGCCCCCCCCCCGCCAGGGCCGCCGGCTCCGCCTCGGGCCGCCACCTACCCGTGTTCACGTCGCCCACCGTGGCCTGTTTGTAGTGGCTATAGACATCCAGCATCTCCTGGTCTGTCGGTTGGGACTTGAGCTGCTTCACCTCCTCGGCGGCCTTCTGGAACGCGGCCTACACGGGGAAAGGCCCCACGGCGGGGCGGCCGTGAGCTGCCGCCGCCAAGCAGGAGGGAGAGAGAAAGGTACCCGCCGGTTCCCCACAGCCGCCCCCCCCCAGCCAGCACAGCCCGTACCTCAGACATGGCGACAAAGGCGGCGCGATCGCGACTCCCAGCGTCTGCCGCGCCACCCCCGCCGCTCGGCCGCTTCACCCCCTCGCCAGAGCGTTCGCTGACCAATCCCAGCGCCACGGGCAACACGGCGCCAATCAGAGGCCTGCTGGGGGCGGGGAGAAGCCAGGCGAAGGGCCAATGCGGAGGCGGCGCGGGATGGGCGGGCTTCGAGGGGGGAGCGCGACGCTCGGTAGGATGAGGGGTGAGCCCGGGCATTGCCCGACGGGAGGGATTCAGGGGCGGGGCCTCCGGAGGCGCGAGGAGGGGCGGGGACAGTGCACATCGCAGCCAATCCTTCGGTGCGGTGGGTGGCACCGGAGGGATGTGATTGGTGGGGCTGTGTGAGGCGGGGCGAGGAAGAGAGACCCGGAAGTGCCGGAGGGGCGGCCGGTAGTAAGACGAAGGGTCGTTAATGGTCACTTTCAGGCGGGACGGGGGGTGCTAGGGCTGAAGGGAGGACGCTCAGTCTCGACAAGATGCGCTGGGGGGGCGATGCTCCGCTACAGGCCCCGGTGCTGTTGCCGGCGGGCGGGAACTGGGCAGGCCCGGGGGAGGTTCCTCCTCACAAGAATCTGCCATGTTGTCCATGAGGTGGTGATGGGAGGTACCTGCTCCCAGCCCTAGGTGGGATCGGTCTGTTGGGTCTGTACAGTAAATGTGAAAACAGGCGGTTTCCAGTTGTCTGTGCTCCTAAGTCTTTATTCCTACAATGTGCTTACACGCTGCTCAGGAGAAAGTGAATTGAATGCTGTCCCCCTTTTCTTTACTCTGTATTATGCCCCCTGGATCCTGACCCCATGTGGAATTGCATCAAGAAAACATCTGTCGACACTGTTTAATATAAACCTAGTTATTTTCAGATGCAGAGGACTATGCTTTTCTTGATTAGCATCCTTTTATTTGTGCATCACAGTTTATTTACAATGAAAATGGAATTAGAGCTCTGGGAATTATTAACCAGGGGGATGTAAAAGCAAGTTGCCTTGTGATGTGGAAGATCTGTGTCCCCATTCTGCAGAAAGTATTTGAAGAAAATATTGCTAGTTTGCTTTGCCAGGATACAGCTAGGACAAACAGAGCAAAGACTAGGAGGTACCTGGATACCTGCATGACAGTGGGGTGCTTAAATAATTTCTCCCCACAGCAAAAATGGAGGAAAAAAAAGACACAAAAAAAAGAACATAAAGGGATAAATAGGGAAGAGAATCCCTTGCAGAACTGGAAGTGGTGACTGAAATGGCTGCTAAGGGATAAGAGATACAGAGGTCATGCTGTGCCCCTGACTGATGTTGCAACACTTAGACTGCAGTCTGTGCTCATTGCTGCAGCAGTCACGGCAGTTCGTCGTGTGACCATAAAGCAAGGTTGTTGAGGAATACCCAGCACCAAAAATAGAGAAGTTTTCTGATGTAGGAAAGAGCTCAGTTTCCTGTGGAGAGAAAGAACCCAATGGAGCAATGCCTGTGCTTGTTTGAACAGGAGCTCAGGTTGATAGGGCACTTTTGTTGAAAGTTCTGCTCTCTGTTAAAGTAGTAGAAGACCTGTAGAGCTATTCTAGAGACCTACTATTATAAACTAAATTAAACCCCTTAATTATGCAGTAGTATACCAGGAGAATTACTTGCATGTGTACATGGGGGAGGTTTTTCCACTTCCTGTAGAGAGGTGAAAATAAGTGTTGTGTAAGAGCTTAGGCATTTTTCAGGGTATTATGCTCTCTACAACATAAGTATATTAAAAAAGGTTTTGGTTTTCTTCATGTTAGTACATTCTTTTAGAGCACAACGTTACTCATCCAGCAGGTAAAGTCTTCAGTCACTTGAAACCCAAACAACATACTGTATTTATTCATAACATTTTTGTGTCTTTTAATGTGGAGTCTGGTGCTGTAGTACACAGCACAGGTACAAATACTGGATTATTTGGTGTGCAGTATCAATAATATCCTAGGCAGGCCTGTTTGTGTTGAGATCCTGTTACTGCTTCTGTAGAAATAATATGCATGAAGTCCTGAAAGACATAATGCTATTGAATTTCTCACCATGTTTTAATCTTTGAATGAGGCCCACCTGCACCTTGTTTTATAGCTGTGCTTGTACACAGAGGAATGGCAATAATTCCTCCCTAATGTTTTCCAGGTTACTCAGAATTAATTCTCATGTCAGCAGAAGGCTCAACCATCACTGTCCGTCTTGTTCGCTCTTTTGAACACCGGAACTTCAGACCTGTGGTGTATCATGGAGTTAATCTGGATCAGACAGTAAAGCAGTTCATTAATTTTGTGCGGAAGGGTAAGGGGTGGTTGTCTTACTCATTCATTTCAGTCCCATGTGTTGCTGTGTCTGCACAAGAAAGTGGAGGGCAGCAAATGAATGGGAATTCTGCAGCTTTGGTAGAGATGCCAGATTTGTGTTTGCATCTTCTGTGTGCTCTCCTCCTTTGGAGGAGAGGTCTGGAGTTAATAAGAGCTTCCATGGTCAGTGTGCCATGCCTAAATTTGGATAGACTGCCCCCCCTGCCTACACCCCCATGTTTAGTCAAAAAGACAAGGGCATTGCTGCATTTAGTTCAGTGCTTCAGGCTCCTTGAGTGGTGCTGTCAGGCAGCTATTCATAAATTAAGAGGAGTAAATTAATAGAATTTAGAGAGCCTTTGATCCTTAGGAACTACACCAATATGTGGAATGTGGGAACGTAAGTCTGTTTGCTATTTGTGAGAAGAGAGGATCTTGAAAAATTGTTTTTGACACTGTGAGATCTCACTGTGCATGTTTGCTTCTGAGTTTCTCTATCCATCTTGAGCTTTGTGGTGCAGATGTACTCATCTATGGGTTTTATGTTTTAGAAGCCTGGTTGAAAGTGGCAGTGTATCTATAAGTTAGTTAATGTAGACCAGCCCACGCAGAAACTCAGTAGTTAGGGTGTTATCCTAATCTTGCAGGTGTATTTCTACACACCTGAATGGAGACATTCAAAGGGTGCAGAACAATATAACTTGATTTTTTTGCGTGAAGTCAGCTTAAACAAGTCTTGAGCTGTTACAGCTGATAACATTTGAGCAACTCCTAGGACATTGCCCTGGGCCTCACAGCTGTATTGTGTTTTCAGCAGCTTCCATATTTCTAGACATTGATAGGCATGGCAAGATCCTAGGATGCCTTTAGAAAACTACAAGCACTTTCAGAATGTATGGTACAGCTGCTGGTATGAAGAATAAAATAAAAAACAATGCTAAGAAACTTGCTTTTGGTGCGTGCAATATTGCAACTCACTGCTATTTGAGACAAAGCTAGTGTTGTGAACAAGACTTTTTGGAATCTCATTCCACAGATGGATAGTGCTGTTTCTGGTCCAAAAGCCATGTTCCTTCTTTTACTGTAGTCTGTTTTGAAGGGGCAGTTTGTTATAACTTGTTAAACTACTGATGAAATTACAGTTTCAGCCTCCTTGCTGCCAAACATCCCACAGGTGGCTGGGCTTCCCAAGGCCCTGGTTAAATCCCTGGGTGTCACTGGGAGCACTGGCACCAGGGAAAGTGTTAGTGTTCTTGCAGTTGCTTATGGGCTGTGTCCTGCATGGGAGTAAAGAGTGCATTTTCTACAGTTTGGCTTCCTTCTTGTGGCTGGTTTACTGAACGTGAAGCATGGCTGGGTTTACTGAACGATTCAGTTATGAATGACAGTTGTCAGCTGTTTGTATAAGGTAGAGAGAGATGCTGTGCAAACCATTGACAGGATGTTCCTGGCAGATTTCTGAAGGATCAGACTCCTGTGATCATATCCTAATTGCATTGACTCACTGTCCTCATGGGTCATTTTGTTCAGTCGGACTTCATGCTCAAGTGAAGTTAATCAGATACAGAGTAACTACAGAATCTGAGCCAAAGATTGTGGTTTAGTATTTTATGCTCAAACAAGTCTTCTGTGTTGCAGATTTATTTTGATGTAAAGGATGCCCAGGGTGCATACGTTGCATAATAATGGAAAATAAAATATTGGAAATAAAAAAAAGACAACTTTGTTTTAACTTGGTGTTTTTATTTTAATAGATGTGTCTTCCAGAACAGGACTTCCCCCTCCTTTTAAAAATTACAAGTATGGTAAGTGTTGTTTTTTTTCCCTTGTTTTAATTCCTGTAAAATGCAGACATAATATTTTATACCAGTTTTTATACAATTTAGAAGATAACTAAATTAGGACTGTAGGACACTTATGCTGGTGGCAGTGCCTGCCTACATTCGCAACTCTTGGGGTTTTGCCACTGGGATCATGTCTACAGAATTTGACCATTATTTTGAAGTTCTGTATTAATCTTTGAATCAGGCTGCATGTTATACGTTATTTGCTAATTGGTACTGATGATTTTTGGTATTAATTTTTTATTACTTTTATAAGTGCCTTTTAACTCTGGTTTTACTCTAGTGAGCAGCTGGTGCTCTCAGATGCTTTGAAATTGTAGTTCTGTATGTGCTTATGGGTTTCAGTATCTATTTACTAATTGTGAAGTCAGAAAGGATGGTGAAGTGGGAGCTGAAGGCAGGAAGCAGAAAATGCTGAAGACTTACATACTTAAATAATTTACACGATATAAGAGAAGCACAGGAACTTTGCCTGAAGTAGATATGAAAGCTCTTAAACACAAGCTGATGGAATGAAATAGCCTGGTGTGAAATTTAGGCTGACTTTATCCTCTAATGTAAAGCTATGTGTATATTTCCTTTTTGTGAAGATTGGCATGAACATGTGCAATTCATCTGTTTGGGACAAAATATACATTCAAAATAGATTAATTACTTGCTTTCTTGGAGTTTGCTAACTCAGATATTAGTAACATATCTTTTCCTAAACTTGGCAATTCTGAAAGTTCCCTTGGAATTTTGCTGCAAGTGGTCTTCTGTCTCCCATGTTCTTGGAGTTGATAAACTCCTTCCTCTACAGTGGTTCAAAGAATTGCATGAGGAACCTACTTAATGCATGTGAATGGCAATAGACTCTATTTGCCTATTTAAAAAAAAAAAAAAAGCCAAGCATTTCATTCTGTGTTCTTGCTGATGGTGAAACAGATAGTGTAAAATGAAAGCAGAAAAAGAGTTAGGGATTAAGGTTTATGATAGGTTAGTGGCAAGGACTTGAATGTTACTATTATTTTTAATATATTACTTAAGGTCTTAAAGTCTAGGTAACTGTAAGTTTGAATTTGGAGGTGCCCTTCCTCACTCTAGTATCTGTGGCTTTGGCTAGATGAGGAAGTCCTATCTAGAACTGCTGCTATCAGTTGTATTCCTGGTGCTGCCTATCCCTGTTGCTAGTTCTTTCATCACTTAAAGCATCAATTTATTTTTTCCCAAGGTGTATGTTGTGGTTGAGCACCTGATTGTGCTGTGTAGGACTGAGCATAATGTGGGTGAAAAACATTGCAGAACTTTAAAACCTGTTACACCAGTTAGTGGGGGCGTACTTTTAGGGGGGTGGTGTTAGCTGCGTGGAAATTTTCACACGGAAAAATCAAAGCCAAGTTCCTCACCTTCCCCTCAGGCTGTGAATCATCCAGGTTCATGTTTTTGTCATCTCTTTTGTGCTCTACTGTCTTTCTTGTACTTTGGTGATGAAAGGCCAGTGATACTTCTGCATGAATAGTGCTAGTAAGAGTCAGATTTTTCCTTCTGCTTTGTTTGGTGGTGCCAGAAATCTCAATTGGACCTGGTTGTCTCTCACCTTGCCTGTTTCAGCTTCCTTCTCTCCAGAATTAAGTGCCACTTTGTTCTCTCAACATCATATATAATGCCATCACGTATTTTTACTTGGCTTGGTGCTCTAACTTGCATCTCAAAATTTATAACTTCCATTTTCTCTTCATTTCTTTGTACACATCATTCTTGTCCTTGGTGTAGAACTCCTCTCAGTCAATATTCTCATCTTCCTACCCTATCATCGCCATCTTTTCACTGATGATTGGAGCCTGGGTACCAACTTCTCTTATAAGCTGCTTCTCAATTCCACCTTCCCCTGAATGTGGAGCAATATGGTAGATACTTCACGGAATCAGACTTAGAAAGTGATTTCTTACCTATTGTCACAGAAGATCTATTACCAGAAAAGGAAAGATAAAAATTTGGGTATATGGGTATATATATTATATATATATATATATATTATGGGTATATGATTGAGTGGGACTAAATGGGGATGAAATAGCAAAGGCTATTGAGAGGACATAAGGCTTTAAGTAGGATGAGAAGAGTCTGCAGTTTTGTCTCTGTAACAGAGTTAGAGAAGGCATTTAATAGCTCAGATGAAGACATGGTAAACTGCCGGATGCCAGGGGTGGAGCTGTGAACAAGTAAAATTGAGACAATAGTTCAGAGAGTACCTGGGCAAAGACTAGAGAAAAGGGAATATGAAAAGTAGATGGAGAAGCTTAAAACTAGCAGGCAGAGGCTGGATTGTATTTGCTGTAGTAGAAAGGTTTCATGATAGCAGTGTGTTGTTACTGTGATTGCTTGGTCTTTTTGCAATGCTTCTATGCAGGATGGAGCCTGGTAATTGCAATTTAATATGCGTTTTGCTTCTAATACTGCAATTATTGCAACATGCTAAGGCTGCCTTATCAGTGACCTCTGTGGTAGGAATACAGAGTCGGTTTTACCTTATGTAATGTTTTAAATAAAATATTCAAAGTGGGCCAGAGTGGTATGGAAGCAAACTTCTGAACAGGAATGTGATCTCTGTTATTTTAAACATCTGAATACTTGCTCTTGGTAGTTTGAAAGTTGTTTAACTTGTATTTAACTTTCTTGCATCCTTCTCTTGCCAGACTATTTCAACACATAGTATTCAGTTGCATAAAACCAAACAGCAAATGAGCAGGCAAGAACTGTTTTTTTGCTTCTTTGCTGGGAAGGGATTGATGTATTACACTGAGTTTGTTCAAACATAGGGGCTTTGGAGTTTGAATTTTTTTTTTTTAGCACTGCATGGGCATCTTCTGACTTCCATTCCCTCTGAATCTTTGCACTCATCTGGTTTCTTTAGTGACCACATTATTTTCCCATTTTTCCCTTCTGTTAACAAAGCCCTGCCCACGTTGCCAAGGAAAAGTGGTATTTCTTTTTTGTATAGCATAACTTCTTAAAGCACTACACTGCACAAACGTATCAGAGGTAGATATTATTGAAGAGGGTATAGTATTAAAACGAGAAGAGGCTGTACATGTTCATGGAAAGCGGATTTGCTTAACAAAATTTCTACTGTGTGTGCTGCCTTCACAAGAAGGAAAATTTCAAGCAATGATCTGAAGTGTTCAGGTTACTGTGTCTTAATCACTTGCTGCCTATTCAACTTATGCACTGTTAACCACTGCAGTTAGTTAAGTGGTGTTTGTCCTGCCCCAATTGCATGTGTAAAGCCTGTGAGGTTAAAACACCCTATCTGGCGTTTAAATTTATGTGTTTTGACCGGCAATTGGGATGGTCATTAGTTAGTTACTGTAATTCAGCCAGCAGATGGAAGCCCAATAGGATATGGTACCTTAATGTTGGATTTACTGGTTTAAGACTGTGGCTGCAGGACTGGGAAATTAAGATGTTTTCTCCTCTTTTAGGTTGAATACACAAAATTGTTAATAGTCAAAGATTTTGACCCTTACCACTCTGTTTGTCTCTCTTTCCCCAAGTACAACTTTCAGTGTTACCTGCCTAGTAAGCCTTATTTTAGGAGAACATTGTATTTTCTTAAGCCTTATTTTAGGAAAACATTATATTTTCTTTCAGATACAATGAAGATTATTCACCAAGCACACAAATCTAAGGTATGATTATTAGCTGTATTCTTCCCCTTTTACATGCTTTAATGCAGGCAGATCTCTGCACTGTCAGACAAGACTGGGGCAGAGACAGTCCATAAATTCTTATTCTTTGTATTCTGGTTCTGTGATTTGTAGACTGGTGAACTTGTAGTGAGTTTGGAAGATGACGACAAACTGATTTTGAAAGAAGACAGTATGCTGAAAGCAGCTGGAGTAGGTAGGAGTGCATTTGTATTGACTGAAGGTGCTGTTCATTGTGGTTGTCATTAAACTGATAACTGGCTGATTATGTTTGGATAGCCTGCTGAAAAGTAAATGCTATTCCTGATGCTCTTTACACTACTTGATAATTATTCAGGGAAGAAGTGGGGATAATGTACATTCAAATCATTGGACTGAGGGCAGCAGGTATCTGCACTCCAAATGTTCAGAATGCAAATTGTGTTTTTTAGAGGGTATGCTTATAATTCTGCTGAGAGTAATTTTAAATGATTGACAGATAGGTTATTAGTACCGTGTCTGCTTAGTCTTATCAGTAACATTTAAACTGATGTTTTGGTTAGAAATGTAAGTAGTGGAACCAGCATGGAATAATGAAATAAGATTAGATTTGTTTAATGTGCAGCATATAGTGTCTGATAGCCAGATTGCCCAGGAAAGCTCAAACAGTATCATTTAGAGAATGTGCTGAACATAGCAGAGAGTTGAAACTTGACCTGATTTCTCACATTTTGACAGGGGACTACATATAGGGCATGTCTTTTGGTAATAATGTAAAGAAATGTCTGTCATGATAAAATTGATGGTCCCTGGATGTCCTTTGGGCTTCTCATAAATGTGGCTGAATGACTTTGTGGCAGCAGGGTACTTAAGGGATGTAGTTGCATTCCACCTTGATATGGACATTTGCTCATTTGAATCTGATTTGCCTATCTGGAACGCATAACTGCCTGTGCTCTAAGTGCAGGGGTGTCGCAGAGAAAGCTCCCTCCTGTTCCTGATGCCCTCTGATTGCTCCCCAGCTAGTGACTGGGATTTCTTTCTCATAGGTTTCTTAGCTCTTTTGTTTCCTGCCATTTATTTTCTGGTTCTAAGTGACTTGGAATGTCTGTTTCATGTTTTTCTCTGGGGTACACTGCAACTGGCCTCAGTATACCTTTCCTAAAGGTCTTTGGGTGTTTCTGTAATATGAATGATAGTTATTCTCTGGCTGTTTGTACTAAACCAGGTCTTTTTATCTGGAGGGGAAAAAAAAGGTTCCTCAGGAAGGAGGATTATTTGCACTCAAGTCTTAGGGATTTGCAATTTAGCAGAAGATTCATTTAAGCATGATTTTTATCTACCTAAGGCGTAAGAGGCAATGCAGTTCAGGAGAGGGGCTGATGACAGTGCCAAATGTTGAATTAGAACCAACATTGTCCAGAGCTGCCTTCTTTCAAAAAGGTATTGATAAATATTTGTATATATTATCCATCTTTGAAAATAGGTTTGTAGCTACAGCAGTGAAACAGTTGGATGTGATCTCGAAAAAGGTGTGAAACCATTGGAGTAAATGTTATAATAAAAGGAAATTGGAATAGACCAGCCTGTTCTGTGTCTGTACAAAGAGAGAGGTGGCTTATTCAGGGCAGAAAACCATTCAAAGCTGCCTTTTTTTTTTTTTTTCAGAATAACTAACAGCAGTTAGTCATTAGTATATAGTGCTTATTTGCAATAGAAAAGAAAAACTCTTGCTTTGTAAAATGCACTGTGCCATTGTGCTATTTTGATATGTACCAGCTATCTTGATACGAAAATTAGCTAAGTTAAGAGTGGGGTCTTTGTAGTAAAATCTTGAAGATTTTACTTCTTCAACAAGAAGTGGAAAAGAGTAAACCAAGGAAGTGAGATATGATAGCATATACCACTAGTCCTCATTTTGTACGTTTTCCTTTAAATCAGTAAGAAGATTTGAAATCTCCTATTGGCATATTATGTTTTTCCAATATCTAGTCTAGACAAGATTTATTAGAATAAAATGGAGAATTGCCATTAGAAAATATGGGAAATTCTGAGACATGCAGAACATTTTTTCTAAGCTGCAGTTGATTGCCCTTGGCACTTTACAGGGTTGGGCTAGAGAGTTATAAATTATGAGGACATTAGATAAGTATCCTCGGGAAAGCCTCTGTGGTAGTGATTATTATTACAGCTATTATCTAGTCAGCAAAGTTAATGCTTGCCTGGTTTTTTTAAGAGCGGGTGTATGTTAATAAAGTGTTCAGTATTCATTGCAAACAAGCTTGTCTGTTTTCTAGTTGAGATTCTAAAACCCCTTCTGCTTTTTCTTTTTTTTTCTTTTTTACAAGACGGGCAGACTTCATTAACTTCAGGTTTAATTTAAAAAATGAATGTGGAACTTATTGGCTCAGCACCTTAAAGAATTCCATGTTTAATAATTGTGAAGGCTTTCCATCAGATTTGTCTCTGTTCTGAATTAGTAATGTTGCTGACTTATTGTTTTAAAAGAGGAAGTCCTTGACCTACTGGGTTGAAAGAATTGTGACTGCTCTGAACCTTTGTGGGTCCTTTAGCTCTGCCATATCCCCTGTGAATAATTAGAGGTATTTGAAGGTATTGCTGGAGAAGCCAATTTGTGTCTTTCACTTTGCATATTGTTGAAGCCTCATGAATTAATCATCAGCAGGGCAAAAAATTAACGTCTTCAGACACATATTTTGATGGGTCATGAGGGAGAATGTAAAGTGATCTGTAAAATATTCTACTGATCCTCTAAGTATTAAATAATTATACCTACAGGCTAATTTAATGGAAAAAATACTTTCTTTTTCCCTTTCCTAACAGAAAAATGCACAAAAAAAGAGATCATGCTTTGTTATTTTTTCTAGTGTTGAAAAGCATTAGAAATGCAGTAATTTAATTTGCTGAATGCTTATGAAAACAATTCTGAAGCCTGTGTTAAACAAATCTTGAGGGGTCTTGTGTACATACTTGTATATATTCAGGTTCTTGTTTTGTTGCTGTTGCTTTTTAAAACAAGTTTAAACAACATCTTTAATACTGGAATATTTTTTGTAACAATACGAGGGGAAAAAAAGCATGTGGTGATTTGTAATTGTCTTTGACCAAAAAGTTGCCAATTGTCTTCTAAGATTCTGAAGAGTTGGCTGTTGGGTGGTTCATTTACTGGTGTGCTAAATATTTAATTTTTTATTCGTTCTAGCAAATGAGACCGAATTAGCATTCTTCTGTGAGGAAGATTACAGAAACTACAAAGCTAATCCTGTTTCGGCCTGGTGAAGATCCCAAGAGATTGTTTTGTTTTCCCATACCTGTTGTAAATTTTCCTTATTCTGCTTAATGAGATTTTTCTTAAAGATCAATAAATCCTAGAGGATTGCTTTGCAAACAGTGCAATTCCCTTCCTATAGAAATTAATTTTTGTTGATATGCTGAAACTGAGAGAAGGAAAATTGGGGGACATCGATGACTTTTTTTTTTCTTGCATTTCTTTTTCCTTTGCTTGTCTGTTACAGAGTGCAATCTCTGACCTGCGACACATGTTCTTGGTGTGATCCGACAGCAGGCATTAGCTACATATGGCGATCATACAATGCACAGTAAGATCCCATCACAGTGCTAACTTCTAATGAAAATGGAAACATTTTGTGCCCAAATCACTGGGTATTTTAGAGAGCTTGAGAAGAGAATCTCTCCATTTAAAGTCATAGCTTTACTTCATTTTATGTTTGGTCTCTTTTGTTTAAATAGTGCAGACTGGCAAGTGTTTCATGCTCTTCACTGGTGAATGCTTTCCTTTATACTCTGTTCCAGCCCTCTTTAGCATGCTGAAAGGGACAAATGACTGTTGGGAGGATTTTGTGTTCAAGGACCAGCTCACCTGTTTCTAGCTCTACTTCACGAAGACATCTTCATGTAAGAGGTAGCAACCTGAGTTCTGTAGGACATCAGTGTGCTTAAGTAGGAATTGGGCATTTTTTCAAATGGAGTGAAAGCTCATGGTTTCAGTTTCAAGAATAAAACCCAAATGATTGCATTTTTGCAAGGAGAGGCCCGTTCTGTGAGCCACATGTCTTCAAGACTGGAATTGATTCTTTCCTGCTTTCCAAGAGCCAAATACTCTGTTGCTATATGTTAGCTCTTGGTAATTCCAGGCTTTCCTAATACATTAACCAAATCAAGAACAAGAAAAAATAATTATGCATCCAATAAAGTACCTTTAGATAGATACTGCTTATGAAACTGCTTTTTAGGGGGTACCAACATGGGACACTTTGCCTTTAAGCCTCTCTTCACTGAAATAGAAGTGATGCTGGCTCTTTGCTTTAGCAGGCTTTTTGGGCATAGGCTGTGCTAAATCAAATGGGCAATTGCTTTAGACCCACACATCTACCCTTAGCTCTGGGTGAGAGCTGACACCACCATTTCCACAAGAGACTTTCCAGAAAAGTAAGCTTACCATTTCCTAGACATCTGATGAATTTTTTTTTTTATTGACATGTGATAGCGAAAGTACATGTGTGATTTCCAGAGTATCTAAATAAAAGTTCTCTTTACTTTAGATGTAGGGCCAAAGGAACCTCTGTGGATTGTTCCTGCCTCATTTTCTTCATCCTTCCTGACAACTCTGGTTTAGGCTGGTTTTGGTAGCTGGTGTTACTCACCAACAGCTTTGTTTCAAACAGTTATTCTCTTGTGAATGTAGTCTACCACTTTGTCATCTGTGCTTAAAAGGGTGATTTTATCTTTATCTTGTAATCAGTCCTGTGTCACTGAAGTAATCTGTGTTCTCTTGGGATTTAGATGCTGTTATGCATGCTCCGATGAATTTGTGAGGAGAACTTACCACTTGCTTCCTCTTTCTGTCCAGGCCGCTTTTCTGTTGCTGGTACTGTTCCCCAAACATGGGCCCATGTCTCAGCTACCTTCTTACACAGTCTGTCATGTTTGCAGATTAATCTGGTTGATATAAGTTTGTACTCATCTTCTCAGACAGTTTAAGCTAATGCATTGCACTCGAGTACCAGCTTTGTTCAGCCAAATTTACAGTAATGAAGGCAACTTTGTAAGAAGTAGATGGCATACCAGAGAGATCAATGTCTCAGACTGTCCTACCAGGGCATGTAGGTGGTGTCTGTCAGTACACGTAGGCTCTCAGACTGAGCAAACACTGTCATTCTTTTCTTCCTGTTCTGGGGATTTTAATTTGGTCTCCAGCCCTTTCAGACAGATTTGGACTGGTTTTGTGATTCCTTTTCTCTAAGGCATCTGTGTTTAAAAGAGTCACCAAATTTTAACAACTGTCCTTTCTGGGCTAGTACAATTACAAATGTTCAGTGGCACAATGAAAGAACAATTCTACAGCATCAGTGAGAAAATGGTAAATGTTTTAATGCAAATATTCAAGAATGATGTGTCTGGCACTCCAGATTAGCTTCTTTTTCCAAGGGAAGAGTTAAACTACTGCTTTGTGAGCTCAGTTAGCTCTGGCAATGGCACTTCATCGGCTCCTTTTTGCAGCAGACAGTAGAGCCTTTTGTAATGCTTTCAATGGCCATACTTGTAAACTGGTTTCTTCCTGAAGTGTTCTTTTACGTTTTTTTTTTTTATTGGATCTTTAATAATTATTCTTTCAAATAAACCCCACAAAAACCATAGATAATAACTGAGAACTTGTTAAGATAGATGGTGTTCCAACATTTTTTGGTGGGGTATGGTATAGCCTTGTGTCAAAGTAGCTTTGATTCCAGGATTGTTGAGTACTGAATGAAATCTGTGAACACTGTCTAATAAATTACTAAAGACTGAGATGTCTTTGCCCATGTTGTTATGAAATCCTCTTTCTATTGAAGGAAACCACCTACAGAGTTGGTACCATGGTTTGTTATCCTGGCAGCAGAGGCCATGAACTGCATTGGTTTACAATTACTGTTAATCAAAGGTGGTTTCTCCAGAATGTGTAGTGGGGTAAGTCATATAGCTTTGTCAGTGTTCTTAGATGTCTTGGGGTTAATACGGACTCATCTTTTAGTACCATGTCCTTGAGCCTTTCACTAGCCGTTTGTTTTTGGTTTTTTTTTAAACAAGAACAGCATCCAGAGTGTATGCTGAAATAAGATACAATTTCTCCTGGGTTATAGCACTCTAGTAGGGAAAGGCAGTCAAACTGGAAGCTCAGTGGGTATGTGGTGCTTGGGTATTTCTTAGAGAAAAAAATTACTTCAGAGAGACTGGAGTTTTGGTTAGGAGGTGTGGAAGAATTCTTCTCCTAAAAATTCTTCTCCTACTAAAGAAGAGAGGAAATTAGGAATTATCATGAAGAAGAAGAAGCAGTAGCGGTGTAACTGAATAAACACGCAAAATCTTGAATGTACACCACTTGGTACAAATACTGGAGTAAAGCTGGTTTTTATAGCACTAAAGGTATGAAAATGGTGCATTTTAATATTTTTTGGAATTGAACTCATAAACTGCTGGAATAGGCATCTTGTTTTTTCTGATTTTGTCACGTTATACTTTCTGCATGCAACAGTTTTTGTGTATTTTTCTGTCCAGAGGTAGTTATGTTGCCTCTTGAAGAAGCAAGAGCTAAGAAAACTGGTGACACGGATAGCTGAATTAAATGTTGCCAGTTACCAGTGGCATAAAAGACTCCTCAAAGATCTAAAATACGCCACTATTAAAGTTGGGGAACTGCTTTATCTGATGCAAACATTCTGTCTTAAAGGTGATCCAGAGAGATGTTGTAACTGTGGTGTTTCTTTCATTCCCTGGGAGTAATCAGCACATCCCCTGACAGATCATTTACTTAAAAACAAGCTTGCAAGTAACAGTCCAAGAGCTACCACAGCCATGACCGGACATCTGTGGGCCCTGTCCTTGGAAGATAATAGCCCCAGAAATCCTGAGTGTCCAGAGATCAAGAATGAAAACCCAGAACATGCGATACTCATTCTTGGTCTCAAGTGACTGATAGGATCCTGGCTGGCTTCAGAGCAATGGCAGCCGGCTGGAGGCATTACAAATGCTTAAGGCAAGTGTACACTTTTGCTTATTGAACAGTTTGGACTGCGCTCAGTCTTCCTGTTTGGTACCCAATCCTTCTTCCATGACTTCCTTTTTGTAGTACTACTTGGCACAGATTTGCAAATGATTAATGAATCAAGCAATGATGCTCAGTAGACAGCTTTGCTACTTTTCATATTATCAGGACATTGACTTTTCCCTGCTACCTACTTTCCTATTGAGTTAGAGAAACAGATGCACCTTTGCATGTTTCCCCAGCCACTTTCCTTTGCTTCTTGCTGCCACCTCTGCTGATTTGCAGTGCTTTAATGGTTAGGTTTGCACCTCATCTGATATGCAATAGTAGCGTTTCCTGTGGCAGTGAATGTATTTTTTGTATTCATGAAGAAATAAGCTTTGAAATAAAGAGGATACCATTTCTACTCTGTTACTAATAGTGCACAACAAAGGATCCTTTCTTGCTTTACAGGGAGGACTTGTATAGGACAGCACTGTCCACTGGTCAGTGGAAACAAAAATGTTTTTATCGTAATGCTTTGTATCTTGGAAGGAAATGAGAGAAGTTATATCAGTAAAAAATGCAAAAAAAAAAATGCAGTGAAAAGCCAAGACCTATTGCCATAAACTGCTTGCAGAGAAAGCCACCAGATGTCAGCACAGCCTGTTCTTTCATTCTCCAGAACCTGTGTAAGCCAAGAAATATATATTTATGAAAAGTGCTTATTTGTGAATTGGTTTAGCCTGCAAAGTTTGTACTAGGGTTCTGGTGATGAAAGCTGAATCTTACCTTGTAGAAAATATTTCTTTTTATATTAAAATCAAAAAGCGGCAAATTGAACTGGTATCAGTGCTTAAATTCCTCGTGTTAGAGAGCATCCTTTGCGGAGCCAGTTCCAGCGTATCTAAATCTTTGCATGCTGTGAGGAGGCATTTGCAGAACATTCATTTGAAGAATTGTCTGGAAAAGATCAGTGTTAATTTGCTGAGGTTTTGTGAAGTAGACTTTAAGTATGCCTATTTTTTTTTAAACACAAGGAAACCCACCCAGAACAGACACACATGTAAAGCAGAGCAAAACATCTTCAGCATCACAGCTTAAACACAACAAATGTATGCTCCATGCTTCTGACCCTAAGCTCCTACCATTTCTTTGTAGTGCAAGGGCTGAAGGGAACCTGGCACTGCGCTATGCAGGCCACGCTTTCTGAGCTGTGATGAGCTGATACGGGATGTGAGTTTCAGAGCTCCAACCCAAGCACTGTGCACAGCTTTACACTGTCAGTGATTGAAGTGTGCATAGATGCTGCCTGGTTAAAAGGGTGAACTTGAATTGCTGCACAGGGACAAGGTGCGATGGAGCTTTCTGCTGAGGTTCCTGTCATTTTTCTTGCAAGCAGCTTGCAGAAGCAAGGAAGACTATTGAAGAGAGGAAAGTTAAGTGGCAGGTAGAGCCTGAGTGACCTCATTTTTTCTTTCCTTCTGTTTTGGGCTGCTGCTTTAGTTCCTTTCTTCTAGCCTTGTAGCACTGGTGTCATGCTAGGGATTTACCACAGGTTGCTGTGTATGAGAACTGCTTATTGATTCCTAAGTATCACTATAACCCTCAAACACTGTTCACAATCCGGAGGTGATAGCAGCTATGCAGTCCTGTGCTGTCTGCTGGGGAAGACTACTGTGTGCGTGGGTGCAGCTGGCATGGTGGTGCAGGTTGGTTGGGAGGTGTTATTCTCACTTCTCTTCCTTCTGTACAACACACAGTTCTGCTTCGCTGGGGACCAGGACCTTGTTTTGAAGCATGGCGTGCATGGCTGATAGCTGAAAGGAGAGGTGGATGTTTGGGCTGGGGATAGAGTATGGAGAAGATGGGCCATAGAACTTTCATATTCTTGTAGATAGGATATTTTTGATCAGATGTGGATTGTACCTTTTGTTCACTAGCATTCTCTCTGATAGCAATAGATTCCTTTGTAGTGGGTCCAAAGCAGCTAGCCAGAAGAGTGGAAGTTTCAATTGGTAGAGAATACATTCAAGAGCTCAGTATGACAGATGAATACAAGAATTTACCTTTGTATGTGCACTTCTACTCTCTGGCAGGTGACTTTACAGTATTGTGTACCAGGAATGTCAGCAAGTACTCTTAAGAACTGCTGCTGCCTGCTCGCATTCCACATCTTGGGAAGGCTTAATTCTGTTTTCTAACCTGAAGCCCAGGGAACATATTCTTTAAGGCCAATTTGGGAGGCCCCTTTTGTTCAGTGAACTAACAGTTTTCAAATGGAAGGTGTGGTATCAGTCTGTTTTTCAAACTACTTTGAGGTCACATCTTTGGCTCTATGCATGTATTTATGTCCATCCAACTGCAGGACATCAGCTGGTTTTAGAGACAAAGCAGCAATCTAGAAATGAAAGCCTTATACCCTAGCAGTTAGCATCATGGCCATTTCTTCACACTACTCCCAAATCAAATAAACCTGGTTTTGCAGAAAGCAGACTTGAATCTTGCACAGCAGCTTTGTTTTCTAGAGTGCTGAATGAGAGCTATTGTAGATAGCTCTTTAAGCTAGCAGGCTGGCTTGCACCAGCAGCAGCTGAAGCTAGCTAATTGCAGATCAGATACGGGAAACAGATAACAAGAGTTACTAACCAGCTGAACAGCAGCTGTAGTGGTTCCTCCAGTGCTGAGGTTTCTAAATCTAAAGCGGATTATCTTTCAAGGAGGACTGCAGTAGTGCCACTTTAAGCCTTTGAAAGGTTCCAGTAATACTATGGCTTGTAATATATGATCCTCCTGACTGGCCATACACAACGGTTATTTTTAGTCTTTGATTATAAAAGTCCTGCTGCACTAAAAATCCTCATGCAGAAATTCTGCAAAACTGATGCTGCTTGTTAAGGCACAATAAACAGATAAAAGAAAACTGTCCTAGTGTAATGAATCTTGTTCCTCAAACCACAGTCCACAGATCCCGCTAGCTCAGTGTGTGAAATTTTGAGCTCAAGGATACAACACCAGACTTTTGTTGCTGATTGTAGCAGGTCATGCAGCTGCGCTGGCCATCTTGGAGACACTGGAGGAAATAATATTGCATAGAGGTGCTGAAGCAAGTGCATCCCCCTAAAGATTTAACTGTAGTTTGATATATCACTTTGTAAGTAAATCCCTGAAGAGCAAGAAACCAGTTGCACTGTTAAAAGCCTCGTATTATAAAACAGAAGGAGTGAGAGAACTGTACCTGCAGAGGTTAATCTTCAGCACAGGAATTTAAATGAACTCATTAAAATCAACTTACAAATTAGCTCATTAAAATGCAGCACTGCAGATCCAGAAGTTGGTTGATCTGGCATGCCACTTCTGTGAAGAAGTGACTTAAGAAACAGAGAACAAATTGATAGTATTAAAATTCCCTTTTTCTTTCCAGTCCCATAAAACCTTTTCTGGAACTCCCTCTTCTTGAACTCTGTATCAACAGCACTTTTTATTTAGTGAATTAAGCTTTTTTGATCCTGTGCTACAAGTGCTGTGTATTATCACTAGTCTCTTGTAACAAAACTTATGTCTGTACACACTTGTGCTCTCCCACATTCACTCGGTAGTTGAGGCCCTGGCACCATGGGTCACATCAGTGATCATTTTCACTTACTACCTTGATAAAGAAACTCTACCAGATGCTGGCTGAAGTGGGTTTTATTGCCCAGTGGTTAAATTCTAGATAGTCACACTATTCTACTACTGCCATTAAAGTAATGGTATTGTTTAGGGGGAGGAGGGGAAAAAAAGACTCAAACGAGTTCTGATATAATTATATAGACGTGTTCAGAATATCTTTTATATAACTACAGATGCCAGTGATTAAAACTGGCCCTACGCTTACAACTTTTCAGTTGGTTCTTACATATCCCAGAGGCACATAGTAGGCAATGCAGAAAATAAAAATATAAATAATTTACATTCCAGCTATATATTCTGCAATAATATATATATGTGTGTGTGTACATATATACAGAGAGAGAGAAACTCCAAGTACAAAGCCAGTTAATTGGTAAATTTTAAGCTAACCTCACTGAACCCCCTATCCACATAAAAAAATGCGCAGGGAAAAGATAATTGAAACATTCCTCAAACTACTTTTCAGCATTCCAGAATCAGAAGAAATTACGTAGACTCTTGTGTCAAAGGTTTTAAGGACCAGACGCCTACAGAGGGGACCATTTGAAATGCCGTTCTGCATTTATAGGAATTGGTTTCAGTCTTTAAAAGGGATCGTGACTGGCTGGACAGTATGTTGGCACAGGCATTACCTGGAGACACTTGACCAGCCTTTTTTTAGATGCTGTGGAGCTGCAGTAGCTGTGGGGATTTTGAGCTGGCTTGTCTGTCCTTCTGGGCTTGTGTCCATATGAAAAGTACCATGCTGACTTACTAATGGAGCCAGCTCCTCGGGTAGGTCCAGGTGCCTGACTCTGCTTCTGCTCATGAAGCCTGTCCCTTTGCCATCGATGAGAAAGGGGGTGTGGGCATGAAAGTCATGTAAACAAAGGAAAGGTGTGAACCTTACTTCTGCTGGGCAGAAAGGTGAGTCTTTAACCTTTCAGCAGCTCAGAATAAAACTACACCTTTCCCATTGAAGACAAAGCCTGCAAGCCTGTGTAATGTTCTTTCCCTGCCTCTTAATCCTTTTTTTTTGGTCACCAGGCAGTAGTCTTGCCTGACCTAAAGATATGAAAAGAAGCTTAGGTGTGGAAAAAGAGGCATTGGAGTACAGTATTGTAACCAGAAAATGTATAAACTGGTGCTTTTATGTTGACTTTGCTTGATAAAGAAATGGAAGAGAAGACTAAAAGAACAAGCTTGCTGAATCCAGTTTTCCCTCCAGGATGAGTTAAACTGGAGTAGGTGGAATTATCTCAAATCCATGTGGGAACTTGACCTACCATTCAACCACAAATAAATAGTGCTGGGTAATCAATCTGCTTGGTGAGTGATTTGATCAGATGCCGATTTGGGCTAGGTTGTGGAGGTGCATTGGGAAATCTGAGTAATCACAGCTTTCTGAAGGGGACAGTGGGAAAGAATGGTACCTTCCCATGTTGCCAAAAAAAACACAAACCAAAAAAATCAGCTGATTATGAAATCTAGGCATTTCCCTCATGCTGATTTCTTTCTATTCAGTGAAAAGAAGTGGCGTTGGAGACTTTCCTGTAAGCCTTAGGCAAGAACTGAAATCCTTCAGTATCATCACTGGCACCATAAGCAGTATTTGGAGAATAGTCATTGTAGTTATTTGAGGCTAAACAGGGAATTGTTAAGTTTCTCTGTGTAGAAATCATCCAGGTTACAGAAGCAATATTGGCTTGTAGAAGGTCTTATGTGCCCCAAAGTCGATCATTTCCACCTCCCATTTATATTAACTGGTCTAGTAACAAGTACTTTCTTGTCCCACAAAGCATACCTCATTTAATGCTGACAGCTGTTTTTCAAAGCAACACTTAACACTGAGTGGTGTCTTAACTGTAGGAAAATGAGGCTATTCTAGCCATATCCTTGTATCTGACCGTTACTGAGGTAGTTAGTCTTCTTGTGTCATGCTGATTGCTTGCTTTTAAATGAACTTTTGTGAATGGTTGTCCATTCTCTGTTTGGTGATTTGGATGTCGAAAACCTAAAGAATTATTCTGATAAACAGCAAGAGCTTGAAGGGATAGAAAGTGACAGGTGAAAAATGAAACAGAAATCTTCATTGCCCTGTACTTTGTCCAAAGTGGGTGTGAAGTCAGAAAAGCATTTGGTACCTGCTTTGTGATCTAGCAAGCGATTTTTTTAAGTTGCAAAGCAATGAAGGACTGCGCTCAAAATGTACAATTGCTGTATTTTCATGTTGTGGTCAAGACTCACTGATCACTTTACAAGACCATTTGAAGCTGCTGTTTTGTCTGTGTAAAAGGGCATGTTTAGGTGACAGTGATTTCTAAAAGCTTCCCCCTATTTGATGTAAGGCCAGCTGGAAGACCTTGGTTTTCTCCATGTAATTTTGTGAAGCAGCAGGTCTTTCCAATAATTATCTTTGCTCTATTTCGATCAAATATTGCTTGAAACTTTAGCTTAGTAAAATAGAGGACATGCAGCAGCAGCATTCATCTCAGAGCTAGCAGTGGAGACCAGATGTGTGGTTTTAGGGACATCTATCTCTTCAAATGCTTTTACACTGCTGGAAAAGGTGCTTTATTTCCATAGCTTATAAATGTGCACCAGGCACAGTTTACAGCACCAGAAGTGCTGTCTGTATTTGAGAGAACAGGGATACCTGGACTTGCTGTTAGGTTTGGATGCTTTTAGTAGAATCTGCAGATGCTACATGACGTGGATATTGCTGTTCTTACTTGTCCATTGAGTTCACTGAGGAGAGCAAAACCAGGGACAATTCATCTTTCTAAATGCCACTGCCTTGATTGATCCAGACACTCAAGAGGCAGGATATCTTTGCTGTCATAAACCCCAGAAAATCTGTACTATTTCATTAAAAAAAAAAAAAAAGGCATTGAAATTTATGACAGCAGCTAGGGAAGCAACCAAGAAGTACTGGTCCAGGGACCTACCAGCCAGCACCTCAAGTGACTGAGCTGACTAACAGAGTCCATCAGTTTCCCGAGTATATTAGTGCTGCTAGCTTGGCTTTCACAGGCTTTTTTAAGGCAATAATTGTCCTAGCAAATCAGCAATACAATTTAACTACTGCTGTCTAAACTAGTTTCATGGTCATCCATTTTCTAAAGTCACCAAATTTTATTATTTATCCACAATACAATTATACCAAAACATACATATATTTAAGAAAAAGAAACATCTCTATAGAAATGTTGATAGTGCTTTGAAATCCTCTGTCACAGCCGGGGCTCTGTTAGACATTGCTAGAGGTCTCCCCGCTTGAATATTCCCCCGTTGCGCTGGGCAGGACAAACTTCACGTATCTTCCCTTCTCCCAGCCCCTCCTGATTCGCAGAAGTCTTTGCTGGATGCAGGGCAAACTGAAGATGACTTTTGCTAGAATCACAGTACATGGGACGAGCAGCGTGAGGGTGTAGGTCGGAGGCAGGTAGAATTTATACTGGTTCTCATCGAAGGCCCTTGACCATCCATACGTGAGTGTGTGCAGAGTGCTGATTACCAAGGCAATAAATCCAAGGGTGGACTAAAAGGAAGAGAAACCCGTGCCAGTTAGCAGAGGACCTTGTGCCTGGCTATTTTCCTATATTTTTTACACTGTTCTGTAAGTGTACATAGCACAGAGAAAGCAATGAGTATTCCTGCATTTCTTGGACAGAATAAAATGTGACTGGAAACCTTTCCTAGGTAGCATGCCAGACTGCATTTTTCTTTTTCTAATCAGAGGTTAAGTGTGATATTAGAAACTCAGCAGGAGTTTCCCAGAAGATGCTGCCAACTCAGCTGAGAGGTGGGCTCCTGCCTCTGTGCGAAGCAGCAGCCCCCAGCCCCTGCTGAGCATGTAACTGCGGGCAGCTCACCAATGCTCCTCCCAAGCCGCAGGGTCCAGCTCCACTGCCTGCAGGTCCATGGCTGGTGAGAGGCTGCTGACTGGTGAAGCATCAGCATCATGGCTCTGGACCAGCAGTTGGCACCATCAGAAGTCAGTGAAGCTGTAGCTTTGCACAGAACAAAGACACCTTTGGGTAACTGCTGTCATCTACAGGAAAATGAGATTGTGGAGACAGAAGTGCTCTGTTCTGAGGTGAGCAACAGCCCTGAAGGGTTTCCTCCTCTGTCCTAGAGATCTGTGTTGGTTCATGAGCCAGACTTTCAGGCTTTATGATGGACTAAGTCCTTGAAATGGGGAGTCAAGAGCCCTTTATCCACTCAGGGAGGCAGTAAAAACTCAGGCCCTGTTCTGCAGGCAAGAGCTTCCCCCATCTTCAGCTGAGATCACAGCTTGCAAGCACGCACAGACACAACATTTTGCCCAGATATTTCCAACTCCCTCTGAGGGTTGCTCTCAAGAGGGGTTTTGAACTGGTTCCCTCACCAGTGGTTTCCTGCCAGCATCAGAGGTGGTGGCTCACAAGTTTGACAGCTCCCGCTGCCCTCTGGCACTCAGCAAAAGCCGGGGGCTCACTCCCAAAGGCATCTCAAGTACAATCCTTTGCTGCTGTATTTTCAAAGAAAAGCACAAGTGTAGCATATTGCTCTGCTGCCTTACTTCAAATGCTTGGTCTAAGCTTGCAATAACAACCAAATTTCAAGATGCTTAGACAGGAAAAAATTTTGCTGCTGATGTCCCTAACTTAGGGAAGGAAACCTTTACAAGTCAAAATATCTGGCTTGCTGCAGCTAGTCAAGAGATCAGCAAGAAACACAGTCTTCCTGAAGGTATGCCCAGGAAGGAGGACACAGCAGGGAAATAAGGGACCAGGGCAAGACAGGAGGAAGTCGGTGACATTCTCTCTTGAAAAAATAATCTCAGCTGGAAAACTACTCAATGCAAAGTTTCCCTTCCTATTTTTGATTGCTGGGAAACTATTTAAAAACCCAGACTACTTTAAAAAATGTACCATATTGTTACCAACAAACTAGACCAAGACTCCTCTAACTTCCAGAGCTAATCATTTAGGCAGCTAAGAGGACTGGGCAGGGAAGGGAAGGAGAACTCTAGGTACTTCGCTTTTACAGCACCTATCAGGCAGGTCATGTGGGTGTCACCCAAGTCCTGCCAAGATTTCACATGTATGACCCCCTGCCAAGGTAGGGAACTCTTCTCTGTGTTACAGCTGAGCATTACTCAAGGTTGTGCCATGAGTCAGGAGCAGACCTGTGAAATGAACCTCAGTCCTGCATGCATCCCTGCACCCATCCTTTCTTCCAGGGACAGCTGTCCTTCTTACCAGAAGCCATGTCTGATTCCTAAACCAAAGTGGTAACAAGCAGCAAACCCGAACAGGGTCAAGATTGGTTTCACTTGGAAAATTAAGGAGGAGTTTGCTGCAATATGCCATGATTGCAGTTGAACCTAACAGCGGGACCTGAGCCATAGCTCACCCATTATTTATTGACTCAGCTTCTCTCCAACAGGCAAAAAAATCCTTGGGTGGCAAAAGGTTGGACATACCAGCTTGAGACTCATCTGGCAGAGCAGAGATGTAAAGTGGGGCAGGGGGAAAGGGAACAGAGTGAAGTCCAAGGGCAGCAGATACTTTCTGCCCTGGGCAGAGGGTGCTTTTGGAGTCAGCCCCAGCACAGCTGTATGCATGGCAGAGATGTCAGGGCTGAAGATAATTAGTTTGTTCCTCTACACTTTCTCTTTCAACTGCTGCTGGTACTGGAAGAGAGTAGGAGTGCAAATTAGTAGGACAAAAGGTGACAACCATCACAGGCACTCAGTGACCCACCTTTGTGTGCGGACAGCGGGGCACATGAAACAAAAAAGCTAATTGGCAAAAAACGTGTGGTTAAGCTGCCAGTGGCTGGAAACAGCGCTGGCAGCTCCTCAGACAGCAGCAGTGGGCTGATCCGCTCGTCAGACAAATGAGGGGCTGTCTGGTGAGAGCAGGGGGTGTCTGGGGGGGGTCCCAATGCTGCTGCTGGCTGAAGGACCTGTGGTCAGCAGGGCCCTGTGGCTGCACCCACCAGACAAGCTGTCAGCTGGCTACAGGTTGGTCTGTAAGTGCACAAAACCCAAAAGTTTTGCTGATAGCAGCTTGGCTCAGTATATACAGCTCAATATGTACTCAGTATAGTACAATGCAGAGCCTGCTGAGCACCTTACGGGGGCTGATTTGCCAACGTGCTTAGCCCTGATACCACACTGAGTTTTGAAGCTCTGCTTTCGGTTATCCTCTCAATGCAGTTTCTGGCTATGAAACTTTTTTGGTGTTTTTTGTTTTAAACAGTGGCAGGGGTTTCTTTTGCACTGTCACAGCATGGGGAATGTGGGGCCACCATCCATGTAAGGTGTTACAGCCCTCTGAAAGATGGCTATATGAAAATGGTATCTTCCTAATGCAGGCTTTGCATATCTTTTCTGTTCTATATTAACTCTTGTATCTCCCCCATCTCCTTGGTGGTGTTTGCGAGGCTCCCTGTAATGCATCAGCAAAGGCGATTCAGTCACATGTGGCTCATTTAGAAATGTCTGGGCAGCATCCAAAGCAAACAGCCCCTTCCTGACCCAAATATGTTTCTGACTTCTGCTGCCGTCAGTCCTGTGAAGTCATTAGTTCCATGGAAGCGGCTCTGGCTCGCACTTCATCGACAGGAGGTTTAGAAAAGGTCTGATGACAGATTCTTTATATCTTGCGATACATGAGCTAAGAAAGAAACCAGGTCAATTCAACCTTCAAATTCCAGGAGGACTTTTCAGGTTGGGAAGGTAAAGGCAATCATACACATTTTTACTTCTCAGCCAATTAGAGTTGATCTGTAAATCACCGGGGAACATTAAAAATGTCTCCTGTAAGTTGAATTACATAGGAATCACTCCTGTTATCTAGTGTCTAGATCCTGTACATTTTCAGTTAATCAAAACTGGACATACAGGAGAACTGTGTATCCAACTTAAAACTATAATTGAAATTTGTATATGTGCAGGAACTACTATAAAAATTAACTGTTTTTTTCCTAAAACCTTAGCAACAATCCAAATGGGATTTTGGGCCCATCAGGCAACAGATATGTATTTTAAGAGTGTGGCAGTATCCCATGACACTAATACAGGTGCACATACTGCTGTTGGAAAATGTCAGACTTGGGTAGCTCTGGGTAAGGAGAGGACTAAAGTGGCTCCTGAATTTGTAACAAGCCCCAGCCCTCTCCCAAATGTGGCTTTTGATACAGCGTCTCTCAAACACACCAGCCAGTTCAACTGAGATGGCAACAAATTGCTGCGTTTTCTGGGAGACGTTTGGCTGGGGCGGCTGCGCTCTGCGTTTTCCCTCTTTCACTTTTCCTGGGGATGGGAAGCCACAATGCCTGTGATGTGCTGTGAAAGGGTCAAGTGCTAGACATCCCAACCATCTGAGAAAGCAGCCTCACGCTTCACCCCTTGTATTTACATTGTGCCGCTGTGCAGTAATTCAGGGAGGATCACATTGTGCTACGTGCATGTTAACCTCTGGAGCCTGGGAGCAGTAGCTGTATCTACTCTTAATTTCCTCAAGAAAAGCATCACCAACTTATTGAAGAGCAAATCATTTAAAAGAGTCCTCATTAAAAAAAAAACCAACATGGATGCTAGCATGCTAAGAGATCTGTAACCTGCTGTTTTGACATGATATTTCCACAGCAGGACACAATACCAGCTGAGCCTCTCCTGCATGTGATCAGCTGGGGGCTCGTGTTGCACTGTCATGCTTTATCCCATGCGGACAGAAATAGGTGTATCTTTCCATGAACTAAGCCAGCCGGGTCCTATGTGGGACAGCCAAGAGCTATTTTGGAGCCGACCATCACATATTTTTCTGGCCCCAGCACCATCGACATACTCTTAGAAAGATGTGGGAAGGGGTCCCAAAGGGCAGATGCGACAGTCGTGTTATGTGCACTGGTAGGAAACGGCAGCAGTGCCTGTTGTGACAACATATCTAGTATGTGACACAACGCCAGCACCCTTCAGGAGAGCTGCCAGGCTGCCTGGGGAGCCAAAGGGAAATGCAGGGGGTTTCAAAGCCTCCTTCCAGGCTGCAGGGAGATACTTCCCTTCATTTGGGATTCCTGGTATGAGATGCCTAAGTCAGGGTCAATTTACCCAGTGTCCCAGCAGCTGCAGCCCTGCCCTGAGACACAGTGGCAAGAACTAATATGGTCCCATTGTCTGATCTGAAAGCGAGGTTTAAAGCTGTGTCTCCCTTCTCCCTGAGGGACAATCTCTTGGGGTCAAGCTGTCCTGGTGAGGCTCTTCTATTCAGTGTAAATAATTACTTGCTAGCCCAGCAAGAGAAGAAAAAAGACAAACTGACTTGCTTGTTTGGTGTTCGGGGCACTTGTGGGGGAAGCAGGGGAGCAGGCTTCAAACTCCTGCTCTAATGAATACTGAATTATTTATATGCTGCTAAAGAGCTTCAACAGGAGAGGCTGGATGGTAAGGTATTCACCTCCTCATCCCCAAACCCTGCCCTCCCCTTTTGAAGGGTTAGGTGTGTACCAGTCTGATGCATGGGGAGGCTCCGCAGGGGCGATGCAGGGGGATGGGGTCCCACAGGGGCTTACGCATGTCGGGGTGCCACGTGGGTCACCACAGCTGGTCTTGAAGCCTGGTGTGTGCTAAGCAGCAGTGATGTAGGATACACAAGTAACAAGGGGGTTTATGGCTATGAGATACAGTAGTGACATGGTGAGTGGAATTTGCCTTCAAAATCAGCTCTAATGTGCATGGAATACTTGAAGGTTCGTTCCCTGCTGTTCCCATTAGTTAGCCCTAAGCCTGGCTCCAAGCACATCCATGAGAACGCTGCAGCTCCCGAGTTTGGGGTTTGTGAATGTCCCACATGGTGAACTCAGGTCACCAGGGGAATTTGGCCCTTGGGAGCTTGGACATGGCTGCAAGTGGGAAGAAGGCTCCTGAACCACTGAATGACTTTCTCCAAAGAAAAACTACATTCCTAATTCACTTTTTAGAATCTGACATTGACTTTTGATTGAAATCATACCCTCTTCTCTGTGCTTCTTGGGCTCTAGCATTTTTATAGACCAGTCTAAGCCTTTTTGAACCTGTCTATTGAATATTCGGGTGTATGCAAGTTCTGCTAAACCTGACCTTCCCCTGCACTGTCCTCCCAGATGCTCTCCTTTCCAGAAGCTCACTCTCCCTGAAATGCAAGGGCAGATCTGTCCCCCGCAGCCAGCTGTCTCCATGGCAGGTTACCTGCCTGCCCTCCACGGCCTTGTGCAAACTCCCCACATCATCTCCGACACATTGTGCATGCTGCAAACTCCCCGCAGCAGCTCCAACATGTCGTGCATGACTGACACATGACCAGCTCCAAGGGGGATCTTTGCCCATAGAAGTGAACAACCCTGCCCTCTCGTAATGACCCCAAGGCTTTCTGCCTTTCTACCTCGTGTGACTTGAGGAGTTTTTTTAGCTGTGAACAGCAGTGCTGCTCCCAGGCACCAGTTGAGGGGGGGAAAGGACTCTGCAGAGGGGTGTCACGCAGGCGAAGCCCAGGCTGGTTTTTTTCTCAGGATCTCTAACTAATGCTGCTAAATGCAGGGCGAGAAAGAATTTCAGCCAAGACATTAAAGACTCCCTCCTGCAAAGCCTGCTGCTAATCCTCACGTGGATCCCCATGACACATTACATTTTCTCTTCCCCCTGAGACAGCAGGACCCTCCACAGACCGGGTGAGCCCTGCGTGACAGCAGCACGGCCCCCCAGGACACAGGGCATCCCGCTACCCTGCCATCACCGCTCAGTGTCACCTCCTGGGTGGGGGGTCCATGGCTCTGGGGTGCACTGGGAGGTGTGGAGTGGCAGGATTTGCCCCTGACATCGGTGCGCAGCTTGCAGTTGCCATGCCGGAGCAGCAGTTGCCATGCCGGAGCAGGGATGTGCTGGGATGGCAGGTCAACCTCTGCCCTCTGTGATCTGCACGAGAGCCTGACTGGCTGCAAAATCACTCTCTGGCATCGGCAAATGTCAACTTTACCTGAATGAAACTGAATTCCCTCCAGTTGAGAGAGTTTGCGATGGATGGAAGTGAAGTGATGGCAAGTAACGACAGCAAGCCCAGGGCAATTATTCCAACAGAGATATAAATCTCCATCCTCCAGACTTCCTCCTCTACCCAGATATTCATCTTCTTCTCCACAGCCTGGCATGACAATGAAGGTTTGTTAAAAAGGAGCGGTTAGGAATAGAGGAACTGAATATTATCTGTATTTGTTCTGGTTTTGGAAGCAGGTTTCCTGGATGAACACTGGCTCCTATTCACACCTTCATCACTATTTGCCAATGTGGGAGGTGTGGAAATGCTCTTTTATCCCACTGCCATTTGGCCAAAGCTAGACATGATTTGAAGCCTGCTGGGAAGAACTGCTGAATGCTCCCAGCTCCCACAGCCTGTAACCACAGCAGCAAGCCCCAAAGTCACATTTGGAAAGATAATTAGAATGAGAAGTCAGTTTAAAGCTATGAAAACAAATACAGATGCTTGAATATGCAGTAGTCTCCTAATAACCTTTGTTTTAAGTGCATTTAGGGGGGAAATTGTTCCTGCTAATGGAAGGGAAGATGGGTTTTATGCTGCATGGCAAAGAGGAACATTTAGAACTGTCCTCTTTAGCCCATTAAATGGGTTTAATTTACTAAACAAAGATGTTGCTAGAAAACAGGAGACAGAGGGGAAATGAACACAGGATGCTTGCCTGAGATTAATGTGCGACTGTGGCAATCGAGAAGGACCTGCTCAAGACTGGAGCTGAGAGGCTGGGGATATTGTCTGATGGTTGCTTTGAACAGGCACTGCTGCTGAAACCAGCCATCCTGCTCCCCTCTGTCCCTGCAGCCCCTTCCCTCCTCTTTGTTGGGACAAGCGTTTGGAAACACTTGGGCAAACACCCCAGTGCAGAAAGCGGACTGGTTGCAGGGCAATTCCTTGATCAGGTTCCCCACTCAACTGCACAAAGTTTGTGCCATCTCAGGAGGGAGCGGGGTGGAGCAGCGAGAAGCCAGGGGCAGGAGAAGGGCAGAATCATGTTTTCCCATGGCACTGCCGAGTTACAGAGCTGGCTGAATTGCCTGAAGGTAGCAATCTCACACTGGATAAACACTGCCAAGGGTCTCTAAGGCAAGGAAGTCTTTTTTCCGTTTCCTCATTCTCTTAGACTATGACCAGTTCTTCACCATCATTTTGTTAAACACCTGGAGGCACACTGTGATGAGGACACACCTTCTACAAAACAACCTCCCCAAGTTATGAATTGGTCGCTCCAGCAGGCACCTACTGTGAACATCAGTGTGAGCAAACAGGGATCTCCCAAAAATCTAAGAAGAAAAGTTGAGGGGAACTCCACTCCCTCCACCACTGGATTTCTCCCATCCTAGCATTTTTCTTGCCTCTGCCCTAGTCTCAGACACGGCAGGTGCCAGGCAAGGCTGGTTTCAAAGGCTTCTCTGAGCTTCTGGGGAGCAATGGCACAGGGGAGTTTGATCCTAGCCCTGGCAGTAAATGCACGGGCAACACCCTGCAAAGATGGCTGGTCCTCGGTGCGGAAGGGTGCATGCCTGGTATGTGGTGCACAGTTGCCTCGTGGAGGAAGTGCTCGTATAGGTAACAGATTATTCCCACTGTCCTGCATGTGCTTTGGAAGATGAATGCAAAAGCCAAGATATTAAGCCTGCTACCCAACATCTGGATGTGTGTAGAAGATTACTACAGGTGCTGACCTGAAGAGTACCTGCATTACCTGCTTGACAGCTGTCTCGATTAACTGGTAGCGGTGGGAGCGACGCATGGGCAGACAGAGGCTGTACACGGCATGCAAAGCTGCACAGAAGAAGCTGAGGAGACCAATCTGCTTTCGGTGCTGGAGCCATTGGTCGAGCCAATCTGGAAAGCGCCTGTATTTGGTGCCATAGTAGAGCTGCGAGCAGGCTGCCAGCACCCCGGGCAGGTAGACGAGAGACAGCATGACGTAGGCCACGCAAGGCAGCGTTGTGTTGACCACCTCGATGGGGATCTTGTACAACTTGTTCTTCTGCTCCCTGATGTAAGGGTGGATGACCTGCCGGATCAGGTTGTAAGTGAAGAAGCAAAGAAAGAGCCCCAGAGCCAAAAAGATGGGGATTTTCCAGGCTGGCAAGAGGCGCAGGGGAATGTTCTCGATCTCACGGGCTGATGACATGCAGCCCATGTCCACAGGGGTGAATCCCATGACTTGAGCAATTTCTGCTATAGTGCGCTTGGCTTCTTGGTTATTTGAGCAAATCAGAACCTGCAACAAACAGAAAGATACACGTAGGGCAAAGAGAGATCAGGCTGCTGGGAACGAATGTGTCGGGAGGGAGGGATGCTGTGCTAATGGGAGCCTACGTTATTCCACTGAGCATCATGCTTCCTGGCAAGCTTTCTGATGGGGATTTACCATAGCTGCCAAAGGCCTCTCTCCTGGACAAGTTTTCTTTCATGTGTGTACCACCAGTTTGTTTTACTGGCTGTATTTAGATTAACAGACAATTAAATAATCCTTTTCACTGAGGCAGAGGCTCCAAAGACTACAAAGTGTGAAACAAGTGAGGGTACTTCATTTCTGAGCAAAGAAATACAGAATGTATGGAGCGGTCTCTGAATGCCATGGCCAACACTGGGACCCCTTCTCCTGGAGCCTAAGGCCATTTGCTGATGCTGCCAGACCTCAGCTGCTGAAACAGTTGGGATTTGGCCCTTGTCAGAAGAAAACAATACCTGCTTATTTCCATCCCTGGCACCTGACTGCAGCGTCCACGCAGAAACCACATTAAAACCCTTGACCACGGTGCAGGCTGGGAACAGGGAAGCCAAGTATTCGGCGTTGGATTCTTTGTGATGGTTGATCTCGGTGTTGTTACTAACATCCACCAGGATCTTGCCCACCAGCACATCAGCCAGGTCACAGAGGGTAGAGTAATGTTCCCTGAAAACCGCCACAAAGATGACATCTGTCTTCTTCACTGCCTCAGCCTGGAAGGTGACTTCTGCTGCAGAAGGGAAGAGGCCAGCTTTTCGCTTCGGGTTGCGGCTGCCGACCACCACCTTGAACCCGGAGCACACCAGGCGGATGGCCAACGACCGCGCAAAGTCCCCACTCCCCAGCACCCCGATGGTGCGGCTGGCCGCAGGCGTGATGCTGGGGTCACCCTCCATGCTCTGATGGCCCAGGAGGGGTTTGGCCATGTCTCCTCTGGACATCCTGGCAGGAAAAACAAGGGGAAATGCAAGTTCATTGTGAAGCTCTCACAGATACCCAGACCACATCAGCGGTCACGGGGAAAAATGCCCCTTAGGCCACTTGAACAGAAGCGTTATGTGGTTTTGGTCCCAGTAGCCCAGGACCCATGTGCCAAACCCACCAGCAAGTGTGCAGTTATGTAAAAGCACCATTGGAGGGGGACAAAACACCACACTGGGTTGGAAGGCAGAGAGTTTTAGGAAGGTTTCCTGGGTTTGTGTGATACAACACCTGCTGGATGCACTCATCCATCCCTTGCTGTTCTTCATGCTGATATCTCACACTGCAAAGCCAGGGCAATGCTAACAGGGACCAGAATCAGCACCTCTCAGACCCCAACGGAGCTACCAGGCATCTTCTGAAAAGCCCAGGGCCAGGGGTCCATGGGGATCCCTGAGCCTACATCTGGAAAAACCAGGGGGTGCTTCTGATTTGCAGGAGCACAATCAAGGCAGGGAGTTTAAGATTAAATGAAAGTGTCCTAAAAGTGGTAAACGAAGACAGTTGCAGCCTTTGCCTGTTCCAATATTTGGGTCTGGCAAGCACTGTTTGCTTCAGCTCTTCAATGAGTAATGAGAACTTACTCGTGACATTTAAAAAATATATTAAAACATGATGGGATTTGCTCATGAAAGATCTTGATGAGCTTTACAAACCTTAATGAATTTTGCCCTGTTACACTCTGCTCTCAGTAACAGATTAGATATTGAGGCCACGGAGAGGTTTTAAGCAGATCAATAAATTCACAGGCAGCACACCAGTCGGCCCTGGAGGTCAGAAGAAACTCAGGCAGGGAACTGCCAGGCTGCTCACGGGCTGTGCTGCCAGCAGCTCAAATCTGCCTCCTGACTTAAGGAATGGCAAATTTACCCTTAAGGAATGGCAGATTCCTTAAGGGCAGATTTTTAAAGGGCCCAGGAGGCAGTGCAGGGAACTTATACAGCAGGACATCTGGCTTTTGTATTGGGCACACTGGTGGAATTATAATAAAGACAACAATTAACAAACTCACAATGTACTGGGGACCGAGGCAACTTGGTTTTGGCAAAGTGCGGTCTTGCCTTATAGCTAGTTGAGTTCTTTCAAAGTGAAGGTGACCACTCTTATGGGGTGACCTGGTCCCTGGTGCAGGCTGGGGTTTTCATCGGCTTTTGGAAATGTCCTTCATCCAAGGCTTTTCTGGGATTGGCGCAGTAGGGGTGCAAAGGGGAAGGGCACTTCTGCATGAATAGTTACCAATGGGAAACAAAGGGTAAGAAGAAAGAAATAGTTTTCATAATGGGAATAGGTTATCAAGGGGTTTCCCTGAGGATCTGTGTTGTTCAACGTGCTCCTAAGTGGTTTGGGAAAGGGAGTGAATATTGGGAAGATGGAGCTTGTGCGTGATCATCATTTAGGACAGTTACTCTGTATTGTGAAGAATGTGCAGAAGGATCTCCTCATTCAAAGTGCCTCAGCACCAAAATTCACTAATGACACATGGCAAGAGCTGCCTATGGGCATAAACCCCCCTAACTATATATGTACACTTTAATGAGCTGTAAGTTTGTTAAAACCACTCAGAAAAATGATCCGAGGGTCACATTACTCTGAAAATACCAGCTCAGTGCTCCCCAGCAGGCATACATCAACCAGAACCTGAGCTGCTGGGGGATATCTCTCACACAGCAACCACAATCTCTCAGCCCTGCTCGTCATGGAAAGCCTCCAAAACACCTTCAGCAGATGAACCTTGAAACTATAATTCACTGTCCTGGATGCAAAAAAATCACAGCTACAGTGACAATACTGTTTCTATAGCAGAGGTCTGTCTGCTCTCCCCATCTCTCACCAAGCCCATCTTGTCCCAGAGACCAAAGATGCGTGTTCATGAAAGAAGTGCGCTCAGGAGAAAACAAGTGCCAAAGAAAGGCATGCTGATTTCTCCCCTTTAATAACACCTTTCCTCTGCTGCCCACCTATCATGTAGACTTTCCTTCACACTGTAGGTGAGTTAGAGAGTCCTGTTAAACACAGAATAACTCATACTTCACTCTGAAGGTTTCTGCTTCTGTTCCAGACCTGCAGAAGGGTTCGTATGCGATAAGGCTGATTTGGTGATGCTGGCTGTGTCAGCTGGGTTAACCCAGGCTGCTGCCTGTGTGCCCACCCCTGCCTTAGGTATATTCCATGTCTATCACAGTCACTAGGATGTTTCATCCAGGAATTAGTGGGAAAGGCATACAAACCAACACAGAAAACACTACTATACCACTGTATAAATCCACAGATCGAACAGCACACTGCAGTTCTGTTCACCACAAAAAAAATGGGAATAAACCTAGAAAAGGGCCAGAAGGAAAGACAGAGATGTCAAGATGTCAGCTTGGAAAAGAAGCGCATGGGTGAGGAGGCAGAAGGGACCACCCAGGATTTCTCAAGGTGAAGAGCAACCTCACAAGCAGAGCTCAGGTCAATAAGAATGCTGGAGAGCAACATGGAAACACCAGTCCTCTGCGTCCACAACCAGCTGTGCTGCAAAACCCCTAGTGTAGATAAAGTAAAGCAGCTCTATCTGAAAAGATGTTGGGTTTTTTCCTGGTCCCTTCTTATCAGGTGCTTTATCAAAAGCTCACTGCTTTACTTCTTAGAAACCTTCTTGCTTCATCTAAATTTATTTGTGGCCGGAACTATTTGTTCTAGGGCCAATGCTATTGTTCAGCCTAACGAGCTTTCTTTCCTCCTCCCCC
>JANZLQ010000001.1:43043908-43066096 GCA_026212715.1 Elanus axillaris
CGCCCGGCCCGGCACGGCCCGGCCCGGCCCGGCCCGGCTCACCACAGCCGGGCTCGCCGCACGGCCCAGCACGGCTTGGCATAACCTGGCCCGGCTCGGCACAGCCTGGCCCAGCCCGGCTCGGCCCGGGGGTGCGGGAGCGGCGAGCCCTCCCGGCCTGGCCCCGCTCCCCGCTGCGCCCGCCCGGTGGCATTGCCACGCCGAGGTTTAAACGCGGACGGAGCGGAGGGCATCGCTCTCGGGGCCGCAGCAGACGTGGTATCCATTACAGGCGGGACTCGAAGGCAGACCTTAATTCTCGATTTATAAAGTGCGTTTCAGAGCCAGGCAGGGTTTCGTTTTAATGGGAGGGTGCGGCTCGGTGCGCCTTTCTCCCTGCTATCAGGGGCCGAGCACTTGCTCTTAAAAGCTGTGCCACGGCGGCGTGTGGAGCAGATAATGGTTCTTGCCCCCGCGCTGGGCAAGAGTTGTCCTGTTGCAACCAGCCCGCACGCAGCCGCACGGCCCCGCTCCCATAGTCCCGCGGCGGCACGCTGTTAGGCTGCTGAGAGCTGGCACTAAAAGTAGTGTCTTCAGGCAAAAACCTGAGGTCAAACCCACAGGGATTGAAAAAAAACTTTAAAAAAAAATCCCTCTGGAACTTTGGTTCAGTCTCTCAGTAGAGGAGAGGAGCATGGAGGGGGGGACCTGAAGGGGTTGCCTGATCTGTCCCGGAACCGTGGCGTGGCTGGGGAGATGCTGGTGCCATCTCTTTCTGCAGCCTGCACAGAGGGATGTGCAGCCCCTCCAAACCGAGCACTATGCGCTTCACCGCCTCTGCAGTTAGGAGGGTTTTCTTAATCTCCTGATCTTCGCTGACTGCCACCCCCTCCGTGCCCACCTTGCGCATGGGGTGGGTGTTCCTAGGGTGAAACAGACCTCACTTCTTTCCCTTCTGCTGGGCAGGCTGTGATTTTAACTGTCTCAGCCCATTCTCTACTGCTGTCCTCCACGGTTGCCCTCCTGCCTCTGTGCTGCCTGCGAATGGGGCCAGCTGCCAGCCAGGGCTGTCCTGGCTTGGTGAGGTACCCACCGCCTCACACATCCACTCTCACATCCATGGGGTGAGAGATACAGAAACCTGCCGATACGGGGAGGCTGCAGCAAAGATGCGGGATTGCTGGAGAAAGCCTGCATTGCTGGCTCCGGGTACTGGGACCTTGGATAAGAGAAAGCTTCAGAGGCTGGGGGCATTCAGGCTGCACCCTTCGAGATGCTGCAGGTTCCCTGGGTATTGGGGAATACTGGAAAGGCAAGAAAACCTATTGGCATGGTTAGAAGAAGGAGGATCATTGGGGTATCTGTACTTCATCGTGCCTCCGTGAAGTCCATCTGTGACTGAATGGAGCTAAGAGACCCACATTACTCCTTACCTCCTTCTTCCCTGTTGTGACTTCTGCCTCCTCATGCGAATCTTAATGATACTTAATTTATATGCCACGATCAACCCTTTGTGGAGACTGAAGGAAAGAAATCGTTGAACTCTCCTGCACTTTCTGTATCTTGTTACCTGTACTCCCACATTATGTAAAGGACAAATTTTGCCTTTTAATTTATTTATAGAACTCGTAGTCATTGCCTTGTTTGCCTTGGTCATTGTGATTCGTTTTACATGATTCCTCTTTGTTCTTGCAGGTCTCTCTAAAGCCACAGTTGCACCATGTGGGTCTCCCTCTGTACCTTTCCCTTGCATGGGGCAAGGCTACTGTTAGGGGTTTATGCTCATTTCCTTGGGTAATGACCAGCCCTCTGGGGTTCCTTTATCCCAAAGGACTGAAATCTACTCTTTTTTTTTGAGATTTAACTTCCTTTTCATAGAACAGCAAACTTCTGAGTTTTTTTCCCCTATCAATTTCACCAAAATATTCTCCGCTTTTCCACTTTTCTGTCACAAAGAGGCACCTCAAAGTGGACATCCATTTTATACCTGCCTCCCTCTTCTCAAACCCATGGCCAGCTCTGTCCAGACCACCCATTTGCTGGATGGTTTGGGTCCTGCAGCTCCAGTTTTTTCCTGCAGCCATCTCAGTAGGTCGCTAAAGCCTCCCAAGCTCCCAGTCCTTGTCTGGCTTTATCGGTTGCTCAAGAAATGCCCTTAGGAACTGTCTTTCTGATGAGGTGACCTGATATGGGCTTGTAAGGTGCCTTCATTTCTTTTCTACCCAGAGATACCCAACGTGCCGGGCTCGTGCTGGACTTGGCCAGCGTTTCTGTGTGTTTATCCATTTTTTTTTCCCTTTCTCCTTGCTGCTCCCGAGCAAGGGCTTTCCCTGTGTCAGCTGGACCCTTCTTCTCCCAGCAGTCATCTTTCCTGGCCCATCACTCGGTGGTGGGAGCCGCGGCTCTCTGGCAGCACCATCTGTGTCCTTGTGCCCAGCTGGCCGTGCCCCCGCCATCCCCTCGGCCGCGGTGCCACCTGCAGCCCCTCCTCCCCGTCCTTCCCTGCCGTGGGGCCAAGCAGTTGCTTTGGATCTGCTCAGGGCTGGGGCTGGCAGGCTCCACCGGTGCCCATGTGCCGGCACAGCATGGCATGGGCAAGCAGATGAACCTTGGCAGCTCCTGGCTGCTGGGCCAGGGAGCCACGGGGAGCCCCCACCTCCCACGCCGTGTCTCGAGGCTCTTGCTGGGATGCTTGAAGCATCCAGGGTGGCTGCATGGAGGGATGCACCGGGCCAGCTTGCCTCCTGCCCCATACCTAACCAATAAGGTGGGTGGCCCTCCCCTGTCCCAGGGCATGCCCAGGCTTTGCTGTACCCAGACACCAAGGCGGTGGTCCCCGAGCCCCGCTCATGCTGCTTCCCCCTTGCCAGCTCCCTTGGGTGCATCACGGAGGTGTACGTGCCAGCCCAAGGGCTGGTGTGCACCAGAGTCCACGGAGGATGCGGCAGCACACCTGAGCAAATACCGTGACAAAAGCAGAGCTCGGGGACGCCATCTCACCCTGCCACCTGCCATGTCATGGCAAGAGAACGGCTCCGCTTTCCCCTGAAATTCAGGGGTAGTAAGTGGCAAACTTACCGTTTGCAAACCAAGCCTATTTGGCAGGGCGGTCAGTAAACGTAGCTCCTCCTCTGGTCTTTCCAGAGCTGCGGTTTGGGCTGGAAGCTGCTTTCTTGGTGTCCAGTGATACCGTTTGGGTTGGGAAATTGTGTTATAAGCGTCAGGTGGGTTTGCCGGTGCGGCGCACCGGACTGGCACATGGCCCGGCGGTGCCGAAACCACTGAGCCCAGAAAGGAGACAAGAGGCTGGAAAAGTGCATGTACAATGCAGGCAAGGTGGAACTGATAACGTGTGGTTAATTATTGCCAGTGAGCAGGGGCCAGAAGTTAATTCGGCGCAGTTGTGAAACAGAGAGCACGTGCAGGGGGAAATGAGCTAGAGGCTGCAAAAATGGGCACGGGGGGAGCTGTGATGGCTCTGTGAAGCTAGAGTTGGGCAAACAGTGTCTTTGTTGGGTGAGGAAGTAGTAGCTCGTGTTGCCCCTTGATTCTGCTGGCATTATCTGGATGTACAGGGGGTGGTGCTGAATCTGATGGCACCGCGGATAGACCTGGCTGTATCCTCATGGAGCTGCGAGGAGGGAGCAGGCAGAGGGGAGAGGGTTGCAGGCAGGACAAAGCGCTGCCATGTCCCTCCCAGAGCATCCCAGGTGGGGAAGGATGGGCCGTACCCCCACAGCCCTCCTCCCACCCGAGGGCTGTGCAGGGGCGATGGTGGCTGTACGGTGCTAAAAATCGGTGGGGGTCCATACCCACACCGATCGCCTGCTCCCCACCATCAGCTTTGTGTCTTCTGATGATGATCTAGTGAAATGCCTGGATTTTGGACCAGGCTGTTGAGGTGAAATGTGGCTGAGTGTGGGTGACTGCACAGCCATGCCGGACACTTCCAGCCCGAGCATCCTCCTGAGCACCTGGGCAGCATGGCCGTGCTGCCAAGGTGCTCAGGAGGATGCTCGGGCTGGAAATACCTGTACAGGGCTTACACACACCCAGGGTACCTCGGCTTCAGCTTCTGGCCCAGCCCTGGGCTCCCCATGGGGGTCTGGCAGCATCCCCGGGGGAAGTCGGTCGGAAAGCACAGTTAACGCAGCACTACCAGAAAACGGCTTCCTGCTGCTAATCAGCTCCCGGCAGGTTATCGCTTTCGCAGCTGCCTGGCTTTTCGGAGAAAAATGTCATTTATCAGCCCTTCACGGAGGAGACCTGGTAGAGATGCTCCGCGCTGGAGTTGCGGGGGATCGTTCCCGCCTGTCCTGCAGGCGCCATCTAGTAGGAAAAGGAGAAAAAGACCAAAAATGAAACAAGGTGGATGTTGAAATGCGGTTTCTTTCCGGGGGAACAGTTTAATCTAACACAAAGCTGCTCTTGTGCTGAGCCCGTGGTTTGGGAACCTGCAGCAGAATTCACTGCACGGGAAATGATGAGCCATGGAGATGCCCCAAACTGGAGCACGGCTCGTCCAGGATGGGGCCTGATTTACTGGATCTAAAAATAAACTTTGACATAAAGGATCATTTCCAGGCAGCTCCTTGATAACATTGTCAGGGCTGGATTTGATTAATTAGCTGTGTGGGTTAATTGCAAGATAGTGGCTTGGGCTGCCGCCTTCAGCCCCGGCGGGTGGCAGATGCTCCTGTTTCCAGCATAGAGGCTGTCCCATCGGCTGGAGGCTTTACTTACAGCTAAAAACCTCTCTCTGCCATCCGTGCATGTGCGATTTCATGTCATGAAGGCATCCGCTTTAGTCATATCGCACAATTTTACCACAGATCCCATACCGGTGTCGTCATCTTCTGAGTCATGTGGGTTTTTCAGTGTGATTTCCCAGCCTTAGGGGTTTGCCAGAGAAAACCTCCCAAAATCAACCCTTCCCAGGGTGAAATAAAAGGGACCTATAACATTAATTTGCTTTAAACAAAACAAAACAAATCATGATTTTGTACCAATCCTATGATTTTTACGCAGTTTGACTCACCCTTTCCAGTGTGGGGAGGTGATAATGCTGGGCGTCTGTTATCTGCCGTGCATGAATTCCTGCTGGCAGGCGGTCTGTCCTCTGCTGTGGATACATGGATGCACGTCCCCATGCAGCAGGTCCCTGTCATATGCATGTGACGTGGTGAGCCCTGCCTGGGGCATATCTTCCTCTGGCCTTTCCCCTTCATTTTCCCAAAATATTGAGAATCGGAGGCCAGGGATGCTGTAGCGCAAGGGACATTGCCCAAGTCCTGGAGCCCAGTGGCTTCACCCTGCCAGGGTCTGCACAAGCATCATTGCACTTTGCCCAGAGCAGAACCTTAATTCATCTCCACTTTCATAGATAAAAGCCTGAATTAATTAAAGAAGAGAATAGAAACCACTTTGATTTCCAGAACACCAGAAACTGCTAATTATCACAGCTCCCACAAGTGCTGCTATAATTAAGGGGCTATCGCTGTTTCCACTGCAGACCCAGTTTTTGCAGGGATTTACAAATGGCACCTAAATTTTTTCCTTTCGGTGAAGTACAGCGGCTCGAGGCACAGATTCTGGCTCCAGATGCATCCCTGTAAATCAGCCACAGCACTACCGAAACAGCATCAAATTCCCCCATGGATTTCTTATTAGAAATCCAGAGTCCCCGATGGCAGCATGCTACAGACAGCGTCTGCTCTCCAATTATACTCTGATTATACAAAATAATAAAATTGGGGGCCTTTTTTCTTTGCCTTCTGGTCTTTCCATCTTTGAAATACACTTGGGGACTGCTTCTAGCTTTTTATCATAACCAGAGAGACTAAGCATTTATTAGTATTTAAAAAAGGTGGTGGAAACTGAATTTCTCACCTGATCACTGGTCCCTGCAAATGCCAGGTCTGGTGAGCACTGAGCAGGGCAGGGTGCTCCCAGCTGCCTTTTATACTTTTCTGTTGGAGAAGTGGCCAGATAAAGATGTAGGTGACAATATATATCACCTCTGTATATCTTGAGGTTTATCCTTTGGCTGCTGCAGCTTTCCTGACTTTATCCCTTTCCGAAGTGTTGTCAGAAGTCTGCCCGCTGCCAGCAGTTTTCATGATGGGCGGCAGCTTCACCACCTCCAGACTGCTTCTTCTGCTCCCTGGGTGCTTCACAGCTGTGGACAAAACTGGCCCAAAAATTCTCCGTCTCGCTGGCAGCTGCTTTCCCTCCCTGTTGACTGGCCCCGGTTTCCCCCAGGCCCCCCTGCCCTGACCAGAGGTAGGGTCTGGCTGCAGACCCCCGGTGGGACTTCAGAGCTGGTGCACGGCTTGCGGGAGGGATGAGTCCGGACCTGATGTGGGGCAGCGGGCAGTGCTCGTGTGTGGGGAGCGCTGGGTGTCCTGGAGAAGGCTCTGTGAAGGGATTTCTTAAGAAGAAAACACATCTTAAGTATAGCTCGGAGCTACGCTGCGGCTCCATTTGCAGGCATTGCAATGCATTGAATATTGGACACTTGAAATCAGGAGTCTGACTTTGTCTGAACTCCCCCAGGTACTTGTAACCCATGTTTAACACCATGCTTTTCATGAATTGCTTCCTTTTATCCCTCTAGAAAGGCTGAAGAAATAAAGGCTGTGTTTCAAAGGGACACTTCAAAAAGCAGAAGCAGTCTCCTTTCCCTCTAACCCAATGCTGGCCGATGAGGGTGGAAAGCCTGTCCCAGCCTCACCTCCCCATGGCTCTGGGTTTCTTCCCTGCCCATGGGTAGCACAAACACCCTGATGTGTCGAGCAGAGGCAGAAAGCTGGTAGGAAACATATTCCCCCTCCCAGCAGCGTTGGTTTAGTAGCCATTGCTTGTGTACTGGCAACACAGGCGTGCTTCAGGATCAGACCATGCCATGGCTCTGCTCTTACCCCGTTGTCTCTGCCGGAATATGGTTTCGTTAAGCAAAATGTCACCAGCTTGAAAAAAAAAAAGAAGGAACGTGAAAGGAACAAATGCAAAATTTGTCTGTATTAGACATGCAGGGAAGCATAGGAAGTTAAGAAGATCACAGACAATTGAATTTAATTGAAAAATAAGATTAAATAAAATGAGACTTGAATATGAAGAGCTAATTTGAATTAAAGAAACAAGCTGATTGCCTGAAGAAAGAAGTTAGAGGATGAAAATGATTTTATTTTGCATCTGGGTTCCAGCTCTGTTTATATCAGGGTGGCTTAAAAAAAAAACCCCAACCCAACAACCACCCCCAAAGTGGTTTTACACTTGAAATCATAATTTTTTCTGGAGACGTTCACTGTGCACAGGGAAAAAATGGGGCTCTCACCTGATCTTATGGGCTTAGGGGAGATTTGAACTACATACGGTAAAATGAGAGAACTTGATCCAAGGCTTACAGCTTCCCAGCATCACCTCGGGTTTGGTAGCAAGGTCTGCAGCTCCCCTCTTACAGAGAGGGGAGCAAAACCAAAGTCCTGGGGACAAACCAGGGGGTTAGTGACAAGCAGGCCTTTGCCTTGGGAACGACAGCGGCTGGGAATGTTTCCAGGACTGTAAAAGCCCAGTGCAAATAGCTCCAAGCAGAAGCTACGGGGACAGGCAGCGTTGGTGGCTCATGCATGGTGCTTGTGGCCAGGCTCTGCTCCTGCACCAGCTTTTGAAAGCAAAAAATGGGTAAAAAAGTAGTTTTAGGGCAAAAGAATAGTCTGTATGCACAGCACAAACAGGAAAATTATATACAGGCAAGCAGCACAAATGGGAAAAATAAAAGCTTAATTTAAAGTATTTTTTCAAGTTAGAGGCATCTTCATTCCAAGGGAGTTCTCCTGAAGGTTGTGAAATTGTTTGGTGCACACACAACCCCCCCCCCCCCCCCCAGTTTTCTTAATTTCTGCTTGGCTGCTGCACCCTTTGCTACAGCCCATCCAGCCACCGGCATCTTCCTCCCCACTGAATGGTCCCATCGGCTGCGGTGTCGCCGTCACGGCCACGTCCCCCCTCTTCCCACGGGCAGGCAGGATCTGGCCTTGGTGGGACGGGCCGGCTGGGAGCCCACATGATGCCAGGAGCAGCCAAACGCGCTGGGTGCCTCGTCCGAGCCAGCAAAGGTCACTTCCAAGTCACCCTGTGGCATGCCTGGCCGGGGAGAAAGCCAAGGGCACACGAGCCGGCACGGCTCGGCACAGAGCTCGACTGCACCCGGCGGTGTGCTGCCAGCCAAGGGGGCTGTCGGAACCCTTGGGATGGGGATGGGAAGAAGGGAGCCCCCGGAGGGCAGTGAGTTTGTTGGCTCTTCTCCAGACAATAATTTTGATATTTTGTTGTCACTTGAAAATTCTGAAATAGGAATAAGTGCAGCAGCAGTACTCATTTGTACTGACTCTCGCTGCCAGACTAGGGCAACCTGACCTCAACGTGCTTTTAATGTGTATTTAATGTAGATACTGGTAGCTTGCCACAATCTTTTACTGCTGCACACCTGCACTTTGCACGTGCGTGAGCTGATCACAGCGTATCTATTGCCTGCCCCTTCCCACCCATCCCTGCCATGGCCTTCCTCCCCAGCCTCCCCTCGTCTCCTCCAGTCCCTGCCCGACCAGCATCTGATCCATCCCTCTTCCATCCCGGACAGGGATGTATTTTCTCCAACGCTCTATGCAAGAGCATGAGCATGGTGGTGAACCTCCTGCAATCTGGTCCAGTAGCAGATCCTGGAGCAGGGCGATAACCTGCCCTGCACCCCAGAGGTTAACATCTGCCCCAATGTTGTGTGAGGATCTAATTCCTGAGCAAAATCCAGCTGTGATTTCATTAAAGAGGCCCTTGCTCCTTGTGCTCAATATTTAATTTAACACAAGTGTGTGTGTGTTGAGTTCAGGGTGTTGATTAACCATGACTCCAAGATAGAGGGAAATTACTAATATGGGAAAGTGCAGTCAGTATTTCATGGCAAAGAGTAATTGAGCTAACAGTTGACATATGGAGTTGTGTGGGCAAACTAATTAAATTTTACATCTTCCCAAGCATTTGTGAGTTTTATAAGCGTTTGATTTATATATTAATTAAACCTCAGAGTGAAATAAAGAGGACATAACCATTTATACTGCAAATGTGTCCATCAAGAGGAAGGGCTCTAATGTATTTTCAAGCAGATACCAAAGTACTTCGCAAGTCCCCAACTCAGCTCAGTGGTGGCAGAGCAGGTCAGGACCATGTCCCAGGCCACGAGGCTGGTCCTGCATGGGCACAGGGTGCTGAGCACCCAGCTCTTGGCATGCTGCTGGACATCTCTTCGTCCCCTACAGTGCCTATTCCTCCTCCTCCTCACCATCAGGAACGAGCTCTGTGCTGCCCAGTGGGTTGGTATCTCCCTGGTGGGCTGCAGAGCCCACGCTTCCCACTGATCTGGGTGCTTTGCAAATAACTAGTGATATAGCTAATACATGATTTAAATATTTATCTGACCCATTAGCAAGGCACTAGAGGTGTCCTGTCACGACCTTGCTGAGGATTTCTGGAGTTGTCTTACTCACCTGATTTACTCTCTAAAGGGAACTTGCATTGTTTGTATTTGCAGCTGGACAGAGCGTTTACGGTGGTCAGCATTGTTTTCAGCCTGGCTGGTGCTCTGACAGAAGGGAGTTCCTGGAGTTATGGGGTCAGTCCTGCTCCTCAGCGTTTTCACCCTGGGATCTCGGGTGAGGGGCCATTTCTGCAGCTGGGGGAAGATGGTATTTGGGTCCAGTGACAGTGAGATGTCCCAAAATGCCCAGCCCTCGCCCTGATTTTTCCTTTAGGCTGCCGGTGCACTCCCCACCATGACACATCTCCCTGGAGGTCAGCATACATCTCGCGGGTCTGTTTGAGTGAGCTGGAGGCCAGTGCTGGGCTGATATCAGGGCAGCCCTGGGAGGTGCAGGCCTGGATGGATGTTTCTGGCTGCTCTGGGATGAGTTGGAAGCCTTTTCAGAGCAGAAGCACTGAGTTTTGCTCCAGGGCTGAGTGCTTAGGCTGCTCCTGCCCAGGGCAGTGTGGCTTACTGCTCCAGCAAGTGTGCCGCTCTCTGGGGCTGTTCCTGCCGAGTCACCAAACTGCCCCTTACTGCCCTGTACAGTTTATTCCCAGTGGTTATGATGCCTGAAAACCCCTCTGATTCCAAAATAAAATAAAATAAAAAAAGATAAATATTTCTATTCTGCTCTGCAGCGATGCCTCCCAGCAGCACAGGCGATGGGGCCGTGCCATAGCACTCACATCTGTTTCTATATACTGGCTCTGGCATCCTGATGATGCTAAAAAATGAATCTACCCTTTATATTCCTTATTATTGATGGGTTATTTTTGCCTCTTTTGAATGGAGAAACAGGAGCTGTTTATGTCAGCAGTGACACAAGATTCAGAAGACGTTACATTTTGGTAGGGAAGTGGAATTACAGCTAAAACATGGGTATTAAAAGTCCCTTAAATTTAGGAAACTATTCATAACAGGTACACAGCTGATATTCAAATCTATCAATACTATGAAATAGATGGTAGCTATATTTTAAGAGTCATTCTGTGTGCCACCTCGCCATCCCACCTACACTCCAGGGGCTCCATCAATCTTGTGGTGGCCAATGATTCTGGCTCACAGTGTCAGTGATTAATATCTTGACCCACTGGAAAGGAAGGATTACAAAAGCTTAGTGTTTGTGTGCAGTGTAAGTTAGAGGTTGCGGGAGCAGGAGCTACCAGGACCAGGCTGGAATTAAACTGGGAGGGAAAAGAGGGGCTGGTGCTTAATGTCAACTGCTTTTAAGATTTGGCGCTTTGCAGAGCATCCTTCCCAGAAACCTTGGGGGAAGTGAGATGCGTAAGGCACATGTGCCCCATGTCATATGGCACAGGGGGAATCATGGTGCCTCCTGTGATACTGCATGTTGAACTGGTCCCTCAGCTCATCGTATAGGCAACGGATCTCTCAAACTTTGCAGAAATGCAGTCCACTGCTGAATATTTCCTGTGGGTTCTGCCCCAGTTCTGAAGAAGAATTCACTATGTGAGAGGAAAACACCTACTGAAGCCCATGCCCGTGCACCTGGATGTGACTGAGAGGTATTCATTGTACAGGGACAACCTTATAGGAAATGAAAGCTACCTGGGAGCTCTCTGGGGGGGCTCCGAAACTCAGCGTTTGCTGCACGTACGTGGTTGTGTTTGGAGGAGGCAGGGGCTAATCCACCACCAGTGATTAAACATCCGTAATTAAACGGTTGACAGCATCTGCAGCAGGACTCAGGGTATTGATGATCCCTGGAAAACCTTAGGAAAAGCATGCTCTCAGTAAGGATAATGTCACCCGTGGTCAAACAGACCAGTGTCACTTTACCACACGGGATCTCAAGAACATTCAGCAAGAAACACAGCAACACCTTTTCCCCCAGTTCACCCTGACTATTAATACACCCAGGAACAACTCACATCTCTCTACAGAGCATTACACTTCATTGGCATTTTTGTTATAATGTTAGAGTACAGCATGCCATCAGTTTGTGCGTTCCTCATCTACAAATCAATGTAGCTAATACAATGCGCAGCATCTTGCATTTGGTGGGCTCTTGCTGTTTTGCTGGCGGTGCCAATATATTAAACCTAGGAATGTAACCAGCACAATGAATTTTAATTTCATGTAATAACAGGACCTGCAGATCTCCTTTCTGCACAGTATTAAAACAGACTGTTAGAATAGGGTGCTTTGGAAACAACCAAATGTGATGGAGAGGCAGAGCTGGCAGATCACCTTGAAGCAGATCTAATTTGATGCTGCTGGAGTATCAGAAATCATCCTAAATGGTCCTGTAGTCGATGGGGGCTTTTGCGTAATGTCACAGGTGGAATCAATAACAAACCTGGGGGACTGAAAAGATGAGGCAGTGTAAAATCTAAGCAGCCTCTGTCCTCTGCTGCCGCTGGTTTTGAATGGGCATATGCAAGGCTGCTCTTGGATGTCCTCCGTAAGTGCTGTTTGTCCTGCCGGAGCAGGTACCCAGGCCAGAGCTGCCGCTGGTCCCGGGGCCAGGGCTCTGCAGGAGGTGGGGATGCCCGTCCTGGGACGGTTGCCCCCTCAGTGTCCCTCAGCCCCCAGGGACATTGTTTGCCTTTCCCTGCACAGTCCCTCTAATAACACATAAATACGAAGTGAAGGTCAAGGCTTCCTACGAGTAATCTTGCCCACAGCAGCAGAAAACGTAAGGGACGAAAGACTCGTGTGACGGAGCCACCGATCAGCTCCAGGTAGCGCGGCTGTGGCCTCGGGCAACCTTCTGGTTTCTGTTTCCTCTGGTTTTTGCAAACCAGCCTGTCAGACCTCACTTACTGAGAAGACCCATATACAATTTTCAAGATGCCTTCAGCTGTCCCCTATTCTTCCTCCATCCTAATGCAAAATCTGTCATTGCACTCGCCTTTCCACCTGGATCGTGTATGAGCTCCAGATTGCTATTGATAGGCTGGGTAGCCACAACAATCTTTAGGAAATTTGTGATCTGGTCCTGGCATATCTGACAGATAACACTCGAAATACAAATGTCAAAACGCATTTAGGTTTTTTCCCTTTTCTAACTCGCCCTGAAGAAAATGCAAACGCTTTTTGACAGAATCAGTTCAGGAGCCTCCTCTAAGCCAGGCCCTGAGTGTTAGGAGAATCTGCCTCTTAAAGCCATATAGATCCATCGCTGTTGTATAAAAAAATGCTCTTTACCCTGAGGCAGAATTACTTAAGAAAATCCTGACATGACTAGACATCACTCTCTTCTGAGAAAAAAGTTAAGTATACTATTAAAGGATAACTGAGATGCTGCATAAACTGGCAGTATTTAAACGACTTGATATCGCAGCTCTGAAACATCAGTTTGGCATGTGGGCACAAGGAAGGACTTGAATATTTTCTGGCTACCGCTGTGCAGCTATGCTGCAGCCTGGATACATTCTGCTGGAAGCACTTGCAGGTGCTGCAACTTCCCTTGACCAGCTAACATGGGGTATATTTAGGCTCTGGGTTGGTAATGTTCATAAACACAGGTTTTAACAATTGATAACAGTTTGGCCATATGCTTTAGCATGCAAGAAGTCCTTTTGCCTTAAATCAGTATGATGATGCCGGTTAAATGATTATCTTACTTGTAGTGCCTAAAAGCCTGGCCCCACCATTCTGTTTGATGATACACAAATTAAAAGCCAGGGGCTGCCCCCAGAAGTGCTAAGGTGAGTGTGAGTGGAATAGGTTACACACATGTCTGCACTAGTCAGCAATAAATAATTATGCATATTTAATTTTATTAAGTCAATAGATTTAAGCATAGCCTTAAACACTGAGCCCCATCAGGGCCTTAATTAAGAGTGTTACTGAACTGTAGGGCCTGCCAGCAGTGGTAAGCTGAGAATTTTTATATGTAAATATCACCAGGTTCAAGCTTAAATCAGAATATTTTTGAAGTCAAGATAGTGTGTTAAATGATACTCCATGCATGTATATAATTGTATATCAATAGTGTAGAACCCTTCAGACCTCAACCCTTAACCATACCAGGCAGAAAGGCTAAGCCTACAGCAGGTGGATAACCACAGCCCTTGCTGGCTTATGTAGGTTTTGGGGGGCAGCATGAGTATTTTGCATTAGATCAGATCTTGGATCCAACCTGCTTTGATAGCTCTTGGGAATACATGTGATTAACCAGCCCAGCCACAATATGTCACCAGCACTCCACACAAGCATCTCTTTCCACTACTGCCTGAGAAGGGGACCTCTGTGCCGGGGAAGAGGGAAAGCATCACATGCCGGGGCCTGGAGAGAGAAAAAGAGGATCAAAGGACAGGGAAGAGACTTGATGGGAAGATGATAAGGGAATAAATGGAGATTCTTGGAAAAATGTTCCCAGAGCAGGTGAGCTTAGTGGCAGGTCAGGTGGGAGCTGCCCCGCTTGCTCATGCATGGGTGTGAGGAGAGGAGCCATCCTGGCACCCCAGCACTGGGCTTTGCAGGCTGCAACTTAAAAGCACTCATTTCTTCATCTTTGACTTCCATTTTAAAGGATTGTTTCCCCTCCTGATCATATTAAGCCTCACCTGCTCAGAACTGAGACCACTCAGTACACTGATGAATTCCCCTTCCCAGTGCTAGATCAAGCAGTGGGGAAGGCAGAGTCAAGTGCATGTGCCACCTGTATTGCAGAGCAGATGCTGTACCTGAGAATGGGCTGAGCTCCTGTGGGTCTTTTCCTCTGAGGTCCAGGGGTCCCCAATATCTACGGAAACCACCCAGTCAGGTGGCTGGATGTGGGTTTAGCTGACTCCTCTACTCTCCCTCCTCTCCCTCTCCCTCTCCCTCTTCCTCTCCCTCTCCTTCTCCCTCTCCTTCTCCTTCTCCTTCTCCTTCTTCCTCTCCCTCTCGCTTGGCTGCAGGGAGGGTAGTTAAAAGCCGTGCTCAGCACCAAGCAGTGGGTGTTTACCAACAGAAATGCTTTGTCAGAAATAAAGTGCATGGAAATAATGGAGCTTTGGCAGCTACACGCAAGCATAAAGCAAACACATCCCAGTGCAATGAGCAGGGAGCCCTGACAGAGCACGGCCTTTGTTGGGGACTAGTAATCATTCCTGGCAGAATTTACTTGTGAGGATTAGGAAACGTGGGCAGCCCATTAACCTGTGACGTCTGGGATCCCCATGGCTGAGCACACAGAGCAGCCGAAACAGCCCTTATGCCTCTCAGCTGCCCGTGCAGGGTCTTGCAGCACTGATGGGGATCAGAGGATTCACTCGAGGTCCTGATGGGATTGGGAGGGACGGGACACGACGCAGCCCTTTCCAGTCCTACAGTGTAGCTGCCTCCTTCCCTCCGCGGCCCTGGCAGAGTCACCGGGTCACGTTGCTGCTTGGCCAAGTGGCAGGGGAGTCAGTCAGTCCTTCTGCAGATGTCTGGAGCTTTGGGAAGCCCAGCTCTGCAGGTTTGCATGACCACATTGTCCCTGCTGGTACCATTGGAAACACTGCTGGGATGATTACCAGGCATTTCGGGGGATTTAAACAAGCATAACATACTGAGAAACAGAAAAGAGGATGCATCACTTTGTGTATTTGCTGTCTTGGTGCTATTGGGTTAGACTGAGAGATCCATAATTCCCAATTTATAGGATAACATACAGTTGACCTATATATGTGCATCATTTTGTTCAAAATATACCATTTTGTGCCTTTATATGGGGAGCAAAGCTGAGGGAAGGGAGGAGGAAACCTCTGCCATTCTGGTGGAGACTTAAAAGCCTAAATGAGCTTGCCTGGCACTATACAGATTTGGGGACGCTGAGGAAATTGAGCATGATTTGGTGAGAGGTGTGACATCAAAGTACAGCACGCAGCATGTGTGATGCCAGGGGTGTCTCGCTGGGCAGTGAGGACCCTGGGAGCCCACCCCGGGAGGGCAAACCCCAAGAGACCCAGCAGCGAGCCTGTGCGCGGGCTGGGGTCGCTCTGTAGCTGGAGGTGAAGGCTTGGCCAGCTGAATTTACCATGCAATGTAGCCTGAGATGTGGAAAGAGCTGTTCTGGCTCTATTTTTGTACAAAACTCTTTTTCTCTAATATGAGCTACCAAATAAAATTATTTACTGACTAACAAAGTGGGGGACACAGTAAAGAAAAACATGGGAGCTATTCATGCTGTCTGATTTCACGCTCCTGAATTAAAGGCTTAGTTTCTAAGTCTCTCTATAGATGATGGAGAGAGATGTTGTCCCAGAGCACAGCAGTGATGTGGGTGCTCCGAGTTATCCTTCTTCTCCCCCGGACTCTGCAGAGACTCTGGTTGCATGTGATCCCCGGAAGGAAGGAAGTCGCTTCCTTTGATATGCAGGTGAATGCCCTGGTTTTTGCAGTTTCCAAACTATTTTTAGCTGTGTGCACTCATCCTGATACCCAGCCCTCCAGGCTGCCCGCATTGTGTTGGGCTTGATTGGTGCGAGCACGCCGGGGTGTCTGACACGAGCTTGGGATGCTCCACACTGCCAGCGTAAGGACATCACCCAAGAGCGACGCCAGCTTCTGATTCATGCTGCTGGAGAAGTAAAACCAGAGCTTTATGCAATGGTTTGTGCAGCGTGTCTGGGCCAATTAACTTGGAAAAGGATTACTGGTGTGACACTGGGATGCAGATGTGACACGTTCAACCTCTGATGGCCACTGTGTAAGGTAGGGCTGGTGCTAAAATGCAAAGCATCCCAAATTGCCGATGAATTAATAAAATCAGGATGAGGAACCCTATACTGGTCATTAAAAGATTTAAGTCAGCACTGATTTAAGGCCAATATCTCTTATGGGAAATGGGGAGAAGGAGAGGAGGATTTGGGGCCAAGGTTCTGGCGGTGGTGCTTGGGACGTGGGCTGGGAAGGGAGGCATGGCTCCCCGCGGGGTTTATAAGGAGACCCTGGAGGCTATTGGTGTGCGAAAGCAAAGTGCGAGATGGATTGCACAGGTGAAGAACAGGCAATGACAAATTTGAAGAGCTTTGTTTCTCTTTTTGTATCTGCGCCCAGGACAGGTTGTGCAGCTCGGCTTCCGCTGCAGAGCTGTTACTCAAAGGGAGCTTCACGCGGCTCTGCGTACAGGCTGAGTGACGTGCCACCGGTGCCACTGCCAGCTTTTGGACGAGTCATGGTCTCCTGAGCATCCATACAGGGGTTTTGCTTTCTTAAACCAACATTCAATTCCAGGAGAAGTTCTCCAGTGCCTGCTCGATGGCAGGATTTTGTCTTTCTCTGGCACCTTGCAACCACTGCTGGTGACTTGTGCTTACCTGTGCCCAGCTCCCTCCGGTCCGGAGCAGCCTTTTCTGTGCCCTGTGCCCCTCAGGCACCTTGCTGACAACCAGTGTGCTGGGAGGCCAAAATACAGGGGGTTTGGACTATAAAACCTCCTTTCCTTTCCTCCTCAGGGTCCTCCTGTTGGCTGAGTCCCAGCTCTGTCTCCCGTGCCTGCCTGGCCGTGGGGCTGAGCATGAGCTCATGAAACTAAAGTGGCCAGCGAAGTGTCCTGTCACTGCAGCAACATCTTTTTCCTAATTATTTTATCTCAACCTCCTATTTTTTTATTGTTGCAAGAGATTTGCAAAGAGGGTGACTATCTAAATGATCAGGAACTTAAACCTTCAGATCTCTTATTTGAAAATACTACAGTGGAAATAAATACTGTCAAATTTTGGGGGGCTTTTAATTTTTTCCCATTTCTCCATCATTAGGTAGGGTGATTAAAGCTCTTTCTCCCTTTGATGTTGAGGGGACTAAAGCAAGATTTGTCAAGCGTGTACATCATCCTGCCTGCAGAACTGTAACTGGAGTTGGATCTTTGTTTGCCCTGAGGACAAGGGCAATTTCACCCATCATACCTTCGCCACCCTAAACCCACAAGCAGTACACATGGAAGAACTAAACACTGAGGTTTTGCCCCTTTATGTTACAGTACCTACCAGTGGGAGCACAACGCAGCCCGCTAGGCAGGATGCTCAGAAGGAGCATCACAGAGAAGGAGCCGAATAACCCAACAGCAGCAAATTGCAGCGGGGCGTAAAGCAGAGCCCAGAGGTCGGAAGGAGCCAAAGGCACCAGTTACATCCCTCTGTGAGCTGCTGTTGGTAGCGCGGTGATGTCCTGCGCTTTGTTATTCTTCTGGCTGTGCTGAATTGCTCCTCATTTGTGCCCTCCGGTGCGATTACAGCTGCTGGTGCAAGCCCTGCTGCTGTTGTGCTAAGGTTCTGCATTGATACTTTTTCCCCTCGTGTTCCTCGGGAAACTCCACACCGAGTCAGGAGAGGGATTTGGCTTGGTTTTTTGGGGAGATGGCTTCATCAACACCGGCACCAGAAGCCCTGGCAGGTGGAGGCAGGACAAGTGCCTTGCCGTGGAGGCTGAAGTGGGCTAGATAATTCATGCATAGGTGAATAAGACAATATGAATGTACAATATATATTCATACAATATATATGAATATACAATCGGAATGTGAGGAGGTGTCAGGGAGTCAGGTCCTTGTGCAGTAGAGCCTTTAATTTATACAAAGTGCCTGTCCCCTTGCTGGAGTGACTGAATGACGGAATTTGGTGTTTGCAGGGTCATGGCCTCTGCCTTAACTGGGGCAGGCCCTCTGCCTCGGCTTTACATGTCCTGTAAACACTGCCTAAATCTAAAACTGCCTATATCGAATAACAAGGATGGTACTAAAACTAGCCAAGAGGTCTCCATGGAGCCTACTGGGCTGTCAGCAAATGAGCAACACATCGGAGGAACCTGGGACCAGAGCGGCTGGGACAAGATGGACTTGACGTGAAGATCTGATCCCACATCCTCGAAATTGCTGAATTTCATTTTTACACCATGTACTATACAGCCCCTCTGACAGGTCAATGAGAAAAGCCCGCTATATCCTTTCAGCACCTTTCCTCTACATATTTTGCTGTTAATGGGGGTGGGAATTGAGGTGGGATTTCGTGGTGGCTCTGCAGGGCTCAGCAACGGCGCTTCTGCAGCAAGAAGCCCCCTCCGTCCCCGTGCAGGGCTGTACCACTGCGCCAGCTGTGATGTGCAAGCAATTAAAACTGCTCAGAAACGCAGATGGATCTCTTATTACATTTTCCACCCTCTTCTTTTCCATTTTTATAACTGTTAAGCAGGCAAACACAGCTTTTGCAGAAGCCCTATCTGGGAGTCTGTAAAAGCCATCCTGCCCACCCATCTGTCTAAATGTGTTTGTAGTGAAATGCCGGCAGTGTTGGCAAACTCGGAGGATGGGAATCCTCCAGGCGTCTCCCCTAAATGACACTTTCAAAGGCAAACCCACATATGCACCACATCAGATACCGTTTCGAGAGCATGCGTAAGATCCTGGTTAAAAGAATCACATTTACTAATATTTTCCCTCTGTTTATTCTGGGTCGATGTGTGTTATAGAAGAGGCAGAGATGACTGTGTTGCGCAGTTTGATGAGATAACAACAAAAGGAAAACAGATAAGTTCAGAGGGACGGGAGATAGGAGATGCTGAAGTGGTTTTGTAGCACAAGGTAGGATTTGCAGGGCATCATTCAAAATAATTGTGAAAAGTATAACTGAAATGATGGAAGCAGAACAAATCTGAAGATCCTTTTTTAGTGGCAAAACATTACTTTCAGCTAAAACTGATTTGATTTGAAAGGGAGTTTCAGTGAAGTGAAGAATAAATGAAATATGAACATTGTTTCAGATTTCTCTGTGCTACAGAATGATGTAGAAATTAGTCCTTATCCTGTTATAAGTAATACAGACTGTGACGCCTATAGTTAAGATTTCTAAACATTTTTCGTTATAAGATTACAGTTTTCATTTGTTTATAACTTTATCAAACATTAGCTCTTTTCATGGAAGTTTTTCAGCTTGTGGCTGGTACATACACATGATCATATTGTATTTGCTTGTATGTAGCATTGCAAATTTTCAGCTAACAGAATGCAGTTATTCTTGGGAAAAAAATTAGAGAAAAGCAGGTGATTTATCTATATTATAGAAATGCCTATGGACATTTTGCCTAGAAGAAACTCCATGCTTTGGAGTGGAAGCTCCAAGTTTGATGGCAGAGATGCTTTCCAGGCTGTATCACCCCTTTTTAAAATCCCAGCCTGGGTGAAGTGATAAGCCTTAAAAGTCTCAGATCGCATGTGCATAGCAGAGAGGGGGGCCCAGCAGTTCCTTTCCTGAGGGATTCTGCCAGCGCCCAGCACAGCCCCGGAGGGAAATGGGAGAGATCTTTACTGCCCAGACTTTCCCCCTCCCTGCCCATCCCACTGGGATGCCAGGCACAGCCTGAGGACTGTCTCCCGGTGCTCTCTTGTGCTCCTGGGGTGGATGCGGGAGGGATGGACCATGGTGGGATGCTGCCGTAGGGAGGTGTGTGGAGCGGAGGGGTGAAAGTGTTCAGTGGAAGCTGGGGGTTCCATCTGGTGTAGGGGACAGACTTCAGTGGATTTGGATACAGTGGGTAGAGGTGTGGAGCCTGAGGAGCTGGGATGGGAATTGGGGTATGAGAGAACGGAGGTGGAGGTGAAGCAGAGGATGGAGAAGGGAGGACAGGAGTGAGACACAGCTCAGGTGGGGAAAATGACACCAGATGGGGGCAACAACAACGAAAGCACACGTGGTGCTGGTGAAGGTGGAGGAGGTGGTCCAAAAGCCTGGTAGAGAACGCTCCTCCAAAGTCTGGACCTGACCCTGATTTGCCTTGGCTGGGGAGAGCAGGGCAACCCGCAGAGAAAGCCTGGGTCCATGCCTCTCTCTAGGGTTGGTTCTCTGGCAGGATGTGATCCGTTCTGCTCACCATCACCCAGAGTGGCAAAATCTGGGCTCTGAGGCCCAAATTCCCCCTCCTGCTGGCTGCCCCCACCCTGGATTCTCCCCTGCTCCATGGGGCAAGGACAGTTCTTCATCAGGGAGCTTTAAAAATCCTTTGTTTTTCAAAATCAGAGGAAAAGACACAGTATTTCACTTCAAACTCATTTCCAGGGGCAAGGTCTCCAAAGGCCAGGCCGGAGACCCTCTGCCCAATGTCATTTGATTTCCTCCTTCATTTGCGTTCCATGCTGGGCTTTGGGATGCTGACTTACAAATTCCTTTTACCAGATGCCAGGCTCTGTCAGCACCGTTTTGTATGGATTTGGGATGTGGGCTGGGAAGCCGGAGGCGCTGGGAAGCCAGCCCCGGTTCCCCTCTGCCAGCTCTGTGGCGGTGACTTTGGGAAGAAGTTGAAGCAGATGAGTGGGGTGATAGTGTCAGAAGCCACTGGAGCAAGATTTGCTTATTTATTGTCACCTCCCCAGCTAATAATTAAGTCCCCAGTTGATAAGCCCAGCTGACCTCACGGGGCTATTTTAAGGTTGCATTGGTTAGTGTCTGTAAGAAATCAAGATGATACAGCTGTGGGAAAGTACAGGATGAAATTTGTGCAGCATTCAGATGCACTAAGTAAGACGTGTTGACTGATGAAGAACAGAAGCCTGTTTTCCAGTGGATCTGTGTGTTTTTTTCCCCTCCTACCAGAGCACCAATTGGTGCCTCTCTGATTTTCATGACACTTGTAGGAACATAATTTTTTAAAGGATATTGTCACAGTTTGCTTGAAACGGTGGATATGGGTTAAGCACTGATGGGCAGACAGCGTGGTTACTCAAGTGTCATCATCTATTCATTAGTAACTTGGCTAAAGATCCTCCTCGCCACCAAGGAGTAAGCACCATCCTATCCTGGAGGCCCCAGAGAAACCCCGTTGTCCTCAGGGAGTCCTGCATCCTACTGCTTGCACACAGGCAAGGATGGAAGTCTTACTTTGACATATACTTCATGTAACTTATACAATGAGGGTAAGCAGGATACAGAGAAAATTTTTTTAACATTATTTGTTACTGACTTTTTTTCTTCACACTTTTTACTCATTATTAGCATAATTTTGGGGTCAACTGATATCATAGTGCTGGTACCCATTCAACAGAATCATGTAGATGATTTTGGCTTGGGCCCAGTGACTTCGAATAATTTTACTCCTGATGTAAACAAGGGCAGAATATATCTGTGGAAGTCTATAAATAGCAAGAGCTAGGTTCTGACTAAATCTATAGCTTTTTTTTTGGCATTCACCTTGCATAAATTAAGACAATTCCATAAATAAAGAGAAAACATAATAAGCCTCAGAAAGGTTAGACTGTTTCTACTGGACTTTATGTCTGTTGCATAAATCCTCCCAAGTAAATCCATACTTTGTGACGAGATAATTTTTTTACAGTATAAATTCCATTAACATTCTCATGCCATTTGTGCCATATATTAAAGTGAGCAGCCTTCTGCACTCCCAGTAAATCACCGGCATCTGTGCCTGCTTCCCAATTCCATCAGCATGGATCCGCTGGGGCAGCATCGTAGTAGGAGATCCTGCGTGGAGCCTCAGGGATGCGTTCAGCTGCAAAACCAGCCTGCCTGGGTTTCATCCTTGGCTGTAGCACAGTCCTTCCATGATAAAAGATGATATACTTACTGTGATGCCACAATGAAGATGGTGGAGTCATTGCACTGGCTTCCCTCTTCCTCTTCCTCTCCCTCTCCCTCTCCCTCTCCCTCTCCCTCTCCCTCGCCTCTCCTCTCCTCCCCTCCCCTCCCCTC
>JANZLQ010000001.1:43081910-43094068 GCA_026212715.1 Elanus axillaris
TTGACTATTCCTCCCCTCCCCTCCGATGAAACGGAGCTTAGACACAAAGCCCTGGGTTTAAATTTCAAAAAATTAAAATTGACATGCAGCAGCATTAGCAGGAGCCAGGAGGAATTCTAAGGAGGTGCCTGGGCTCTGCTTTATCCTTTGCATTAAGAAGCAATTTGTACTTCTAACAAAGACCCAACTGTTCCCCCTTGGCAAAAGGGCAATGAAGATGCCTTGCAAGGGAATTGCTGTTCACAATACTTAAATAAATTTGAATCTTAGATTTTTAAATCTGTATTCCCTGGTGGAGCCTGCTCCTCGCAATTCAAATGCAGGGCTAGCGGTGTGTGCCTGCCAAGGTGTCAGTAGCTAAGCGGATGATGGATTGATGAGGCAATGGGAAGACACAGGCTCACAGTGGCGGTTTGCCCCGACAGTGATCTATGTATCTGCACATTATCAATGTCATGAGGAGGCTTGAACCACCCTCGCTAGATGTCTCATTTTCCACTTATCTCTTATGTACTAATTATCAGGCTGGATTATTCCCCAGGATAGAAACAAAAAAAAAAATGCTCGTTGCCACTCCACTGACAGTTTACACAATCGATAGAACGAACGTCTCCCTCGGCTGCTCGCAGGCTTTTTTGTTTCCTGTTCTCATCGCAGGGTCCTCCGAGATTACCTCTGTGGGTGGCTGATGGCTTTCACCCAGCATCTGCGGCGGTGGTGCTTGGGCAAGCTCCTCCATCCCAGTCATCTTGGTAGTAGCTCGGTGTGTGGGTTGGGGATTTTTTTCTGAAGTAACACAGGGAAAAGCAACTGAGAGATGAAAAACTTCAGTGCTTGGTGGTGCAGCTGTCCAGAAAAGCAGGGGCAGCATTGCGGGTGGGGATGGCAGTCCCTGTGCTGCGGGTGGCTGTGGGTGAGAGCAGGGTCACGGGCAGCCCAGCGAGCAGCCTGGGGTGGGCTCCTAACCCTCTGGGCTTCGGCTGCGTCCTCCTCCGCTTAGATGTGGTCCATGGCTTATATATGTTTCATGGCAAAAAGAGAAGGGGCTGTTTGTGGCAGGGATACCCTGGTCCCCTGGTTTGGATCGAAGGAGCAGAATTAATGTGTACTCAGGGGCTGGCATCAGCGTTCTCTGGGACAGGCTTTCCCAAATGATACTGGTGTCGCAAACAACCATCGGCCAGTGTCTGCTCTGGAGGTCTGACCCCTCAGAGGTGTTATTTCACTTGGTGAGTAAAGCAAACGCTTTTAAAAATTGTGAGGTGATTAGACGTGATGCAAATAGGGAAACCTCCCTGAAAGGAGTGGAAGGCTGGAGTTTTAGACAAAGGGTACTTCTGGTTTTTGCTCAAGTTAAAATAATAATACAAAAGTTAAGATAAGAAAAATAGACAGGTATTCATGTTCTCAAAGCAACTCAGATACTGCAGCAACAAATCCCTGATCTTTCTGCTACTGATGTGAATCCTTGACCCTTGATCCTTGTACCGTGCCTGGGCAGCACCAGCTGTGGAAGGGATCCCTGGAAAACAGAGGAGCAGGGAGACATCCAAGTACACAAAACACCATGGAAGGGGAAAAGGGGATGCTGCTGAGAGTCCCGAGAGGGGTGCCAGCCACCCCTCGTCCACGGCCGTTCCTGGAGGAAGGCATTCGGGTTACTCTTCTCTCCTGCAAGCCAGCGGGCTTGTGGCTGGGCGCTTGTTTTCTTCTGGTTTGACCTTCATTGGCTTGGGCACTCCTGGCCAGTCTCTAGTGAGATGAGTGAGGAAATCCTGCTTTGGCCTGAGTGAAGCATGTTGGCTGCTGGGGCTAAGTTTTCACCAGCCGGTGTACAGAAAGAGTTTTCTGAGGATACCTGTGCTGCAAGGGCAGCTGGGTGTCTGATATCCCCTGCAAAGTCTGGTGCCTCTGTATTTTCCAGGATCTGGGCTTGCAGATTTTCTCCTTGATGCTCATCCCTTTGTGGAGTGATGCCTGGGTTGATGGGGCCACAGTGGCCCGCAGCGGGGCAGGAGAGCCCCATGTCTGGGTTCTCCTCTTTCCCTTCCGCTGTTAGAAAAGTGGAATGCTGCTTCTCGTGCCTCATGGCTTTACACATGTGCACTGAGCCACACTTTGGTCTTGAGCTTACTGCTTTTGAAACTCACTCTGGGTGTTTTTCTCAGTGATTTAAGGCTTGCCTGTCTCCTTGCTTGGCTCCTTCAGCGGCTTACAGTGCCTGGATGGGTTTAATCTGTGAACTCATAAAGTAGGGAGGAAGGGTTTGGTGGATGCTCATGTGATCTTTTTGCGTTTATGCCACAGACTAATTATATTAAAGGGGTATGTGGCAGATAGAGGCAAAATGGCATACCAATCTCTTTTAAATCTAATATGTCTGTGTCAAATACCTTTTTTTTTGTAACGTGCCATTTTTTTTCTTTATTGTGATTGGACTGAGCTCTGGGAAAAATTCCTGCTAAGAACCTGTGACTTAGTATTGTCTTTGGGATAAAGGAGCCTGTCAGAATAAAATAAAGACTAACTGAATCTTCACTGACTTTGAGACTACAAGGAGTTTGGTCCTTTTTACTGTGAATGTCTGCATCGTGCAGAAACTTGGAAGATTAATTACAGATGAGAGAGGTGAACTGTTACCGTGTGGACACCCTGGCACTTACGGGTGAGAGCCTGCTCTCAGCTGGTTTCACGTCTAATGGCAGAAGGAGGTTCAGCTTGATTGTAAGCCATGGCTAACATGCAAACAGGGGCCCGTTTCTCTAGATCAAGCCCGTGGCAGTTTGGAAGTTGATCCCTTGGGTCAGACGGTAGGTGCCACAGCAGAAGTGGGGGAGATGCTTGACAATTCCTTGAGCCCCCTAACTCGCCCTTGAGCAAGCTTCGTTTTTGAAGGCTGCGTGGGGAATTAAAGCAGGGACCTGAGCTCCTTCCTATTTTTCTTGATCTAGAACCGTGAATTAACGATGAATTACAAAGAGGCCAGTAGAGGGCAATGCTGGTTCCCCGGAATAGCCAGCGGGACAGTGGTATTACCGGCTGGGCAGGCGAGATGTTGAGGCTGCCGTGTCATTTGATGTGCTGGGCTTGAACATACATCGAAATTCCCCTTCTTTCCCCCGATGTTTGAGGCTGAAGCCCTGGCAGCTGGTTGTTTCAGGTCACAGCCTGAAAGGTGCTGAGGTGCTGCTGTGTCCTGGCCCCGCTGCAGAGTGCTCTGCAGGGTCTTGCTGTCGAGCTTTTGCAGAGCGTAATTCTGAAGGAGCTGTGAGTTATGGCCCTGCTTCCTCGTAGAGAAAGCCATCAATGCCCGTCTTCTTTGGGTTCTTCCAATTACAGAATAGCCTGAATTAAGCACTACCCTGTTTGGCACAGCTCTACACGCTAATAAATGGGAGTCGATTTTCTTCACAAGGGGCTGGTGGCATATTCCTCTCTCTGTTGCATTTGCTCCTGGTTTGGTTTTTGGCATGAGCTAGGATAGAAACAGAAAAGGCCTGTTCGATCCCTGTGATCTGCTGCCCTATTAATGCAGGATTATTTCCTCCAGTGCGCTGTGAGCACGGTGACATGGAGAGCATGGCTTGCCTGCAGCCTTCGGCTGTGCTCCTCCCAGCGAGGAGACATTCACATGATCCTGGCTCTTCTTGTCGCTTGCAGCTGCCAGATCATGTCTAGAAAAAACAAACAAACAAAAATATCCAACCCCAGTCCTGAATGCAGCTGAAATGTTTTCTTGGTGCCATTTCTCTTTGTCAACAAATTGCTTATTGCTTAAGTGTTATGATGTGATCCCCATCCTAAAGAGGAGAGATCTGCTGCTGAGACTGGGGGGGGAAACATGCCCAGGAGAATAACTTGTTTGAAAATGTGAGCAGAGGCTTTATGAACAATGATTCTTTGTCCGATCTGAGTTTTAAGATGCAATTTTGATGGCATGATAATGCAGAAAACGCTTTTAACTCCTTGGGGAGGAAGCTGCTTTTCAGGTAACGTCTTGCTCTTCCCTCATTATTGTAATGCTGTTCCTGAAACTTCGCGTCAGCCGTGCTGTGCTGGAGCATGTGAATGCATGAGGTGATGGAGATCAGATCCAGGTGGGTTTCTCTCTGTTTCGTTTTGGTATACCGCTGAATTCTTGACGTTTGCTTCTCCTTCTCCTGGCACCTCATTTTTCATGGAGCTGTTCTTCCTGGTAGCTGGGAGCCCAAGGGCCAAAGTCTGCTTCCAGGTACACTGATCTCATTCTTCTCAAACTTAGTTTTTCTCAGTATCCGTGGAGTCAGACTCAATCCTTAAGTACATTACATGTAGCTACCCTCGGATCGCCAGTGTGGCAACTGGTTCCTGTATTTGGGGACATATTATAATGAATCTCAGTCTTTGTACCTTAGAGATGGAAATGGTCCAGCTCCATTTTGTGTCCTGCCCAGCAAATGTCACTATATAAATACCTTTCAAGGAAAACCCCGTTAGCATCTGCAGGGAGGGTGGAGTTGCTCCTTTTGCCAGCATCTAGCAACCTGCTTAGGAAAGAGAGGTGTCAAATATCTCTGAAGCTCAACTCCTCCAGAGCCTGCTGAGTGCATTGCTGCAGCTGAGCGAGCTTGGATCGTAAACTTTAGCATCCCCTCTCAAAAGGCAAAGCATCCTCGAGGAGTAACACTGTGCTGCTATTTATCAATTTGTGTGAGAATGAAGCTTGAGCGTTATTAGAGCTGAAACACTAATTAAGCCAATAAATTCCTTTGTCTTTTTGGGCGTGTTTGCAATTAATATGCAAAATCCCATTGATTCCAGCAACTCCATAATTCATGATGCATAGCATTATTACATATTGACGGTGTACACTGTGAAGTCTCCAAAAGACACTGCTGTGCATAGTAAGAATACTGCTGTGATCCCAGGTAAACCGTTACAGGCTGGGTGAGTCACGGTGCTGCATCAGGTTCTACCAAAACCTTGGCTGTCAGTGGGGGGTAGGAAGACCGCACAGAAATGCGTCTCTCTTGAGCATACTCTGCATCTCAGTGGCTATTTGCACTTTATATTGCTTTCAGAATTGCCGTGGAAAAGAGAAAAGGTGTTCCAGCTGATCCTAAAAAAAAGCTCAAACTGATGCAAAGGGAAACTGATTGTAAAGGAAATTTGTATTTGGATCAAAGCAAGGCAGGTCTTTAAAACAGTCTTAGCTTTAATTCTCTTCCAATTGGGTGATCTAAATAATCTTTCCTCACACAAAGTTTGTTCAAAGCTATGAGAAGGGAGGTGGGACAGGAAGGCTGCTCAGAGACGGAATGTTTTCCCTCTTCCAGGGGAACGTTGTTTTGGCAACCTAAGACAGGACAAGAGTCCATGACCACTGAACCCTGCGGTGGCTGTCTGCCTAAAATTGTCTTTTGCAGCATCAAAATAAGTTCTGCTCAAATCTTTTCCAACATCTTCCCCTAAGGCAGCAAAATCAGTGGGACATTATAAGGAATAATTGGCTCTTCGTCTCAAAATACTTCACTGAGAAGGCCACCTACATGAGCTTTTGTTGCCTGCTTTTCCTTACATTTGGATTCATTACCCTCCCCAGGTCTGTAACAGCTCTGCTCTGTAGGTGGAAGGGCTCAAAAAAAGGCATGTGACTGGTGGACTAGATGTTGTCTATGGGGTTGGCCTGATCCTCATAAAAGCTGGTGGGCAGGTGCCCAGTGGCTTTAGTGGGGCAGGATCAAGGTTAGGTTTAATCTTTGGTTGGGATTTTGTGGTGGTGGTCTTTTTTGTTACTTTTCTCAGTTCTCGTGAAGTTATTTGATTTGATCTTGGCATAATCAATAAGCCTCTGTATTGCTATGTACAGTCTTTGAAGCCTGTGGAGCAGAGCATGGATGGATGTGCTTTTACTTCAGAACAGCACAAATAAATACGTAGCTGTTGAATTAATTTGTGGTTGGTGTTTTCTGAGAACCGCAGTTCAGATTTCCTCTTCCATTTCCCGCTACCATCCTTCCAAAGAAAACAAACAAAGCCAGGGAGGTAGAACTGAAACAATTGCATACTAGCGTGATTCCCATGTATATGCGCAGAGGCTGGATGATGGTTTTAGAGAATGGAAGATGAACAATATACAAGATGCTATTTCTGTCTTCAGAGATAGCATCTTTGATTTCAGGCACAACAATGAAGCAGAATTCTTGATAGCTTGTCCAGGCTCATTTTCTTTTGATTCAGTGCACTAACTACCTACCTACAACTAACCACAAACTGTCCTCTTATTTTTTCTCTTCTATTAGTGGACTAATGTGACTGCCAAGTTTTACTTTCTTAGATGGGTCTTAAATGGGAAGCAGTTTGTTTCATGGAAGCAAGATGCCTGGAGAATGAATTTATGCTAGCTTGTCGCCACTGGAAACCTCTGTATTCCAGCAGACTTTAAAGTGAAAAATGGAGCTTGCTTCTCATACTGGATTTCTCAAACTGCTTTCTCCAAGCAATAGGAAAGCAAACTTGTCAGGTAGGCAGGGATTCATTGCAATAACTAAATTTTGAGGTATCTGTAAGTGTTTATCACTTGATTTGCTCCTGGAAATCTCCAAGAGAAATACAAGAGCCTGGATTGCTAAAGAAGGTCAAACGAGGTGAATATAGCAGTCCCCTCTGGCCTGAAAAATCCATGAACTGTGCTGTCAAATGGAAGTATGGACAATGTTTTTAAAAAATTTGTCTTAGCTGTCACAGACTGGTGGTGGGAGGGAGTGGAGAGGGAGGAGTAAGGCTTGTGGTTCACAGAGTGTTTTGGGGTAAGACTGAGGGATCGTCCCTATCTGCAAAGAGAGGTCAGTCACTGCCCTCGGACATTTTAAACTCACCCTATCCACAAGGCACAAACACAAGTCTTCCAGGGGCGGAGTGGCCTGGTGATTTCCCACGTGTTCCCTGTGGGCTGATTTCTTCTGTGTCGGTGGCAATTCCTCAGGCAGGCATCAGAGTCGGCATCAGGTAATGAAGAGAAAACCATGGATTTAACAGATGTGAAGCTGTCTTCTTCCTTTCTCTCTTATTGCTGATGAATAAGAAAGTGATCTGCAACTGTAGCAAATTACATTCGAAACAGCTGTGGGAATCTTACAAATATTGGCCATATGACTTAGATGAATCTCCTACACATCTCCTACACAGCGATTTCAAAGCCCATTGGGTAACATGCCATGAGACCAGTTATGGATGGTGCACTGCCAGGAGAATCAGTGTCCTGTGGGATGATGCCAGAGTGTGTCCCGGGCTCTGCTTTTACTCGGTGCCATTGTTACTGCTGGGACTGATTAAGTAGATGACCTGTCTGTTAGATCTGCAGATGACATGAAGGCAGAGGAGAGGATGAAGTTCAAAATGACCTTGACAAAACAGAGGAAAGGGATGTAAAAAAAGAAAAAGGAGAGAATTCAAGAGGTGCAAGTTACCTCTACCTGGAGGCAGTCCATGGCATGGACGTGTGCCAGGAAAGAAGAGGAGCAGAGGGGATGGTTGGGAACAGCAGCCAGGGAGCTGCTTCTCAGAGAGGATAGAGAGGACCACTGACTAAACGTGAGGTGGCTGTGTATGCTGTGGAAAAGGCCAGTGTACATATTGAAACGTGCACATATTGAGCTGTGCTGGAGCTGGGGCTGGAGCAGAGCCTCCAAGGGACGTGAAGTAATCCCACTCTTCTGGGCTCTGGGAAGATCTTGCCTGGAGCAGTCTCTGCTTGTGGGGACCATGCAATCAGAAAGCTTTGAGATGGTTGGGGATGGCTCCGGAGACAATTGGATTTCCAGCCTGGCAACCTGAAAAATACAACCTGAGAGGAAAGAGGGATGGATCCGGCTGCTCAGCCTGAAGAAGGGGGTGTAGGGAATGCAAGGGGGTGGTTCTTAATGACAAGAGAGGGAGGGAAAGGTGTTCCCTGTGCTCGTTTTGGATAGGAAGGAGGAAGGCCTTGAGGTGCAGTAGCAAGGTCAAACAAAAAGAGAAGCTTTTGGATGGTGAGGCGTGGGAGCATGTTGCCTGGGAAGGCTGTGGCTCTCCAGTACAGAAGGACTCTAAGAGTGTGTTAGACATCCTTCAGATTTGGCTGCAGCACAGCTGTGTTGGGGTGGGGAGCCAAGCCAGATGACTCCTCAGGATCATATACACTATTGATTTTCCATCACCCTTTCTTTCTCTGTGTATCTGCAGAGATATATACACCCATCTGCCCACCTGTAATATAGCCCTCTAAAAATGAAGTTTGGTGTTTCTGTGCCCCAAGCGATGCTCTCCCTGCACGCTGGTATGTCCGCACCTCTGTTAGGTCCATTTTGGAAGGGTTAGATTTTCCCGTTAGGGTCTTCCCAGCTTGCCCCCCCCCTCCCCCCCTTCCCAGACAGCAGTCCATTGCTGGCAATGCAGCGGGGCTGGGGCTGGCCTTGAGCATTGCTCCCCAAAAGAGGTTGTGAAATGGCCAGGAGTGGCAGGGCTGGCACCGCCGGGACTGGGACCGCGACCAGGGAGGGGTTAGCTGGAAGGTGGAGGGCAGGGAGCATCCCTGCCGGTGCTCTGCTCAGCTTGGTTGCCTTCTTCGGTGTCAGGGCAGGGAAAGCTGGTGGCAAGTAGCTTTCCGTATAGGCTCTGAAGTGCGGGGGTTTCGGGTTGAGGAGGAGATGGAGGTGTGCGGGGTGATGGTCTGTGGGTGAGGTGCTGGTGGAAGGGCTCTGGGGGGGGGGGGGGTGTCCCGGAGCTAAGCCCTGCATCATCCCTGTTTTCATAGCTCCAGCCTGCCGCAGCCTGTGCTGCCCAGGACCCCCCCAAGTCCCACTGAGCGACCGTGCAAAGGCGTGATCACCACACTGGATGCTCTTTTGTCATTACCTCTACAAATCTGCCTGAGCACATTATTTTTGCATCTATGGTAAAAGGATGGAAACCTGGACCCACTGTTCAGGTTTCCAAAGGCAGCAAGGACTCAGATCCCTTTGAAGGTCATGGGTATGCCAAACTTAGATACCTCTGAGCCCCAGGGGCCCTGCAAGTATGTGCCTGATGCACCAGAGCACAGCACTGTGGGGCTGAGCCCGAGGGGGCTGAACACTCACTGCTTTCACCGTAGTGCCCCTCCCAAAGTGAGGCTGCCTCAGAACTTTTTACTGTATTTTTCATCTGTGTAATCTGCAGGTTATCTGTTAAAAAAACAACCAACATAACTGCAAGCCTTTTCCCCAGGTAATTCACTGTTAGTGGCTGTGTGTGAGTGATGCAGAGGTTCACCTCAAAGCTCTGTCTCCCTGGATCCCTGTCACTTTGTCTCCCTGGATCCCTGTCACTTAATCTCCCTGTTCCTGTAGCCCCTTTGCCCAGCACCTCTGGTTTTGGGCTGGCTTTCTGTGGTCTCCCCTTCAAGTCCTAGTGCTCTTCCAGGTGTGCCAACTCTACACGTAGAGAATATAGCGTTCATTGAAAGAAAAGGTTTGAAATGTAAAAAGAAAGGGGAGAACACAGCATAGTTTGGGTACCTTGCTTGTGGATTTTTTCTTTTCCCCTCCTATCGGCTGAGATCACAAAAGGGAAAAATGAAAATTTTGTTCAAAAGAAAAAAAAATCCCACTGTAAAAATGTTCACGCTTTTCAAGGCTCAGCTTGAGTTTGCTTTTCCTTCATTCACAACAAACTGATTATCCTTGTTTCCACCCTGGGCCGGAGTTTCTATATTTAAGCCTCCGCAGGACACAGTTTACAGTGGCGGTGCTGACTCACACTTCATTAAGAGTCACAAACAGTGACTCCTGCGATGCATCAGCCACCGCCAGGACCCACACTCCTCGCAGCCGAACCGGGCAGAGCCCAGCGCCTCGCAGGGCTGAGTCCATCGGAGGAGGATGTAGTGCTATCAGCCACCGCTGGCTTGACATTCGGCTGAGCCGGCGTCACTGCCTTTGCGCGATGGGGTGGCGGTGGGATATGTGACAGTGACTGAAATGAGATCATTGGGAAGTGAAATCAGATTCAATTGCATTAGAAATTCATGTCAGATAAAGCTGGCAGAGGTACTGCAGAACTAGACCATTACTGAGCTCACTATACAATCAGGTAATATATTTATTACATATCTCTCCCAGACCGACTCTGGGCTTAAATAAAAAGTTTCTTTTTCCTCTTCTTGGTTCCTCATCTGGTGGTTTTGTAATATTTGGCTCTTCCCTGGTGTTTGATTGGATTTGCGAACTTACTAGTTGTGTCAGTAAAGAGATCAACAGAAAGATGGAGTTAGCCTTGGCAGAGGGAAATAGCGTATCAGATTTTCCTGCTTCGCCTGCACACCTCACTCAGGTCTGGTGTCACTTGCAGTGACCAACAGCGGGTGGTACTGACCTGCTGGCAGCTAGTCCGTATGGCCCAATAGTAACACTGATGAAAATTTGTCATTAGCTGTGTAGCTTGGATAATACTTCAAGGCCGATTGACTTGCAAGACGCTAGCAGAGGCCAGGTATAAAGGCAGTCTCTGGCGGTGCCCGCCTTTTCTGCCCATGGGAGGGTTTCTCCTCCAGCCTCCCTGGAAGCCTCTCGCTGGGGTGTTGCCTCCTGCCCTGCTCCTGGCTGGCAGGGACTTCATTTATTTCAGTAGTAACAGCACACATTGCTGTAGAGCTATTCATAACTTACAGAGCTATTTGGGCTTTCCGCCTCTATAACTGAAATAAACCAGGATCCATATGTGTTTCTAGGAAGAAGAATCACCCTTTCTTTGGCTGGGTCACTCATCTCACCTCCTTCACCATGTACTGTCTTCATCCTCTGTGCCCTGGTGTCCATGAAAATGTGGCTGGAGTGGGGGTGCCCAGCTCACTGCCCTCACCCTGACTGCAGGCTGCGTTCCTGTGCTCCTTGGTCTCTGTCTCCATCCTGTGCCGTTTGTCCTCTGCTCACACCAGGCACGGGTGATTTTGTGTTTGCTGCCTGCATGGCGCATGGTGGGGCCATGGTCCAGGGTTAACATATAGAAACTGTAGAAGTTGGGCTGGATTGCACTGCTAGTGCGTCTTGGGCAGCAGAGTTTGGGTCTCTGACTCTCACAACAAAGTAAGTTACACTTCTGGGAGCCTTGGAGAGTGAGCGTGCCTTTGGGATACCTTCCCAAACCTGCTCCCAGCCTGCTGGGACCTGGCTTACACTTTCTGAGCCTGAGGTTTGGTGACTTTGTATAGTTTCCTCCACGAGCTCATCTGCTTCCCAAACCACTTGCGGTGTTGGTATCCACACCATAATCCTGCAGTGACAAGTTCCCCAGAACTGATATCTGCTGTGCACAGCAATTCCTCTTTCTCGTCATTCAAACTGCTGCCCCACTGCTACATTAGCTGCTTCCCCCTTCCATGTGGTGGGACACAGCCACCTACTTCTGGGCTTTCCCAGCTTTCTCATGCTCTTCTTCTTTTAATCCCATGGAGAAAAGGGGGTCTGTAAGCACGGACCCAGAAAGTAAAGCAAGTCACTTTGCTTTGTGTTGAGGGATCCCTCTGCTGCACCCCATGCTTTGCTGCAAGCAGCCGAGACCTGCCTTTACATATACTATAGCTCCTATAAAAAAGCATGTCTGGAATACAGAAGAGAACGCATCTTCAGCCTCAAATACTGCAAATTTGCATTGTTTGGTGCAGTCCCAGCTGTCCGGGAGCAGCCGCGGGGGTGTGATCTCCATGGGACGGTTTTATTTAACCTGTGTGGGAAGTGGGAGTCCCTGTAGCCAGAGGGTGAGGAGGTGAGGCTCTGCTTCGAACAGAGTGGGTGAAACCCTGGCAGAACTCCTGTCTACTTCAGAGGGGGTCCGTCTGGTCTGTTGATTAAAATTATTTTAATTCAAACCAACGTTAGCCTGTTCCTCATTGCATGGAGCAAGGAAGGAGAGAAAAGACAAGGATTTGACACTGTGCTTTTAGCCTTGTGACTCTCAAACTTTGGTGCAGGGTAGGGAAATATCTGCTAATAGCAATCCTCAGGGTAAAGCTTTTTTAAAATATTCCCAGTAGGGTTTTGGGCAACTAAACTAAACCAGAACCGCCCCTCTCACCCGTGTATTCAGTGCTTATACTTCATAGTGGGCATATCTCAGCTGTAATTTCATCCTTGATCTCACCCCCAAATTAGAGTGATAATAAA
>JANZLQ010000001.1:43109950-43138337 GCA_026212715.1 Elanus axillaris
TGTGCCCCTCCAGCCTTCTCGCTGGCTGGGCATGAGAAGCTGAAAAATCCTTGACTTAGTCCAAACACTGCTTAGCAACAACTGAAAACATCAGTGTGTTATCAACATTCTTCTCGTACTGAATGCAAAACATAGCACTGTATCAGCTACTAGAAAAAAAAAATAATTCTATTCCAGCTGAAACCAGGACAATAAACAATAACAGTGACTTCTTTCTTTTCTTGCTGATGTGCAAATGTCTAAGTCAAGACAACAGCCTGGTGCTGCAAGGTGCTACGGAGGTATCCATGGAGAAGCAATGCCTTCCCTAGAGAGCAGAGCTAAGTGACCATGTTATTTTTTAATTTGGTCATTGAGTTATAAAAATCAATTTAAAATAGGCTTAAGGTGGAGACCTCTCTAATGCATGTTGAACTAAAGTCTGGAAATGGCATTAATACTCACTGTGCTCCTGACAGTGTGCTGCTGTTAAAAAAAAGCCATTAATGGTATGACAAAGGTTGTTCACTTTGCTACTTTCAGCCAGAATTCAGCTCAGTGGTGTGATCACTGATGTCCTGCTTCAGCCTCCATTGGCTACTGTCATCAGCCTCTTCCCTGAAGCATCCTCTGGCATTACACAGATGGTTGGGGACTGAGCGAGGGCTGGAGGTGATCTTCACAACTCTTCTCCCTGGGTGAGAAAACCGCTGTTTGCAGAATAATTAGAGACCCTGGGTTACAGGAGAGCTCTGTCCCCATTTCCCTATGCAGAAGCACCCACAGAGATGCAGCTTTTCCCTCCATTCCTATCTCCTGTTTAAGCAGGTGGAAAACAAGGGGGCTGCTGTATTAAGTGCTATTTGCCATGCTGGATGCAGGCAGCTATCGGTGGCTTGTAAAATGGTTGTATCTTTATTTCCAGCCTGCACAACACACACAAATCCAACTACCCAGCCTTGTGAACATGCTCAGAGCTATCCCCCCTCCAGCCCATGGAAGGCTGAGATGCTTCTTCCCCCCAGCCTTCCTACAGACCATTGAGGTTTTTTCCCCTCTCTTGTAATTCTGGTGTGTAACTGAGAAAATCATACCTCATTTCTTCCTTGGTGTAAATTGATGCAGCTGCCTTGGAGTTGGCGGGGCTGTGCCAGATTGTACCAGCCGCAAGCCTGGCTGGGAGCCAGCGCTTGGCACAAACTTGCTGAAAGCTGTGTATAAACAAGGCTTGTCACTATGTTTGTTATTGCCCTTTTGTTTAGGATATAAATATGTCCCATACATGCTAGCAAGCCTCTCGTTTGCTATTTCAATGGAGAGTCCTGTAAAACAGCTGTCATACTGTCTCCCGTCAAATCAGTTACAGATGCATGTGTCCTTCCCCATAATAAACAGGTATGAAATTGTCTTTATGCAATGTGCCAGCCCTTGTCACTGTGAACGCAAATGAGGGAAGCTCGGAAAAAAAGCACTCTGAAAGAGGATGCTCTGATGGAGCACTGTGAAAGTTACTCGGACCTCGGAGAGACTTACAACCAGAAAGTTCCGGGGCATGAAGTAATGAACTGACAGTGATGGGTGTAGAAAAGTGAGGTGAACTCCTAGCTTGTCCATAAGGCCACCTTCTGACACTAGCTGCAGGTGAATGGTGGCAAAGCAGCCCTTGTCCTGGCCAGGGTCGAGCGGGGTGCTGGGGAACACTCCTGCCTGCATCCAGCAAGATGGGTGCATGCTTGGAGGTGATGGCTTTGAGAATAGCCATATATATAATAGCCATAATATACCTTCTGTGTAAGAAGGTATAGTGTGGGAGGAAAGGAGATGTGCAGGCTTTCAGGAGTGTTATGCCTTTTCTGGCTCCTGGACCCATTACATACCTTGTTATTGCCAAGGGTGTCTGCTAATTTTGACTGGGTTTCATCATTGGGTGACTTTGGGTGAGAGCAGGCCACCAGACGTCCTGCTCTCAGGGACCTCCAAGCACGTACCTGTCCAAGGGACCCAGAATGTCTTGTGACCCTTGGTGGAAAATAATGCCTTACCCTGTGCTCACCGCAGGCCCGCTTGGGAAGATCTGAGTGAGCACAGGTTGTGTGCCTGAGTGCCCAGCTTTTCCCTCACCTGAGATGGATAAAAAACCCAACAGGACATGTGCCAAAAGCCACTCAAGCACAGACTTGCTCTTCTACTAAGTGCTACCCAAGGGAGAATCGGTCTTCAAGATGGGTGCAAAGTTAATCTTAATAATTTATCGTTCCTGGGCCCTTTTGCCTCTATCCTTAACTCCCACCTTGTACACCAAATGTTTCATGGTACACCTCCTGGTTTTGGTGAAGTGCTTCTTTCCCAGTGGCTGACATTGGTTCTTCAAGTGAATTAAGTGTCAGAGTGTGAAAATCTCCCTCACACTAATGGAGTTAATGAGGCAGATTTGCAGAGATGAGGACCTGTCCCATATATTTTATTCATATTTTCTTAGGCCACATCTCTGAGGTAGGCAATTACAAACCGAATAGCGTCAAATAAACTGCCTGTTAGTTATCAGTGTCTTGTTTCATAAAATAACAGTCAAATCTGCTTACATCTGACAGCAGCACGTGGAAGTTTGGGAAGTTTTGGGGATCCATCAGGGATAATTTTTAACAAAGACTTGGTAGTTCAACAACAAGTAGTTGGGGTCACGCACTGACAGTGGGGTGACGAGCCTCTCAAGACAAAGCTTGAATGCTGATGTAGTTCTCCATACCGAGCGTAGAAAGAGCAGTGCCTTACAGCTTGGAGAGCCTGCAGCTGATGAATTGCCCATCTCCTCCCCACTTCAGCAATGTGCTGTAAATCTCATAAAACTCTTCTGGTTGCACCTGAGCCAATGATGTCGAAACTGCAGTGTACTACCAGGTCTGTTGGTGACACAGCAATTAGTGAAGTGCTCCTGGGCACAGCACACCACACGCAAGTTAAACTTCTTAGACAGGATTTTAAAAGGGGGTGCTGAAAACAGAAGTCCACCGAGAAATCAGAGTGAGAAGACCCATTCTAGAGAGCATTTCTAAGAAGCATTACAGGAAAATATAAGTTTAAAGAGGTTGCATTCACATCACTGAGGACTGAAATGTGACAGGGAAGGACAAGAGATGTTTTGTTCTGGACTCCAGTGAATGATGGTATTAAGGAAATTGTTACAACTATTTGCTTATGCCTATGGTGAGTTAGATGTGAGGAACTGGCCTCACAAAATTAGCAGTGTGCTTGACCAGAAGGGTAGCAGTCCATGAAAAGACCGGAGGCTCAGCAGTGTAGGGAGGAGAAACTACCGCCCCTGGCTGCTCTCCTTCCTGCTAGCAGTGGGCAGAGATGTGTCCCACTTCAGCCACCGCAGCTTGGGTGATGGGATGCCTTTCCTCACCAGCTTCATGTTGGCCGACACGCTCACAAGAGTCAAACCCTGCTGCTTGGTCACACTCTGTTTTTTGCTGCCCGTTTCAGGCACACCTTTGTCAAAGGCACGCCGTTGTTGGTGGTAATACCCTACCTACTCTGCTGCAGCTAGCTCTGCCTTCTTAATTTTACTCCTATGAGGTCACTTTACCAGCCAGCCAAGGCATCATGCCCATCAAACTCGCTTCTGCTAGGCAGGCCAAACTTGATCTAATAGCTGTGAGTTGAAGGTGTTTGCATGACATATTCATATTGACACGCCATGCTAATCCATGCAACTCTCAGTGCAGGAGATTGGGAAGAGCATTGTCAAAACAACACAGTTCTTGCTGAGGAAGGCTGCAAGCTCTGAAATCCCCAAATTATACCCAGGAAGTATGCAGGGATACCTGCTGACGTTTTGTACAACTGCAGACAAAAATAGCTGTCCTAGTAGAGGAGGACGTGGGAGTTGGTAGGGGCTTGCAGCTGGAGGGAAAAGGCAGCAAAAATAAAATACAAAGCCTTTAGACCAGGGAGCTGCCACCCTTCTGTTGGATGCTTTGCATGTCGGTCATGGTAGAAACAGGGTGTCTCAACCTTTCTCCCCATCGTTGTGTGAGGAGAGACAACTGTTAGGGACAGCCAGTGAAGGCCCATGTCTCCTGATGCCAGGAAGAACTTGTATTAATGCGTCTCCTGCAAGGACACGGCTGGGACAAGGGCAGCCTAACAGGTCCACGCTGCACCCTCCAACCCCTTCTTGATCCTCCTAGCTCAGGGGATGGCTGAACTCCATGCCAGCTCAGCACACGTCCCGGCACAGAGATGTCCTGGTACCCACTGCTGAGCAGAGTGCCCTGCTCCTGGAGCACCACGGGCAAGACCGGAGCGCTGGCCGGTATGCTGTTGGCAATATTGAAACAAATCAAATTAAACTGATTTAATTGCTGCTCCCAGGGTATCACTTGCTGTTTTGCTTTTGCCTGGAGGTTGCTGTGGGCCTGGGGGCTTCAGAGGGGGAACGGTTTGCTCTCACCTGACTCACGTCCAAGCTGATGTGTGGGGCCGGCTGCCTTTTTGCAAGGAGTGCAGTGGAGCAAAGCCCCTGAGCACAGCGGTTGGGTTTAAAATGATGCTCTGGGCACATAAAGTCCCAGGCGGTGGTAGCATGTCTCTGAAGGGAACGTGATTGCCACAACTGTAATAACGTGCCTGAGCTTATTGGACTAACTCTAAGATTGAATCTGTCTGTAATCCTCAAGCTCAGAGTCCTTTTATGACTCCCTGAGGATCCTTCCCTTTCTCTGAAAAAATGCAATGGGTGGGCTAAGGTCCAAGCAGGTCAGCTGAGCTCTTCCAAGCCTTGTCAAGGGCCGAATGCCCAGCGTCCCCACAGCCCTGGCTCTTCTCCCGCCTGGGCCCCACTGGCAGGGCAGATCTGCCTGCTCCTCCAAACTCTTTACCAGGAAAGTACACAGCTCCCCGAGGAGCAGAGGTGAAGGGGTGGTGGCACACCAGGCTGTGAGCATCCCCTCTGGACTATCCTTGCTGTCTTTCCATCTTTATGTTAGAACTCCACATGGCTTTGTCCTTGGGCCCCTTCTCTTCTCCTTCTACTGCTCTTCAGGTTTTCTCATCTGCAAACCTCAATTCAGCCAATGCTGGTGACTCACAGACCAACGTTGCTCTCCCAAATCACAGTCCTGGCTTGCCTTTTTGACGTATCCTAGCTGATGTCTGGTCACCACCTCAAGCCCTTTGCATCCAGGCTGTGTCTTCGTCCTGCACGCTATTTCTGTACAGCACCTCCAAGCTACCACCTCTCCATCACCCTCCAGAGCTACGTCTTTCCTCCAGTCTTCCCTGCACCCACCTTTCCTCCTCACCTGGCAAATGCAGCTTGATGGGCTTGTGGGGAGCCACCACGAAGTTCCCCCTTTGGGTTGTCGGTGGCCATCTCTTCCTCTCTGTAAACCTCCCTGTACCTTCGTGCTCTTCAGCAGTTCCTTCTTCAGATAGTCCCACTCCAAAATAACCACTTGTTGGTGCCCCGAGGTCCACACAGTGGTGGGTGCTTAAGGCCTTGCTCTCACCCTGGTTGTCTGTAGCTGTCTCTGCTCTTGAGCTGGAAATGTTGGGTTCAGCCTGTGCATGCTAAGGGTATGGCATGGGAAGCTCCTCATTTCTGATCAAAACCTAACACTTTAAACTACAGCCTTGATTACAAATGCAGAACTGTCCCTCCTCTGCCCTGAGACCAAAGGACTGTTCTGCATGTTTCCCAAGAGGTGAAAAGGGGGTAAAATAGTCCTTATTTACTCTGGTGCAATTCAGAGTGCGTGAGTGCAGAAGAGAAACTACTGTGCGCCAGTATGGCCCTCCCGACAGCTGCCAGCGTTGCTCTGAGGCTTGGGAAGCTCCACCGTGGCAGGTCTGTGCCCGCGTCTCACCCCCCAGCATGAACAGAGGGCATTTAATCCATCACTGGCTGGGCTGAGTAAAGACAAGAAATTCAGGGAAGGACTCAGAGGGCAAACAGCTTCCAAAATATGTTTTGGGAATCTGCAGGAGTTCGACGCTCATTTAAAATTAGTTGTGTTTTGTGCAGACAGAAGAACTGCTAGGACAGGATAATTAACTAATGAGCTAAACATAATGTCTGAGTCTTTTTTTTTTCATCTTTATGCCAACTTTATTTTTAAACTCCCTCCCCTCTAGCCAAAAATCCAGCTGTTTCTCAAAATCATCTTGTGATTAATCTTGGTCCTCATTGTAATCAAGAACAAAAATCCCCTTCATTATACTGTGGCCACGGTTTCTGCTAAGAGGATTTTGGTCAATGTTTTTTCAAATTGCACGTTTAAATAAACATGAGTTTTTACTTAAAAAAGCAATTTGGGCAAAAAGTAATCCTACTTAAAATATTATTTCTGTAGATGTACTGTTTACAAAATCCTTTGTGGAAGGATCATTCCTGATTTTAAAAAATCATTCTTGATTTAAACAAAAAGTCTGGAGAGAAAATGGAATTATATTGCAAATGTTCTGTATAAAAATAAGGACTTGCCCTCACCAAATGCTTCCAAATTTAAACAAAGCAAGCTTGAAATTCAGCACAAAAATAGGTTTTTACTCCTGTTTGTTTTGACTTTCCTTCTGGTTGATTTATTACCCTTGGCACCCCGCAGCACTATCTGAGCAGTCTTTCATTACTCTGCTCTTTTCTTTCGGACATGATGAAACTTTCTGGCTCCTTGCTGTCCTCCCAGCGGTGATGAACGCAGAGCAGGCTCCCAGCTCTTCCCAGTCACTACCCGCAGCTCTGCTGCCAACCACCCACCTTCAACACTGGTGTTTGCTCTCATCTTGCTTCTGCCAGCAATTTGGATTGCACCGATGCGTGACTGGGAGGATGGGAGATGGCCAGGGGGGAAATAAATAATGGAAGGCAATTAATTAAATCAATTAATCAATTAAAAGCCAAACCCATGCCCCAAACCTTTCCTCCTGTTTACACAGCAATTTTTAAAAAAGAATTCAGGGCGCTTCTAGGTGCAGTGGCCACTGAAGCATGGGAGATGCGAGGGTCCCAGGGCAGCCAGGCAGGCGGGCAGCCAGGGCGGGCCGGGCGAGCCCAGCCTGCTTTTAATCATGTATGTATTTTGTATACACCCCAGCTTGTGTTTTCCACCTTCATTTTGCACCTCTCGCCAAGGAATTGCAAACTCTGAGCAACGAGTCCGGGGGATTTACTAGTCCATGGTGTTGTTTTGAAACACCTAACCCTGTGATTTTTTTTTTTTTTTAGGCCAGCTTCATGATGATTGCTTTGTCCCAGCTTGTCAGTTTGGAGCTGCTGGAGCTGGCACCAAGGCGATCTGCTGCGAGAGCAGAGGTGTGCCGATGCAGGCCAGGCTGTGCTTGCTGGCAAGGTGGGGAGCGAGTGAAGCCTTGGGGATGAGCACTGGATGGGGGACGGCTGGGGCTGGCATCACCTACTGTCAGTTATCACACCTGCGAAAAAGTAAAAGTACAGGCTCAGGCTTATTTGTATGTGCACATTCAAGATATCTGGACTGGTTCTTCATGAGACCTACCATAGAGGCTCGAGCCTGGCAGTGGTACAGGTCATGAAATCCGTGGCCTTTCCCAGTTATTCCACTGTGGCAGCCTAGTTTTGCCAGTGGCTCAGTACACTCAGTTCTCCCATTAATGAGGCTGTAATTAGGCAGAGCTGGTTGGGAAATGTTTTTTCCACTCCATCAAAGATACTGAGATCTTGAGCATTGCCCCATTTGGCAGTGGCATAAACAGGGGAGGTTGGTTACAAAATTGGTTTAATTTGAATTTTGTGGGTGGTTTTTTTTTTTAATTTTGTGGTGAAAATCCCACCTCAGACACCACCAAATGCCCACTGCCAGGCTGTCTGCCTGTGCGTGCCGTGGGAGACTGTGTGCGAGGCAGAGGTGGACACTGGGGAAGTGGCAGGAGGGAAGATGCTGCAGCAAAACCCTCATCATAGATTGAGTCACCATGGGGTACTGAGACACTGGCAAAGAGAGCGGCTAATCCAAAAAAGCCTGGAAATGTGAGCTCAGCAGACCTCACCGGTTCAGAAATCACAGATTTAAAAAAATCCCTCCCAGAAGAAAATTCCCCCTGTGCAAGTTTTCTGGAGGCAGGATGGTGACTAACGTGCTTTTCGAATGCTCTGTTTTGGCAATATGAGGTCTCATTTCTACTCGTTAGCAGATGTATACAGCCAACACCTGAATATGTAAATTACAGGGTATAAATTAAATGAATACTGTGAAGTTCAAAGGCATGTATTGGCTATTGCATCTTCTAATACTGAGATCTTGCTAGCTGCTGAGTGATCCAGATAACCAGGTCCTTGCAAAGGCTGTGCTTTTGTAGCTTGTGCACTTGTGATCCAACCAACGCTTTTTTTTATCCAACCCAGTGTCACCAAAATGATGTGCGTGTGTGTGACCTTTGAAGAAATTAAAAGCCACACACAAAACCAACAAATTCTTAACTACAAGCTCAACTTCAAGCTTGCACTAATTCCAGGGAAGCCAACAGCATTATTCATCTCTCAGGAGAGATACAGAGAAGGGTAAGAGGGATGATCAAGGGCATGCAAGAGTTTCCATATGCCAAACACTAAACAGGCTGGGACTTTTCCTCTTGGAAAAGAAATGACTGCAAGGGAGATGAGCTAGAAATTCTGATATCTTGAAGGTGATGGATGGAGTGACCAGAGGATTATTCACCACACTGTTGAACACAAGTTCCAAGGCCACCAGTGAATTTGTTGAGCAGCAGGTTCAAAGTAAACACGAGAAAATATTACCTCACCTGACACCCAATTATGCCAAGCCCCCGTCTGCCTCCATGGAAACTTCTGTGTCTCAAGTGGTCAGCCAAGTCCTTTTTTTGTTGTTTTCAGAGCAAATAGAAAGACCTGCTCCATCTATAACAAGAAGGGTGTTGGGTCGAAAGGAACACATCACATAAGAGATACTTTAAAATATTTAATCCACCGAAAACTTCATCTTCTCACCGTATCACTGACTAATTTGTTAGCCCAAGAGGAAGTTGGGCAGCTCTAGCATGCCATAAAGCAGCAGCACCTGGTACCTTGCATGGTGTCACTTGCCAGTCTGGAGCAATCAGTCAACTGCTTAATAAGCAAAACACTTGAAACCTTTCATGGTATTTTTCTTTGTTAATGTGAAGAGGTGACACACACGTCTAAGCAGCACTGACTTGCATTGTGCTACTTTATATGAATGTACATAACCACCTGCGACCTGCCAGCCCCTCATTTGTCAATGGGGAGCAATCATTCAGCCACTTAACAATTGCCAGGAGAAATGCTCCAAAGCTTTCCAACTGGAAATTAAAGCACAGCACTTTGGTGAGTGATTGCAATTCCCTGACAAAGCATCCTGGAGTCTTAAAAATAGCTGTGCATTTTTGTATATATCTGTAAACAGTTGACAGTTGATTTCTTACTTCCATTTCTAAGCAGGCTGGGTAAATTCTGTAATTAATGGTCATTAGGGATTTAGAAGACAAATGAGTCATTCATTAGCTCGGTGTCCAAACTAATGAGCAATAAATGCTTATGAAAGACATGATTTATTTAGTATTTAGAATCCATGTCATTATGTGATACCTGATGAAGATGCCAAGAAACAATGATGACCCATGCCTTGGAGCCATGAGGGACAGCCATCTGCTCTATGGGACCACATGGGTGCCAAGTCGGGGGGAGTCCTGGGAAGTCAGCAGCCTTCCCATGACTAACAAGGGTTAGCTTAGCCAGCCAAGACCAAGTTTTCTCCTAGTGTTCCATGCTTTCCTAGAGGCTAGGTCCAGGAGGATTATTCCTGGCTATTTTGGACTGTCTGAGGTCTTCAGTACACACAGAGCACCACCACGGGCTGCACATCCTTGTCCCAAAGCCATTTTGGCTTTCATCCTGTCTGGACGAGCCGCCCAACTGCTGCAGAAGAGCCTGGCTATGCTGCTGCCCCGTTACCTTTCAGTTTTGTCTGTGATCTTTCAAGAAGGCTTTCCATCCAGCCTTTCCAGCCTTTCTTTTCAGCCTTTCTTTTTCCAGCCTTTCTTTCCCACAGTTGAGAGCTGGAGATGTAATAGTCCAGGACAAAGCTAATATGCCAAAATGTCAGAAGTCATGAAAAAAGAAAATCACAGAAGAAGTGTTAGTTACAGCTGATTCTGAGAAAAATTTACCTTGCCTCCTGGTTAAGCAAGCCAGGAAAGACAAACTGGGGTAGCTGCTTCACATGCAATGGGGACACGGAGTTGTAACACTAGCAGGTACTTAACGCAGGTAAAACTGGGATTGCAGGTGGCATTCATCACCAGTCCAGGCTTATAAAACCTGCTGGTACCAGGGGGAAGGTGGCTTTCACCCTAGCAGAGGAGGATTTGTGGTCAGGGAGGAAGACATGTAATGGGTGCTTACTTTGGAAAAGAAGTTCCTGCCCTACTTGGTGAGTGTCTGTGCTTATTGCAACCTCGTGGAGTCATTTTCTCATGGCTCAGGCTCTTCTGGTCCCATGAATCTCTTCCAGCCCGAACACTCTTCCACCCTTTTTCTCCGCACTGATTTTGCTGCTGTTTGTGTTGGGCTATTGGAGTAGAAAAGTGCCCCTCGGGGTAGCTAGGATCAGGTACCTCAGACGGGTTCTGCAAGCCATTGCTTTCATGGAGTCATGGGAGTGATTGGTGGCTTTTTGGAGGACAAATAGCTCCTCCAGAAATGTGGTTTCCAGCTGAGCAGACAGCAGGTCCAGGTCCCTGCAGGGATCCCCACTCGTGGCTCCACACATGGTGGGCTGGGGGATTGGCCCTGAGCGAGATCCATTGAACAGAGAGGACAGGTTTACAAAGCAGAGACAGTAATTTGTTTTCTTTCTTTCTCCTTACAGGGCAGTCAGTCTTCACACAGACCTCTGATCCTGTCACCTGGTACTCCTGGTACGTTATTCAGTCCCTGCGGCAAGTAAAAAGCAGGAAACACACTCAGGAATGTTTTCCAGGCACAGAATTGGCATGGGTTTTAATCACAGGTACTTCATATGCGCTCTTTCTGCATTGGGCTAGAGCTACATTACTAAATGTTTTAGATAGCATGAATTCCAAAATTGGTACAAGCAGAGATTTTGAGGACCAGATGATTCAACCCCTTTTCTTAAAAAGAGAAGATCATCAAACCCCCTGGTGCCTGGTGGGGTAAGAGTCTGTACATCTGCCCTGTGACACTTCCACTGCTATCCTTCAAAGTTCTGAAAATCTGGCATTTAATTAAGACATTTTTAAAAGATAGATGTCACTGAAATGTGCTGAAGGAGACAATTAAAAAATCTGAAAATTAATTCAAAATAAAAGGATCTCTTCAGATGTGTGATTTTTGGCACAGGGGTCCTCCGGGCCACAACTAATTACTGCAGAGACTAGAGGCAAGACCGAGGTGAGTTCATTTTGCTCCTAAACGAGCTCCACCATGTCCCTGCCGAGAGCGAGGAGTCCACCGGCACGTGGTGTGCATCACCGGCGCTGCCTGGGGTTGGGGAAGGACGACGGGAAAGCACGTCGCCTTGCCTTTGCAGCACTCGCATGCCTGCGAGAGGTTTGGAGTTGTTGCCAGCAGGAACCAGGTAGACAGATGACATCCATGTCACCTCCATGAGGCTGCCTGCAGCACCGAGCAGGGTCTGGGAGGTCTGAGGGGTCTGGGGCTGGCAGGGAGACGTGGCTGCCCACCTTGCCTTGCTTCGGTTGGGCACAGCAAGCATGTGGTGGCTTCTCCAAACCTCAGGGTCTCGAGGGGGATCCTTGAAGGGACGAAAGGTTCTTCTGGCTTGACCATGTCAAAGCTCAGCCTCTGGAGACGCAGATTACTGGGCTATAAATGGTAAAGTAATGCATATGTGCAATAGAGTGACTTTCGCCTGCGGATATCCTTTAACTGGCCAGATGAGCTGTGCTGGGTGCTCTGAGCTGGCCCTTCCCACTTCAGAGCTGTTGAGTCAATCTTGTCAGTCGTGGCAAGTGGCACGGATCTCATCCAGGAGCAAACAAGCTGACACTTAAATAAGCTAAGCAATTTGTGGCTTTGTGAAACATCAGCACAGCTCAATTTATGCCATCTAAGAAAGGCATTTATTGTTTCCTTGCATAAGCAGCAGCAGCAAAGGTAGTACATTCTCCCTTGCTGTTTTTTGAAGGAGGTTGTAGCCCTTTTTAATGTGTGACCTTCAAGCTCTACAGAAAACTTACAAATGAAAAGCTCCTGTGAGTAATCCCATTTGTAGTCAATATAGTTGCATTCTGCAGAGGTTTGGTATAAGTCTCTCACCTCTGAATAGCAGGTGATAAACTAAGGGTGGGTTTTTTTTATTTTTAATAAATGGATTATTTGGCATTCAGAAATCCTTCCTTAAGCCCCAGGCTCTGAATTACACTATCGCAAGAAATGTTTTTAATTTAATTGAAGAGTGGTTCTTAAAGACTTGCAGCTCTGGCCATGGTGGGCACCTTTTGTCACAAAGCCAGTCCTTGGAGATGCCGCCTACCTGTGGGGTTATGTGAGAGTGGGAAACCCGGCGTGCAGCGTGGGCTGGATCGCCTGTGTCCTTTGCAAATGCTTCTCATTAATTTAGTGATGACTGAGAAAGCGGGGGGAGAAGGGACATTGTTCTTGTCTGCCTGCTGTCTTAGTCGATTCTCTGTGTAAGAAAATCTCTTTCTTGGCGGCTTGTAGAAGTTCATAACAAATAAGTGACAGAAAAGTAAGATTTTTGGCAGGGCCTAAAGCTGCTCAGGCTTGGCAGGTGACTTCCAAGGGCACCTGGGACTGGGGTTCAACAGCGCATTTGCCCCCCCCCCCGCCAGCCCCGACTGAGTGCTCAGACAAGGCGAGGTTGCTGGGGGTTCAGCCTGGCTAATTAAAACAGCGTCCAGGTCTCTTGGTGATTAAAGAGGCTTTCTGTATTTGCCTTCCAGAGCATTGATTTAAAAAACTTGGCCTCTCTCTGGACAAAAGCATTAGCTGATTTCTTGCTTTTTCATTTATTTTTTTTACATAGGTGGGGGTGACATAGTGGGGGGAGCGCATGTGAGGGATTGCGAGCTGACCTGGTCTGCTCAGTCTGCAATATGAGAGTGCAAAAATTATATTTTTCCTGTAGCAAGTAGTCATTGCAACTTTATTTTTAACATCTGTGCAGACAAAGCAGCTAGGGGTAGGCAAATGAGTCCTGGCAGGGGAATGGGTCTCCTTGATGAGTGCAGCCAGGCGCTCCCATGAAAACTGGGACTGATTTGGCTGAGTAATGAGCCTTGGAGAGCTACAATTTATTCATGCGATGAGTATGACTGTACATCCATCCAGAGTAGAGGCTGGCTGCCCCATGCCCACGCTGGCGCTGAGGGAGGCTCCTACAGGGACGTGACTCATCAGTCACAGAGTTTCCTAAATCTCTGTGTCAGTCAAGTAGTGGTTGCAGCCTGTTGTGCAGAGCTGCTCGTAAAGGATTGCAACAAATTCAGCCTTCCCTCCCTTCTGGGGAGACCAGGCTTCAGCTGCAAGGAAATGACTTCTTCCCATTAAACCACAGATCTAAACAATTTTCATCCTTCTCTTTACCTGTATGTAATAGGGATGCCTCTCATCTCTCATCTGAACACTAGAAGACCAGCCCTCTCTGGTCATAAAACGTGAGCAAATCCCAAGTCCTTGGCAGATAATGGGAGTGCTGGGACAGCTTGAGCCATGAAACAGCTCCTAAAGGGTGAGGCTGCCTCATTTGTGTTCAGCATTTAAGGCTAAGCTGCAGAACAATTGGAGGGATGATTTTAAAGATGCTTTCTGGGGGCTCTGGAGCATGGACAGCAAAATGCACTTTTGCAAAGTGGTCCAGAGCGAGATCTTTGTATACTTGGGCGTATTTCTTGGGCCAGGGCTGATTTCAGACTCCTTGAATTCTTGATCTAGTTTGGTGGTTAGGAGGCATAGGCCAAGACTATGTTGGGTTACTGTTCTGTGATGGGCAAGATGTGTTATTTTGATCTATTCTTAAAAACAACCCACCAACCCAATGAATCAAACAAAAGCAAACTCACAAAATGGTGCCCATTAGCAGTGGCTAAGCCAGCAGGCTTGCTGGCGGGAGTCAGGGCACGCTGTAGTGCTTTTTCAGCAATAAGCTCTTCTGTGCATCTTCTGTTCATAGTTAGGTTTAGGCAAATAATTTTTTTTTCTTGTCTGTTGGGCAAGCCAAGGGGTAATTTGGCTTCAATCAAATTGAAATTGGCATTTTTTCTTTTACAAAAGGAAAAACAAAGAGATCTGAGTATTTGAAATGTTTTCAGAATGTTTGGTTTGATTAAAATCACATCGCAGTTGGGATTGTTTCACCTGTCCTATAAAAGTGAGGTCAACTTCGAAAAGCATCACTTCTGAGTGCAAAGTCATCCCATTTTGAAATGGGAGCTGAAAACAGAAAATGAGCAGTGATGCTTCAGTGCATTGAAATCTTTTAAGAGCTTAAATTTAAACAAACACATGCTTTAGTATTTCTATAGTCGAAGGTATAGACCCCTATGTACATATGTTTGGAATTTCCAGGACAAAAAAAAGCTCATTATCCAAAAATTAGTTTTTCCTGAAGCTGCCATTACCGTCAGCATTTTCCACCCTGCCAATAAACAAACAACATTCTCCCCTCTAGGCGAGGACAATAAGATGCCTCAAACGTTTTTTATTAAAACTTTGAATCAAAGTAATTTTAAAAGTTGCAGAAGGTCTTTTATTTATGGAAAACTCAATTCAAGAGAAAATGCAGATTTTTGGAGGATGAGAAAAATTACAGCAATTTGGAAAGAGATCTTTCAAGTTTCAAAAGTGGTCACTTCTTAATAAACAACAAAGTAAAAGAGCCACTGAAAAAAAAATATCCAGTGAAAGGGCTCTATTTCAAGGCCTGCCAAGGCAGATACAGCTTCAAGGATTTGCCTTTGGGTCCTGAAGGCTTCTTCTACCTGCTCTGGTTTTCACAGAAGTTGCTTCCACCAGCTTTGGCCAGACTGAAGGACAATTTCTGGAGGAAGATCGTGCTTATGTGCTTACACATCCACCGTGGCCTCCAAATCACCTCCCTGCTTGGAATGGGCTCTCCTGAGACCTGGGAGGTCTTGGCTGTGGGTTAGTTTCAAGCCTCACGCTGCCTTTTTTTTGAAAGATTAATGTGAAAGCCAGTTTCCCTACTTAAAGCATCTGTTAACTGTGGGAACCCAGGCTTCCTCCTGACTCAGAAAGGTGAATAGCTGACTTTAATTTTGCTTGTATCTAACAGAGTTGCCAAATTAAAGGTGCCACGGATGGGCAAGAAGTGATAAAAGCACTGCTTTCAGAGGATGAATCAAGACCACTTTCCTGTTCCACGAGGAGCACCCTGGCAACAGGGACATGTTCACCCATGTCACATGCATCCAGGGACAGTAGCAAAGCATGGGGCAGGTCTCCTCTCTTGTTTGGGGTGAAACAGCCCAACTTCTATCTGTGGGATCGGTGGGGCACTCCAGGTGCTGAATGCCCCATGTTGCAGCTGCAATGGCACTGGGAGGATGCTACTGCTAAATAAATGTCATGCCTTTCAAAGAAACCAAGGATTTGGGTCTTTACGTTGGATTTCTCCTGCAGTGAAATTAGGCACATGGCTCCCAAGGCAAAGAAAGAATGTCAGAAAGTCCCAGCCTTGTGGGCAGAAGGATTTGGCCACGGAGGTTTGGACTCAGGCTCTTTGGAGGCAGTGATGAGGCTCATTAATGTCTGTGGTGCTGGATCAGGGTGTCCTCAGGTACTCTCCCACTGAGGGCAGGAGGACCTCTTGGAGCAGCAGCACTTGCAGTCATCAGTGGAGGTTCAGGTCTTCTCTGGGTCAGGCAGTCAGGCCAGATGTAGGCTCATGTTTGGCCAAAGTTTTGTCAAAATATTCTTGGTAAGGGAAAAATTTAACTAAAAATAAATTTTAAAATCACTTACTTAAAACTTGCAGAAGGCAAAAACCCTGGTCAATATTAATCAATGTGTAGGTATTAATTAATGTCTTGTTTCTCAAGCCAAACACAATCAAGCTGGTAAACCACTTTTAACCTCACTTCCAGGTAAATTAGGTTTAGTTGCCCTTTCATCCACCACGCTTTGTATACAAATGAGCAGCAGCTCCCGGTGGACTCCACCAAAAGGTTAGCAGCCGCGCACAGCATCCGGGATGAACGTTCGAGATCTTCTCAATACAGACAAGTGTTGTAGCAAAGAACACTTGGGTTTGATTAATTGGGACAAATTTTACTTTGATGGGAGTCCGGAAGGTACAGTGGCAAAAGCAGTTGTTAATCACTGTGCCTGCAGCTCAGTGTTGTGTACTCTGGTGTCAGAACTATTGTTATGACATCAAAATGCATCTCTGGGATGGATGATGCGTAATCCGTGTGATGTTTAAAGATACACAGGAAAAAGTGGGAGAGTAACGAGGGACCAGACCCTCATTTACAATCTTTCCAGGCTGTGGATTGTCAAAATATCTCAGAAGGATTTTGGCAGCTTTGTCACTTCCCCTCCCCTGGTGCTCAGCTCTTATTTAATTATTAATGTGCATGGCTCAGGGCTGTCTCGACAGGTGAAAGAAAAGTCTCTGTTGAAAGTAATGGGAGTAGACTTGAAAATCTCAGTTGCATGGTCGTCATGTAGGGCCTTCTGGAGTAGTACCAGAGGATAAAATGTCATGAAAAGCCAGATCCAAAGTCCATCGAAGTCCGTGAAGTATTTCCATCACTTCAGTTAGCTTCAGGCTAATCCCCAGGAGACCTGATGAAAAGAGGAGTGCAGAGAGGGATGGGAGTGATCCCCACCAGCTACTGCTTCTGTGGATCACAGTTCTCACCTAGCATTACCCTACTAACTGCAGATTTGGCTGGTTAATGAGGCTTCATGCTTCCCCCCCCGCTCCCCGCTCTGGGGGATTTGCTGGTGCCTGCGTCTGCCTCAGCAGTGACACAGACCCCTTCCCAAGCAGCAGCCCCCAGCCAAAGCCTAGCCCGTGCTGGAGACTTCTTCTGCTGCAGTCATGCCTCTTGGGATGTGATTTTTAATGACAGCTTGATGCTAGCTGGAGCAGCAATATATGGATTTACAACAGCCAAAGAGCGTGCCTTCCTTCAGTGAGGGAACGGGAAAGGTTTTTGCCAGCAGAAGGTTCATCTGCTTTCAAAAGTGCCAGCAAACTCTTATTAGTGCAGAAAAGATCTGGGGAGAGGTTCCCTCCCTGGATGACATTTTTGGCAGTTTTCTGAGTATTTTCCCCTTCTGCAACGAATATGGTCTTGGAGGTGTTTCGACCACCAGTGTTTTAAACAGAAATCTCTCTTATTGGGATTGAGACACTGAAAATCTTCTTATCTGTGAAACATTTTTCCCTTTAATTTACGAAGCAAAATGACTGAAGTAATTAAGTTCCCCACTTAGATTTTCTGCGCAGTTTCTGCACGCTTTCTTTTTTATCTTACTCCCAGCAGAAATGGTGCTGGATTCCAACAAATAAGGCAGAATGAGCTCATTAGATTTGTTTCTGAATTGGGCAATTGATTGTTAGGAAAAGCAGTTTATACTTCCAAGGATAATAGAGATGCATCTGTGGCATTTAGCAGCAGCGGATGCATGCATCTCACATGCAGTAATGGTGGCAATCGAGCAGTAATGGAGGAGGAGCAGACCCCAGGGGAGATTCTCCAAAATGGTAGATTTATGCCCTGTAATTAGTCTTCTGACTTGCCAGCTTTTTTTTCTACTAGTGTGGCAAGGAAAAAAAAACCTCAGGAGAACGCTGTGAAATTTCCTGCTCTTCCCTTAATTTCAAAACAATATCCTCATTGTGTTTACATCTGTCCTCAGTAAAATATATTGACAGTTTTCCAGTATTCCCTGCCAGTCTGTTACTAATCCCCCTTCTCGTGTTTTCCCAATGACAGATGGTCCCCATCGACAAAAGTTTCTAGCAAGTAGTTGGGATGCTCAGAAGTCCTTACTGACAGTGTGGGTATAGGGACACTAGGCTTAAACTGGTGTTCATGTGGCACAGACAAACCAGGCCGTGTGGGCTAAACTCCTCTTTCTAGCCACTTTTTCCTGGGGTACATAAGGCTGCTTTCCTTGCTGTTGGGACCACCTCTAAATTGCTGTGGATTGAATTAAATGATATGCAAAACTGGTAAAATCTTTAACACTCACTTTCCCTGAAAACAGAAATATTTTTGCTTTTAGTTTTGGCAAGAAAACAGAGAAGTTTGTGTTTTGGCTCAGTCTCAAGGCTTGTTTTTTATTTTCTTTAGCTTGCCATAGAACAAAAAGAGCCTCTTACTGCTCCAGTTCTTATACCTGCAGTGCCAAGACTTTTTAGACTTGGTGTGAGCTTTCTTTTTTTCCCTCAAATTTGACTTGGTTGTGGTACAATTACTTCTGAAACCCAGAGCCTAATTTATGACCCCAGAAGCCCTGAAAATGTTGCTTCAGTTTCATAATACTGGACAATTTTGATGGTCTGTTGGAGGTTCTCTACATTTCTACTCTTTCCTATGGAGTCAGTTTGGATTTTCTTTTCCTCTGTCCATTTTGAAAGTTGGACGTTCACCTCATCTTTGAACTTCTCCACTTTTCCATCCAGATACTGGTCATATCACCTGCCAGATAATTCTCCAGCTACCCTCAAAAGTGACAGATGGGATGCTTCAGCCCAAGTATTTACATACTTGACTTACCCCAGTCTACCTGAAATGCTGCTGCCAGGATGAACACTCTCTTACTGCGTCAAATGTCTCACAAAAAAAGAAAAGGTTTTGAGCTCCTTTCAGCTATATAACTAATCTGTGCTTTTAATGGTGAAGAACTTGCATTCTTTGATTTACAGCCATTTTTTCCCTTGAAAGCTACTAACAGCCTGCAATAACTTGGGTGGTCTTCTCTCAGACTGCTAATTCCTCTTGCTTTTAGTGAGGATTGTAGCACTCCAGCTTGCTGAAAATTACTCGATAAGGGATTTTACACGTTCACCTCATTCAGGAAAAATAACTGTGGCTGTAAACCATTTTGACCTCAACAGAGCTGAGTTTATTTACACCAGCTGAGGACCTGCCTGAACCTATGCAAGCCTGACATTGATCTCTTCCTTTCTCAGCTGTGATTAAAATATTTTCTGTCTTAACTAACCTTAAGCGCCTGCTCTCTACTCCATACCTTAATGTGTGGGCTGGGGCTAACTTTGTATTTTCTCATGCAAGACAGACAAGGTGTTTTTTTAAAATTCAGCAAGACTTTTGCTGATTAGCAGTATTAGTGTTTTCAAATACTGCCAGCTACCGTGATCTCACTTGAAAGAGATTGAATATTTGGAAACTAAAGGTCAGAAATATCAATAGAGCAGTACATACAGCTCTGAAAACAAAGATTAAGAGCTACAGCCTCAGAAACAGTACATGAGTTTGCCTCCTTAAAGTGAAAATGATGGCTATCATCTGGTTTACAAATTCATATCATATGAACATCTTGGAACAGTTTACAGTTAAAGAGCAGAAGATGTACAAAAGAATAAGAGGGAGAAAAAAGCCCTAAAGATAGGGGAAAGGATCCACAAATACTTTGTTATATAGGCTTAGCTGTGGTACTTGTTGTTAGTTGAAAAATAAGACCTTCTATACACTGGAGTTGGAGTTTCTCCTGTCCAAACGTGTCTTTTTAAAGAAATTTGGATGAAAACTCTATACAACGCTCTTCTATGCTTATGCTTCAACAAGATTTAAGCAGTTTTCTAACTTCGTGTCCCCATTGCCATGTTCTGGGTCAGAACCAATTTCATCACTAGGAGTGCTGATACTAAGTGAAGGACCAGGATCCTTGATCACTGGATGGCACAGAGGCGAAGGATGGCTCAGGACTGCATCCATCGTAATGGGGTGAGCAGATAAATGGCAATAATCAGGGTTAAACTGCAGAAGTATCAAGGTAGGAGAAAGCTGGAACTAGAGGCACTGATGAAGTACTGTTCATGGCAGTTTTATAACACCTTTGTGCCATGAGACTGAAAATTACCATGCTTTCTAATAATCAGTGCAGCTCAATTTAAAATGTCTTGTTTAAATAACCATTTTGGGAGAGTCCCTACTGTTTTCTGCATTAGAAAGCTGGTGGGTGAGTCTGCTTGTGGATGGGTCATATGTGCTGCCCAGCAGCCTAAGAGGAAGGCAAGAGACCCAACTCCTAGGCTTGTGCACAGCAGGAACAGCAAGTCCCTCCTCAAATGCCTGGGCAACCAGCAAAAACATGCCCAAGGTTGTGAATCCTGATTCCTGAAGCATCCCACGCCCTGTTAGTTGATCCATCTACCCTGAAGCTTTCTCAGTCCTGAGTTAAGTCCTCTCTGCTCTCAGTAGTACCACCTGCTTTCCAGATGATGACATTATTTCTTGCACCTTTTATTCACTCCTGTCTCACCCTGAATCTTCTCCCTCCAGATTTAAGGAGCAACTGGTTGGGAAGTTCAGATCTGATTTCAGATGGGGCTACATGGGGAGCGGGTGGGCAAATGGGGACCAGGTGGGCTTTTTCATGGGTTCCACACTGGGAAACTGTGCCCACCAAAGGGTTATGACTGGCTGGGAAAAGGAGATAGCAAAGGATTTATAAATGTCACCCAGACTCCAGAAAACACCTTGGCAATGTCCAGCCCTGGCTGCTGCTTCTGGGCAGGGATAAACTCCAGAAAGACCCTCTAAGGGAAGCTCCAAATTTTGTGAAGTAAATGTCAAGGAAGGAACCAGCCAGCTGAGTGTAACCAGAAGTGCTAAATGAGGTCCTCGAGGAAGACAAACCACCCTGGCATCGCCTCCCTTCTGCAGGTGCGTGGGGGAGATGTGCACTTTGCGTCAGCCAAGGCAGAGCTTGGTCTCTCCCTCACTTGATGGCCTCGTGTTGCCAGCTTCAGAGCTTATCCCATGTGTCCTGCAGATCAGCTGTGTAAGGCAATGTTTCTTTAAAGTTTTTTTTAATTTTTTTTCCCCTCCCTGGGTGTTGAGGGAGGTCAGGGGCAGCGCAAACCCCAGCTCCAGTCTAGGAGCAAAGGAAAGTTGCTCCAGGCTTTTGGACCGTGCTGGAGCTTCCACTTGGGATCCTGGAAGAGGAGGCAGAGTCTGAAGAAGGTGCTCTGAAATCTGTGTCTGCAAGAACAGCACTCCTGGGTCTGGCAGAGATCCAGCATGGATTAATAAAACTGCAGTCCTCATTTTATTATCTAGTGCACGTGAAACACCTGCAGACCAGCACAGATACAGTGTTCACAGGGCCTTCCTACAGTCATTTCTCTTTCTTCCTCTTATCTCACGACTGGGTGAAATTCAACACGCTAATTGTTTGTGTCTTTTCATCCCACCCAGAAGATGCCTTCTTTAGCAGAACAACCACACAAGTATCTCCATGAGGAACATGGATATGGATTTGATGAACTTTTTTCTAAAAAACTCCACCCTTTACACTGTTTTCCTGTTACATACAGAGAGCTAGTTGGAAAGGCACATCCTGGTGGGATTTTCATCTGTACTTTCTAGGATAAAGCCAGAAAGCCAAAGACATGCTCACCTAGTCTAGTGAGTATGGGAGGATGCTAAAATCCACTTTACCCTTTACTTTTCTGGTGTCATCCATCTCTAGATGAGGCAACTTTTTGAATCTCTCAAGGGATGTTTGTTCCAGAGACTTTTCCTTTGCACAACAGCTTGTCTGATTTGTCATGGATCTCATATAGCGTGTGAGTTTCTATCTTCTGCTGTACCGAGCAAAGGCTGTCTTTTGGTCTATATCCCAAGCTTTGTCATAAAAAAGAAAGGGCTCATCCTTCTCACTACTCATATTTACGGGGTTTTCTTACTGTTTGACTGGCCAGGAGCAACCACATGCTAACGTGCAAAATGGAGATCACAGAAGTGCACATGATGGGGATTGCATATCCCAGACTACTCTTAAAATATTTGAGAGACTGGAGACGTGCAGCGCCTGGACATGTTCCTCTCATTGCTGCTCTGTGTGAGCCTCAGCAGCTCATTACATGAACTTTTTGGTCACTGTCAGTGTGTGTGCCCATTGCTAGTGTAAATCTACACACAAATCCATACAAAGGCATCGCATCACCATCAGAGAAGCGGCCCCACTCCACAGAAATGTTTTTTGTAAGTGTATTATAGAAGATACTAGAGAAAAAGAGTGGACTGGCACTTGTAAAATGTCTTAACCACTGAAGGGCACATAGCATATTATTGTAACAGCTCTTCCAGGAGCTAAGCAGCATTCGAAAGAGCTGGGCAAAACAAAAATGAAGAAAAAAGGGCTGAATTCTTAGCATGAGCAAATTCGTCTAGCTCCACAGATATCAACAGAGCAATGTTGATTTATACCAGCTGCAGACGTGACCCAGGTCACAACTCTCTGCTTCATCTCCTACACTGGGTGATGCTTGGAGGCCTTTTACTGAAGTCTCATCACCCAGGACCCCCTCACCAAGCGTGGCCCTACATGTTTACCGAAGACTGTACATTTTATTTTCGCATCCTCAGTGCTCTGTGTCTGCCCCACGGGGTCACAGCACGTCGCACCGGGGCAGGTCATCACTGACACACTGGCCCGTAATTGGAAGTGGCACTGTGCATCCGGGAGCAACAAAAAGAAAATGTTGAAAAACTGACTATTTCTTCCACATTTCCTAGTCCAAGAAGTGGAAAGTCGGAGTGACCCAGAGCACTGTGGTCACTGCAGCCCTTGGAAAAGAGATGCTTCTCTCCTATCGTCTGCCTTCCCCATGCCAGCTTGCACAGGTCCTCAAAAGGGCCTCTAAAGCAAATAAACTGGGACTAGGGGACTTGCCTACTCTTAATCTTGCAGTTTTGGAGTATAAACACAGGAGAAGCAAAGGGTGTTCTTCCTCCGCCCATCTATCCCTTAACCGCAGCCAGATCCATTTATAGTGTTGTACAGCTCTTCCAGGCTGATTGAAATAACTAGATTCTCAGAGACAGGGTATTTCCCTTCCCTCCAGCATTGCTGTAGGAGTCTGTCCCTGCTTGTTACTGGAGAAATTTTATAGCCCTGCAAGTTGAGTCAACGGTCTCTACCCATGCCTGGCAAAAACCACCCTTGTTCTTTTAGCTCTGGGACCCTCATTGCTCAGCCCTAGGTAATTTGGATTAGTGTTACTCATGCAAACAGTGCCACTGAAGTTTAGTTTGATCTCATTTCCACCCAGGAAAGAGTTTGAGGGCCTCAGAAATGTGTTGAGAGCCTTCCACCCCCACTGAGCTTCTAACATCACTACTCTGTAAAGGCAAAGTATCTCCTTTATAATCAGAGTGACTGCACAATCAAAGCAACAGCAGAGGTCCACTGCTTGTGTAAGCCCCAGCTACTGTGGCAAAAAACTTCCAGAAATTCCCTTTCAGATGCCGAACAGGAGTAAAACCGTCAAGGTCATCTCCAGTTTGATCTTGGCACATGCCACACATTCTTCGTGTCTCTTAACTCCAGCAAGGGCACTAGCATCCCTTTATAGGTGTGCTCCTTGCCTGGTACAGGAGCTCTTCCAAAACCTGCTTGTGGGCTTGTCCTTGCCAGGTGGAGTTAACTATGTTAAGGAAAGCTTCTTTTCTCTCCTCAACCTGATCTGAGTGAAGTTAAGGTAACAACACTCAGTGGCTCAAGGGCCTCAGCTGGCTCCTGGTGTCCCAGTACAGGTTAAGAGTGGAGTTACTGGGAGAGAGCTAGCAGGATAACTAATGTGGCAAGAATGTGGTGGTTTTTCAGGAAGGTGGTGCTTTCTCTGCTTTCAGAAAGCTTCAAACCAACATGAGGCATCTTCCTAGAAAACAAGCTGTAGTTTCAGAAAGGCGCAGAAACTCCTGGGTGAGTTCTTCTGCCCTGTACCATGCAGAAGGTCAGATGAGATTATTATAATAGTCCTGCTGGCCTTAACATCTGTGAAAGTTTGCTGCAGTTTCTTTGAATAGCTAGTCAGCTTAGTAGGAGATGACTTTTTTTTTTTCCTGTTGGCATGTTATCAGAAGAGATCAGGCTAATTGTGCATTTATCTGGAATTACAGTTATGAAGCTGCTCTAATAAGGCAGTAATTCATATCTTGAGTGATTTATGGCCTGAGCCTGAAAGCCCTCTGAATCCATCGACTCCAGCGGGATTTCCTAAGGCAGTGAGATACAAGGTCATTGCAGAGCCGTGCTCCGTCATACTGCTGATACCCTGATGGTGTAGAACCAGCACCTTTACAACACCACTGATTTGTTAGGATTTACTCAAAACATAAAGTGGACCCAGAATAAATGCAATTTGTGTGCTAATTTCTTATTCACAAGGCATACTTATTTAACAGTTCTCAAAGTCCTCTCCTGCCTTCCCCCACTGTGGCACCTAGAAGACTTGGAAGGAGTTTTAGGTGAACAATTCTTCTTCACTCTGGAACTTGTACTGTTAAAATTTATTTCGCTTCAACAAAGGAGAGGAATGAGCTTTTATAGTCCCTGTGAAGTGTTTTTAACCTAGGACTCAAAAGACAAAGACTGCTGTTGAATAGCAATGTTTATTTAGCACTTTAACATTTAAATCTTTCTCCATTTGGATGTGTCTTTCCTTTTGAACTGGAAGTTCTTCTATTTGCCTGCAAACCTGTTTTTTTTTCATCTCGCACTGAATCCCCAGAAAATCCTCAAATATTCTTGCAAATCTCAAAGATATTAAGGCATTAGCCCCCCTTCCTCCCCATTTAGACCTTTGAAGGCCGGTGTGACTAGAATGATTTTGGAGTTATAGCTCAGAGTCTGAATAAAAAATGAAGGGAAGCATTTTGCAATACTGTAGCCAGTACAATAACTAATTACTTATAGATTTTAGGTCACATTTGAAAAAGACAAATAGTGAAATAAATGGATAATCATTTGGAGCTACCACTAACAGTTTGTTTAAATACTCTAGGTTAAATTCAGCTCTACATCATGGCAGAGCAGCTGCCTGCATCAGTGCATGCTCCAGCTTCATACTGGTGCCAGTGAAAGACAAACTGTCCCCTTCTCTTGGATCAGAAACTCCTGTAGCTTGGGCTTGTGTGCTGCACTGGATGGTTGGTTGGGCCTTTACTGGACCATGCCAGTGGGAAGAGAGTTAACCAGGCAAAGCATCACCAGTTCTGACACCAAGTGAAACAGAAAAAAATACCTGAGCATTTTGAGGCCAGATGCTGCCTTCCACCATGATGTTTAGCAGAAAAAGCTAAGAAATGTATTGGCAGATTTGTAGCGACATGATCTCTACTCCATGAACAACAGAAGACTTCAGAAGAGAGGCGTGAAAACACAGTTAGTGACCCATACATTACATGATGAGTTTAATCTTTAGATATGACCAGCATGCATATTAAAATTTTCACCTGTATATAATATGAGCAGAGAAGTCATTCCTTTATTACAGCTGACATTTAATGTGATGGTTTTAATGTATTTTAAAGAACAACAACCTTCAGACAGAACAACTTCTTAGCTGTGAGCCAAATGAAATCACCTTTTTTACATTTGCAACTGGAATCATCAATAATTTTGCTAAGGTGGTATGTGTTATGGATGCATTCAGCATAAGCTTTGGGCTTTGGAAACCTGGAGAACTGGCTTTTAGTTAGTAAACACTTTGCTCTTCAGCGTCTCTGTGTGCCCGGGTGGTGCTTTGAATTGCATGTGACTTCTGTTGAGGCTATGAGAATTGCATTCAGCCTCTCATCAAACTCCACTGGCGACCAGCAGCCTTCTCTTACGTGTCATTTTTTTTGGTGGTTTGACAGCAATGCCAATATCGAGACATGGCAATGATTAGATAAATACTCTTTATTTATTAACACACATTCTCAGCAGGATCCTCCATGATCTAAAGCTCTGAGGCTGGGAGGCTGCACCTCTCCGCAGAGCTGAGCTTTCTGGATCCAGCTGTCCGCTGAAAAGGTGTTGGCTGGGGCCAAGTGTCTCCGCACCACGGGGCTGGAAAACCAGCAGCCTGGGTGCCTGCCTGTGCTGTGGGCTGGCAGGGGTGGCACACGTCTACTCCCTTCCCAAGGGACACCAGACAAGAAACTGCATCTTAGCTTCTTCCCTGGGGATTTTTGGTAAATCCTTCCAGCCACAGCACGTATCCCACAATCTCCGGCTGCTCCCCATTCCATCTCATTTGACAGAAAGTCCAGTTTTCTCCCCAGAAGGAGAGAAGTCCCAGCTTGGTGCCAGATAGCCTCTATGAAATGGTCACCTTCTTGGAAAAGCAGGCAGAACAGTGTCAGATATATTGGAAAAGATGTTTTAGGGCTCTAGAGAAGATCTGTGTCCTCAAGGGTCTTGCTAACTTACCTCAGAAATGCATGTGAGTCAGCAAGATGGGGAGACAATGTACCCGAACCCCCCAGTTCTCCCCACTCCAAATATCTTCAGATCACAAGGAGTGGTCAGGGCCAGGGATGGGAGGATCTGGAAATAACAGCATTCCTAAGGGAAAGTATTCCTTTTTAATTAATTGTATCCCTTTTATCCATGACAGTGTAATTGCATTTTGCTTAACTGAATCTTTTTTAATTGGTGCTGGGAGTGAATGATAAGCAAAGCTGCACAATTCCTTATTAGCCATTACAGATAGCTATTTTAGGGTAGTGTAGGATAGTTAGTTGGGAGACTTAAAAGCTGGGGCCGACTAGCACCAAGCTGGGTATTTGGGGAGGGAGGGGGTGTGGGCATGCAAGCCTGCCTCTACATCTCAGGTCTACCCATTTTTGTAGTTGCAAGGGGCTTTTTCGTTGCTCACCAACTATCCCATGGTGTCCTGTGGCACAATTCCTGCCCCAATGGACCTTTACTCAGACCAGAGAAGCAGATGTGTGGGGCATGAGTGCCCTCCAAACCTGCTGTCTGGGGGTCCCGGTGCTGGGTTTCAGGCCCCAAGTGCCACTGCTGTGACTTATCATAGGATCATAGAAGCATTTAGGTTGGAAAAGACCTTTAAGATCGAGTCCAACCATCAACCCAACACCACCATGCCCACTAAACCATGTCCTGAAGTGCCATGTCTACGCATTTTTGGAACACCTCCAGGGATGGTGACTCCACCACTTCCCTGGGCAGCCTGTTCCGATGCCTGACAACCCCCTCAGTAAAGAAATTTTCCCTAATTTCCAACCTAAACCTCCCCTGCCGCAACGTGAGGCCGTTTCCTCTTGTCCTATCACTAGTTACCTGGCAGAAGAGACTTGCGTCCTGCCCCCACAGCAGCGAGGCTGGGGGTGAGCTCTGCGGCTGTCCCTCCTCTGTCCCTCTGAGGGGACACCTCGGACATGCCGGCAAAATCTGGAGGGGTTTGCCTTAAAAAGAGCATTTCTAGCTATAAAGAGTGGAGAGAAAAACCTGTGAAACTGTCCTGCCTGCCTGGCAGTCTCTCACAAACCATCAGGCTCAACAGACTGAATCGCAAAGGTATCTTCCCCTCTTTATTTTTCGAAATCCCTTTCTGGGAGGACTGGTTGACCACGGCTGGAGTTACTGAAGACTGCGGACCCCCCCTTAGACCCAGCACCCTGCTCTCAGGTTCGGGGTCTTGCTGCCTTGTGCCCTTGAACAGAATAAACCACATTTTGTCCTTCCCGATGACACAGGTTGGGGCCATCATGGGGACCCTCCAGCCACCGCCATCCTCCCGCTCCCGGGATGCGCAGGAGCCACGGCTCTCTGTTGGCAGAAAACAGCCGGAAAGACGGATTCCCTGTCTGAACACCGGCCTTCCCGACATGGCGGGCAGGGGTTCGGCTCGGCTCGGCTCGGTTCGGCTCGGCTCGGCTCGGCTCGGCTCGGTTCGGCTCGGCTCGGCTCGGCTCGGCTCGGCTCGGCTCGGTTCGGCTCGGTTCGGCTCGGCTCGGCTCGGCTCGGCTCGGCTCGGCTCGGCTCGGCTCGGCTCGGCGGCCTCGGAGCCGGTGGCGGCCCTTGAGCTCCCCTTAGTGTCGGGAGGGAGCATTTTTAACAAATAAAAGTCGTCCGTGGAGGTGGCTGTGGGAGGTTCTGGTGGTTTAGCACTGGTGGATTACTGGGGAGGTAGCCGGGGTCCTCCCGCAGGTCCCCTGTTAGCTATAGGTCCTTGCTGGGAAAAAAGTTTATTTGACACAAGAATTGACGTGAAGGTAATCCAAGCTCAGCTGTCCCTGTGCTAGTTTTATCCAGTTGTTCTGGAAAAAAATCTGGTGGGTTTTGGTGGGTTTCCTTTCCTTTCCTTTCCTTTCCTTTCCTTTCCTTTCCTTTCCTTTCCTTTCCTTTCCTTTCCTTTCCTTTCCT
>JANZLQ010000001.1:43138437-43178546 GCA_026212715.1 Elanus axillaris
TCCTTTTTCCTTTCCTTTTTCCTTTCCTTTTTCCTTTCCTTTTTCCTTTCCTTTTTCCTTTCCTTTTTCCTTTCCTTCCCTTTTGCTTTTCTTACCTCTCCCAAAATACAACACAGCAGTGAGTATGGCAGTTTGTATCAGGTGAGGAGCTGTGATTTGAATTAAAAGTGTGGAATTTAGTGTGAACTTCTGAATCTGCTAAAGCTGGACTTCAGATTTTTATTTCTGGCACCTGGCTCTCCTGGGGAATGAACCTGCAGCCCAAGTCTCACAGCCTCCATCACTTCTCTACCACTTTTGGAAACTGGGAAGAATTTCTTCCTGCTTTAATGACATTAATGACTTCTTTCTGGTTTCACCCTGGTTTGGACAGAAGAGGATCAGCCGTAAATTGTGCTGCCACCCGCCTAGCTTCCTCTGCTGTTTATTCGCAGCTGAGCAGCGCTTCTCCAGGAGGATCCATCAGGACGGACACAGTCAGGGAGTGGGAAATCACAGGCACCGTGACTCGGCCACAGCGGTCCCGCCAATGATACTGTTTCTTGCATGTGGCACACCCTCTGCTGGGCTCGATTCTCCTCTTGCAGCTCAGACATGCTCTCCTTTGGCAGGAATGGTTGTGTTTCTAATTCTTGTGTGAGCTTTGTGCCCGCAGCTCTCTGCCCAGCTGGCTGGGCTTCCCTCTCCGGACCGGGCACGCAGAGTGGTTTTATGAAGGCAACGTTTGTTTTCCTGCCAAACTCTAGTTTTGCCGGCATGGTAGTATTAACACAGGTCCTGGTCCCGAGGCTCCTGTTTCCCTTCCCAGACCAGAATGAACTGTACTGGTGTAAACACTTCTCTACTGATTCCTGCATCCCTGCTGAATGGAGGGGGCTATGCCAATGCCTCCAGGCAGCTGCATGTTTTGGCCCATTCCCCTTTAGCAGTGGCATTCCCAGCCCCCGCAGCCATCGCCCTGGCTGTGTGCCTGCCTGAGCTGCCTCGAGCCCTTTCCCTTCCTCCTTTAGTCCCTGCAAAATAAATGCCATTTTGTGTACTTGGCGCTGAACACTTCAGTGTTGGCATGGGCTCTCCCAGCCTGCTAGGAAATCCCTCTGACTCCAAATTTTGCAGATGTAACATCTGCACTGCAAGGTGAAGAAGTGGCAGGGGAGGAGGTTAAGCATGTCATGCTCTGGTTTCTGGCCACACTGCTGGACAGTAGCTTGGGTTCAACCTGTTCCTGCTGTGCATAGGAGCAGAGGGCTTGGACTATGGTGTCCTTTGCCCTGGGCATGCAGATCTAACCGCTGGTGCCCTGGCCTTAATCCTGGCACAACTGCTATTTTCTCCATGCCCATTCTCCAAAAAGGAGATTTAGGGGGATTTATGTCCAGCCAAAGGGTCGTCACTGGGGACATGGTGACTTTCCCTTCGATGGCAGTTTCACCGGATGAAAAAATCAAATGTATCAGCATTTAGCCTGAAAAACGGTGAGGAACGTACCCTGTTAGCAAGGAAAGTGAGAAAGTGGGAGTATAAGCACCACATGCTGATATATCAAAACATGAATATAGCTTGTAAATCCTTTATTTCCTGACAGTGGAAATGCTTTATTTACATACTGCCACACAAAAAAAAGATGAAAGGAACCCACGTGGGCTCAGCACTGTCCATGGGAGCCCTGCAGAAAGCTGTGTAAGCCCAAGTGCCGGTACTCAGCATGCTGCTAGTGCTGGTGGGGCTCTCTACTGGGACAGAAAGCTTTTGTCTCTTCTCAAGGAGATGAGCCACTCTCTGCTTCCAGCAGCTTTGAAACAGCTGTCATTCAGCAGGTTTCACCCATGGTTTGTGGCAGGTGCTCCTTGCATCCTCTAAACCAGCGCCAGGAACGGTAAGTGTCTCTCTTCATTTTCCTGCTGTCAAAGGCATCCGAGTAGGTAGTGGAAAACTCTTGGGATTTTCCAGACTTTCTTCCCGAGGCCTGAGACCCCATAACAAACTTTTCCTCTGGTTCAAAATGGTGATGCGCTTTGTTGCAGACTTTACTGTTGTACCCTGCACAGTGCTGGGTCTTCTCACTCACATCAGCCCTGGATGCCCCCTTGCCTGCTGCTCTTACCAGCACTGCTTGTTTTTTCCACTTATATGTGGATTTCTAAGCGCTAAAAACAAGTTTTGAAGCTGTGTAGACAAATGCAATTATGACTAAAATTCGGCTGAGATATGGGGTCACTTACAAGTATTTCTGACATTTTAAATCAAATATCTGCAAGCAGGTTGTTGTGATGTGCCCAGCTACATGTACACAGGCTGCTTGTCACCTGCTGAACGCCCCATGCTGGTGGAAAAGGGGAAGACTCAGGCCTTAAAAAGAAGCCTTTCAGTTATCTCAGACACATGTAAGACTTTCAGTTAAGTAGAAGCCTTTTGTTTAGGGTCCATATTTTCACTCTGGAAGTTAAATTGCTTTTATTTGTCATCCCTTTGCTTTACTGGAGCATCTATTTTCTAAAGGTACGAAACGCTTAGCTTTATAGACCAGATAAGGTATGGGGTATTACTCCTGGGGAAAGGTTAGGAAACACTGACAGAGAAAGCAGGGGACTTGGCCAAGGTCAAAAACAAGGTCTGTGCTAAACCAGGGTAGTACCACACCTAGATCCCAGGCACTTATTTTTGCACTTTAACCTGTGATCAGCTTTGTTCCTGGAGAACATTTACATTTGCATGCCAGAGAGACCATCTGTTGATTTCTGAGCTTCTGCTGTCTTGGGTGCATGCACCTCACTGGGGGTCTCAGGCTCGGATTCACAACTGTACTGTGACGAAGATGGACTAGCTAGCGCAGCTGCAGCAACTGCCCGTTTCTGCATGCTGATCCTGTTCTCTCTTACTGCACTAAGCTGAAGTGGACCATCTCTCCTCCGCTGTGGACTTAGAGGTCACACACATGTGAGCTACTGCAGATGAGCTGATGTCAGCTAACTGGAAAAGCTGTGAACTGGCTCACGTGCCTGAGCTCAGGTTGTTTTGTGATAGCTGGGATGTTTCAGGTTACCTGTGGGTCCTGCAACCGTTATCAATTTATGGAAAATTCAGCTTTCTCTGTCAATGTTTTTACGACCTGGTAAAGAGACTATAAGCACAACTTGACAGAATTGGGTTCGCGTTGTGAAGAAGAGCTCCATAGAGAGCAGAGGCAGGCAGCGGCTCCCAGGGCAGCCTCTGTGTCCCATCAAATGCACTCCACACCAGCATCCTCACTGTGGGAGCAGTTGTTCACACCCCAGTCGGGCTTTGGACAGTCAAAAATTGAATGTTCAGTCCCTCTGCAATTCACGTCATCAAGCCAAATTTGTCCAGTGCCTTTGGGAGATGAATTAAAACAAACAGACAAAGAAAAAACTGTTGGACAAAAGAAAGAGGAACATGCATTTTTTTTCTAAAGAGACCCCTGTGAATAGCAGGCATGCATTGGGTTGCATGGTTGGCTTGTTGGAAATCAAGCCTTTGGGCACAGTTCAGGCAGCACTTGACATGCAGCTCCCTCATCCCAAGGGGAATGAGCTGCCCCTTTGAGAAGATCCTCTTTGCTCTCCTGCTGCTCATGTAGAGGACCTTGCTGAAGTGCTTTCTGGTGTGCGCAACCTCCCGTGCCGGGCCCGGGAAGGTGGAAGGCTGTTGTGGACTCACCTGCTGTGGCTGTGAAGGCAGAGATTGCACGGCTGTATCCCAGCATTCGGCAGACCACAGTGGCATCCTGGGTGCTCCAGCCATCATCACATATCGTTCCCCAGGACCCTTGGTGAAAGATTTCCACGCGGCCCCTCCTGCCCCCTTCTGCGATTCTTACCAAAGGACTGAAGTTGTCTGGCAGTTCAAGGGAGAAGAAGGTAACTCTACTGGTCATACAGGTATGAGGAAAAAAGCACATTGAAAGACAGAAGCAGTGACTGCTCAAACTGGACAAATGCTCCCATCTCCATAGCTGTAGCCAGCATAGGATCAGAAGTTACAGGTAGCTCAAATCTGACCAATTCAAGGCCCTCTCCTGGGTCTGGAGACACCAGGCTGCAGCTCAGAGCATGGACCCCTCGGCAGTGGTAGCCATGCAGTGGGTTAACTGGTGTGGATAGGAGGGGACGTTAGTCCTGACCTCAGATGGCTTTGATGCCAGAAAGCAAGTGAGAGAAGAAGAAATAAGAGTCCAGTACCTTCTCCCTTTTCACCTTTGCTCCCTTTCAGTCCTGGGAAACCTGTTCCAAATTTTAAAAAAAGCAAATATTTGACAGCTGTTTTGGGGGAAATCCAGTTATTAACTTTTTTCTGAATAATTGGGTGTCAGAGATGTGAGGGCTCCATCCCCATGTGAAAGGGACCCCCCAAAGTGACTAAGGGTATGTAAAAAAAACATGGCAAGAAAAGTGGGATAATATACACCGAAGTCCTCCTAACATGGGACCCAAGAAAAGGGCCACTTGCAAAATCCCATCCACTCACTTGTGGGAAATGTATCTTATTCCCACAACTACCTGTAAAATGACTTCTCTGGTGGCCTTTGGGGGCTCCAGAAGCTGACATGGTATCTCCCACAGTACTTGCAGGAAGATCTACATCATAGGGTTTTGCTCTCTAGGTGCTGCCACTGGACAGCAGAAAGCCACTCCCAGCAGTCCTCCACATTTCTGGGCAGCATCCTGGTCTTGACAGCAGGGGTGTTTGAAAACACCCAGTGAGCTCTTCCCCCAGAAGCTACCTCCATAAAGTACACATTGCTGTCTCCTTCGGGAGACCAGGAGATCAGACCCACCCAGAGGGCAGTCCCTAACCTCGGGTCACCCCAGTTACACTTTTCCCCTTCTCCAGAGGGAAAGCTCCAGCAGAGGAGTGCATGAGGGAGTCCCACACAGGCTCTAGTTTATTTTGTTTCTGAAGAGTCTCGTGCTGTTCTGTGTGAACAATTAAAAGAAAAAGCATCTGGAGTGCTGGTTGCTTCCCATGGCCTGTTGGGGATAAGGATGCAGAGAAGCTGTAGTGTTGGCCCTGTTGAACTATTTTTGTGTCCTACAATTAGCAAGGCGTAGTTAAATAGCCCTGGTGTTTCCAATTCTATGTTCCTGACTGCCAGGTTTACATGGGATTTATCCCAGTGGCACTGTATGCTGCAAGATGTCTCTGTATAAAGCAAAGAGGGACATGGATTGTTCCAGTTTTCTGTGAGACCAGGGATTTGAGAAAATCTAATGCTGCTGTTTACTTGCATGTCTTTTAGCATGCCTCCCAAGGTGTAAATGTGACACTCTGCACATTTATCTTTTGGGAAGACTGATCCATTTGTTGAGTTCCTCCAAATGAGCTCTGTAAACACGGCCCAGAGCAGTTTGTGCCAGTCTGTGATATATAGTCCCAAACCCAAATGCACCCTCAGCTCCACAGACCCAGTGGCAAACAGCCTTACCAGGTGATCCATGGCTTCCCTTGTCTCCTTTTACTCCTGGTTCTCCTTTTGGACCCTGACTGCCCTGACCACCTTTGCTTCCTTTTTGGCCAGTTACGCCTGGGCTGCCTGGGTGGAAAGCAAGAAAGTCATTGCCTTTGTCCCTTCCCAAGGAAAGTAAGTGATGAGCATTTCACATTGATGCAGAGAAGTGGAACATGGCATTTAAAGTTCTTTGCATCATCAGAGTAAGTCATGCTGTCAAACAAGGGTTTACCTGCCAGGCCCTGGTCTCCCTTTGCTCCCTTTTGCCCTGGAGGACCTAAGGGCATCAAAACAGACAAACAAACAAAAATATATGACAGTTATTTATATATTTATAAAAGCTTATGCAAACTAGAATTTATGATGGATTTCAACTCATCTAGTTTAGCGGGCTACACTATAGGCATCTGTTTCTGAAGTGGGTGTCTTATTTCCCATTATATTCAGTGCAGACTTCGTTGATAAAGAAAATACAGGCAGTGAAGAATCATCTTCTCCTGAAGCAGATCAACTTCTGGTCATTTATTTCATATCCTAAACTCCACTGAAAGGATAGAGACCCTCCCTTCAGGTGGGTCTTCACTGACCCTATAGAGAGCCTAGACATGTAAATTTAGGTGCATCAGACATATTGCAAGCACATAATGTTGGCCCAGGTGACTCCCATCCCTATCACCCAGGTACCAATGAAAGCAGAATAGTGCAGCACTTGGACCTTTGTCACCTCCTGATGGAGATGAGAGGTTGTGTGCACTATATATAAATTCAGGGTTCAGAAGGTTGATTCAAGAGAAATACAGCAGAATAGGCTTGTACTGCAGAATGTCACCCTATCGTTTGGGTGCCTGGGACAGAGAAGTGGCCTTCTTCAGATGGAAGGTCAAAGAAAAGGCCTAGGTTATGCGTTGTAAGTTGACCTCTGAAGATATCTCTTCCTGCAAGGCTACAGAGGAGGCCAGGACAGATGGCTGCTAGTGAATACTCTTCCCCATCAGATTTACAGCCAGTAAAATTTGTCTTTAGCCCCAAGGTAGAGAGGTGGTTGTTTGGTTTATCTTAAACTGCTGCTTTGTTTGTGTGTTTTCTATTTATACAAAAATGCAGGCAACATCACCTCCTCATACCTGTTACAGATGGTTGAAAAAACCCGTCCAGTGAGTAGCTACCCTCCCCGCTGTCTGGCAGAGGCCCAGGCCCACCACGGCATCCTGGGTTGTGTTGGGGCTCCAAGAACAGGACTCAACAAATCCCATTCCAGTGTCTGCATGATGCATGTTGTTGACCCCAAACCTGTTTTATTCCCCTTTACCTGTTACTCCTCTGTCTCCCTTTTCACCTCTGAGTCCTGCAATGCCTGGTACTCCTACAATTAAAAACAAATCCATAAGGGCAAAGACCTCACACAAAGCAAGGGCAAAGTAGGTCAGTGAGCTACGAGTTTGTGTAATGTTGTACCTGGACTACCACTGAGCCCGTGGTCCCCCTTCTCCCCTTTCTGACCAGGTCTGCCCTCAAGGCCAGGAATTCCTACAGGTCCACGTTGTCCGGTTACACCTTGAGGTTGAGCAAAAGCAGCACATGTGAAATGCAACACAACATATGAAGGAGAAAGAAGAAGGATAACTCAATCACCAGCCCCTGCACTGTGCAGACTTGAGTTGACCCTACGAAGGCAAAACAAATGCTGGGTCTCTCCAAATTGCAGTACGCCCTGGGCAGTGCTGCTCTTAGCGGTGCAGTGAGGCATGGTCTGGAGTGAAAGGCTGTATGGACCCAGGTCCTTGAAGACTGTCAGCCTTGAGAGGCACAAATGCTTTCCTGAAAAAGCAGCCAATTTCTGCCCTTGCGTGTGCACACATGTCAGGAAGGAGGACATGGCCCTCCACAGTACAGGACCCTTCTTTCCCTCTCATTCTCCTGCACAGTGAGTGGGGTCCAGATGAGACAGCCAAGGCTGCGGGATGGGTTTGCACAACGTTGGCATGGTTTCTTCATCCAATCATCTTCTCTTAGCCATGCTGGGATCTAGCCTGGCTGCAGTTTTCCTTGTCATGAAGCAGCATCTAAAAGAGATTAGTCTCATATCTCTAGAAGAAACTGCACCTTCTGTACTCCTTACCTGCCTCTCCTTTCTGCCCAGGACGTCCAGGCTCCCCCGTGCTACCTGTAACAACATCCTGGCATCAGTGCTAACAAGGCTTAGCCAAGGGGCAGCCCTTCAGCTAGGGCAGCCCTCCACCGTGACACACGTGCTGACGGTGGGGTGCTCTGTGTCCGCTGCCCTTACCATTGAAACCTGGCAGTCCTGGGACTCCCTGCTGTCCCTGAGGTCCCATGGGTCCATGGGGCCCGGGGTCTCCCTTCTTGCCTGTTTCGCCCTTCTGTCCTTGGAGACCTATCAAATAGCACAGCACACGTGTATGAGTTAAAAAATACAGATTCATTGTCTCTGCAGCTGGTGGAGCACCTCCGTCTAGCTGCACCAGTAGCAGAGTTTGGCCTCACACCTGCATTTACCATTCGGCAGCATTCCCATAAAGCTGTAGGAGGACAGGGCTGGATGGCACCTCAAGAGTCTGTCTGCCAGACTGTCTGGCCAGACATTTGTTTGACCTGCTGTTAAAGACTTGCAGTGCTGCCACGACACCTCCCTAGTCTATTCCCCAAATGATCTGTACCACTAGAATGTTTTCTTCTCTAGTTAAATATCCCTTACTGCAGTCTGAACACTTCCCTTCTCTTAGCCACAGCAGAGATGGAGGACAGGTATTCCACTCCTGTGCTTCCCGGGAATTGCCACATCTCCCCTTAGCCTTCTCTTCTCTGAACAGGTGATCAGCATGCTCCAAAAGAGCTAAATTATTTGCAAGTACCTCATTTAAAGACTGACATCTCCTTCATCTTTATGCTCCATAATTATCCCAAAGTCCTCACCTTTTGGTACTCCTACTTTCACTTTTCTCTTCTGGAGCAACTTGTGCTGAGTGCACTGGAGCATGTGGGATCTGACGGAAGATCCGAGGAAGCTCTAATCAACCCGTCCAACTGTCACCGCTGGTCTGCACCACACACATCTTCTGCTTTCCTTTGCTATCCTGCTTTCAGCATTTCCTCTCTGGGTGCAGCCCATGTAAGACCACTGAATAACAGCTATCCAGGGGATGCCCACTAATGCATGTTACATGGGAGAAACAAGGTGTAGAACTCTTCTACTTACAGTGTATAAAAGTCAGGCCTATATAAGATATAAAGTTCTCAGAAATAGGTTTTACTAAAGTGAAGACTAACATCCACATGCTTGTGCATACAAATTATATTGTATTATTTTAAACCATGCAAATCCTACTGCAAACACCACTACTTTAATCTGGGATAGGCTGATAATTGAATACCTGTGGCTTTCATTAGACAAAGGTTGCTTTATAAAGAGACTTTCATGGTGCAGAGTCAACATTTTACATGTCCCCTTCCCCCAGCCCTCCTCTGGGGGCTTTGCTGGAGCATGACATGAAATGAAATCCCTTCAGATCAGGTCGAGTGTCCTGTCCATCTAGCTCCTTCATTGACTGGCGAGCCACGCTCACGGCTGCCTGGATTTTTATGAAGTATCTGACCTATGAAGACTCATTCTGGTGTTTTAAGTAGAATGAGTTTAAACAGGAACACATGGAAGAATCTTAAAAATGTTGAGATAGGGAAGAAGTCTTACCTGCAGTCCCCATCTCTCCTTTTTCTCCTCTCACTCCTGGTGCACCACTTGGGCCAGCAGGACCAGGATCTCCTTTGCTCCCTTTCGCACCCTGCAGTCCATGTAAGCCTGCAAGGACAACACCACTTTTCTGATGCTTCTTCAGGTGTCACGTTTAGTGAATGCCAGCAGCAGGCCAGGCCACTCAGCTGCAGGCATGAACCAAACTCTGCTCTCTGTGTACTTGAGAGTGGTGTGGGTGGCAGTGGGGAACGGGCCCACTGTGACTGGTGCACACTGACTTTTATAATAAGATTTTTTCCAGCTAAGTTTTGCTTTTGTTCATATTAGCTCTACGTAGGCTTATTTCCTTCAACTCCAATGACATTCCTACTGACTTACACCTTGACTGAGGACAAGATTGCCCATAAAATCATCCATAAAGCCACTTTATGTTCATCCACAGAAGTAATTCAGGTGTCAGAAAAGCCTTACCTTGGATTCCTCGGTCTCCCTTTGTCCCCGGTGGTCCCTGTAGCCCTGAGATGTAAAATACATATATCAGCTGACACACATCATCTATTCGCAGTAATGGCTAACAAGAAGAGATGAATTTTTTAATCATCCTTTGTGCACACGCCTTCAGTCACCACTGAGGCCAATCTTCAGCTGGCAGGGACCAGCACAACCGCTTGAGTAAAGTCCGTGGAGCTCAGCTGAATGTGTGGCTGGGCAGGGGCCAGCTGTCCTCCAGCCAAGCCCAGCTCGTGGGGGCCTTTGAGGAGATCTTTCCTGAAAATGCATTGAACTATTGGGCTCTGATGTATAATAATGGTGCTTGGCAGGAGGTGCTGTTTCAATATTGTAAGTGCAGCCAGGAAGATATGAAAACATGATTTTTAAAAAATGTATTAATTTTTTTTCTTCAGAAAAGCTCATCAGTGTAGCCAAGAACTAGGGATGGATGAGATACAGACCTGACCTAACAAGGGTTGCATCTTAGATCATCATCATAGGATCATAGAAACTCTGGTTTCTCTGGACATTGCCTAGTTCAACCTCGGCTCAAAGCCAACATTAGATTAGGACTTGCTGCATCCTCACAGTTTGGAGGCATTTATCTCCTGCAGTGGGTGTAGTTCTACCCAAAATCCCCAGGTACCCAGGGCAGCAGCTTGTGCATGGCTGTGGAGGGGAGCACTTGCACTCCTGAGTCTGTGCCGTCATGGGCAAGGTCCCAAATCTGTCACTGTTACACGCGCTGTTCAGCTGGGGCCCTATAGAGCAGGACGAGGATGTCTTCTTCTTGAGTTGTCCTGAAATTAGTTGAACAGCAGGACTTGCTATGTCTGGGACAAAAAGCTCAGCTATCTGCTGGTCATTGGATGTACATAAACACCCTCACTGGTCCTCTCTTGTCTCACGTGGAGATTTGGGATGGCTATTGCAGATAATGACCAGGTGCAGTTCCTCCATCACCCCTGAGCTTTTCTGGTGGGGTAGCAGGGAGGAGGCAGAGCCCAAATGCTTCTCCATGGTGGTCACTGATCTCTGTGGGAGCACTTGGGCAAGCTGAGGCTCCCAGAGGATCAGTGAAAAGGTGCAGCAGGTCTCCTCATGGCCAGGGCACTGAGAGTCTGCACACTGCGTAGGATCTGGGTCTAGAGACTGAAATCCCAGATCCTTACTTCAGGTCTCTTTGAGGAAAAAAAAAAAAAAAAGAGAAAGAGGGAAAGAAGGAAAGTTGCTTACAGCTCATTTACCAACATACCTGGTGGACCGGGATCTCCTTTGCGTCCAGGAGGCCCTGAAATAAATATTTAATGGATATTTTTTCAGTAGCCAGCACTCAGTCAGAAACATACCAGTATGGGGTGGATGATAGGCTTGAGGTCTGGGCTGAAGACACCACCCTTTCGGAGGACACCCAGAGCCCAAGTCTACAAGTTACAGGAGGGGAAAGCAGCCTGGAGCCGTGTGTGCAGCTGCAGCGGGATCCAGGGGGGCTGCACAGGGCTCTGCTCCAGCTTCTCCAGGTGTGTCCAGCTCCCTGGCCAGGGCGTCTGGAGCGAGTGTCCAAGCCTGGGCACTGGGGCATCACTAGCTGACAGGAAGACCAAATCTTGCCCTACATATTTGTTCATCTGAACTAGGTTTCTGGCTCAGATTTGCCGGTGGTGCAGAGGAACCAGGTCTCCCCACTGTACAGCCAGCATGGAGAAATGGACCTATACCTGCAGCTAGGGTGATGTTGTTCATCATCATCATCAGGTTTGCATTGCTGCTTTTAATTATGGTGATTTCCTCTTCTAAGCTTCTCCTCCAGTTTTCTTCAGGTCCCATGTACTTCTCTGCAGAGTTTCGCTCCAAAAACAGTTTGTCGGCAAAGGAGCTTTCCATTATCTCTTCTGTATAGGAGGTATTTAGTTCTTGAAGTTTCAATAGCTCTTTCTGCATCTTAAACACTGAGGAAACAAAAGTTCCATGCAGTGAATATTCCTTCCCGATACGGCTGGGAAATGCCTGTTCAGCCAAGCAGCTCCTCAGAACCCGTGGATGACACCCGGAGTTAGACACCACCACTGTTTGCCTTGGGGAGGTGGTTTTCATGTGCTGGTCCTTGCTGCAGCCAGGGGTGCAGCCAGGAGTGCTTTTGCAAATGCAAAGCACATATTCAGGGTGGGGGAATGGTTTCTTGCTGTGGCTGCTTTGACTTGTGGGGTGTGGAGGAGTGTCTGTGCTCCCCCAGAGGTTTCCTATCTACATGCTCATCCCCGCTCGCCCATGTCCCCCGAGAGCACCCAGCAAAGCTGTCTTTTGATGTCAAGCCCGCAGGAAGGTTGCAGCGTTACCTTTGTACGCCAGCAGCCCCTGGCCGGCTGTCAGCAGCAGCAGGTAGATGACAAGGGCCACCTGAGCACAGCACGTGGATGGCTTTTTTTGGCTTCGAGGCTCTAAAAACCAACAGAAGTAGGGTAGACATCCTCTCACATCTCTCCTACTGCAAACACCGCTCGCTTCCAGCCATTTCAGGCTTGGCCACAATAAATTAGCAGTGCCTTCCAGTGACGGGGAGCAGCAAGGTCTCTCTGCGAGTCTGCCGGGTCCTGCAGGCAAGGCAGGATGCCTTCCTCTCACTCGGGCTTTGCACTGCAATTCACTTGGCCATCTTTTCCTCAACCAATTTAACCAGCTCACTTGCATCAAGACTTAATCCAGCCTATAACAGTAGCAATGTGGTAATTCTCTCCTTTCTGCATCAATAAACTCCCTGTTTCCATCGCTTTTAGTTGTGCCAGGCTGCCATTCAAAGAGGGTTGCTCAAAGCACATGCCCTCTCCATCCAGAGCACTGCATACATGTGATTCCGAGTGATGCATGTATGCATCAAAACAAATGAAAAATCAATAATAAACTGAACCGCAGAACAAATGAAAACAAGTTGTAACATTTAAAACAAATCATCACCAGCAAGTGTAAAAGAAATAAACTGCTTTGTCAAATTTTGGCCTTTAGGGAGAAAAAAGTATTTCAGAAGCATTAATAACTACTTCAGATGTTCAGTAAGTTACCCTTAATTGAGCTTTTTCAAGTTACTGTAATCAGGAATTTAAAGTCTTAGTTTTAAAAGGGTACAATGATTTAATTAGTTTTACAATAGAATGGTTTAGTCAGCAATCAAGTATTTATAGTCAGCTAAAAATTCATAAACTTAGTTTTTTTTATTGGATCTGGCGGTTTCAGTATCTTAATAGTTAAGACATGAAAGTTCTATTCAGTGAAATTAGGCATTTTCTAAAACAGGAAAAAGCCTAATTTTTTCTGATGCTCAACATCAGCTTTTGGCTAGAAAGGACATTTTCACATATTTCTTTTTTCAAATGGCAGTTAATTCACCAGCAAAATCACTGTAAAGAGCATTTAATATGCAGCATAAGTGCAATATTTCATTTTTTATGCGCTGCTTTCTTCATAGACTCGATAAAATCCATATCAATCCATTTAATAAAAAGAAATCTTACCACTTATCTCAAAGGTTGTGGTAGTGGCTGAGGCAAACCCAATCTGGTCTGAAATACTGAAAGTGTTCATATTACTCGAATTTCCATCTTCCCCGTATCTGTCTTTAATTTTCATGACAAATTTCTTGTGGCTAACCTAAAGCCTTGTCAGATTATGGACAATGAAGAACTGAAGGGACTTCCTATCTGCATCCGGATTTGATATGCTTTCTGATACGTTTTTGCTATCTGTTCAGTTTTTATAGACTTGTGAGAACTTTGATGTGGTAATTTGAACAGTTCCTCAAAAAATCCCACAGCTAAGATGTTCAGCTGGTCTTAGGCGCTCGCCTGGGGACACCGTGTCCACAGAGCCTTAGGCAAGATCCTGCAAGAGGTTCAACCCTGAGTTATTCAACATCTCTGCACTTTAGTGGGGTTGGCCATGAGGTGGCCATTTTGCTCCTAACACAAGTAAATCTCCCTCCTCACATAGCCAAGAAGATCCCGGGTTCATGGGGGATGCTGAAGCCTAAATGGGTTTGGGGTGTAATAGAGGAAGGACACTTTCAGCCTCCTTGCTGAGGCTCTCTCCAGCCCCTGCTTCCTCTCTGACCCATTTTCCATACCCACAGATGCAATTACTCCCCCTCACCACTTCTTTGTTCACATCCTGTAAAACTCACACCAGCAGACCTCGCCGTGACATTTGGGGTTCTGGCATATGCATTTGTGCCAGGGTTGATTCTGATTTTGCAAAGCGAAGCCACTTACCCAAGCCCCCAGGCGAGAGCCGTCGGTAGGTGCTGGGCAGAGCCCTCCGCACCCATGCTGCCACCACCATGTGCTGCCCTCTCCGAGGCACGGGGCAGTCCTCATCACACGGTCTTCTCTTGGGCTGTGCGTCCATGCCCATCTGTGGGGCTGCTGGGTCCTCACTGCTTTGCATGGTCGTAGAAGAAAGTGTGGTGTAAGCTTCAGGTAGACGCGAGCTGGAAATCCACACCCCGACGGCCCAGTGCAGAATGAAGCCCTCTGCTCTGCACCTGAAGTGTAGATCTCTTAAAGGCTTAAACCAAAAATATGTGGGGATTTTTAAATCCACTTCTGTGTTCTCCTTTCAAATGTGCTTGTGCAGCTGTGACCTGGTTTGGCACCAGCAGGGAGGAAGAGGAGTCCTCTGGTATCATATGTTCTGCTATACACTGTGTAGGAATTGGGACCATTTGCTTCATTGTGAAGGGCTCAGATATGCCCTTAAATTAGGGTGGCTTTAAGACATTACCACCGATCACCTGAGCCATAGTAACTGTCTGTACATCCTCTCCCTTCATGGCATCGCCTCCCCACCGGGGTAAGGGCTCATATCCTGCCCATTTCTGATGGTTTGGGTGGTTCAGCTGACCATTCTGCGCAAGCCTGAAACCATCTACTCTTGCTGGGCGGGATGATGAGCTGGGCATGACTGCACTTGTGTTGCCAAGTAGATGTTTATAGAGATTGATGTGATTCAGGTGCATGCAGAGAGCAGATTTACAGCCGAAAGGCTTTTAACAATACTTCTAGGCAAATCCATTTTACTTCAAAAGTATTAAAAAGAAGCTGGCAGCTGCAGTTTTCAAAAGCCCCTCTGAAAGGCAAAAGGTGCAATGAGATCTCTGTGCCCTCCTTCCCTGAGAAAGAAGTTCAGGGGTATGTTTTCTCACCTCTCATGGACATGCTGTGGCCATGCCATTCTCAATGGCCCAGCTGGCATGGGTGCAAAAGCAGGGGTAGAGACCCTTGATCTTGATAGTCCCAATCTGCACTGCTTTGGGGTTCAGTGTCCAGTTCTCCACTTAGCTATTTTGGGAGGGTGAATAGCAAAGTCATGATCCCACCCAACTTTGCCCACCAGCTGTGGTTGCCTACCCAGCTGGTCAAACTTAATTCTCCCCTTATTTCTAGTTGATGTAGCCCCATGCATCTCTGCGTCCTGCCATGTTCCCATTGGTCAGGTGAGCATTTGGCTGCCTGGGAGCATCACGGTGTGTTTCCATCTGGATGTCAGCCTCCACAAACAAGGTGGCAGATTTCCCTGTGCACATGGTGCCAGGGGTCTCGGCCATGCCACAGACGTCAGAGATCATGTACCGACACGCTCGCTCAGCCTTTGTGTGCGCTCGCTGCCACTGCCCCTGGCCTGCTTTCTGCTGTCTTTCATTTCTCACTTCACCATCACTGCCTGCAGCAATAGATTGACTCTCATTGTGCAATTGGGGTTACCAAATCAGGAGAGAAAAAAAAGAAAAGAAACTGCTGATTCAGTGCAGTCTCCCTAGGTTGAAGGTTTGCTGAAACAATGGGATTATTAATAGAGTAGCATTTTCCAGCACATTATGGGGCATATCTGCTGGGCCATCAGCCTCACCCTCCAGTCTCTCTGCTAGGAAGCCCTGGTCCCTCTCCCTCCTGCTGCTTGTCCTGGCTCCCCTGAAATGCTCTGCTGACATCTCAGGGAAGAGCCTGAAGTCCTCCAGCCCACCCTTTCCCTTCCTACGCTCCGACGTCGGTGGCTCGTGCTGGGCAGAAGGAGCTCCTCACGCTCTCATTGCAAAGGTGCACCACATCTGAACCAAGGTTTATAAACAGACCATAGCCACCTCGAAGTCACAGACCTGGGGGTAACTGCTGGTGGAGGGAAAAGGAAGTGTCTGGTCCCTGGCCATCCCCGTTACATTTCTCATTTCCTTTCACTTTTGTTGTCAGCTGCAGGCATTTGCCACCACTAAAAGCTCACAGCAGAGCAAAGAGATGTTACACCAAATTCCAACCTGGCATTAGCTAAACACAGTGGTTCCCAGCACTGATACTGCCAGAGAGCTTGGAGACATGTTACCCACCTCAGTATAAGCATTTATCTTGAAAGAACTGAATTTATGGGTTTTTTTAAGGTTTTTTTTCCCCAAATGAGAAGTTATCCTGGTTCAGAGGTGTTTCTCCATTTATCTACAAGTTAGTAATTCTTCCAGACTTATCTATTTGATTGCAGACTGTCTGAGGCACAAGTGGGCAGAATTCAGGGGGCTTTCATGCCCCTCCAGGGATGAGGAAGAGAAGAGGTGACGGCACAAACAGGGCCCATGTCAGGTAAGTGGAGGCAGCAGCCTCCACAACAGCAACCTCTGTTGCCTCTAGACTGAAGTGAGAGTGGCAGCTAGAAAAGATGACAGATTACCCTTTATCCCAACACCTGCACTCACGTTTCTGCAGATGGGCTTCAAAACACCAAAAAGTAATCCTGCCCACAGACCACACAGCTCTCCCGCAGAAACAAGTAGCCATGGTTTGACCTGGAACACAACCCATAGATGCCCATCAGTCACCAGAACTGTACAATTGGCTCTGCAGTGGTAGGTTTGTTTGTTAACTAGCTTGGGTTTGGGGTTTTTTTTTCCTATTTTACCTGATTTTTCAGTCTTTTCTCTTTTTTGGAATGAACAAGGCTGTCAGTTCTTGTGGTGGATTGACCCTGGCCATCAACCAAATATCCACCCAGCTGCTCACTTGGTTCCCTCTCCCACAGGATGGGGAGAAAATAGAGGAAAGGTAAGAAGACTCATGGGTTGGCATAATGACAGTTTAATAGGGAAAGCAAAAGCTGCACTTGCAAGCAAAGCAGAAAAAGGAATTCATTCTCTACTTCCCATCGGCAGGCAGATAGGCAACCGCTTCCTGGGAAGCAGGGCCTCACCACACGTGATGGTTGTTTGGGCCGACAAATGCACTAACCACAAACATCTCCCCTTCCTTCTTTCCATGAACTTTTCTTGCTGAGCTTGACGTTATAAGTTGTGGAATATCCCCGTGGTGTGTTTGACACAGCTGCCCTGGCTGTGTCCTCTCCCAACCCCTTGCCCCGCGCCAGCTTACTCCCAGCCTTGGCGCTGTGCAAAAGCACTGCTCACCAATAGCCAAAACACTGGTGTGTAATCAATGCTGGTTTAGCCACAAATCCAAAGCACAACATCATATTGTGTCGGGCTGCTGTGGAGAATGTGTCCTCCATCCCAGCCAGACCCAGTCCAGCTCTCCAGTGTGATGGTGTTTATGCCTTGTTCTCCCTGAGGAAGGACCAAGGACTTGATGCCCATGGACGTCGGGAGGTTCTGCTGAATTCAGGGGATGCCAAAGCAGCCTGTGAGTGATCTGCCCACTGGCAGCTCATGGAGGTGCCAGATCTGGGGTCTCCCTTGTGAGTGTCCCACTGACTGCCCAGCTCAGCCCTGGTCAGCAGCCCCTGAAAAAAAGTGGGTCCAGCTCTAAGAGAAAGAAATTATGTGGTACATGGAGCGTTTCCATGCAGAAGAGAGACTGAGACCAACACACAAGATCTAAACAACTGTGATCTGTGCCAGGGCATTAAAGCAAGGTTTGAGCCTGCACCCATATGGGAGCGGGAGCCTTGTTGTGTCCCTGCATGCCCGGAGATGTGCTCAGGAGGTCCGGCTGCTGCGGTAGCACCCGGGCACTGCTGGGACCACGGTGAAGCACTTGTGCTAAAGCAATAAAATCCCCAGTGCTGCCTGGCTGACATTTCTCCTTTCTAGCTTGATGTGTTGCTTGGCTTTGTTGTAGAGATTGAAACCAGATTTTCTTTCCCTTCTATGAGTTATGTTAATTTGTGTTTCATCAGAACTTGCCTCTTCTCCTCCTTTTCTTTTTTTTTTTCCCCCCTTTAGGCTGGATCCAGCTGCACCATGAATTCAAGGAACCACCTGCAAAATATTTTAATGACTTCAACCTGCTCTTTGAGGTGAATTAATACCAGGACAGCCTCCGCAGCATGGTGAAATAGTCAGGCTTGGCTAAGCAGGCCACCCTCAAAGCTGAAAAATATGATCTGCAAGGCAGCTGCTTCTGACAGGCAACTCTGTTTTCAAGGTCCCTGTACAGTGTCTTGCTCCTCACCTCAAAGGCAGTTGTCCCCTGTTCAGGTAAGAGCTGATCCCAGAGACTGGATGTATCCCAAACCAGCTTAGAAACAGGAGGGATAACGAGATGTGCAAAACCCAGCCACATGAAAAACGGGTTAGATCTCTTAATGGTCTGCTACAAACAGCACAATTACAGCTGAAGGGAGGCAACTCCCAGGGCTCGCTCTGCAGGTAGCAGCTCGGTGCTGTAGGGAGAGATCAGCTGCTCCCTAACAGTCCTCTTTGCTGGGATCCTTTAGTTCATCCCACGCTTTCAACAAGTATGTGTAGCTACATTCCCACTTTCCTCCATCCCTTGGGCTTTTAAAATCCCAGCATCATTTTAGATTTGCTAAGCAGCTATCAGCCAAGTCAGCAAACAGCCAAGGGCTGCTGTGGTCCCCTCTGCCCAGGTGTGTGCCCCACAACTGACCCAGCCAGGCAAAAAGGTCCTTAATTTGCCCTCATGTTTCCTCAGGAAAATCTCTGGGATTATGAGAGCTTCAGGGTCACTGCAGTTTTAGATACTAAGCTGGGCAGGTAGTCAGCAGATCGTTCAGAAGGACATTCCTAAAGAGGTTTATTATTCAGCATTCTCCTTGCATTGGGGCACACCCCAATTAATTGCCTGCACATCAATGCATTACTCTGGAATTTATCTCAGGGTAAACAAATTAAGGAGCTAATACTTGGGCTTCCACTGAAGGACGCCACGGGATGGTTTGTCTCTGATAAGGTTTCTGGCCCAAATTTCCATGTCCTGAATGCTACTGGCAAACACTTCAGCTTGAAAATCCATTAACCTGTAACCACCCCGTGCCCTTTATTCAATGAATGTGGAGAGCAAACATGTGTGTGAGCAGCTATATACACAGACTCGAAACCGTCACTGACAGCAGTCCATACAGAATTAACTCAAAGCAACTGTCCTGTAAAACATGTGTGCAGTGCTAGGCATTAAAGCTCAGCCCCTGAAAATGCTTCAGACTCCCCTGCCTCTCGGTTTCCTGCTGTCCCTAGAGAGCAACAACCAGCCGTGCTGTTCAAATCATCTCCCATAATTGCTATGGTGACACTGGGTGTTTCAGAGACCCAAAGTCATGGCTTTTCCCCTTGAATTTCCTTCCTTCATCACCTGCCCTCTTTTCTCACGTCCCTTTGCTGTCCTCCTGTGCAGCTCCTCTGGGTGCTGACACAACCATGCTGCTCCTGTCTGCCTGGCACAGCTCTCCAAAAAACCTCAGTTCCCTTTCGGTGACTTTGCTGCTTGCCAGTAACAGCCACATGGGGCTGAGTTTGCTCAATCTCCTGCTAGGAAATTACAAGCTTGAATGTGAAACCCCCAGCATCAGCACATGGAAGAAAAAGTGACAGAAAAAGAAAAGACACCTTCACTGGGAACTTTATAGCCATCCTCCAAGGCATGGCACCTACAAGAAACCACAGCCAGTTTGCAATCAGTGCATTGCTCCCCACAGATCTTGCCTTTAGATCAGTATGGGTTGTTTTTCCTTCATTAGGGCCAATAACTGATTGCTGCTTCTCCATTATGGTCTTTAGCAAGGATAGCTGATTCTTAATTCATTCTTCTGATTCTCCACTCTTTCTCAGCGTGAAGGTGTTTGCCTCAGGAAGTACTCCAGGGAAAGGGAACAAGAAAGCGGTGAGGGATGGCGAGAACAGGGTGAAGCATCCCTCAGGGCAGAGCAGGGACTCTCGTCAAAGTGGCGAGGGGCTGGGAGGGGAGGATGCAGTGGATGCTGCTGGCTTAGCGTGTCAGTCCGACAGCGCGGGGAACAGGTCCGTGTGTCTGGGGCCATCCATAGGGCTTGCTCTGCATCACGGGTGGTGTGTTAGGACTGGAGTGTTTGTGAAACGTTTGGACTTGCCTTCTTGCCTGCCAGTGGCAGGCTGGCACTCCTCATAGTTCACATTTGCTACCGTGCATGAAAGGCAAGTGTCATCACTGCTTCTTTCTTTCCCATGCAGAAACAAAAGCAAAGCCCTGGGTCGACATTCTCCTCTGAGCATCTCGCAAAATGGGATATTGCTAGTAGTAGGCATGACTTAAACTGCTGTCAAAAGAGCAAAGCAAATTACTTTCTCTTTGCATGCTTTCAGATGCTTTATTTCTTTCAAAGAATCTGCATGCAACCCTTACCTAATTCCAACCTTTCTCATTAAACTGTTTTTTCTTTTTTTTTTTTTTTTTTAAGTAACTGGAAGCAGTGGGTCTCTAGGATTCTCACCTTCGCATAAGAGTTAAAGACCCAAAAGGCTCGGGCAGAGCAGCTGGAGCCTTTAACACTGTTAATTCAGGAGTACTGCCGTTCTCACATGCCTACAGGTATTTGAGCAGCGTTTGGACAGAAACCTGTTCAAAAGGGCTTCAGATGCCACAGCCTCTGCATGTCCCCTATGTGTTGCCTAGGAAGATAGGTCCATGTGGCAATGGCGGTGGGTGGTAGTGGTAGAGCAAAGAATAACTAAGTGCCATTGAAGGCTGGTTCAATACAGAGAGGGTAATCACTGAAAAAAAGAAAGTATGGTCCTTAATAAATTCCCTCTGTTCTAACCACCAGGGAACCTGGCAGAAGGCACAATTTAAACAAAAACAAACACCGAAACCACACATGTATATGTACTTTAAAAGAAACAGACCAAGGAGGAAAGGGAGAAATCAGTTAGAAATAGGTTTTCATTATCGGTCAAATATTTAACTCTAGCCCAGTAAAACAGTAAGATCGGTTTGTCATTATTTGCCTTTATTAATGAGTTGGATATCTTTAATTCAATACAGCACTCTTGATGGCATCGAGAAATTCTACATGAAAGCCGCTGATTTACATTCACCGTTGTGTTCGAATGAGCTGAGCTGGTGAAAATGTCCATGCTGTAGGTTGTTTAACCTTCCCAAGGCGTGCTCAGATTTAGGGCCTCTCTCCGAGGGCTGTGGTATGAAATGGCAGCGTTTGGGACATGTCAGCAGGCTTCAGGTCAGGCAGGACTGGGGAAACCCATGAGAGGAGCTGCAGTCATGGTACCGAAGCGGAGCTTTTCTCTACGTGCCGTTGCAGTGGATGGGGCAGGAGAGTGGGAGGACATTGGCTAGAAGACCCCTGGAGCTGCGGTAGTCCCCAAAGCCCTCCTTGGTGCTCCTCGAAGACAATTCCTCAATAATGTTGGGGCCACGGAAGGACACGACCGGTGCCTCAGACCACCCTTCCCTACTGGTGAGGCTCTGGCAGAAGCCCTGGCTGACCGACCCCGCACCCATGTTTCGGGGCTGAAATCAAGGGGTTGGGCACATGCGTAGGGCTCAGCGTGTTTGCCAGTGCTGGGCTGGGTGAGGGTTGATAAGGGAGGTCAGCCCAGCCAGTGCGAGGCTGAGCCAGGCAGCCTGGCTCTCGCTCCCCTCCCAGCCCCATCTGAAAGGGATTTGCAGAGATCTCAGGATGAGGCTTCAAGACTCCCTCCTCGCCAAAATTATTAGACAGACATTGTAAAAAATTAGAGATCTCGGTGTCAATAAAGCAGGTGACAATTGCAGTGGGTTTCTCGCTATCCTAGTTTCTTTAATTAAATTGCACCAAGCGAGCAAGCTGGTAAGCAGTTTTCACTGCAATGTAAGTGCATAGCTGAGTGAATTGGACCAAGGTGCCACATGTTAATCATTATAGGGTTTTGTCTGCACAACATCAGTCTTGCACAGATCTGCTTATGAAATCATACCTTTCCCATTAAACACAGTTTGAGTTTTGAAAGGGAATTCGGATTGGCTTGGCATGAGCCATTGTATAGGGCTAAAGAAACCTGGGAGAGATAGCCCCGCTTTAGGTAATGAAAAAGAATTAACCTGACTTCTCTTGTGGTGCATTGAAAAGCCTCTGCTTAAGGACTGTGGATTGATGGAGTGGCCTGAGGTGGGAAAAATATTAAAAAAGATGTCAAAATGCCAATAAATGCGTTTGCCAGAAATAAATGCATTATATGTTAGTCCGTCAGAGCAAGCTAAAGAAAGGTGTTCTTTTATGGAGAGAGACAGTCCAGTAGCTCACATCATTAAGGAAAAAAATGATCAAAGCAGAAATGAGCTCAAGTTTCTGAATGTCATCTCGCCTTCAGAGTTCATTCCCTCAATGAGTCAAGGGCCAGATATTTGACGAATAAGATCCAGGGGTGATCTCAGCTCTACCTAGAGACTTGGGTGTGCATTTTTCTTTAACTGTCCACTACTTTCCCTACACAGGCAATCTGAAGCTCTAGATTAGGTGACCTTTGAGAATTTGTCCCAAAACTTTCCCGCAGACCAGTAAGAATAGCAAAATTCCAAAGCAAAATGAAAAGAAAGTGGATCAAGTTCATAGATTTCATTCTCCGGTTTGAGACTATGAAGATCCAGACTAATGACAAGCAGATGGGAGGTTAGGCGCTCGTCTAAGTTGGCTGCCTTTTGCAATAGCAGTAGGGCTTGGTCTATAGCGCAACATGTTTCTAGTGGAGATATGCTGGCTGGAGAGCAAAAAAACATTGCACCCCCTCACAGAAAGCTGAGCCAAGACAATTTTTGGTTTAGATAGTGTTTTGTCAGCCTAGCTATGTTGTTAGTAGAGATGATATAGCTCTGCTGGCAAGAAAAATCCTAAATTGGTACATGCAAAGGTCTGATGTGACGTCTCCAGTGGCACGGCCTTACCAGGAGAGCATACACCCTGCCAACAAGCTCTTCCCTGGTGGTCAGCACGCAGCCTCTAGCTGGGGCTGAGCCTGAGAGGCTGGTGGCAGGAGGAGGGAGGACCCACGCTGTACCTGGCTCTCAGCCCTGTCCCCTGGTACCAACACAGGCAGCGGGGCAAGAGATGGGGTCTTTCGTCTGCTTTGGCGTAGATAAAGCCCTCCGCAAGGATAAGTCCTAATGCTTGTTGGCACGTGAATGGTATCCCTGGAAAGCTCTCTGGCACACCAGGGACCCAGCACAGGAAGGGGACAACAGTTGGCAGCTCATGGTGGGTGTTGCATTGTGCAGCCTCCACGCAAAGTTTATGTTCTCAATGTACCACACACAGACACACACACACACACACAAAATAAAAAAATAGAGAAATACTAAAAAAAAAACAACATGTAGAAATATCTCCCATCCTAGGAAATAAACACTTCCCAGTCCTGTGGCAGTGCCCCAGGCTGGCAGCAAGCTCACATTACTTAATTATGATATGTTGCATATACCAAATAGCAGGGGACAAACCCCCTCCTTTATTCTCACAGTCTAGTGCGGCTGTGTCTGCCTCGCAGCTGTTCAGAGCACATATATCAAAACGTCCCAGCATCCCAGTGCAAGCGGAGGTGCTGGAGATGCAACCCTGGAGAAAGAAGCTGTGACAGGGAAGCCCCAATTTTACCCTTAAACAGTGCAGAACTGTCTTCTTCCTTTCACAAGCTGATTTCCTTCTCTTTAAACGTAAATTTGGTTATAGTTCTTTGCAAGGTTTTTCCCCTTACAGCACCAGCTGCCTTTTTGCTTCCACACCAATTCTTCCCTGTCACAGTCCTGGACCCAGTGCAGGGAGGACTGGCTGCTGTCTTGCCACCAGGCAGGATTACATGGACAGTGAGGGGAAAAATGCCAGGAAACTTCAACACCTCTGGGAAGTCTGACTTTGAGCATCCCAGGCACACACTCCTGTTCTCCTATCTTTATTTTCCCTGGTGAAAGGCTCAGTTATATCTCCCAGCTCTGTCCTGGGCTGGGGACAGAGCAGAAAATCTCCAGATGCAAAAAATTATTTTTAAAAATAGAATTACTTTTAAAAATACAGAATATTCGGGAAAAAAACCCTGTGTCTTGCACAGCCTGCTAAATTGCATAGTCCCATGAGGAAGAGCCCAGGTACCTGCCCCCCGGCCCCCCCCAAGCCCGTGGTACCCAGAGCTGTTGTCATTGTGCCAGGTGGACCCAAGGAAGATGCAGCTCTGGACCACCAGGATAAAAATCCAACTGGGGAGCCCGGAAATGAGAGTTTGCCAGTGTTCATCCTGGCTTTAATTAAGCTCTTTGTCATTTTGGTCAATTCCCGCTCTTCTTCCCTCCCTTTCTCTGTCTTTTTGCCCTGAAAGTCTGTTCAGCAGACTGTACTCAGCTCTCAAAGCTCAAATTTTAATTAAAGTCATTCGGTGGCTTTGAATGACTAATGACCTCTTATTGGATATTGAGCTACAAATAACAGTCGAATGACCTTCCCTCCCACTCTTCATTAATATACTATTATTTTTTTATACTGCCTGCCCCGCCAAGACCCTTCTTGCTTTAAAATAACATCAGAAGAGAAAACCTCCTTGAAATACATTTTAGTTCAGTGCAAAGGGCACAAAAGCTAATGGATGAAGATGCACCTTTACAGGCACACCTTGAAAAATCTGGCTATGAAGGGATATAGCTTATAATACAATTTTCAGCAAAGAAAAAGCAAGTCCTATTGGATTTCTAACACCAAGGTCTGTCTGATGGACATTTCTGTCCATCATTGAACAGCAAGAGTCTGATGCTGACTGGCAAGTGTGGCTCAGGTTTGGGTAACCCTCAGTCCTCCAGTGATAATCAATAAGGTGACAGGAGAAAAGCATTTCTACTGGACCTACAGAAAGGACAAGGATTTAGGATGCAAAGAAATAATTACAATTTCCATTTTGCCTATATTCCTAGATCTCTCCTTGTTTAGCCGCTGAGAGTTTTGATAGAGGAGGAAACCCTCTGTGACTGCTGTCCTGAGCAGCCCTGGGCCCTGCGTGAGGAAGAAAAAGAGCTGAGATGAGCATAAGGCGTTGGCAGGGCATTTGCTAAAGTCTTGGTTTTTGTCAGAACAAAGAGATAGTGAGAAGTAAGAATAAGAAAAAAACAGAAAACACAGTTTCTTTTCCCAGTGGCAGTTCTCTTTTCAGGATGTGGGGTGGGGGTGGCACCTGGCTGTGCTACCTCCGGGTAAGTGGTTCCTCTGAGCTGCTCTGCTGCGCTTTGCTTATTTGGAGCAATTAAGTTTTGTCTTCTTTTTGTGCTCCTTCACATCCATCGATGCCAGAGATGAAGGTTTTATGAAGTTTCAGTGAGTGTCCAAGGTGTGAGCTGGGAGCACAGGAGACCTCTACCAGGCTCCCACCAGTGCAGCGGCTGCTCTGGCGTGTTGTTTCCTGGGAAAGGCCGTCGCACAGGTTTCCAAATCTGCAGGCGCATGGTGAGCTCCTTACCACAAATTTGCAGTGCTATGAAGATAATAACTGAAAATAAAGTAGTAGGATTGCTGAAGAATTTTTTTTTTTTCCTTCTTGAAGTTGTCAAGAAGACATCGTCCCCTCTACTTTGCTCTGGTGAGAGCCCACCTGCAGTACTGCGTTCAGCTTTGGGGCCCCCAACATAAGAAGGACATGGACCTGTTGGAGCGAGTCCAGATGAGGACCACCGAGATGACCAGAGGGCTGGAGCACCTCTCCTATGAAGAGAGGCTGAGAGAATTGGGGTTGTTCAGCCTGGAGAAGAGAAGGCTCTGGGGAGACCTTATGGCATCCTACCAGTGCTTAAAGGGGTCCTATGGGAAAGATGGAGAGGGACTCTTTAACAGGGAGTGTAGTGATGGGATGAGGGGTAATGGTTTTAAATTGAAAGAGGGCAGATTTAGATTAAATATTAGGAACAAATTCTTTGCTGTGAGGGTGGTGAGACACCGGAGCAGGTTTCCCAGACAAGTGGTGGACTCCTCATCCCTGGAAATGTTCAAGGCCGGGTTGGATGGGGCTTTGAGCAACCTGGTCTAGTGGAAGATGTCTCTGCCCATGGCAGGGGTTTGGAACTGAATGATCTTTAAGGTCCCTTCCAACCCAAACCATTCTGTCATTCTGTGATTATAAACAAATATTCTATGATTATAAACAAAGAAAACAAAGAAACAAACAAATAAAACCAAAAGTGATTTCATAGCATAAATCCTCCCTTATAAATGACACTGAACAACAGCAACAACTTTCAGCCATAGGTGGCAACTTGGGCTCATTTGCAAATGTTCATCCTGATGCAGTCTTCAGACTTGCCATTTTATATACTTTAGATCAAACTCAGGTGTAAGCATACATTAAACCCAGACACTTTTCAAAGCACTGGCCACAGCATGTTCTCTAACTGCAGTTTTAGCTCTGTCCCACAGTGGCAAACTTGGCCTGAGCTGAAGGAGAACTGAACCTGCAGTTGTTTTTCAACAGCTGCTTATCTCTTTCTCTGTCAAATGCTCAGCCTGCTCATGTACGCACAGCTGCCATGCTGCGATTTGCTCTGGGTTTATGGCTTGAAGCTGTGGCTTTCTCTTAATGCATCTGCAGCCCAGGGTGGGAGACCACAACACGGAGGCTGGAAACATCCCAGCAGATTTCCACGGGCTTGGATTTCCCCTGCGTGAAGCCATGAAGTCACGGTGGACCTGGCCATGTTTGACATAGAGTTATGATGGACGTTTTAGTGACAATGACTTTCTGAGCTCCACCTCTGCCACGGTGGGTGGTGGTTATGCACACCCACCCACTTGACCTGCCGCTGCGAGGCAGCTCAGCCAACCCACTGTGTTACTGCTGGTTTCTTGGCCAGCCCAAGTGTGAGGAAGTCACATCAAGTCATGTTCTGCTTTGTGCAAGTGGGCAGTGCTGACATATTTCCATTATTGTTTTTCTGTGTGTTTAACAATCAAATGTCCACATGGCAGCTGTAAGCAAAGGAGCAATAACTGAAGTTTTGTGTAATAATGACAAGTCCCCTGCAGTAGTCACTACACAGACAGGTTCGTTCTGCCTTCAGCAGCCCCTTCCCTCAGTTGGCCAAGTTGAGCCAGAAGCAAAGTCCTACCTCTCCTATCAGGATTCCGCAGAGATTTGTTCATAGTGGGATAGCCCCAGGGCTGGGAGAAACCAGGCTATTTGGGGTCTACACAAGCCCCAGGTTTCTGGAGGTGGTGAGCTGCAGCCCTGTGGCCCCTCGTGGCAATGCCTGGCCTCGGGTGGGACAGGACTTCCCAGAGGATTCCATGGGGATCCCCTCAGGCAGGTGGAGCTAGGTCTGCCAGTGCTCCCTAACCTGAGTAGGATTGAGGGGTGTGCTTTCTTTGTACAAGCTCGTGGGATCCCCTCCTTAGCAGAACTCTCTGAAAGTTGAAAAAGTACCTTTAATTTTCTGACCTATATAAATTGCCTGGGATAGCTTTACAGCAGTGTGGTAAAGAAACCCCAGCTCCTGCCAATGACATTAGTTCCAGCCATGATGTTAGTGTTTCATACCACACAAGTGAGAGAAAGAATAGAGAGATAAAGAATAAACTGCTGTACATGATGTTTCATCTGGGGATGGATGGACCCAAAGATAAAGCAGTCACAGATGAACACCTTCATCTCCTCAGCTGTGTATAGAAAAAATTGCAGGTAGAACTAACTTTCTTCCTTGTTGTTGGAATGTAACTTTGCTGTCACATCCCCAAAATAAAACTCCAAACATTTTATCAGTCTGAGAATATTCATGGCCTTTTGCTACATGCCCCATGTTATTTCTTGTGACTTCAAGCTCTCCTCATTGTCCCCGTCCAATTAATTCGTGCTTGCTGCAGCCGGGCTGTAACTCCACTCGCTTCCCCTCGGCAGAGCACTGCCTTCCTCTTCTGAGCTGTTACTGCTGAATATTAGCTGCCAGCTCTTCAGCTGGGTTAAAAATGGCCAGAGACAGTAGTAAATTATTGCAGTGCTCACCCACTTTCTTTTCCTGCAGGCTTCAGCCTGGAAATCTGTGGACCACATCCTAGTGTCTCTGAAAGACAATGAAGCAAAACCAGCGTGGTCAGAAGGCTGAAACACCCACCTCCCACTGGGGCCTGTGGGAAGAAAACCCGCTCCTTTACAGCAATAAACCCTGTCATTTGCTGCGCCCCATTCAGTCCCCTGCAGCCTTTCTTGACAGAAAGATGTGAGTGGACACATTGGCTCAAATGGGCTTTATGTAGCCCACCATTCTGCCTAAGGTTTGCCAAAAGTGGGTGCCTAGGAAAGAGTAGAACTGGATACAAGAACATATTTATATTTAGGATGTTTCCCAACCATTTTCTGAGCCTCCAGTTATTCTCAGCTCAGGGATTTCTTGATCTGGCTGGGTGGTACTCCCAGGTATTTGCTGTTTCTTGGCATATTTCTTTTTTTAACGAACTCATGCTGTCATTGCTTGAATCATGCCAGCATTTGTTATCTACTTCCTTTGGCCAAGAAATCCCAGCCCAGTTGCCCCAGGGTGATGCTGTCCCCATGACCCTGGGGTGCCCAGCTTCTCCATGAAGCCCTTATTTGGGGATTATTTTTACTGTTTCTGACCCTTCTTTAATACTGGGCTGAAATCAGTCGGTTAAGCAGAGCTGGGGGGTCATGTTCATCTACACCCCTTCACTGGGGTGGCCATGCCCCATCCTGCGCTCCTTTAGAGTAAATGCAAAGTCCCCACTGAGACAAGATCAAGACTCAGTGCTTTCTGCTATGTGCTCCTAGTCCAGCAAGAAGGAGGTCCATAGAGAGAAACCTTGAGATAAAACCCAAGCCTGCTCCTGCAGGCAGAGGGGCAAGGAGCTGGGATGTTCAGAGCAGAGGGAGCTCCTGGGCGGCAAAATGGGGATGTGCCAGGGCAATGTATGAACTAGCAGAACTGGATGGGGGGACTGCGACACCTTTAATGATGGCAAAAAGGCTCCCAGAACCGTGTCTAGATGGGTGATGACTAGGGAAACCCTCCCCAGGCACAATGATCCTCTCCACCAAGCTTCGTCCCTAGGGATATGAGATGTGAAGGCAAAACGTGGGGCAGGGCAACCTTAAAATCACAAAAGAAAAGTATTGGTCTGGGAGGGTCTTCAGATGATTCCTGTCATGTGTTTTTGTGATCTGCTCTTGAAACTCAAAGCCTCCCAGCCCTCTGTAGATAACCTGTCCTAATGGATAGTTACCTTCACAGTTAGAAAGGATGTATATTTTCCCCAAATGCCTGCCACTAAGCTCTGTTGCTAAACTTTGAGCTCATTCCTTTTTGTCCTCCCCTTGGTAGCTACAGAGAGCAATTGACTGCTGCCCTCTTCATAATAACCTTTTGCGTATTTGAAGGCTGTTATCAAGTTCCCACTTCTCTTTTCTAGGCTGTCAAATACTTTGTTAATTCCAAGAAGTATCACAGCTACTGTTTGCCCTTATTCTTTACGTCAGATGTCCCATTCCCAGCTGGTGGGAAGTATCACGCTCACCCAGCCTGAAATGTATGGGAGCCTGTGATGCCTGTGGGGTTGTAGGCAGAGCAGGATGCCCATCACTGCCAGGGGAAATCACAGGCACAGCCCTGAGCCTGCCACACACTTGCTGGCAGCCCTGGCAGTGGGTGTTTTTGAGCAGGCAGTGATGGTCAATGTCCACAAGGGAAATGCCTCTGTGTCATCCGCAGGCTGCATGCTGCCCTGCAAGGCAGGGCTCAACAACTTGTCTTACGGTTTTTAAGGAGCCGTCATCCGCTGCCTCTGTGCAGAAATTGCTCTTGCTGTGGCATCTACCTCTTTGGAAACCAAGTAAAACTGAGCGGCAGCACGAAGCGCAGAGTTTTCGAGCCCAGCTGAGCCTCTAGAGGAAGAAGCTCCCTTAATTGCTCGAAATCCATCACCTTTCTGTGACGGTGGTGTCACCTTGCTCTTGCATGAAAAAAAAAAGAGGCACATCTGATTTCCCCTCTCTCCCCTGAGCCTGGCTGTGTCTCACCGGCTCACCCCAGCCCCAGGAGCATTCTCGGTACTGGCTCTCCAGGCAACAAAAAAGCTCTGGGGCCCCCAGGACCAAACTGCACTTGCACCAACATTTTCTAAAGCTTTTAATGCTGTGATTGTGCAGAAGATACGATGTAAGGTAACTTCCCGCGGCGTGGAGCAAGGTATACGCGACTAAATGACGAAGCGACGGCTTGGCTTTTGGCTATTAGAAACTTCATATCATACAGAGACAAATGCAATTAGCTCTGCGCTGCCCTGACCGGAGCAGGCTGCCGTTCAGCATTGTAGCATCCCCACCTTGTGGTGCGGTGCCGGACTGGCCGCCAGCCCTCCAGCCGCCGTCCCCTCCGCGCCCCCCAGGGCTTTAGGGACACTCGGCCATCAGGCTTCGGGGTGGGCCCACCTCAAGCCTCCACTAGATGCTCATGGCGAACAGCTACATCAGCACGTGCTCTGCCTCTTCTTCTAGACAGGCGCTAGAAGGTCTGGAAAAAGTCCTGGATAAAGGAGGAAAGGTTTGCTGGGGTTTTTTTTAATGTGATGTTGCTTAAATCTTTCCTTCTGGAAAGATGAAACCTATGGTTCTGATACCTAAATATGTACCATGAGAATTCAAAATATCACTGAAGATTTCCCAGAGGTGTTACACAGCTGGCCAGTACCTTCTCCTTCGCTGCTTTTGCAAGAAAAGGTCTCAGAGGTGACCTGTGAGCTTTTCTGAAAGTATATTTTGCAAGCAAAAAAGATGTAGCCGTTTGTGATTCCTCAGTTAGTGCTGCGCGTAGTCACTGGTCTTCAGAAAAAACAGATATTTCTAAACCCCACTGATTACCAATCAGGTCAGTGAAATAATCCATCACCCATAATGAGGTAATAGTGTAAGATCTCCTTTTAGGGGTAACAATTCAGAGTAAACCAGATATTTTTCCCAGTGACCTGGATGTTCTTCAGTCTCTGAAAGCATCTGCAGGAGGAAAACTTGAGCCCGACCTCTCGCCTGCCAGGTCCCATGCTGTGAGCTCCCCAGCACGTGCCCCATGGCCATGGGCACAGAAAATGCTCGGCACCTCCCAGCCGCAGAGGTGGAAACCTGGCAAGGTGGACACATGGAGGGGGGAATGCAGCATCTTCCTCCCCCGTGTTAAGATGAAACAGCTTCAGTCCTTGTTCTTTGAGGGAAGGTGGCATAATATTGTGTTTGGTAAAAGAATAAATAAATAAATAAATAAACAAAATTTTGTATTTCTGCACACACTGACTATAACACGTCCCGGTAGCTGCCTGGTACCCCAGGGCTGCATTTTCCCCAGTGCTCTTCAGCACTCTCTGAGTAACAAACAATTTACAAAAACATAAAGCCATCAGTGACTTTGACTAGCTCAGAGCCCCTTTCTTTCTTGTGCTTCTTCCTTGTGAATCAAGGAGTGAAGACTATTCAGATCCACTCAGTGGAGGAGCTGATGGCTAGAAGGAGCAGAAGACATCCTCCTCCCTCCCGCTCCCTTCTGTGGCAAAGAGATGATGATCTGCAGGGTCTCTTAAAAAGCTTCTCCCCGGGCACGCTGACTTTGCAACCTGCTGATGAGTTAATGTGAAACAGAGCCCTGGAAAATGCAGGGAGCGAGACCAGCAAAGCAGCCCGGGGGTGGGGAGTGGATAAATCACGGGCACGCTGGCCGGGAGGGGAGTCGCAGGGCTGCAGAGTCATAAAGGCTGAGCTTGCTCCATACGCCTCAGCCCCTCGCCGGGTTGCCCCAGAGTTAGTTGACAGAGCTCTGCCTTACAAGCCTGGTCTTCAAAGCATTCCTCTCTTTACTGTCGAACGCACCAAATGTCTCCTGCAGCTGTTTAGTTGGTTTGCGAGCCTTGTTAAGTGCCAGGTTTATCATAGCTTTCCCAAGGAATGCATGCTCCCAACAAGTAGCTGAAAGATATTATCTGGTTTGACCAGCTGAGGACTTCAGGCTCCTCAGACCAGCAGAGGCTTTTTGGAGACTAGGTGGGAGTGTACAACCAGTTTCTTTACCCGGGCGAACGCTGGGCAGTTTGATATGTTTAATCGAACTTGATTGTCCTTTGGGCTATGTTCTGCTGGGAAGTTGTCACCGTCCTGGTGGTGGAAAAGCACCAAATATCTCTTGGGAAGCCATTCAGGCAGTCACAGCCTTTCAAACATGAAGCCTTTAATCAGTATGTTTATACTTATATCACCATAAAGAAATATCCATCACCTAAGGCTTGTCTACCTCCAGCTGGCAGAGCCTTCTGCACAGACAGTTCTAACGTTGTTATCTGCACCTTGCATCCTCTCCATGGTATAAGCAAGAAAAATATCCCTTCAGTGGCCATGGCTGCATCCATACCAGGATTTCTTTTCCTGTCAGAGCAGCATCAAACCATGCCCAACCATGCAGTGTAAGGTGAGAGGTCTGCAGCCTGGTCTGGGAGTCGTACCGAACGCAGCCTGCTTCCCTGCAGATTAAACCTCGCTCGTGCTACTGGCTATTAAAGTTTCCTCCACAGCATTAAGCAACTCTAAGCTTTCTTTGAAGTTTATTTAAAACATCTCTCAAAGCCATAATGGGTAATGTGAAGGTGAGATATATAATGGGCACAATAAGCTTATAAAGCATACAGAGAGATGGCCAAAGTACTTGAGTACTGCAGAGTACCGAGCCGCTGAGTAAATGGGTTTAAGAGCCTGCCTCTCTCATTTGCTTATTCAGCTGATTGATGTGACCATAAGCTCCCCATCTGCAAGCTCTCCGGGCTCTTCCTAAGCTGGGTTTGTCCATGACACACCGTTAATAACATTAATTATTGTCTCTCTCGTCTCTGGGGAGAACAGCGCTCTCCGAGCGAGAGCGGAGGAGAGTCCCTCCGGTCATCGGCTGCAGCCTGGGCACAGTGGGCAGAAGCAGAGTCAAACAAGGAGGCGAAATATTAGGGAGAAACAAGCCAAGATGGGGTTTCCCCTTCTTTTGCAACTGGTAGAAGGAGGCTTGCAGACAAGCACCGTGTGCCCTTGGATGGAGGATACAGGACAGAAACTAAGCAGTGATTTAAAATCCTTCACTAGAGGATGATAAAATTACAGTATGATATGAAGGCATGGAAAAGTAAGAACCATAAACTAGGAAATTCTACAAAACAGATCATGAGACAATAAATCAACTCTGCTTTGAAAGTGATATGAAGTTAGATCACTGATGAAAGTGATAATACAAAGCTCAGATTGTACAGCAGACTGCTATTTTCAGTGCTGTCTTAATGTTTCAAATGGCAAATTCAGACTCAGAGATACAGATTTGCACAAACTGACACAAGTAGTTTTTTTAAGATAGCCTGAAGAACTGCATCACAATCCAAACTGAGACCATACTGAACATGTGGAAAAAGAAAGAACTCAGCTGAAAGGAGAAACTGTGGGAGTGCAAGGGACAGGGGGACACACGCAAGTTCCAGCAAAGTGAAGAGAAAGAAAAAAGGTGTCAAAATAGGTATGTGTTGCAAAATATTATTCTCTGGTTATTCTTTTTCTCCTTTCAGCTGCCCTTGATGTGAGTGTTGGTTGGACATCACCCCCGGCCAGAGCCTGTCCCCAGCCCTGTCAACCGGGATGGGCACCTTCCTGAAAGAGCGGTTGAGAACCTGGAGGCATTTTGGTTTGCCCTGGGATGGCATCGCAGGCACCAAAAGTTTCTTGTGGGGTTAAAATTAATTTTTCCTCCTTGGGGTTAGTTGGTTTTAAGTCCCAGCTTGGACCTCCTTAAATGAAAGAGGGCTGTTGTTGGGATTTTTTTAATGTATGGATCAAAATAAGAGGAATTGAATTGGGTGCAATAACTATTGCACTTTTCACTGGATCCTATACTTAGTTATAGTTATAGAAATATTAACCATTCTTTCAGTGATCCTAGCAAGCAATATTCTTGACATAAAGGGGAACTATGTTCATAGAGTAAAGTCTGCCAGTCATGTCCCACTCAGCTTCTGTCTCTGAAGTCCATGGACCAAATTCTTCCTCGGCATAAGAGTTACTGCAAGAATCAGTTTGATTTGATGAGTCAAGAGTTTACCCGGCATCAACCTGGGTTGACAGTTTCATTTCAGCACAACCAGATTATTGTGGATATCTATTAAACTGGACCAACTGGTATTCCTATTCCCATGTATATACACACATACCAGACAATAATCTCCTTAACAACCCACAGATGAATTCCTTAGCTTATGAATCTGCCAGAAAACACATAATTTTCCCCATCAAGGAATGTTGCTTGGCACATCTTTAATATATCACTTACACAGCCCTCAATCAACCTAAATGATTCATCTAGCAACATCTCTTAGGCAAGGCTTTACGTGATTGAATGGTTTATCCTCACTGAAAAAGCACATGCCATTCAGTCCCACGTACCAACTATAAAAGTTATTAATAACTAGGAATTATTTAGATAAGAGCCATGAGGCCAGCTTTAGCCTGGGTGACTGCAGCTGGCCCGCTTTGAGCTCCATCAGTAAAAATCAGCCAGAATTTGCCCCCGTGGGAACAGATCAGAGGTTCGCAGGCTCAACACCAACCCATGCATCATATTTTATGTTGTGTTTTACAGTTTATCAGCCTTCGGATTAAGATTTATTAGCGTTGCCTTGGTGTTTAGTGGTCGTAACTCACGACATGCTTGTTGCTTTGCGGCGTTGCCATTGTGCCGGTGCCTGTGATGGAGGGGCTGGTTCTCGCTGCGGGCGTTGTACCAAACTACAACCCCACGCAGGAAAACCTCCTCAAGCAGCAACGCAGGGGCACCAGGTCATCTGAGTCTCTGCCAGGCTGCTCGTCCTCTCTATGTGGTGCCTCGCATCCATAAAAGGCCAGGAGAAAGACCTCTTCACCCACCGCTGTGATTGGGTCTATAGCTGCCATTACAAAGACCATGTTAAGGGCTTGACCTCCTCTTGGCTGGAGACGCCGATGATCAGCTTGAGGACAGAGCGCAGCACGCTGCTGGAGCCAGCACAGCCAACACACTGTCCGGGGCACCTGGGAAGTCATTTTTCACGCACGCTATCTTCTCTTCTCCAGGGCTGGATGAATTACGTAAGGTTCCTTGGACCCCAGACAGGCAAAATGGGGTTATAGCCCCGTGTGATCTCAGCTACAGTTCCCAGCCCAGCATCCTGATATTGTGCACAGACATGGTAACTTGGCTTCTTTCCTGCTTGAAAACATTTGTTTGGATGTTCTGAGACTTTCTCGAGGTTGTGGACCCCCGCCATAGGGTGTTACATGGCTTTAGATAAGAAATCTCCATAAAACTGTAAGCAATGTGTCTTCTGCAGTAAATCTTCTTAGTCAAGAGTGAAGCAGTCACATTACGTTTCCTTACATTGCAGTCCACCTGTTGCAAGGAAAGTGCCAAGAAAATTATACACCAGTGGGAAAGTGTAGATTGCATAGATGACTTGGACCCAGCAAGAGTCTGTGTGGTTATGGGATATACATTAAAAATCCCCTTCCCCGTCCATGGAAGCTTTCTTTGTGCAGTAGGCAGGGAATCCCTGGCTAGACAGAGGCAAGCAACCAGCCGGCTCAGACACCACAGCCATAGCTGCTATCTCCCCATTGAAAGGATGGAGGATTAACTGGGTGTTGGACAGACAGATCCTGCATAGCGTGGCACTGCGGTTATCCTTAGGGAGCCTGCGGCTTGAGGAACAGCCTTCGTTTCCCTGCCTGAACCCAGCAGCTCCCTCCTTCACCACGCGGCTGGGAGCGAGGAGTCAGCTGGCAGCACTGCCTGTGCTCGGGGATGTGGGGCTGCCCGTGCTTGCTGGTACAAGCCACCCCGGTAGACAAAATGATGGGCTTGCTGTCTAAACAAGGAGTTTACAAGAAAAGATCTGTTGACACTGAGTGATCTAAAAGCCCTTTCTTTATCTGCTGAATAATTACTGCTAATTTATTACTTCTGAAAAGATTTTAAAAGCCCAGCAGTGCTTTGTTCTCTGCAGTCTGGGAGCACTTTGCTTTTGCATCACCACCTGTGCAGCCAACCTGGGGATGGATGGGACCTTCATGGGGTCTAATCATCGCTCTTTTCCTCTTACCATCCCCTTTCCGAAAAGGATCAACATTCACACACCAGTGGGGTTCATCCCTCCCACTTCAGCTGAGAAGTTGCTCTCGGAAGTCCCTGCTGCAAGGGCTGGAGGCGGCCCTCCTGTCTGCGGCACGCAGGGACGCGCGGCCAGCTGGCAGCTTCTGCCCGTGGACCAGCACTGCCCTTCCCCTGCTTCTCACAAAAGTACTTTTGCCTTATATTTCTCTGCCTTTGTAGCACTGTCATCAAACGAGCTGATGAAAAACCCCAGTGGTGCAGTATCTGCTGAGGCACCAGCGCCGGGTGCTGCGTCAGGAGCAACGACTGGTCTTCTCCCGAGGTGACACCAGAGATGCTTCTGCAGAGGGCTTCTCTCCTGCAAAGACTGATGCTGACACCCATACCCTTGCCTGAGCTCTATGTGAGAGGGGAGTCCCACAAACCCGAAAATACACATCGAGAAGAAAAAAAAAATTAAAAAAAAATTTAAAAATCTCTTTCAGGGAGCGAACAGCAAGCAGCTTGTGCAGCAGTTTGGCAAGCCAACGCTGCGGGAGGAGGAGCAGCGTGCTGGGATATGGAGCAGCTCAGCTGTGATAGCTGGTGAGAGCCACAAGATGTCTCTGGAAACCAGCATTTGGACAAAAAAGGCATTAATAACCCCAGGAAAGGGGCCGGGCTGTTTCCATCTGCAGTGAGCGCTGAGCCCTGGGGATGTGCGCTCTGGTGAGCCTCTGCCTGGAGCATTGGAGGTGGAACAGCCTCACTCGCTGAAGCTCCCTCGCCATCGCCATTTACTCCAGGTGGGAATTTGGCCCCTGAGGTCTCACACACGGATGAGAACTGTGGATCAGTAAATCGCCATCGGATTAAAAACTGTATTGACTTCTGAAGTCACGGGACAAACAGCAAAGAGTGCACATTGAAAACCAGATTAAAGAATAATCAATCACAGTGCAGCAGGAAACAGTAAAAACAGGAGCAGTCCTCTCTGGGAGCCCTTCTGCCACATGTTCCCTGCACACCAGAGCAGTGTCTGCATGGCTTTGGATCCATCCCTCAGGGCCCGCGGGCACAGCACAGCAGTGCCTGGAGCTGCCCGGGGTATCAGCCCAGAGCAGCGATGGAGAATCCCTTTCTCCCTTAGGGTCCTGCTTCTGCTGCAGGTCACTCCTGAGAGAGCTAAAGGAGACATTTTCAGCTTCTGAGACGTTCCCTGTAGGCCTGGGTTTACAACCTCCAAACGTGCTAACTCCTGTGGGGTTTCACGACCGGCACTGGCATCCCCAGGGATTGAGGAGTACCAAAAAATCCCTCTGCGGCACACCCACGGACGGACGGACATTATGAGAATGAACTGTCTCTCCCTGACACAGGGAAAAATCCTGTTGAACATGACTCAGAGCTCAGCAGAACGCCTGCAGGTCCTGATCCTGCATCCATGACAGTCACTTGGGGAACTCCTCTCCCTTTCACCAGCTCCTCTTGGCTTCCTAGTAAACAACTAGAGAATTGTAGGCTAGAAAAGGCCCATATAAGTGTAAAGTTGTTATTAAGAAATAGGCAAAGCACAGTAACTAGTGACTCACAAAGTTTAGTGTGAAAAAACAAAGCTATCCTTCAATGGACCACATACAGAGACAGCAGTTGCTGTAAACTGGAAAACTTCTTTAATGTCCAAATAAATTGTGTGGCAAATAAAATCCTCTGCCCACCAGGCCCAGTGATTCTAAGTATCGTTTGTTGTAGGACTTGTTTTCCTTCTTACAAATCTTAAGACAGTCATTTAAATTAATAATAAGCAAGTTATGGGGATAATGGGATTTTTAATAAGCTGTTTCTGGCTGGGGGGTTGCCTTTACAGAAACCCACCCATTGCATTGCAAATGCCAGCGTTCAGCACTACTGCGGCGGGTGATGTGGGGAAAAGCCCTTTAGAACAGAAGGACCAAACTTTGTTCTTGCAGCTGTTTAGGAAAGCTCCCCCAGGACTGAGCTATCATTACACCACTTTACTCGAGGCACATTCATTCAGATAGAGCAGGACAAGAAAAAAAGATGCAGTCACTATCTGTGGCATGATTAGAGGAAGGATGGCTATTGCTGTACAACCAGCCCAGCAAAGCCTGCCCTGCAGCAGCTAAAGGTCCTTCTCAAGTTTAAAGCCTTTTTTTTTTTCCTACAGAGACCTGCAGATTTCTGCAACTATTTGCAGACAGAGGCAAGAGGGTGCTGGATGCCAAGGTGACACGTGGGCGACAAGGTCAGAGCCTCTGCCACACGGAGGCAGCTCTACCAGGGGAATTAAAATGGGAAAGGGCAGCTTCGTGGCAGATCTGACTGCACTTCATCCCCGCACGCCAAGGGCATCCTCAGCGCCTGTGCCCAGCGCCAGTCTGGGACTGGGGAAGGGAGATAAGGCTTCCAAAATTTTTTCCATGCGGACTATGAACACAAGAACTTTTAGCCCACTGCTTTCCAGTGAACCAGATGGAATAAAAATGAAGATGATGCTGGGGTACATTTGCCCTTCGTTACACAGGCAGGGAGCATAGAGGTCTCTTACTGGTATGATCGTGTAGTAATCAGATCATTTGTAGCTGTTATTGTGCAATATTTCTCGATGACATTTGGCTTGGCTTCTACCTCCTGGTTTGTCTGAGACAACTTCTCTTTTGGGTCAGAATGTACCGATCTCCCTCCAAAACGCACTGTAACTTGGAAGCAGAAGACCTGTTCCTGAATCGCTACCCATCCAAAGAAATGCCTGCCCCAAAGGACCGGAATCCCACAGAAGGTTTAATTTTCTGCATGAAAAACAAAGCTGTGGTCCCTCATTTGGGATCTGTGTCTCTCAGGATGTCTGGGCTGAGGCCTCAGGCGGCTGAGGGATGTTGTGTATCCAGCTAGAAGAACCCACCCCAACCCGTAACCACCCTTCCCACAGTCACGGCTTTGTGCAAAAATGACAGAGAGGGTAGAACGGTGAATGCGAAATCTCCTGAGTGAAAAGGAATTAGTAAAACCCCATATTCATGAAATATTGAGAGCTAATTATATGTGCATCGGAAACCTCTGGGGGAAGGGAGATGGAGGCCTTTCATTAGACGGTAACTGGAACTTTTTCATCATTTGTCTAGCTCAGGAATGTAAGGCTGCTGTCTGGAGAGGGATGTGGGATTTGGCTGCAGGGCTGGGTGTGCAGGTGAAGTGCCATGCTAGCGAGTATTTCTATTGTACTCTGGCATGTCTTGGAAAAGGGTCTCAGCTCTAGCAGGTCGGTGGGGCTGGGTGCTCCTACATCTCAGTGCTCCTGCAAGACCGCTTCAGTCATACGCACCAGGAGGAATTGTTGCTCCCAAATAATTTTTCGTCTTCCTCCCACCCAGCCCCCAAATGGGTCCAAAGTCCCGTCCTTCGCTTCAAACCCGGTTGCGGTTTCTCCTGGAGGGCACAGACCCCAGCCTCTGCCAGGCTGCCTCCAGGAAGTTCAGATTCTTTGCTTTTGACCTGCTCGCTGCTTTTGCAACCGAAACGAATGGCTAGTTACTGCCACTGCACCACCGACCAAACTCAAGACCAAGTCAGAACCGGTGAAGAAAAGTTTTTACCACGGAGCCAGAGTCAAGCACCCAAAGGAAATGCCGCCCACTGCGTGGCCAGCAGCGCCCGGCAGCCACAGGGCCAGGGTCGCAAAGTAAAAAAGGGGGGAGAAAAGTCACCTGCAGTGGGTGACGGCGGGTTTTCTCTCTCAAGGCTTTGCAGCGACCTTAGGCAAGGAGGATGGCTCGGGGAAACCTGTCCCAGCTCTCTGCCTTTTGCCCCTTGCTGGGAGGGCGAAGGCACCCGGGTCCCTCCTGCCAGCCCCCCTGCAGCCCTTCTCAACCCACTGCCCTTCTCCTGCAGCCGAATTTACACCCCCCCCCCTCTCACCCCCATGATCTCCTGGGGACGCCTCTCTCTCCCCACGCAGGGAAGCAGCCCCCCCAGGAGCGCAGGGACCGGCCGCCTCCCTCCAGCGGCTGCTCCCCAAGTCGATGCTCCCCAAGTCGCTGCTCCGGGCCGTGCCCGGGGGTCCCCTCGCCCC
>JANZLQ010000001.1:43197167-43220912 GCA_026212715.1 Elanus axillaris
GGGGGCGCAGGCACTCGGGGTGCCCCTCGGCATCGGTGGGCCACGGCTGCCTCCCACCCGTGTCAGCCGGCGCCCGAGGCGCAGCGGCTGCCCAGCCCGGGATCTGTATGCGTGGGTGGGGTGTGGGAAAGGGCTGTGCTCGCAGTGGGGCCGGGCCGGGCCCTGCCGTGCCTCCCGCCGCCCCCGGTGCCGGCGGAGATGCTCCCCACCCGCTCCCCGGCGTCTCCCTTTGCCCGGCACGCTGCTCCTCGAGAAAGCACCGCAGGGACCCGAGGAACGGTGGCAGGAACGGGGCACTTTTCTTTTCCCTCTCCTTCTTCCTTTCTTGGATCGCCAGATTAAAAAGACACCCCTTTTCTTACCCTGCCCACCCCCCCCGTCGGGGACCGAGGCTCGGGGACCCTGCGGGGGGCACCCGCGCTCTCAGGTGTCCCCTCATGACAACAGAACTTTTAAGAAATAGCTGGAAGAGGAGACACACCTGCATGGCCTCGCCGGGCCCAGGAGCCTGGCCGGGGAGAGGTTAAGCTTAAACCCCCAGATTTGGAGTGAAGGGAGCCAATGAGGATTGTGCTCCGGTGGGTCCCCTCGGTTATGAAAAGCCTGAAGAAGGCATGGGAAATAATATTAACTTTAGGATCAGTCCTGTTTTTTTTCTTCCAGAGAACAATGCGTGCCTTATCTCCCTCTGAATAAATAAATCATAATTGCCCGACAGTTACCCGTTACAATAAACTTGACCAGATCTTCCAACAATTAGTTACGCGTTCTCTCTGCTCTGGTAAACGTCCTGTTAAATGTGATGAATGTTAAAATAAGCTACCTTTAAACATACTTTGCAAGATCTTTATTGGGAAAGTACAAGTATTTAAGCCTCTTAAGGAGACGAATCCATAATGAAAGAGGGTGACTGGTAAAAGATAAGACTAGAGATAGCACTAGATTTTCAGATACCAAATGAAATACTAATTGGATCATGCTTTTTTAATGGGGCTTGGTGTTTTCCTGATGCCCCGGTGCAGCTTTAAAAAAAAAATTTACATGTGTAACCTTTGGCTTCAGGAGCCCGACACTGACTCCAGCAGCAAACCTGCTGCAGAGGGCCGTCAGCTTTCCACCAGCAGCATCAGCTGCCTAAAATGTTGCCTAGGAGTATCACACCTCAGATACTGCCATGCTCTCCTCCTGTGGGGCTGCTGCAGCAGCACCTGGACCCCAGCCAAGAAGGTGCTTCCAGTTAGGCCAGGCTGGGGGCAAGCACATAGCGCCCATCAAGCCTTAGGAGACAACAGTCAGTGCTTTGGATGGAAGAGGGTGGCTTGAAGTGAGGCTTGCTCCTGCTTCCCTAGCAGGAAGTGGGGGGAAAAGAGATCTGAAGCCTCCTGACTCCAGCTCCCCATCCATCAGATACTAGAGCCCTGGGCCAACGTTGTAGTCAGGGACATCCATGGAAGCTGCCCTCAAGACATGGAATTGCAAGGCAAGAGCAGAGCAGAAGACTTGAGCACCTGCATGCAAACAGCCCCAAGAGCTGGCCTCAGGAGATACCCTTCTGGCTAGGAACCGGGGTAGACCTTACTGTGTTTGAGGACCTTTAATTGGATGGGAAAAATGATCGGTATCTTGTTGTTGTTCCTTGGGAAGGGCTGATTTTTTCCTTGGGATCTCCCCATTTGAGTGTTCCTAGGTTATTGACCCGGCTGTACCTGTGTGATGGGTCCTGGAGTGGAAACTCTGGTTCTCCCTTGGGCAAAACAAGCAGGAGCTGCACTGAGGCCCCTATCTGGGCCCAGATATCTCGGCCCTGGGGTGGGCCGAGCGATTTCTGTTCATGTTGGTGCAGAGCAGGGCACTGAGTTTCGCCCGAGCTGGGGAAGGCTCCTGGGCCACCTCCACACCAGGAGGCAGCACGAGGAAAATCCTTGCACGTTTTCCAGCTATACCCATTGAGCAGCGATGGATGTCTTGGTGCAGCCCAGCTCTGGACATTTATAGCACTGTGTCATCTCCTCCAGTCCCTGCTACTGGAGGAGCTGGCGAGGCTCCGTGACTCTGGAAAAGCAGGTAGGGAATTTCACAGTGGAGGTTCGCAGCTTAGAGCGAGAAGGGAGCTAAAATGTTAGAGCAGCAGCCTAGAGGTTTCACAGGCAGCCTTTAATTTCTTATAGGTCTTTTTACATGCAGGGTCATGTATTTAAAGTGGATTTCTGGATTAATTTAAGGTTGTTTGGGGCTCTCTCCCTTAAGTAAAAACACACGAGAGCCACGCTTTCTTGTGGAAATGAGCATAAATATGGATCCGCTTCTGTAGTGGTTTAACATGCAGCTGAGTTTACCCCCGAACATGTCTCTTATAGGATGCATCATATAAATATATATTGAGTCACATTTTAGATACTGATCATGTCTTCCATAGATAATAATATCAGTTTGGGGTTATTGCAGGTTCTGTGATGTAGCTGTTTCATATTTGACTTTTTAAAATATGTTCCACTTACTTGTAGACCACACAAGCTCTATCGAGGACACCTGGTATCTATTAGATTGTTTCAGTCCGCGGAACAAAGCTAATCTGATATGACTAGCAAAGTTGGGATTTGTGCCATTGATTTCAATGGCAGCAGGATGAGACTCAGAAGGCTGAACTGTAAAAACACAACTCTGTATGATTTTATTCACATCTAGCCTGTCAGGAATAAAACCCCAGCAGCCAGAGGTCAGGGGAGTTGCACTGTGCTAGGGTGCATGCACGCGAGATTGCAAGCAGAGACAAACCATACACACATGTGGATTTGCCGACTTTCACCTGAGGTTTAATTTAAAAACGAGCATCAGCTTTGCCTGAGCTACAACAATAGATCAGTGGCCTGAATATTGCTGTAGATAGGATAAATCTTGGCAAAAATAACAGGCAGGTAGTAGTGCCAAGCAGAAAGTAGAGCATTCCTCTGTGCCTTGCATATTGTACCTTTTTGAGCATCCAGGAGAAGGTAAGATTACAGTTCGTCGTGCCAAGCGCCTAATCCTCCCACCTGGGGTCATTCCTGAGCGCGGAGCCTGGTGGGAATGCCGAGCCCCTGTAAGCTGGCCGAGGTGCAGTGTGGTCGGTCGCAGGGCAGGGACAAGCTCTAACTTCCCGGGGAGTTTAGTAGCAAAGATGAAAGATCTTTCCCCAAAAGAGTGAAACCCAGGGTGCTACAGAAAGCTTTAGGATCCTGCAGGTCCCCTTTAATCCACTAACTCTTGACCACTGCCTGAAATTCCTGGGTGCTCCCTGTGCTGCCCCGCAAATCCGTCACAGAATTGGGTTTGAAGGCAGCGTCCTAAACGGAGAGCTGGTTTAAAGTGGCTTAGGTCTACTGGTTTCACTGCTGTGCGACAGGGTGAATGCAGGCGGCAAGGGCTCCCTGCCCTTGTACACTGGTTTACACCAGCTTCAGATAAATCCCTGCAGTGGTGATGCTGAGTGAAGAGGAGCACGCAGCATCCGGCCTGTGCTTCTGCCTTTCGAGAAGGCTTATACCTCTGCCGTGGATTTTTGTACTTAGATACGCATTACTCAGTCAGTGGGTTTCACTAACCTGAGCTTGAAAAGTTACTTGAAAGCTTTATTTAAAATTATAGAAGCTTGTCACACTTCAAGCTTTTCTTCATAGCCAATAAATTATTAAAAATGATTTATGAAAACATGTACATGACTGAACATGAATGACATCATTATTGTTATTACTACGTATTAGGGGCCGAATCCTGTTTCTGCTTGTTTTTTTAAGGACTCCTTTATTTTGGGTTCTTCCTAAAGTCACTCTTACAGCAGTAGCGATTCTGAGCATTGAACTTGGCATTTTTACATGTCTGGCAAAATCGTCCTTGAAATCATTAGGAATTTTGTGTCTGTGAAGCTGAAAGTAAATCAGGGCTTCAGGATCTGTTTCCAAGCAATGTGAAAGAGTCGTAGAGTTTTATTTAATTTGGATGGAGTGCACTTGCGGGGAGAGTTCAAGAGCTAATAACACATACGACTCTTTCCCCATGCATAGAATGGAAGAAGGTGGGCTTGGAGACATACTTCTTGAGTCATCTGGCCCAACCCTTTGCATCAGACAGAGTAAAGGTTGCACTAATCCAGCCCTAAACTTCTCTGTTCCTATCTTATACATCTCTACTGGTGCTTTAATTACCTCAGTAGGCAGTTACTGTGTTAACCAGGAAAGCAGTGATCAACTGTACCACTGCAATTCTTTTTATGTTTCTGTTTCTGCAAAGATACTTTAATTTAGAATAAGACTCAGGAAAATATTGGCATGTTAAATGGGTTTTCTGGTCAGTTAAATAAAAAAAAAATAGAATAAATAGTTATGTAGGAATCTCAGTAACTCTTTACTATTTAGTTAGGTAATAGAATTAACTTGGTACTGATTTCTGTCAGTGTTAAAGCATGCACTGAATGGCAAATGTTTTAGAATGACTTCTGAGGAAACCAAGACAAGTACTAGAATAGACCTGCATATCAAATGTGTCAGAAATCCTTCTTTGGAGCTGTATTTTGGGTGAGAAGATATAAAATCAATCCAATTTAGGTTTATGTAAGAGTAGCAAACTAATTAAAAATTCACACAATTCCTTATTTGCCACAGAGTTACTGAAATTATTACATGACCATTTTAAATAGCCCTAGAAGGAATTAAAACCTCTAAAGCCTGAGATCAGAGCTGCACCAATTTTCAGCAATCCACAGGTCCTGGGAGTACAAAGCCATCCCCAGAGCCAGCCCTAATTCAGAATAACTGCAGCTCCTGCATTCCTGGCACACCACAACAAAAGACAATAAATGGAGTCGGGTTTTGTCCGGTCCAGTCAGCCCTCGCTACTGTGCTCAATGGTTTGCTTCACACGAATGCAGGACTGGACTCAATATGTGCCTGCTTTTTTTTTTTTTTTTCTTTATCCTGCCCTTCCGTCCCCTCCTTTTCTTTTTAAATGTATGTAGAATGAAAAAGTCGGTCCCCAGTTTTCAGGATCAGTCCCCCAAATTGCATCTTATGGTGCCTCTTTGCCCTAGTGCACGTTCTCAGCCCTAAATACGTCCCAAGCACATTAACGTTGCTGAGACCAGGGGGGGTTGCGAAATTATGGAAAGGGACATTACAGGAGGAAAGTTCAAAACCTCGGGGCCTGATCCTGACCCCTTTGAACTTAATGGGAGCTGTTGCATAGGCTTCAGTGGGAGCAAGCTCGTGTATACGTGCAGAAGCATTAAACTTAAAAGCAAGCTGTTTAAAAGGGTGCATTGTTTCTTGCTTGTACTGATAGTTTCTCATGTAAAGTTCTATATATTCTTTCACAATAAATACATGAAACAGTTAATCCAATGTTATATTGTTTAGTAATATTTTACTTGCAAATGACCATCATTTCTTCTCTGCTCTGTTTGTTCTGAATGTCTGTTTTATATTCTGGAAATGGAAGAGCTATTCTTTTAATGCCCATTTCTTTCTGATGATAATCGCTCTTTCTGGCAAATGCTGTGACTCACAGCTAGTCTATATTTTCGATCAGTAAATATTGAACCACAATGGCAAGGAAGGTCTGAGCTATGATACGGCTAAAACAAACAAATAGAAACCAGCCCACTTTTTTTGTTATATTTCTATTATTTTCTGGAGAGATGTACCCTCCTCTGAGGTGGTTCTGAATTACTGGCTATCTTGTCCCAGAGGGGACGTAAGCCAGATTTTTTTATTTGATGGCAGCTACAGCAGGGAGGATAGGAGCCTCGTGGGTCGGTGGCTGATGCCCTGCCTGCTTTCTGCCGGCCCGGTGGGCACGCGGGGTGTCGGGGCTCCCCGGGGTGGCACCGCGTGGGTGCCAGGGTGGTGGCCCAAGGGCTGGTGCTGGCCACCACTGCGCGGCACCACGCGCTGGAGCAGGCGGCTGGCACCCACGGTGTGGTTTTGCTGTGGGTTTTTGGGGCTGGAGGGAAGGTAGTGCCCGGGGTCTGGGGGAAGCCAGACCCCGCTGCGGGCTCGGTGTCGTGGTAATCTCCTTCTCCTGGCGATGGCCAGTCGCGAGGACAACCACCGGGCCAAATCCCCAGGTCTTACCGAGGCAAAATGCCATTGACTTTAATGAGTGTTTGCAGGGAGGTTTCGGATAAGTCAGTGTGGACTTTTGTCTGCTTGAGGACTGAAGGATTTGGCCTACCGTCTTTTACAGTACGAGGTTAATCAACATGCGGGAAATTCCCACACCCTGTAAAGGGCCCTATTGTACCTCTGTTCGACAGAAATCGCTGCTAAATCACTGGGTCCTCTGCTAAAAAGCTGAGGGTATGATATGAACCAAAGTAACTCCAAGTCAGTTAACAGGATCATCCCAGGAATGTATCAAAAAAAAAAAAAAAAGCTCCCACAAAAAAAAAAAAAAAAAAAGCAACCTGGATAGTTCAATGGGAGCCAGTGGGGAAGTGCCCGTTCCTGCCCTCATTAACATCAATGGGAGTTTCCCCATTGATGGAGCCCATTCAGTGGGAGAGGAACCGGGCTCTACAGTAGCGTTTTAAATTATATTCAAAGGTCACTTAAATTATATGGTCACTTTAAAACCACTCTCCAGAAACCTGACTAATATTCAGTTATGCTGGGCACTTGCCTGAAAGTGTCAATTAGGATCTCTTTGGATACATTCGCTTCTGAAAAAGCCAGTTGGCATCAGCAGCTTGTTGTAGGAGCTGCTGCAGTCTAAGGTGTTAAAATGAAGCATTTGTTTTTGAAATGACCTATAAAGCCTGTCAGCATTTGCAATCCAGCTTGCGAGCGGTTGTGCAAGGCAGACTGTTTGATGTCCAGGAGGATAGTTTGCCACCTTGGGCAGCATCCAAGTTTTTCAGCGAGCTGAAATTATCGCCGGACGGTATAGAAATACTAGCATTTGGCAACATGAAGTATTGATAGAGACACCACCCTATAAATAATCTATTCCTCCTCCAGTGGTATGAGATCCTGGAAATAATATTCTCTATTATGAATGAAAGGTGTCGAAGAACAGGTTAGAAAACGTGAACGCAGCCAAACGGCTCACCTGCCAACGCAGGCACAGCTTGCCTTGTAAATAAGTTAGCCGTGCTTTCCTCGTCTTGTATTATATCTACAAGAAGCAATAAGCTGTCTAAATAAAGCGTTAATTCTCAGCCTTATCACTTACGGATCCATTATGCCTTCATATAATTTACTAATATTTATCTAGATGAACTAAATGTTACAGAAAATTTAAAGGTGGTAAACATGCTGTCTGCTGAATTATTCTGTGCGTGCTGGGAAAGTAGCTCATGGCAGAATTGAATTATTTAATATTATTTTCCAGTATCATGTAGACGAAGTATAAGCTTCGTTTTTGGATTATGATTTGTATTATGAAATGCTTATCAAGTGTTTTCCAAAGATTAGTTTAGTTTTAATTAAATAAACCTTTCTCAGGAGAAAGCTCCCAACTACTCTTTGTACCCAGAGGCTACCGTACTTGTTGTTTTTAATTATTTTTCACTGTTACCCAAACTGCTTTGGGTACTCCTGCCCAATTAAATCAAAGACATGGGCTTCTTATACACAATATGTTTAATATTTAATTTTAATTAAATTAATTAAATTGTTTATTTAATTTTATGTGCATTATTGTGCATGGAGCAATGCAAAATTTATGATAGGAAGAATTTGTGGGAGCTTTCAAACAAGCTAATTACTGAGGTAAAAAGAGACGACTTCTGTCTTTCTAGGGAATAGGCATTCGGCCATAAGGAGATAACAAAACCAGAAGTTGTTTGGGTAAAATAATAGGTGGTTGCACAGCAATAAGAATTATTTGTTTTACCTTACTTTATCTTGTAACCATTACTTGATTGTATTATAATAGATTTGACGACAGCCTTCTCCACCAGTTGTCACAGGCAGGTAATCAAGTATTTATCAGGGTAAATAAACCTAAAGCTACAATAGTGATGTATTGGGAACATTAAAAATCAGCAATTCACATGCCACAGATACACATTTGTGGTCACACCCTGAGTCTTTTTTCTTCCAACAGACCCATTTATCTCCCAGGTAATCTTTACGAGAGAGCCTGCTGTTTATTAAAAGGAGTAGCAAATAAACCCCCCTTTTTCTTTGACTAGGTGGGTGCAGATTATTTGTTGTGATAGAGTTTTTTATTCTTTCCTAATGAAGATTTCTTTTTCATCTGAAATGAGCAGCACAATATTTTTAATGCTGTTTCAATCTGGTAGCGTATTGTTTTGGGAAGGTCACCGATGCTAGGTATAGAGAGAGGCAGAACGCTGTTTTGTATGACCTTGACGCACGTTATTTCTGCAGGAACTTAGTAAGCAAGAAAAACATAAAAATGCCTATTTCGAGCATTGGTTTCTATGATTTATATGGAGGTAGCTCACAAGCCTCTTCTGTGCATGAGTACCCCCACGCGGAGGCAATGGGGACCCCTCCGAAGCCCACTCGACTCAGTGGGGGTCTTTCTGTCAATGCTGGGGGGGGGGGCGGTGTTGAAACAGGCCCTCCGGGGCTGATTTCTTAATACTCGAGGAGGCAAACCTACCGCTGCGCCCCGGCTGCATTCATCAGGAATACAGCTCCAGGGAGGAGAGAGCAGGATCAGGCCCCCCGTGCTGCTACGCAGTTGGAAAGGGTCCTGGGAGCGCAAAGCAGGCTCCTGGCAAGAGCAGCCCTGGTCGCTCTTGCAGCCTTGCAGTTGCTGTGCTGTGTGCGGCTGCGAGCACGACCATCCCGGCTGAGTGGGATGCAGGTCCTTACGGGGAAAAAAATAAACAGAAATTGTTTTGGCATCTTTTTTTTTTCCCCCGCGGAAACGCAGAATGCATTTTATGAACTCAACATGGGTGCAAAATAGCGATGGACATTCTCCCTTTCTCTATGCGAGGGTTAAAAGTGAGTTCGTAGTGAAATGTAACACCTTACTTCTCTGAGTATTGTGACAATTAAAACAAATATAAATAAATATATTCACAGGAATTATTCATATATTAATTAACAACTTTTCAGCACCAAGAGCAGAACGGCTAAAAACAATCTTTCTTGAATGTTAGAGATATTCATAGAGCAATAGTTTTATTTCAGCAGATTAAATAGTATCATAAAAGTAGCTGATGATGCAGTAAATTAAAAATCAGACTAGGGTCGACTTTACAGCAGCTTCTTTTAGTCTAATACAATTACCCATTACTGGCTAAACGTTAGTTTTAAATCAACAGCAGTTGTCACAAAGAATTTTGTCTTAAAATTATTACTAGGAGAATTTAAAATGAGAGCAATATTACCGGATATACAAAGCCTGAAGAGATCTTAATTCTGAAGGAACACACCTCATAAAGACTTATCTAGATATAATTTTTTCCCTGCAGTCTCTATTCCTGCCTAGACCCAGGCAGAGCGATACGTACGCATAATATGCCTGCCTAATGTACACGCATACACCAGGAGACAAATCCACTTGAATTCATAGAGATATAGCCTCACCTCGGAGTGGTTAGACTTAAAGGAGAGACGTGAATAAGAAATGAGGCTGGGGCTAAGCCCTGCGCAGCAGCTCCGTGGCACGCAGGGCTCGCTGCTTGCCCCTGAGTGTTCGGTGCTACTTCAGATTTCCATATGCTCAAGTGTACGCGGCGGTGTTATTGAGGCAACAGCACCCAATTATTTCCAGCCCCTTCTTGCGATATTCCGTGCAATATAGGGCAGCTCAAGAGTTCAAAGCTTTTGCACGCTAATGGGAAGAGGTTTGATGCCATGAAAAAAATGGGAGAGGACCACGCGATGCTGGAGACTGGGGAGACTGGGGAGACTGGGGGTGTCACATGCAGCTCCCCGCAGCCGGCACCGACACAGCACGCGGACCGCTCCCGTTCCCAGCTACCATGACAACAAGAATGGGTGCAAAACAGGCATTTTTGGATGCTTGCCTTTCCTTCCCTTTTCGGGAAGACCTGAGAGAAGACCGGAAAAAAGAACAAGTGTATCAAGCTCATGTGGCATATTTAGAGTGGGACATTTCGCAGGTATAAATAAATATTTTTTACCAGCCACAAAAGCATGCAGGAGCTGTAGTCAGTGCTCCCGTGCTTGCAATAAGGCAGGGAGGAGCTCGGAAATAAGGTTCATGATGTAAATCAGGGCAGGCAACTGCAAGGAAGAAGTAGCTATATGATTTACAGAGTAAATTACTGGCTTCACTAGATTTCATTATCTTCACCAAACTGTTCTTTATATTTCAGCATGTTTATATTTTATTCAGAGATCCTTTCAGGGAAGGAGACTGAGCATGCACACCGTCGCCATTTCCTGAGATGCGTGCAGGGTTCCTGGAGTTATTTATAAAGGCAAACTTTGACTTTTATAGGCAGGGCAAGATTATTTTCCCTAGCTAAATATATGTTTTAGTAAGAGAGCTAAAGGTACTTTAATATATGTGCCTGTTATCTGATGAGCTTACTGCAACAGCTGCTATTTATCCATGACGGCATACTGCTCTAAGATTGATGGGTGGAGGAGGACTCGGAGGAGCCAGCACCCGGGAGACCCTGCCCCGGCACCCCAGGCCTTCCCAGCTGGTGCCCCGTACACGGCCAGCACGGCAAATACAGGCGTCTCAGTCCGCGGGCACCGTCTGACCGTGCTGCTTCGCTGTGGCCATCCCTGGACGAAATGGAGCCGAGGCAGCTGTGGGAACCCTTTTTGGTTGGTCCCAATGTTCTCGCTTATTGCATGGGGTCCCGAAGGGAGCTGATGATCGAGGGAGGTAGGGTTTGTACAGAGCGATGGGGAGATATATGCTGTGAGTTTTCCCCAGACTCAGAATTTGGGTAGAGACCTCGGAAGAAAGGAGGTGAGGCAAAGGGAGAGGCTGGAGGGTTTGACGGCAAAATCTGAGCCAGCTTCTGCTTACTGCTAAGGCAACTCATCCCTCTGTGTTGGTCACTCCCATGAGCATAACTCCACCACGTGTTGATGCTGTGCTTAATTTCTTTTTAATCCAACACTGATCATTTTCCTTCCCTTTGTCCGTGTCATCAGCTGCAGCGTTACCCAACTTCACCTGCCCTTTCTGCAGAGAAATCCTCTGCCTCTGGCAGCTCCCATTTCCCCAGGCTCTCCGGCAGCTACAGCTTCACTCCCACAGCCGTGGTCATTGAATGGGTCATCTCCTGGTGCACAAGCCATCTAAGTGACACAATAAACTCCCGGGTCTGTGCTCCAGAGCCGTTGCATGACGCCTCACCCTCCTCCTGCTCTGGGACCAGAGCGTCCCTGGTGAGGCGAGGATGAGGATGAAGGGGGACATCCTGGTGCTGGGGTGCCACGAGCCCCAAGGCACAGTTATTTTCTGCCCCTCCTTGTAAGGGTGAACAAATTTTGTGTGACTTGGCATTCGAGTCAGGAGAGCAGGTCTTAAGGAAGGGTCTTGACCTGCCAGAGCAAAACAGCTCCACCGGTGCTGTTCAGATCCATCACGTAGGCCCCATCAGCTCCGGCGTGGCCATTCCAAACTGTGATGGCAAAGCTGTGTGTCGTACCACACACCACACATGCGGCCTACATAATTATTTAATAGGAAAAAACCCATAGTGTTTTTTTGGAAAAATCTATTTGATCAGATTCTTTTTAAGAAAATAAACTTTAAAACAGGTTTAGAACAGCACTTCTGAACTTAAAAATGCCATGAGTTTAGAGTGGTAACAAGGCTCCCTTTTCTAGCTCTGTATCTCTCTGTCCAGCAGGTCATCTTCATCACAGACATTTCAGAGCATTTTGTAGTGTATTTATCATTGCAGTTGTTTGATGAAGCAGTGCAATTTAATTATTCCCATTTTTCAGTGGTGGAGCTGAGGAATAGAGAGCTAAATGATTTGCCCAAAGTCGTACAAGAAGTCCGTGGCAGAGAAAGGCTCTGCCCTGGGGCTTTCCTGCAAGACATTATTAAGGCTCAACTTCAAAGACGGGACATTTTGATACATAAAACAACTGCTAGTGCTCTAGGATGGAGTTCTACCTCGGCCCCCTCAGCTTCAGGCCAGCGTAATTTGTGGCAGGTGAGTGTAAATTTATTGTCCTTGGGAAAAAGAAATCAGACTCAGACACTCAGAAAAGAAGTAGAGACTGAGATTAGTCTAAAACCTGAGGAAACTGATGGGAAGGAGTCGGAGGCTCCTGATGAATTTATTTCCTCTTTATGCAAGCAGTGTAGGAAGGGATGTAAAATATATCACATGTGTGCGCGCGTATATATGCCAGTGTGTGCGTACATGCACGCATACGTTGTGTTTCTGTTCGTGTATTCGATCTATTTAACCATTTTGGGCATGCTGTTTATATTCCCTGCAACAAATAAAATGTGGCCCCATAGGCAGAAGTCTTGCACACCAGGTTTAAGTCTAGAAGTAATTTTGTTTTGTTCGCAGTGGAGTTATTAAGCTCTCGCAATACTGGTTTACAGCCGAAGTGCTGACAGACTTAATTTAAAGAGCAATGTGATTAGGACAATGTGCAAGGTAGTGCTGTACCGGTATTTACCTTTATTAGCTGTGACAGTGGCGTAAGCCCAGCCGACTGAGGAAAAAACAAAACTAAGGCAAACGATCCAACCTCCTCCATCAGCAGACAACTTTTGCTTTTGGAGACATGCGTTAGGAGACGCACGATGCCAAGCAAATTCCAAACTGCCTGAGATTCGCGCTTGCTTTTGCTAATATTTATTTTATGATACATTATAACTACTGTGTGTTACTGTTGCTGTGACCCCTTGGGAAATAAAACTGGAAACTGTGTTGTGGTGAAAGCCAAGAGGCCACAACTTTATTAAAGACAAAAGCCGGTGTAGAAGGCGCAGGCAGGAGCTATCGGTCCCGGCCGAAGGCAGGCAGCAGCGCTGCCAGACTCCCTCCCCGGCACCTCCGCGTCCTCCGCGGAGGGACGGGCAGCACCGCTCCCGCGGGTCGTGCCTTGCACCTGCTCGTGTCCACCGAAACCAGCTAAAATGTCACCGTGCCAATATTAGCCGCGTGCAGGGAGCTGCACCCCAGTCAGCTGGAGAGCGGGGATTATTCGCAGATATTGCTCTGAGGAGAGCTGCAGAGGGAAAGGAAAATTAAAGAAAAACATCGTTCTCTATAAAAATTCTCTGGCAGTGTTAATCAGCTGCATGTTTCTTTCTTGGTTATTTGTCTGGCTCTTGCTCCAGATTGTGTTTCTGCTTTTGTATCACAAGGCTGTCAAGGCACATGACGCTTGGGTGTCCTCCTCTTCCCAGAGAGACTGATAAAGTAAATGCAAACATAAACCCCCACCTTCAAAACAAGTTGGTATAGAATAGGAAAATGTCCTTCATTTTTTTTAATGAGATGGTAAAGCCCAAATCTAATGAGTTTGTACAGTCTGAGTACCAACCTCATTAAAATGCTCTTTTCCCTTTCTTTTGGATCAAAACCTGGCATAGTCCTTTCCTAAATATTAATCATTCATCTGCTGGGACCATGTCCATTTTCCATTTTGTTCTTCTATCAGCATTTTTAAGGACTGAATAATTGCTCTCTGGAAGCAGATATAAACCTGGTTAACTCTTCCCTTTCCCATCTTCTATTCCAAGTGCATTACTTTGTCCTGGTTTTCAGGGACATATGAGTCCGGTCTCTCATTCCCTCACCATCTGGGGATTGAGAACTTGTGTGGAAAAGTAAAAAAAAAAAGAACGCAGATTAAAACCTTTTTCAACTTTTTTTGAAGTCAGTGGGTTTCTATGTGAGTTTCTGTGGGACAGTGGAGTGGGAAATGTGAGGCAAAAGTAAACAGCATGCAAGGACTGAGTGGTTGCACTGGTGGGCTCTTACTGATACCTGTTGCTACATAGGGTACATGACAGCTCTCTGTAGTCAGAGCATTAACTTACTTGTTATTTTTTTTTAATCTACTGCATAAGACAGTGGAGTAACATATCTTTTCTAACTCAATGGATGCTCCCCACAGATCTGCTTGTGGGAAATGCCTATCTGTTCAAGACTCCCAACTAGAAGAGGATGAGTCACAAAATTCCATTTTGAATAAAATGCATGGCCAGAAGCGGAAGACATAACCTCCATCCTCCTGTCTTTAATTTTCAGCTCTAATATAGACATATTTTCCCCAGAGTTACAAGAGAACAGCAATGTGAAGGATGATTTGGTGGTAGAGGTCTTTGCCCGAGTGACGCTAATAGTATTTGGCTAGGAGATAACATGGTTTTTCCTTTCCCTTCACTGCGGCAAAGGCATGTGTTATTTCTAAAAGTGTGGAGTTAAAATGCCCCAAGTGAGGAAGCGTGTAGCAAAAAGCACTCTGAAGTTTCTGGCTCTTCAGGGGTCAGATCTTAGAAACCAAAACTCAGATCCAATAAAAGGAATTAGGAATTTCAATACTAACGAACTACTGTGAGATACAACAGTCAGCTCCGGGGGTCCTGCTGTCCTAGGGCATCAAAGGATGTTATAAAGCTACTGCTTTAGTTTGTCCTCCCATCAGGTGAAGGATATCTTTGCACTGACAGTACACTCTTTTGATATTTTGATTAAAATTTATGAAGTTCTGTAATCATCTGTTCTTGCCACTCATTGCCATTATGATCTCTAAATGCCCTCTTCTGTGATTTTCCCCTTCTCAAAGGTTTCGGCGGTATTCAGATCATCTCTGTCTGACAAAGTGGGAGGACAGAACATTTGTGAAGGCACTCTAGCTCCTAATTGGAGTGATGGTAGCATAAAGGGCTCTGGAAACAATACATTGTGCTTAGGATCGAGGCCAAGAAGGGCTGCCGTGCCCTTCACTGTAGTGTCAGCAAAGTCACGAATAGCTCAACGGTTGTGAGCAGTAAACAACCTGGCTAATCAAGGCTCTTGGCACATGGTGACAGTTGAGCATTTCTTACTGTGGAGATTTTTCCAATTACTGTCCTGATAAGATCATGCAGCACCACACTGGTTTTTGCTTTTTTTCTGGAGCTGGAATAAGTTCTTGGTGGTCAAATACAATCTTTACTACAATTTCAGACCACAGGCCTTGCTGGAGGTCACGCAATACTTGGGACACTGAGGCTATGCCTCATCTGAGCCCTGTGCAGGTGTCATGCAGGGCCCCCCGCTTGCCAGCAGTTTGTCTTCTTCCTGCAAAGAAGGAAGACTTTTGAGAAGATTATAGCAAAATAATTGACTTTTGACTCTGCTCAGTTTTTTGCTGACACTGACAGGTGAACCTGGCAGCTAGGCAGTAGGGGAACTTGAGTGGTAACACCAAACTGCTCTTGTGTGCTGGACTCTTCTTCTGCCAACGTGGCATTTTTGGCCAGCAAGGCAGAACTCTGTTCTGAGATCTAAACATCAGACTGGCCCCCGCTCCCCCCCAGCTATCACCACAGTGAACATGATCAGCTAATGTCTGCAAAGCATGATGTTGCATATGTAGGCAGAGGTATTAGAGGTGCTTGGTGGACTTGCCGGTGAGGGTAGACCCAGGAAAGCTTGACCAGTTTTGTAGCTCGTTTCAGGACTTTTACCTGGTCGCTTTTCTTGCTTAGGTGGGACTATCTAGGGTCCACTGAAGAGGTTTTGGGCTTTTGCAGTATCCTGCTGTTCTTGTTATTTGTGCATGGCAAGCATGCTGCATCCTTTTCCTTTGCCTACAGACGCTGTCATTAATCAGACCTTGCCTTGATTACTCATATATTTGTCCCCTTAAAAGCAGACATGTTGTCTGAGGATCACTCTTTAACTATCCAGGGCTTGTGAAGAGTGTGTGATGTGCTGACCTACCTATTAACATTTCATGTAGAAAGTACTGCACCGGCTGTTGGCTGTGCAATTTGAAAAGCTGAGGGATGGTGGTGTGTGGTCCAGACTTCAGCTACACAACAGATCCGGTCTTTGGTAGCTGAGGAAACCTGAAGTATTTGGTCAAACTGCTTTAATGAGGTACAATTGGGCAGCAGGACACTCTTGATGAGGACATGTTGGCATGGGAGTTAATTTTCCCCTAGATCTTACAGCATCTGCGTCCACCAGTCTGAAGTCTCTCAATCTACTGGTGTGACAGGGATGGTCTGGGAATGGCTTGAAGACCTGGGGGACAGGGGGGTGGACAGTTTATCTTTGCAGAAGGCAGCTCTTTAAAACCTTTGAGGAGGAGCAGGTAGGTTTACAGATATCAGTGGGTATAGTCCTGAGGCTGTCCTGTTAAAGGAGAAACATTTTCAAAATCAGCTGTCTCACTTCAGGCTTCAGAATCAGTAACTATAGTTAACTATTTAATAGACTTTGTAATGGCTTTTACATTTATGTAGTGGGCTTATAGAAAATTGTCTCCAATGGTATGTATCTCCAGAGGTGCTGAGACTTAGTGCTTGCTTCGTTTTACTTTACTCTGTGTCACATAACTGCATCATTGCCTGTTGTTATTTTCTCTTGGTCTTCACGAACAGTTATTTCGGTGCCTTTCACTTTGGTCCCACATTTCCATCGCTTTCCACTATTTTTGCCAGAAGAATCAACCATCCTCTCTTGAAACTCTCTAAATGCCATGTATCTCATCTAGCATAGCCTGAATGCTCTTGCACATGGGAAATGAGGACAAATGGTACCAGTTCTTGTACTTGAAGATGGATCCTTTTATACCACTTCAATCTAATATCAAAGAAAAGTTAAACCTTGACATTCTTGTTCACTGGTTTTTTTTTTCAGACCCCATTTGGATTTCTTGTTCACATAAATCCAATTATTTCATGGCTGTGAAACAAAGAAATGGGTAGTGCTGTTATGAAATAGGTCTGCGGGGATCATGTTTTGGGGAATATTTCAGTGTCTGCACCCATTCAGACTTTGGCTTCTCTGCGAGACTTAGAAGATCCCAAATGTTGGTTCTGCACACATAATAACTTATTCATAGCTTCTTTATATGCTACTATTCTTTCTCATAAATATACTAATAAAACTCATTATAGAAATCAAAGCCAGCTAATACAATATATCTGATGGACAGCTGTCTCTGGATGCATGAATTATAATTACATGAAACAAGATGGTCTTATTATGCCAGGGTATCTTTGCTCTGAATAAATTTCTATTACTGGTGTGTAATCTTTTGACTCAGGCCAGATGATAGGAACTTGCCAAAACAAGTCCCATACAGTATTAACTACTGAGCTATGCTTTCACTTTGTAGAATTACAATTAGGTTAAGTGATGCTGGAAGTTGTGATGCTTTGAGCACCAGTGGCCTGAGCGAGGGTGAGGGCTGGGGGGAACAAGAAGCATTCATCATCTGAACTGGTCTTACCACTCTAGTCTGCTTTCAGGCTATAACTTAATGCCATACACTGATTTAGATGTAGCACTTGTCAGCCAAGAATAAGACTATAAGACACAGACATTCTAGGACTTGACCCATACTTTATTGTGAATACGTGATTGAACTCTGAGTTGACAGACAGACAGAGACAGCCATTAGTGTGGGAAAGAGAATTTGTTCTGCCATGTAAGATTTCAAAATATCTTAAACTCTGTTCCGTAATTTGAGCCTAGGACTCTCAGCAAATTTCTCAGTAGTATTTGATGAGCTGAGTGATTTTTCTAAACTTATTTCCCCACCCCCTTTTTTCTTCTGTACTTTGCTAATAAAAATGACAGCATCTATTTTTGAAACATCTCTTGGGACTCTCTCTTCATTACTGTCTTTATTTAAATGGATTTCTCTCCTTACATCTCCAATATTCATATTAACCAGAACAAACTGATACTGAATGCCCAAGCCACAAACCTTTAATGGGTCCCTTTGCTTTAAATTTGAGACGAGTTAAGGCATTTGCATGACAGTGATGGAATACTGGGTATCTACTTAGGCTGAGCTGCAAGGACAAGGACTAGAAAAGGGCGAACTATCCGTGGCTGTTTGCATTTCTTTCGCTGAAAGTGTTCTGACCATTCTCCAAGAAGCTGACTTAACACTAAGCAATACTGACATGAGATACCTGGAAGAAGAGTTTGTGTCCTCAAGAAATTTAGAGAACACCTACAAATAGGAAACTTTCTCTGAAGAAAAGGAGTTTTCTTATTGCTATGCCTGATCTATCAGACAAGGTGCCGCACGTCATGTCAGACAGTCTTTTCTCCTTCTGATCTGCTGCACGTGGTAATGTAAAGGGAGACCACAGCTATTATAGGAAAGGACAAGAGTAAATGAGCATGCAACAGCTCTCCCCCTTTTACCCTGAAAAGTTGTCTTGTGTATCAGGCGGAATAAAGAATATCCAAAGGACTCATGAAATATCCAGAAAGTAAAACAAAACAGGAGAAGAAAAAGCCTGTTTCTTGACTTTAAGGATGCATTTGAAAACCAACCCAAAACGGTTCTTCAATCCTTACTAGTCAAAGATGAATAGATCGGATTTATGTTCAGCGATAATGAAGGCATCATATGCACAGTGAGAGGCCTGTCCCTGTATTTATTATATGTAAGGTTTGATTTAAACTATTTCTGCTTCACAAACGTACTTAATATCAACAAGAGTGCTATTTACACTGATTTTTTAATTAAAGGAATTTAGTCATCTTTTATGCTTGCAGTTTGCCTGCAAGCAGGTTTTTTTTTCCCTTCAAATTTGTTCTGTCAAAATGGTTAGAAAAATTGTTTCTGCAAACGTATTTGAATTATGGATTATTTGTCAGTCGTCCATAGCAAGATATTTGCTGTAGCTAGCAAAAAGTTAAGGATATACCTATACTTGTCTTCTGAGCTCCTTCTGTTACTGAAGGGAGAGAAATTGGTGTCTCAAAAAGGTGCTTCATTCTATGAGGATGAGGAAGAAGTCAATTCCCTTTGGTTGTACCAAAGGTTGTACTATCTCTTTCTCTTCTCTATGGAAAATCTGTTGCAGACCTGGAGCTTAACATTTAGATGGTTAAAGATATCTGAAATATTTCGTGACTAGTTATGTTAATTCAGATACGATTTTTGGTCCTCAACAAACTGATGTAGTATTTATGAACTGTTGCTGCTTCTGCCCCAGACAAATTTCAACTCTTGACTAAATTGTTTTCACCTTTAGGGCAAAATTCACTATTTGTGAGCATTTGTTTGAAAACGTCCTAGGAAGTGTAGGTTGTGGGAAGGAAAGATAATCAATAAACCAACTTCTGGCCTGGTTTCTAGTTTGGTGCTAGGTTTGTGAATACAGTCTTGCATAATCAGCAATTCAAAAGAAATATGATGTCGTCATTGAAGGGCAGCAGTGCCATACACTGACACAGTGGACAATGTGGGTCTTATAACAAGAAATTACAAAGGGAAAAGAAAAATTCAGGGAAACCTCAGAAAGCTGTCTGATGCTGGAAACATTAATTGATATTCAGCAAGCACATTATTTTTCTTTGAAAAAAACCCAAAGAAAAAGAAAAGGAGAATCGAAGTTGTAGTGATGGGTGAAAGGAGATCACTGGAAATTTTGTGGATTGTTTTCTGTGAGGATGGAGACTAAAACTAGAGAGTGCACAAAGCCCGGCAGACACCAAGAGCTGAGAGGAGTGAAACAGGGACAGTTCCTCCACCTGGGGTGGCCGCCGAGAGCCACGTGTGTCCTCCAGAACACCCCATCCCATGGGGCTCCGGCTCCTGTGCCAGAGGCTCATCCAGAGCCCAAAGGGTGAGGGAGTGGGCTGACAACAACGGTGATGCCTCGGGACATTTTTGCCAGCATCCTTGTTTGTGCAGAGGCTGTGGCTGAGCCGCTGTTTCCAGGGTTGCAATTTAAAGGACTGAAAAAGAAGAAGTGTTTTACATGCTTTTAAACACAGGGACCACTGATACTGTCACTGCCTGGGTTTGCCTACAAACGACGCATCCAGCTGAGTAATTTATTCTCAGTGTATAATCTTTGACGGCTGAAGAACAGAAAAGCCATTCAATAGGTTTGGAAAGGACTGCAGCTACAAGGTGCGAGAGCCATATTTAATATCTATTTTGAAACCAATATTGGAGATACCTGATAAACTGCCAGAAGATGGGGTTTGTAACACACAAAGGTAAAATTTAAAGGACTAACGAACACTAAAGACACTCATAGGGGAATATAAAATGCTGTGAAGTTTGGACTCAATTTGTTTTGCCCTTATAAAATGCAGTTGTCCCAGTTGCTGAAATCTCATGGGTCTACAAGTGAAATTTCATAAGGGTGGGCAGTTTTGAGTGGATACTCCTTTAGGTGTATTGCAGAATATGGGGCTCCTGTGCTCTCATTTAGCCCACCGTGAGCAGGAACATGAAATGGCAAAGGAGCAATGATAACAGCAAACAAGGAACCAGACTTTTTCAAACCTCAAAATAAGCTGCGTTTGGTTATGGTTGAAGCCTTGGTCAGTGTTGCCAAGAGCCCTTGTTCTCTTGTTCAGTATCCCTTTTTGGAACCAGGGAGAGAAAGGCTTAAAATGATAACATTTTAAAAGGGCATCAATACACAAAAAAAAGCTTAATAAATGTCATTTTCACAGTCACCTTTGCATTGATACAGTGGGCATTGCATCAAGCACAAGGCGAGGAATAAACAAATAACTAATAGGTTGATATGGGAAACAGGTAGATTAAATCTCTTAAATATGCAGCTACAGTATCTGTATGGTCTTAAAGCTTGGTGGTGCTGTCTTACGAGGTCCATCAGTACTATATCAAGGCTGGAGAATTAACCATGTAACAGGCAGCCTTGCGTGGCAAAGAAAAAGCCTCTCTGCAAATTAGGTCTGACAAATGGAAGTGCTTGGACAGCCTGAATTTGGGGACATTTTTTCCCCTTCAGGAAGCCAGACTTTTTGCTCCTGGGCCGAATGGGATGTGACAAGGCTTGTGTCCCAGGTATCCCAGGTACCCGGTGAGGTGTGGGGCTGTCCTGGGTTCCCCTGGCCCTGGGGGACAGGGACCCCTCGGGAAGGGGAGGTCTCTTGCTTTCCTCCAGCTGCGAAACGACACTGCATGTATTTTCTTAGTGATCCCCAGGCTTTTGTGAGTCTCGTCAGTGAAACGCATCAGGGTCTCCAGGAGAAGGACCCTAGTAGAGTTCTAATCTTCATTTATCCTAAGGCTGTGCGCCACAGCCAGCTGGGCTCCGTGGGGGCTGGGGGTGGCCCAGAATGATCCGGTGCTGAAATGTCATCACAGCAGGGGTTACCAAGAACCATGCAGCCACCTCTGAAACCAGAACACGGTGGTTTTTACAGTGACAGTCTTGAGCAGCAGAAAGGAAAGACATAGCAAGGAAGTTTGCTATCAAACTAGAGCTTGAGCTTGACCCAAAGCTCTTGAATGAAAGGAGAGGCTAACCCAGCAATGGGCAGAGGCTACAGAAAACAAAAAGATGGGGATAGGTACAAAATTATGATAGGTGAGGAAACAAATGGAGTTTTATCTCAGCTATCAGTTGTATTGCTCCAAAGGTTAATGAGGGGAAGGGTTTGATTGTTGTTTTATAGCTGATAAGAAAGCCCTGAACATAGAGATGGGTATCTATAAGTCAAAAGCAATTATTTTATTGTGGTGGAAATAAGAAGTGAGACTTTTATCGTTGCAGCACAGTCCAGGCGATAGTCAATTGCCTTGGGGAGAATATTTATAGTGCTAGTGTGGACTTGGCAAGCTCTATCCTTCTGCATGTGAAATAGGCTATACAGCAGCGTGTGTCATCTCCAGCCTCGTAGTGCTGACATACGCAAACAGGGGCAGGACTTCTCCGGACGAGGTATCGTCTAATCCATAACCAGGGACTAGCTCTGCCCAGAAGAACTCATGTTAAACCAGTCCCACCAAAATCTTCACCCACATGTCAGTCCACACAGTGTTCCCGTTGGTGTCCATAGGAGACTATTCATAAAATTCACCATGCGTACAAGCACTTGTAACATCCTCTATTAGTATGAACAGCTGCAAAATTGAGACAGAACAAGCAAATGGGTGATGGGCAAGAGGAAAAAGGAAATTACGATGGCAAGCAGACAGCTGCGAAGACTAGCAATGTGCCCAGCTGATGGTATTGCAACCAGAATTTTTAAAATGTGTAATAAGGGATAAATAAGCTGATAAATAAAATCGACCTCAAAAGGCCACATGGGAAAGATGCACAGTCTTGATTACCTAATTACGGAAGGAATATTGCAGAAATGGAAATAGTACAACAAAGTCCCATAATGACTTCGAGATTGGAGGCTCCAAAATGGTTAGTGAAACTAGGTCTGTATCCCTCGCAAAGAGAAAAGATTAAGAGGGGACCTCGCTGAGCTGCAGAGGGCTCTGGGGGGAACCGCAGGGAGCAGTGCTGCAGTTATTAGAGCTAATGTCAAATATGAGGACGAGGGACACGGCTCCAGTGAGGTCTTGCACTGTACAAATGTAATACATTTTTTTTTTCCAGAGGGTATATATTATAAGCTACCAGATGCTGCTCTAGAAGCCACCGATCTGACCAGATTTCAAATAGAGCAAGAAGCATATGGAGAGAGAGGGGGAGAAAAACAGTATATTATGGAGAACAACTGTTAACCGGAGGAGAGGGTAGGCCTAGCTGGGCTTCCTGGCCTCCTGCCATCTTAAGATTTTCTTATGTCCCTGTGTAATCTTCTGACTTTTGATTTAGATGTTTCCTAAAAATGTGGCCCAGTGGTTGGTACATACTAGGCATTAGCCCAAGAAAAGAATGAAAAAAAAATGCACTGTATCTCATTAAAGAATTTTTAAAGGGAGACTTTGAGGCGCCATTTGCTTCTTGTTACTCATCTTTGCAAATGTCTCTTGTCTTCCCAGGCTCTGTCCTGATGTGTTAGCGTTAGCAGCCTGTGGATTTCTGAGCCGCGCTGAAATGGGAACTCAGAAAGGCCAACCTAAGTCGGTCGAGCAGAGATGGCAGCATAAAGCAAAGGAGGAAGACAAAAATAAGATCAAGTGAAGTAAATGATACAAGATCTTTTCATGCATATAAACAGTATCGGGTGAAAAAATGTTGGCTGCTAATGGCTGTTCAGGCTGTTATTGGGAATAAGGATCACGCCTATATTTGAAATATTTACGGTTCAATTAACAGCATTTATTTCCGTAAAATATTTTAAAAGAGAACAGGATTTATTTTTAATTATTTTTCATTTTCTTCAACAAAAGATTCCAATATAGATATTGCTGTAGGCACAGGGAGCACCGAACACCAGGAAGTGGATTTCGTAAACAATTTCTCAAAGCACTACAAAGTTTAAATATTAATTTGGCCATAATTGGCAGAGAAGCAATTAAAAATGCTACAAAGCTGACTTTCTCCCTCCTTTACTTTCTCCTCCCTTTTCATTTAACCACAATATAGAAAGTAGATGTAAAACAATAGGACCCTGAGCTGTACGGCATTCTAAGCCTAGCTTGCCTTAAAGCTACAATATGGATTTAATTTATATGCAAATGTAAGCAATAAAAAGCCAGACACTGTAGAAATTATAGTATTTTTCATAGATGCTTCAGCACCGGCACACAAGCCAGCACTGATTTCAAACAAGGAGCTAATTATTACTGGTCACTAAGCTACCTTTTTCTTTTAATATCTCTCTCTTCCTCTCCCTCCTCTCCCCTTTTTTTAACAACGTGTAAATTATTTTCTTGAGCAAGGGGGGGGGGGGGCGAGAGTGAGAGA
>JANZLQ010000001.1:43221012-43264508 GCA_026212715.1 Elanus axillaris
CCCCCCCGGGGGGGGGGGGGAGAGAGAGAGAGAAAGAAACTCGAATATTGGGGGTGAGTGAATGAAAACAGCCAGAAATATCTCCTGTGAGATTCAACATCAGGATAATTTCACAGTCTCGCTTTTTGACTGCTGTGTCCTGAAGCTGACCAGCACCATGCAAGGCTGATCAAAGGCCATCGGAAACATCAAGTAAGCCTAAATGGGGCTAAAGTATGCTAATAGAGAAGCTAAATGTACTTTAATCCTGTTATAATACAAGGTAACTTAGAGGCAGTGAAGGGCCTTGTTGCTTTTCCCTACTGGGTCCAGGACCCCTGCAAACCTTGAATAGAAGTTGCTTCCTATTCTTCGCCGGCCGGGGTATGGCTTTCTCAGATGCACACACAGTCCCCTCCTCCTCCGTTTACTAAGTGTCAACAGTCGGCTGAGCAAGACTTCTCCGCTCCTTAGATCAGCACCCTGTGACCTTCCACATTTAAGCACAGACCATTAAGCTAAGCTTTCCAGCTGTTGCCTGAATTATGAGGGATTTTTTTTTTTTTTTTTTTCAGAGGAGGGCAGAGCTTAGAGGAACACTAGGCAACAGTTTTATATTATGGACCCGCTGCCACCCAACTTGCTATGCAGAGCAATGCGCTTTCTGCGGGGCTGCGGCAGACGGGTGACGTTCGGTGAAAACAGGGGGCTGCTTTGAAGTGATTCAGGCCCGGGGTTGTCCGGCTTCAGCATCATTGTGCTCACTCGGGGAATCGTAATCTAATTTTAGGAAGAGGAGGAAACAAAGTAAACGTGACTGAACTGCGCTGCACTGTACACGCTGGCTGGGACGGCGACTCCGGGAATATGCGTGCTCACCGGGCAACTTTCTTCTTCATTTTCCTTCTTCCTTTTTAGACACCCATTTCGGTGCGTCCTACACAACAGAGCAAAAAAGGGTGGTAGTTCTGCCTGTGAAATGATATGCTTTGGTGGATGCCCCAAACTAACTACTACTGCTTGCAAACCCTAGATTAAAAAGAAGGCTGATGTAATTTTCAAGCCAGCCAACTGCCTTAGTGACTGTATCAGAAGATTAAAAACAAAGGTTTCATTGAAGCCCTACCTCCCACTGTGCAGCTGAAAGTCTTATGGCTGAGGCAAATGGTCCTAAATATCTTTCTGTTGAGTACAAATTACATACTGGATATATTAAGTTGTAATGGTGCATTTTCAAGAGTCACTTTGCTTGTATAAGAGCATCAGTAAAGACTCAAAAAATGCTGACAGTATGGCACATGGAAACAAAAAGGAATCTGCCTTTCACAAAAAATGTTTTGTTCATATTAAATGCTCTTTTCCCTCTGTCTCTCCCCATCCCCCAACTAAGCCTGGAGTTTCAAATGCCAGAACCAGTATGTACAGTAAGTCTTTTTGAAATCCATGGCAGAGAAATAGTATCCTGGCCTAGCAAACTATTATCTACACTTACGTTCCTAAGTCTTACCCCTCTGTGTTAGTGCTGATAGGAGCCCTTTAGATCAGCTGAAATGTAACTGAATAAAGATGCTCCAGAAAATGTCCTTTTAATGTGGAATTATCTTTCATTTACATAGGCAACATCCCTTAACTCAGCACATGTGCTATAAGGCTTCACGTTATAGAAACATTCATATAAAACTTAATGATTAGCATTCATTCTGCTCCCAAATGATCAATAAAATGCTAAGTTAATGCAGAACGTGCAAAGGAGCCTATGAGTGTGCATAAACTTGCATTGCAGTGTGGGATGTAGGTAAATAGCGTCTGTGGGAGCAGAAGAAGAGAGCAGTGCCACACTTGGGAAAGTGGGCAGTGGCACCGGTGCTGCTCCCACCACCGGCTCCTTTCCCAGCCGGCCTCGGAACTTCTTATGTCGCACGCGTACAGCCATGTGTGCAAACCTCCATGTGCCCGGGAGCACACACATTGCCTCGGCAGTGAAAAAAGAGGACCAAGCAGGAAAATGCAAATAAAAACTGTCTATAATATACTCGCTTTGCATTATACGTGCAATATCTCTTAGCAGAGTGAGGTGACATGATTTTTCTATAGTAATCATTTGCAACTACTAAATAAGACAGAAGTAGCATAGATGGGAACTAGGGATAAAAGTTAAACGAATGCAGCAATACACTTGTGCCCAGATCTCTTTACATCTATTATGTATAAGTTGTTTTGAAGACTTATTCTGGCAAATTGTGTAGGATTTGAGAGACTATGTTTGGGCAGTACAGAGTTAATATTAGAAAATTGTATTTGGCAGGGACAGGTTTAGCTTCTGCTGAAATATTTCAATTCTAATCTGCTCCTGTTTACCTCTGCTGGGAATAACTTTCTCATTTTTAGGTGTTTATCTACCTATCTCTTCATCATCCAACAGTAATATTGCTCGTCTGTCCTTCCCTTACAAGATTAACTGAATTGCAGTTGTGTTGTAATTATCAACAGATTTTGAAATGAAAAGCATTTGCAAGACTCTCTTCAGTTCAGCTGTAATTTTCTGGATTTGTTTTTAATTAACAGAGATTCTTCCCAACACATACGAACCTTGACAGAAATCTTTTCGTTCGTACAAATAGCCATACACTGTTTTCCCTGCACAATACCTTTCCAAGTCTATTTCCCCATTGCTATTTTAAAAGTAAAAACTTAAAATCAAATGATCAACTGAGTGTGGGCAATTTCAGGCCATAAAAGCTCCAGCGATAGCCTTTGAAATTATTAGAAAGTTACCAGCTCAGAGATGTTGCATGAAAAGATGTATGAGATTTCCCCCCTAAATTTCAATCTGAATTTAGAGGTTAATTTTTTTAAGGTGCTCATAATTTATAAGATAATGACTGTTTGAGGTCATATTTGACAGCTCAAATACGTTTCTACTCAAGTTCAAATTTTGGTATTTATTTAGCTTCTAAAATATCAGATTCTCTATTGCCACCACAAGAAAACACTATAGCGTGAATAAAAAGGAACCATAAAAATAAGCCCAATGTGAGCTATACATTAATAGTCATGGCAAACTGACACGTACAATTTATTTTACTCTTAACATGTTTTTGTAATTCTTTACATCATCTATGTTTATCATCAAACTGTCTTTATTTCTTCATCAAACATTTATAATTTTGTCAAGATAGACAATTATCATTTCATCTAGTTATTTCTGGACTTGGCAGTTAATGCCTCATTCCCATTTAGAGAATTAATGGACGTTCTGGCAAGTGCAAAAGCCACTGGAAGGCAAGGTGCAGCTTTGTAGCAGTACAAGAGGTTATAAACAACTGAGTGACAGGAATTGTTAGAGCACGTAGCAAAGCTGAGAAGACAACTCTGTCTTTACTTATCTGTTAAACTATATGCACTTTATGAACAGAGGTGAGGTAGGTGCACTGCCCGTGTGATCCAATCTACAGTTAGTACAACATACACAAAGCACACACTATGTGGGAGATACTGTATTTGCTGACTGCTAAGTTTTCCCACACCAAATGTTTTAATCTTGAAAAATCATTAAAAATATAAAGAAGACTCGAGATGAGGTTGTGCAAAATTCCCCTTTCCTATGTTGTGAATTTGAGTGTACAAGTCCGAGTTTTGTATTTGAAATCATTTGTCCCACCAAAATTTCCTAGGCCAGCTTTGAGCTTATTTGACTTTCCTCTCTCCAAGAAGATGAGGCTGAAAAGTTGGCAACGTCTCCTCCTGTTCTTGTACTGAGTTTTGAACGGACTCAATGTGGCTGCAGAATGCAGTTCTGCATGTTGTAATGTATGGGATTTTATATGCTTTATTAAGATGGCCCTCTTCTGAAATGAAAAAAATGGAGAAGAAATCCACCCAATAACACTAAGCGAGTTTGCTTACCCATGTTATGAACTGGGAGTTGAGCTGCGATGATTGCAATTTAGATGGGTGGCAAATTTGGGGAGGAAGTCACAGCTGTTTATTTTTCTGAATCATGCTTGGCCCCAAGTCTGAGATGAAGAAAGAATCAACATATATTTGCCTGTGGAGTAGCTAATTAGAACAATTAATCTGACAATGAGGACAAGCTGTGAGACTATGAGCTGATTCACGCACGCCCTCTCCTAACTTAAATTTTGATCAATGTTTAAAACACCATGGGGAGGACTGGAAAGGGCTGGGGCAATGTGGCCCGGCGGCTGAGATTCGGGTTCGTCGTCCGTACCCCCGTTGCTGTGACATGCGGTGAGACCTCGGGCAGCGCGTTTTCCCCTTGTCTCTGAAACAGGCCAATGATAGTCACTGCCTTGTTGAGCTTTGTGGATATAAGCAGCATGTTGTGAATGAAAAGTTAAGTACGTTTCAAAGCCAGCCAAGACAAGAACTGCATTTTTCTTCCTAATATCTATTAGCTCAGAGCAACGGAAGAATCCCACTTGCCACCAGCTCCCTTGCCTTGTTTGGATACGTGGAGCCAGCCTGATCATATCCATCAGATATTTGCTTTCAGGGTCGCGTGAAAGTAGAGCAAAGAAAGATCTTTTGTGGGGGTGACATGCTTGGAAATATACTTGTCCAAAGCAAACAGCCCTTGTTCTTTCTTCAGCTAATTCACTGAAAAGATATTATTTTCGTCAAGAAAATGGTATCAATTCCCCTCCTTTTAGGCAGGATGGTGGCAGGTTTCCCATGTTGATTTGTGGAAGGTATAATTTTGACAGGAGCATCTGGCTCCTTTGTGAGCTTCACAAGCAATTGTGTGGCGGTGGCTTTAGGTCGGCCTCTGGTTGAGCCATGTGGGCAGCCCTTTGACATGTCTGCGTAGCTTTTCCTGCTCCGCTCGGTTTTGTTTTGATTCTCTTTTGAGCTTCCTAAATACGCAGCCTTGCTCTGCAGATTCCCTGGGACAGTTTCATTCATGGGTACTGACAAGGACTGTGGTTTTGCCAGGGCTCATGGATCCATTCTTACAGTGGTGCTGTGTTACATTAGCCGACAGCTGCTTTTGGCAAGTTTTTTTTTTTTTAAGAAATCCTCTTAGAGAAGGGAGAAGAGTGATCTCTGGGTAGCAGAGCTTTCAATCTTCAAAATAAACCACACCAGGTTGTTGGAGAATTTATAACCACTTGTGAGCCTCCCTGGCACAATAATGCATGGTGTGTTCCTTCTGCCCTCTTTAAACAGCTGATGCCTGGCTTTTGTCTTCTAGGTATATTTACAGTAAAAAAAAAAAAAAAAGCTGGAAATTCTTTTCTTACTTCCCTGGGTATTGAGTGATCTGAAAATGTGTTTTTAGCCTGATTTACATGAATGCAATCACAGCGGACGTTTTGTCACCAAGATTGTGCCAGCTTGTGACATTTGGTGTAGGAAAGCAGTACAAGGGTGCAGGATACCCTGGCTTCTGCTACCCAGATCCTCTGGGCAGTTTGGGCACCATGCTCCAGACATGCACTGTTGCTCCTATCACTGTGAGTGATGGAGGTGACCACCAGCTGAGCTCCTGCTGAGCTTGTCCAGCCATGGTTGGTGTGAGTGAGGAGACGGGCAGGTGGGGAAGATACACGTCCCAGCTGGGAAGGCAAGGACTACCGAGCTCGGTCCTCTCCTTGCACATCCTTAGGCTGTATGGAGAAACTCACCTGTGTTGTATGCATTGATGACATGGAGAAGAGGGTCCCTGTCTCCTCCTGGTGACCAGCAGGAGGAGATGCCTGTGTAGCTCCACCAATTTCCCATGCAGGTCCGGGAAGGGTGTGAGTTCAGGGGATGGCTGCGCTGTGACCAGTACATCATGGAGATGTGTGCCGGGCAATACACTCCTAAATCACTAAAAGATGTGTTCAGGAGTGATCTGTTGGCTAAAAGAGTATAGAGTGAGCAGGGAGGATGGAATAGTATGGAATTGGTTGTTTGGACAATTTGATGACACTGAGAACAGTTTACACATCAGGAAGCTGAGCTGTTTTGGAACAAAGTAGTTCACATTAATTAAAATTAGGAAAAAGCTTGGCTAAAATCAGTGTTTAAAGAGGACACCATGGGTGAAGCATATTTAAAGAGAGGATCTCGAGATCATGGCATTACTGCATTTAGTGAGCTGGCTTTCTTTGGCATGAAAAGGCATAGAGACACAATACAAATACAGAAAGAGAGGGTGTTTATGTGATAAGATGGAGGGAGGACCCAGTGTATCTAGCAAAATAACAGCAGTATCAGAAACATCAAAAAGCACTACAGTACTGTTGAGAAATCCAAAATAATATACTGGGGAAGATGACAGGGGGAAGATGACAGTCCAAGTACAGTATATCTGACCTTGTAATGCCGGTGGAAAGGAAGAACAAAGTAATTGGTTCATTTGGAGCTAACAAGTTGAAGGAAGAGCTATTACCAGACTCTTTCCATGTGATGATAGATTCCCCGAAGTGCTTTATCAGTTAAGCATCTCTAAAGCCATCACAGCTGTTTCTTTGCAGAGCGGAGCCACCGCTGTTGTGAGATACATGCAGCAGAGTGTGTCAGCGTGCCCAGCAATGGAAATGTTATCAGGCAAATGTAGATGCTCCCCCACTCCTCGGTTCCCTCCCACCAGCAGAGTTTGGTTTCACATTGCTTTTGCTTTCTAAATTGATCTAACTAATGTAATCAGTCAGAAACACCCGGTTCTCATGTCACTAATGCCTTCCAAACTAGATGGCCTCATTAAGGGCACAAATTTCATTGACTAAGACAATTTCTTGAGAGATATCTAAGTGGATACCAGAATAGGTCGTATGATTCTGTAAAACAATTAGCAGACAAAGGCTTAAGAAAACACCCATGTCAACTGGAAAAAAAAAGACTTTGGGTGTTCAAATATTACAGACAGTGAAAATATAATTATAAAGGATGAAGAGTAAGGTGAGAACAGAGAAAGCCTATTCCCAGAACTGAACCTATTGCCAGACTCAAAACCTGTGGGCAAATCAAAGGTTTGCCCAAAGACAACACTTCATGGCGAAATGACTAAATGGGGTGATGCTCATTTTTTTTGCTGTTTTGGAGCCTACATCTGGTTGCTGGAAGATAAAGCAGATCAAAGAAGAAATAGTACTGATCTGTATTAATCGGCCACAGTGGAGGAGGTGTCCTGTTACTCCCTAAGCCTATTCACTTGCCTCAAGATGTGCTTCACAAAAGGAAGGAGGTGAAACGTATGGTGGGATCACTGGGGTTGCAGTAAAACCACCATAAAGGACTATGGCCAGAGGCAAAGTAAAAGCCAGATGAATGCTTCATATCTGGTATTGAGCTATTTTGGTTAGAATCAGCTGGGAATATCCTCTTCACCTTTGCAAAAGCAGTAGCCGTCTCACATATGAAGCTACCAAGAAATCTTGCTGGGGTAAAAAATAGTCAGAATAAGTAGGAGTTTCAGCACTAGAAAGAGGTCTTCTTAAGAAAACCTCAGGCACGTTAACTGATCTTATATGGCCTCATATAAAGAGGTAATGACCAAAGTGGTCATGCCATAGTTAGAGATATGTGAGTGACGTCTGGGGCTGCTTCTTGGGCTGCTGCTGCATATGGTTTATATCTGTTAGGGCATGGCAATGCAGGAGAATCAGCTGAGGTATAACTTTCTTTAATCACGTCCAGTCTGCCTTGGTCACTGGTAGAGGTAGGAGCTGTGGGTGCAGGAGATCTCCATGAATGTTTGCTGACCTGGGAGAAAGGACTGTGTCAGCCCTCAGGAAGTCCCATGGGAATCCATCTGGTACTGACCATCTGATCTGGAGAGGCAAAAGATGTATGGGACTTGAGTCACGCTGGCTGAAAACCTTCAATGAGGCACATGGGGATAAAGAGAAGCACAGGGCAAGATAAGAAAGAGGACATTAGGTGTATCTAATAATTCCTGTAACGCATAAATTGCTTACAGTATCATGTTTGAAATACTAAGGATCCGATACATCTTTGTTATCTTCTATTTAGCAGCATTCATATTGATACTATGTGCAGTAGGGCTTGAACAAAAACGGTTTAAGATGGAGAGACTGAAAGAAATGCAAAAACCATCTCAAAAACACAGAGTCATCTTTGTCCCACATGGCAAGACCAGGTATCAAACAACATACTAACACTTAGTACATAGCTATGACTTTTTTCATGCCACCATTCACCATCATGATGAGATTTATGGATGCAAATGAACAGAACAGCTTGTGAAATGCCTGCTTGTGAAAGTGAGGGCGGAGGTGACCCAAGCCACCAGATGCCTTGGTCACCAGGAAGATTTCATAGTATCATTGACCACACTTGGAGTTTGTCTCCAGACAGTTTAGAGCCACCAAAGTACACTATATTTAAATCCCTTAATTTATCCAAGTTAGTTGTGTCGCAAAACCGTAAGTTGAATCTCTGGACATTTGCAACAAAATCTGTCCTCTCTCTGAACTCAAAAAGCAATTCTCTGACATACCGTTTTACAGCCAGCTTTGAGATAGATATCTGGTTGGTATAGAATACTGAATATCCAGGACATCCTAGATCTATGTTAATGGTAAATTGGATCATTTAATTTTCTTCTGCAGGTGTGTAACTCTGGCCATCTTGATAAAGTTTTCACATTCGTGCTGAATTTAGAAACCCAACACAGACAACTGCTCAGTTCCAACAGTAGAGTCCAGGTCAGTATCAGTTAGACTCTCAAAATACATCTAATTAAGACAGTGGTAGGAATGGCTTCCTGGGATAATGAGCTACATATTGCAGTGCCCGAAGTTTGCTAAGAAAACTAATGTCAAAGCTGTGTTAGTAAAAAGGAGTTTTTGCAAGAATGGTGTATTGTAAATAACCCCATGACCTACATTTTAAGTGAACATGCAAGCAGCTTGGTCTTGGGAGAAATGCTCGTGAATTAGTCTTTGTGCAATTATTTTTTGAAATTTTGTATTGTTTGCATAAAGTTCACTAATTCATGATCTTTTACTCTAATAATTTCATGTCACCTACACCAACATTACCAGAAACATCACTTCCTTCTATACAGCACAGGACAAGAGTTCTCTCTGTATCACCAAAAGGGTATACAAAGGGAAAAAATATAAGAAGTATTATGAACAGATCAGAGAAAAGGCCAACAGTCCTTCCTACCCCCAATGTCTCAGATCTTGTTACTAACCTGACTTTAAACATTTCAATATCACTTTTTAAAAAGCTGCTGCAGCCTTAAGTATTTCTTTGGCTTTCATTAATTTCCAGCATACCCCAAATATCACAGCACTTTATTTCCACCATAAAGCACCCTAAAATATGAGTTTATTTTTATCTTGCAAAACTGCCAAAGATGCTTTGAAGCATTCATTTTGTAACCATGACTGACTCTTTTTTCAAATATGTGATAAGAAAAACTTCTGAGAGCACTTCAAAAATGTCTTCAGACTTTTAAGATGTTCTTTGCACCTACAAGACCCAGCCAAGAACACTCTCACACTCTCAGTGTATGTCAGTAGCTTTATTTCGCATTAAGATTTTTTACCAGTCAATCAGACTGTTAAGTGAAAATGTGGTGCTTTGCATGCGTGAACATAGACATGACTTTTAGCAAATCTGAGATCACTCTTGCCAATAACCCTGTTAAATTGTTTTTATCAGTCTAGTTGACTGGAATGTTTGAGTATTTACAATAGACTCAAGAGTATTAAGCTGAAAGTCTTTCTAATGTACTACCAAATTAGACAAGGCTAAACAGTTGCATAGCAATTTTTAGCTACTTCCTCCAAAATAAAAAATGAAAACTTAAAGTATGATGAAAAAAACCTTAAAAATATATTTTGATTCAGAATCTTCAGGATTTTCCCCTCCCTTTTTCTTCCTGTCAGTGTTCTGAGAAAACAGAGAGAGAAGCAAGTCATTAAGTCATGTGGAGCCCTGATTTAAGTCATCTTAAATCTACTCCTTTCTTTGGAGACTAAGCTGCTTTTGGTAACCTAGTACTTACTGAGGAATAACAGCATGTAGCTGGGCTATTCCTGTGGCTTGCTGCTGTGCTGCAATGGTGGCTTGTTCATACTCCTGTCCATACACCTGTCCATCCCTTTAGTGTTGAAAGCACACACCTGGTCCTGTGCACTGTGTTCATCATTTATCCTCCCACAACAGGATGGTTCCCAGAAGCAACAGAGGAAAAAGCTAAACTGGAATGGGGAAAACAAGTAAACAAGTGCATGGATTCGTTAGCAACACCCCCACCCTCCCTTAACAGTATTTAAACAGGAAAAGATAAAGGATGGTTAAATAGCACATTGCAAGTGACTGAAATTGGAGGAACAGAGGAGCAACCAGGCGAACAGATTGGTCAGATGATGTAAGAAAAGACTGAGTCAGGAATGGGGTTTGACATCTGGAATTGTTGGCTTTACCCTCAAGGCTTGTCTACACATTACAGCTGGAAATTCAGAAAAGAACTAACTAAAAAGCTGAAGTATTATTTGGAATTCACTCCATATATATATATACCTATACACACACACACACACACACACATATACATATGATACATAAGAAATCTCTTTTTTTCCTTCAGGCTAGGATGTAATCTGAAGAAAAAACCCACTCATTTCAGCCCAAGAAAAATGGCACGGTACTATTCCGAAATACTCCCATTTGCACCCTCAGGTGCACAGAAGTAGATCTGTTCCGCAGCTGGAGCAGCGGTGGCTGATCACACTGTAGGTGGCACAGCTACACACGGTTTCCATTACCCCGCCTAAGATGCTGCTGCAATTAGCAGTGTAAATTAGAGTAGCTTTTAGTCTGCTCTTCTGTCTTTCTTTTGAGCTACATCCACTTTTGCTTCCATTAAATCACATCTTTGATTTACACTCAGATAGGAAATGTCGGGAACTGGCTTGCAGCCTTGGGTTACGGCGTAGGACAAGGGCTTGGAAGAAGGGTCCTCCCCAGAAGACTGTATGGCTTTGCTGTAACAAAACTAAACCTCTTGGTCAAGTCAGTACACTGGAGACTTAGTAGTTTGAGGAGAGGGGAGGAAGGATCATGTCTACTTTTGAGTATTACCTGGCCGTGGGCCAGTTCCTCAGAACTTGGCAGGAGGAGCCCAGCTTCTCACCAGTTTGAATCTCGCAGCCACTTCTCAGAGTGATTACATTTTGAGCCCAGGTTGGCGAGGAAACAGAGAGCTTTTAGGAGGGTCTGCACTTGTTCAGCAAGTGGCGGCTGTGCAGGAGGAGGGCGCGTGCTTCTCGAGCAGCTCTTCACGCAGAGAAGCGTGAAGTTGCAGCTTGCATCAGCTTGCAGTTAGCTTGCACGTAAAATTTGACTCACCAATACTGCTTAGCTTCAGATCTGGCAGGCCAGGATACTGTTTCTTTTCTTAGTTCTCTTTGCAGCGACTGCTTGGGAAACGCTTGAGCTGGAGTTCCTGTGCTGCAAGGATAGGAGCTTTTCCCTATTTTTTATGGAGTTGGGAAATTTCTCTGCCCGACGCCTGGGTGTTGGGGCTTGCTAACGGACAGAGCAGTGTGCTCTGCCACTGATCCTCCCCCTTGATGTGGTGGGTGGGGGAAGACGTGCGTGGGATTGCCTGGCATTTTTGTGCTGCAGGTGGTGCTTTAGTTTGGGCGGCATTTGTTTCCTGGCTTGTTCTTTTGTGTATGTCAAATCTTCATGAAAGGGTGCAGTGCTCTCAAGTAGGGCGAGCAAAAGAAACATAAACACATGAAAACAACAAGTTGAAAGAAATATGGGCATGTACCGAGGCCTGAAGCCACCAGGTCTTTGCTCCGCTGGTTTGCTCTGCTAGGGGAAGGGGCATCTCTGGAGAGAGAAGAAGACCTCTCCAGTCCCACCACAGCCATCAGCCCCGTGGCTGCCTCCCCTTCTGCACCCTCCATCCACGCCAGCAGGCAGCTGCCGCAGCACACACCAGGCTTCCCAAACCTGGTCCGATGCTGACCGTGGGATCTGAATCCTACAGACCTCGTCCGAATCCAGCACCGCAGCTTTCTCCATTTTTTTTACCATCATTTTAGCAAGATCTAAAGCCAAGCGATCCTCTAGGTGATATCACCCCACATATGCTGCTCATTGAGATGGTTGCTAGCCAGAATTTGGTATAGATTGATTTAGATATGCTTTGGGTAAATACAAGTCATCAGGCTCAATACAGGGGAGACTGGATGAAATTTTATGGCCTGACTTGTGCTGGAGGTTGGACCAGATGATCTAATGGTTCCTTCTGGCTTTAAAATCCACACATGCAGCAAAAAATGCTTACGCTAATCTTGACAATCTTCTGTTTTTCTTTCACTTGTGCTGGCACCATGGGTGTGTTACAGAGATGCCGGGAGGCTCTGCCCTGAAGGAGGTGTGCATCTATAGAAACTGAATTTTGGACTCTGCTGGCTTTAGCCATTTATAGAATTCATTTTTTTGTTCTGTTTCTCAATGCAAATCTCTGCAACAGCCATGCTGAGCTCATCCAGTCTGGGGCTAGGAACAGCCTCATGCAACTCATCTGTCCAGTCATAACCGAGCTAATAGCTTTTTCTGCTAACTTGCAGGAGTGAAAAATGTAGAGGGAAAAAAAAAAAGACCCCAAAACTACAAGATAAATCTAAATAATGAATAAATTTGGGGAAATGGTGATCTGTTCATGGAAGAGCCATAAGCAGAAAAACAAGCTAAATTAGTCAGATGATTTATTCATTGTGAATGATTCATTCCATTACTGGCTGCTTCCTCCACAGGCCGTAGAAGCTAATATATAAACTGATAGAGGAAGGGTGGGATCAATAGAGAGCAGCCTCTCCTTCCTCTCCAAGGAAAATAGGTCACCTGTCCCTGCTACTCTGCTCTCCGGGCGCAGGGCACATCTCAATAGACTGAGCATTCATTTTCAGCTAATGAAGTTTGTTTTTTTCAGGGCAAAATTTTTCTGAGGACTGCTTCCTTTCTTTCCATCAGCTCTCGAGCCCGTGCTCACAGTTTGGCCGGCTCCCTTCCCCCGTCCTGACAGCTCTCATTGTTCCCAGATGATGGCTGTTAAAAAAAAAAAAATTTGTGGTCTAAATTCAGTGTCCCTTACACAGCTGGTGCTGAGGAGGAAGGAAACCTCCCGGCACCCTCAGGAGTAGCTCAGCGCAGGACTGGCTGCGTGCTCCTCAAGCGAACCAGGACGGAGGTGGCCCCTTCAGGTCCGTGGTGGGACTGGGTGGCAGGGACACAGGGATGCTCTGCAGGGCTCCCCGTCAGGCCATAGAGACTTGCACCCTATGGCCATGGGACGTGGGTTTTCCTCCTCGCTCCACATCCCGTGCCAGCCCCACTACCACCCCAGGCGCTGGGAAGCCCGGCAGGGAGATCTGCTGTGGTCCTGCCTGCGCAGGAGGGTACCGATCTGCAGAAAGCTGCCACGCTGGGAAACATTTCTGAGGCCCCTTTTAGATCCTAATAAGCAATGATATACTCTGTGGCGACATCTCTGCTGAATTTTCTTGCACACAGCACAACCCCCTATTTATCATGTGACTATTTATAAACTGCTGCTGAAGCTTCATAAATAGTTTTTGCTCGTCGCACAAATTGGAGCTGAACAGCTGGAAACTGTATTGCAAGTACAGCCCGAGCTGAGTCTACACAGAAATTATGCACAAAACTCCTATGGATGGTATTTATTAGGGAGTTGGTAGAGAAGAGTTGCCAGCTCTGGATGCTGAACGCATTGAAAACTTGGGAGTGTGGGGTTTATTTGCCAGTTCATCTTTAATTAATTACAGAGGACAAACAATTATGGGAAGAGGCTGACGGCTGGACTACCTGACTCATAGGGCAGCTAACGTGCTAATGGAGATGTTTGCTTCTGTGCTGCTGGTCTGAACCCATGCCAGGCACGGGGTGCCATTCCCCTGCCATGGCTCTTCTGGGGCCCACGCGAGGTCAGGCACCTGTGTCCAGCTTTTAGCAGACAAGTTAAAAAACCCCAAAACAAAACACAAAGCAATTGGCACAGCAGGCAGCAGCCATTTCAGGTAGGGAGCTGAAGAGTGGATGGGGTTGGAGGTGGCATGCTCCCGACAGTGGTTTCTCCACATGCCCCAAAGGGAGTTTTGCAATGTTGTGTACTCCTGGTAGATTTGTTTGTGAGTGAACATCAATCTTTATGCTTCTGCTAACCTGATGATATATTTGAGCAATATATTTGTAAAAGAAAAAAAAAATTACAAGAGTGCAAACCAGGTTAGTGTATACTTAACCTTAAGTGGTCAGGAATAAAGAGCTCTGGTTTGCAGATTTAAGAGCTTTTTTCAATCTGAAGGAAAGAATTTCAAAGATTCTGTTTTTAAAAAGAGGTAGGAATGAATGAAAAGAAGGAAACATTACAATCATTTTGTAGTTGACCATAGCTTCCCAGGCAGCTCTAGTACATACAACATGGTCTCACAGGTTCTGGAGCAAACCAAAGACCTCACTCTGTGTGAAAGAAGAGGGTCAATATGATGGTTGTAGAGTCAGATTGTCAGTGCTTATGTTGTATTAATGTTGTACACAGCCACATTTGATGGCCATACCTCAGCTACTAGAGGACATTTGTCATTATTAAATCATGATTCAAGTTGAGTTTGGTTCAGGAGACCCAGGGTAGATGTACTAAAGCCTGCTGCTGAAATTCAGGAGAAAGGAGTTATCTGTTGCAAAGCGCTTGAATCATGCTCGGCTTGAATGAGATCCAGACCCAAACCAATAGCCTACCTCCCATCTTTTGGGAAAATTTCAATCCAGAGCCATGCCTGAATTTTGTGGCCAACATCATATTTGCACTTAAAAGATTCCTGCAAATCCCTCCAAAACCTACTCCAAAAATCTATCTATTAAAACATAATCACTTCCCGCAAGTTTGGGTCAAACTGTAAGGAAACAAACAAACCAAAGGCAGAACCCATAATGCACATCAGGATTTTGTTTTCTTCAGTTTAACCAAATTCTTACTATGTAGTTAAATAAAGCAGACGGCAGTCACCAGGCTCACGGAGCCAAATCACACCACATGGGCAGATCAGCACAGCTCATAGCCAGCTCTTGAAGTCCCCAAGCCCCTACTTGCTCCCACGCAGTGACCTGGTCTGAGTGTGCACCATGGTATCGAGGAACCTCTGTCTGGGGGGGCGGGAAGAGAAAGAAGCAGGAAAATGGTTAATAGACATCATTTTTTTCCTCTATTCTTTTTTCCTTCCTTTTTTAAAACACTAATGTTAGAATAAGTTGCATGGGCAGAATAGGAATATACAGTTATAATACATGACAACGCAGCAAAATCCTGGGCTATGTCAATTACTGTGGTACTGTATATTTTCATTTTATTCCATTGGGGAAATATATCATTCAAGTAACAAATCATTTGGACAATGCAGCTTCATGGAGAATATCCAATGCATGAAGACACTCCTTTGCAATGAACTGCACACAGAGTGATATGGAAAACAGTATTTTTGGGGCAAAATTTCCTGGTCTAATTGGTGATACAGTGCTGCCAAATGAGTGTCTCTCTAGAACACACTTGTTGGTGTAAGTCACCTTCAGAGATCACTTCTGATATCTGAAGTTACAAGGGACACAGCTGACTCTTTTCCTAGTAACAGTACTCTGAAGCAGTGGGAAAAAAATCCATCACACCAGCCAAATTGAGTTGGGTAGCAGAAAGCTTAGCACCCGGGAGGAGGATCTGCTCAGGGAAGTATGGGGCAAGGCTGAAAACCACCTCCAAATTGCTTCGTTCTATACCAGAAGAGCTGCCCAGTAACACATGCTAGGCAGCCTTGAACAGATCAGAGCAAACTGTTTTTGAAAGGAGGACATGAGCCAAAAAATGCATTTTGGTTATCTTGCAGTGACTTCAAAATTAAGAGTCAATTATTTTGAATTGTCTGGCTGGAGGTTTTAGAGTGAGTTGGGAGGGAGAAAAAAAAAGAAATAAGTGAGTGAGGGATGGCTTGTCAAGTTTTTTTTTTTTTACTCACTAACCCGAACACAGGGCGAGGGAAGGGAGCCCTCGATTCTCTCCTCTCCCCGGTGTGACGTGGACCTCTGGGCTTCGCTCCTGGGGAGTCCTGAGCCTAAAGGCTGGGACAGGGCTGCTCCCACCCACCTCTTCCCATGCAGGTCTCTTTTGCATAAGTAATTAAACATCTCTGGCTGCAGAACAGGGCTCTTATGCAGACTCCTCACTGTGGATAGGTTAGTCTAAGATGGGGCTTTCCCCTTGTTGACGAGGCTTGTTTCGTACGGGATGCTGAGCCAATGTTTAGCAGTGGGGGAAAAAAATAATCCCCAAGTAGTCGGATATTAGGCTTGAGGATTTCATTTTGGGTGGATGACACTTTTCTCCCTCAGCTGACACTGCCAAGAAAGGATCAGTCAGTTCCCATAATTCCTTTAACAATGTTGGCCTTCCATCTCCATTTACCTTCATCTCTTTTTATTAAAAAATAGGCACTGTAATAACTTTTGTTTCTTGAGAGATACGTATGAATTGTGAATTACTGAGTTTAATATAGCACAATCGTCTAAGTCTGTCCATGCTTTCAGAACTTGGTATCCAGGTCTGTTTGCAACATGTCAGTTATTTTGCCCTTTCAGTATCTACTTTTTTTTTTCCTTTGGCTTGTGCAATATATTATTAAAAATTGGGAATGAAATTAATCTATTTTGCAGGCAATAAATTAAACAGAGATGACTCTGGAGAAAATGTTGCGCATTATTTTAACCGCAAAATAAATCCCAATGAAGATGACATGTTTTCATATTCAGGGATGTAGACCAGTCAGTGCATCTAAAAATACACCCAATCTTTTAATTATATCTAGGCTTTGAGTAGTCATTTCTCTAATGGTAATCAAAATGTTTCCACATGCAGAAAGAAAAGCTTGCACCTTTAAAAAAATATGTTTCTTTGAAAAACTAGGTAACCAGCTAACCTGCATCCTCGGATAACGGATGGAAAATGCGCAGCAGGGGCAGGGGCTGGCTGCGGGAGAAGCAGGCTGTGGATGAGGGTCGGGGCTGGGCGGCTCTTTGCAAAGGGAGGACTAGGAGGTGAAGTTTCCCTTGTCCCCTTTGCATATGCATGTGGTGGACCTGGCTGTGGAATCACAGTTTTGCTTTGCTTCCTTCCCGGATTTCACTGGGTTCATTATGTGGAAAATTTGGTAGCAGTGTATATAGCATATAGCCAAACTCTAGCCTTGTAATAAATTAATAATTCCTTTAAAAGCCCCAATGTTTTGTCATTTTCAGGAAAAGACTCAAAGGTAAATGTTGATTTTAATAGGGTTATGGCGATTCTCCTGTAAGTTTTGCGGGTAGGATACTAACGTATCTTTCAGTGAATACTTATGAGCTATTGATTTAAAAAAAGAAGTTGCAGAGCTTGTGGTGCAAGATATGCCTTGTGTTTGGGAAGCTGTATAGACATCTTTATATTAAATGTATTCACACCACCTGAAAAGATCGTGCTGGAACTGTAAATTGTAACCCTTTAGCAAAAGTTTAATGTTGATTTAAAGGGGGCATCTTTCTATTACATTGTTTGAACAGATCTCCTCAGACAATGATCATAACCTTGTTCCCTTTTCCTTCACACATAGGTTGTGATATCTATACTCTTCTTATCGCACGTGACTTCACTTTTATGAGCTATCTCTGGCTCTCACCTGATTTTACGCTCGAAGTCAATAGGGATAACGTGAAGCCCTGAACAAAATAACAGCCTCAGATTTTTAAGAACTACTTGCAATGGTCAAATGTTTGAGCCTGGGCTTTTTTATTTTTTTTTTGAGGCAGGGTGGCTGCAACCCAGGTGGGTGGAGGGGGGAGCTGGAAGGTCCCTGCTGGGTGTCAGCGCTGCCCCGTGTTAACACGGTGCCACTCGTGCCGGGGGGACGGGGTCCGTGTGCCCCCGCGCTGGGGGCTTGGGGGACCTTTGGTTTTGGGGATGGGATGACCGCTGCGCTATGGACGAGGCTTGTGCTGTATTGCTAGGCTGCATCGCCCCGTTAGACTGGGGTCTAATTCACATCCCCTGCTCAACGCCTGATCGTGCAAACAGTCCCATCTAAACAGGCTTGTATTGCTGTTGCTCGGGCAGCCCACGTGCTGCCGAAGTGAATTACACTCAATACAAAGCTGCCTATATAAAGAGGCGTATTTTTCCATGCAGAAATATAAGTCCATGCTGATTTTTCATGCACGATTTAGAATCTTTGCTTTTGAAAACATGACTTGCGGCTCACTAATGTAAATACTCATATTTTTTCACTCTAGATCTAAAAGCAGACATTTTTCAAAATACCATTGGGCAGAAAAGCTTCATGTCCGATTTGCATGTCAGATTTTTTTTTTTAATTGACAATGTCCTTTAGATATGTAATTGCCTATAACTTCTACATATTATGGAAAGGAGTCTGAAATCTGCATCTAAGCTGTATGTATTAACAAAGATAAGTCCACCTAAACAATTCAGCAAAAAGTTCAGACATTAAGTTGGTCACCGAATAGCTGTTCCAGCCTATGTAAAACAGCTGCTATCCACTGTATGACCAAGAAAAAAAAAAATCTCTCCAGCATCCCGATAAACAGATTTTAATACCTAAGCTATTAAAAATTAATAATGCTACCTTTTAAAAATATTTAGGAACACATAAGCAGGTTTTTACAGAAAGTATATTTGGCAAGAAGAAATGCCTCAGCAAGGAGGTAAAAAAGATCTCAGTCTGTACATCTTTGTGTGTATGGGAAAGGCACGTAGGACCTGGTTCCCAAGCCCAGCAATTCCCTCTCACTCACTGTGCATTTGGTGAACCTGCAAGGGCAGCAATAACAATCCTGTACTACAGAGACTTCAAATCCTCTTCTATCTAGGTTCTCGTGCTGTGCTCTCATCACTGGGGTTTTGCACCTAGGAAGGGCTAATAGGTACTAATTATGATTATAGCAGCAGCTATTTTTGCTATACTTAGTATGGTCCCATATGCTTAGGATTCTAAAAGACAAAGGGGACAAATTGAATGATTTTGGATGTGAAATTCATTTGCAGTGCTTTAATTCCTTAATCTAAGACTAAAGGGTGTGTTGGATATGCTGGCCTAAGAGTGACTATGCACTGAGCCTCCTGGGGATTTTGTCTTATGTGAACTGCCCCCCAAAACCTCAGAAAACAGTAGAAACAAGATTTTTCTTTTCTTTTGGTTTCCTTTTTTTGGCAGCAGAGCTAAATATAATTGTGCAATCTATTCTGTATACATTAGGAACTGAGGGGCATGCGTAATGTTGTTGCACACTTGAAAAATGCATACGGTATTGAAGAATCAAATTCTCTGCTGAAATAATTCCACTGATTTCAGTGGAGTTAGGCCAGTAGGGAATTTGATCCTTAACAAACTTGTTCAAAGCTTACTGAAGTTTCACGCTGAAACATATTCACAAACATCAGGAATGACTTACAAATGAAGAATTTATTAATTTGATTAAAATGCTTGTATACTATGCTTTCCATAGATATCTTTTCATTTATTCTATAAAGAATTTAGTATAAATTCTTGAAAATTCTTTGGCAATTGTCTAAAGGCTTTTAAAGAAGAATCTAATACTGCTTCAAGCATGAAAAGAAATAACTTAAAAATCTAGAATTAATGTGACTAATTCCAAATAAAGCGATACTTTTAAAACATATCTTGCCAGGATAAAACAAAGCTAAGGTTCCATACTTATGCACAGTTTCAATTTTTATCTCCCCCTTTCTTTTTTTTTGCTGCAGGCTCAAACATAATCTTATAATACCAATAAATGAAAAATATGCGTTGAGGGAATCAATATACTGATTGTATGATTTTTTTGAACGAGGTTCATTTTGTGGTGGCAGATTAATTTGTGTTTTACTTAACATAAAATTGTCTTTAGCCTTAATTCAGAAGTAAATTGCTCTTTTAAGACTTTCGATTTTGTTTTTAAATAATTAACAGAGAAAAAAGAACTTTGAAACAGTTCAATTAATTTAGCAACAATAGCCTTTTGAGGTATAAATACAACCACTTGCTCCATTCAAGCAATAAAATTAGCAATAAACGTAGAATGTGAAATAGATTTTAGTATATATCTCAACCGAGGGACATGCCGTCCTCACTGCAGCAGGAAAACGCTTACGCTTTCAAAGACTAACTAAATCCCAAGAATATTCAGGTTTCCTCAAAAGCCTGTGTTCCTGAGCAATAATTTAAATTACAAGCAGCTATTAAAAAATAGCAAATGAAATGTGGAGATTCTTCCACTTAGGCATGAGGGGAACAGCTTTTTAAAGTTTCCTTTTCTAAAACAGGTTTTATTTACCTTCCTCTCGCCGCCNNNNCCGCCTTCTTATGGAATATATGCATCACAGCTACTTAAAAGTTCGACAGTAAGAGCACAAATGTCAACCAAAGGGCATTATTCAGCATGAAACATCTGCACCAAGTTGTGAAATCATTGTAATACTATAAGGAATAAGCTGAGCAAAAATTCCTGTGTCTAATATTGTTACACAATTTTATGTGATAAATAGCCAGAACAAATGCTCGTCAGAATTACGTTTTTGTTCTATCTTATTCTGCAAAACTAATTTGTGAATGACCTCAAAGATAGATGATTTGTTAATTTGCAGATGTCTCTCCACTTTCCTCTCTGTCCCTGGCTGTTTCAGGAGATTGCACATATACAAACTGTATGTGCATGTATAAAATATCTCTCTCTTAGGCATTTCTCAATCACTCATCGTACCATGTTTAAGTGCTAAATATATGTATTAGGCACACACATGCCCACCCACAAATATGAGATACATATACATATCCACTAGCTAGACATTCAATTAAATATGTATTGTAAAAGGCATAAGTGATTTCAAAGATTTGAAGACAACCGTGATGACAGTATATATTACTGTTAAATTCACCAAGGCACATCTGCAAAACAGACTAGGGACTTATCTGTAAATCTTTTCTAGGAAGCTAAAGGTAAACATTACTTGTTTGCCAGAACAGTGTGGAAAAAATATTTATGATTTTGAGAAACAGTTAGTGAAACATTTGCTGGGGGAGTATTACATTTGCTTTTTAAATGAATTCATCTCAAGTAATCAGGATTTAGTTAAATGGACTAATGCCACTGAACATTTCAGACTGTCTTTTGGGGTGTGAACACTGGCACTCAGAGGATACCTTTTAAGCACAATGCATTTATGAACTAATTTTTTTTCCCTGAGGATTAAAAAAAATATTTATGCACAGTATCAGTGGCCTTGTTTAATAATTTCCTCGCTGCTGCAGCTCACCTTTAGAAAAGATGGAGAGTTTAACCACATATGGTAAAAGTTTTAGCCTGGGGGTTTTATTACAGCAATATTCCTCTTCAATGCACTGTCCACCATAACGGGTCTTAACCTTTCCTCGCTAGACAGACAAGCAGAGAAGTACAAAAATGAAACAAGCTATGTTTAGCAGAATTTTTACATACCGTAATCTCTTTACCATGGTCAGGCAAGGCTGGAATTTTCGAGATGGTCTGTTATGGCACGAATCCATTGCAGGACAGAGCTGATTTACAGCTTAGCACCATTCTCCACTCTTCACTGAGAGTAAGTTAAATGACCCAAGAATAACATTAATATGTACTATAACTAGATAGAATGGTGGTCTAAAGGGTGGTCTAAGGCATTAGCTTTCACCCAAGGAAACTTAAGCTCATATATTGCCCAGAAATACTAATAAGGGTCAAGTATCATTACTATTTTAAGAGGTCGACAATGCAGTGAGTTATGGGGTATGATAGTGAAGCAGGGCTCTTCTCCTGCCTTCTATCAGCCCTCTTGTCTCCCCACGGTGATATTTTGAACAAATCTGGCTAAATTCGGACTCATCATTTTGCATGCTATTTCGTGGCTAACCTGGTTTAAATGTACCTGCTGACCAATTTTGTTTGCTTGGTTGGGCTGATCTGATTAACCTCAGCTGATTCCCACAACAAACTTTTTCTTCCTTTTCTCTCCTTTCTCCCTTTCATTAGGGCAGTGGCTTCAGAATAAAATAAAATAGAAAAAACAACTTGGGAGAAACCGAAGCTGCAAGTTTAAAATCAAGTTAGTAGGGGCACTAAAATATTTCTTCAGTAACAAGAGAGATCTGACAAAACAATAAATAGAAAAGTAAGATGTTGAAATTATTTTAAGACAGATGCCTTTTTAAACTGTATTAAGAACACCTATCATGGAGCCTGATTCCAGCAGTTCCTCACACAGGAGGTATTTTATCTTCACAACATCTGGCACTGTCAAGGAGGTACAGTTGTAGACCTTACCAGATGCAGACACTCCATACATAAAAGTACACTAACAAATCATACCATTAATACCAGCACAACACAAGTGTTTCTTATACATCCATGAAGAGAGCTATTCCGTGGCTATGGGAAAGCTTAAAGAAAAAAAGCCACAGAAAGACCCAACAACCCCTAACAGAAATTTCTTGCAGTTCCTAAAACATAAAGATAACTCTGAGAGCTTTATTTTCAGCTTTTTTATAGATGACTGACAAGAAAGCTTCTTTCTTCAGGGTGAAAAACTCCTTGTCCCATAAATCTGTGTGGTTGACATATCTAGGTAAATTTGTATCCTTGCTCAAAGGGATCACTGGTTTTATTCTCTACGGATTTTTCACTCACTCTATTGTGGAAAGTGAGTTGAGGCAGAAAAAAAATTGCTTGATATTTGAAGGAAGGTTTACATTATTTTATATCATCCACACTGTTCTGTTGTCACTTGGCTTCTTTTATGAACTGTTTAAAACATGATACTATACTACATAAACCTTGCCCATTTTTGAATATGTAGTTTGTTCCATACCCTGAAGGTCTTGCGCCCGATACTCCTCTCCCATCCGCGTTTGTGAGACATAACTACATTCATAGCAACATAAAACATGAAGGTATTTGGAAATTATGTATTATATTTATATAAAACACATGCTATGTTTCCTATTTTAGTATTTTATCTTTCTTTTTTTTTTTTTTTTTTAAAATCAAGGTGTCTCTGATATTCTCTCTAATATAAATGAGCAGTCCCCTGTGTTTCAAGTAAGCCTCCCTTGAAGGTAAATCTGAACATCAGTGGCATTAACGTAGATGCCACAAACCAAGGATTTAGTTTGAATATGTGTCACTTGATACTTCCCCTTTATATTTCACCAGCAATAATCAATATGCTATAGGGCTCGCCAGTACTGTGCATAGGACTTGTAAGAGAGGCAGAATTTCTATTTCTCTATTTTGTTCCTCCCCTTGTGAACAAAACCCCCACCCTTTTATTAAATGGTTAAGTACAATAAATAGGTCCTAGTTAAATACTCCTCTAAGATCAAAGCGGTGTTCGATGTTTTGTATGATATTATCATAACAAAATGCACAGAACAGCAGCAAGCCACAGTCCCAAGGAATTCTTTTAGTATATATAATACCGCTCCTCTCAAAGCTGGAGTCATAACATGTCGTCAAGACTATGTTTTCTATTTCTGCAACATGCTTTAAAATTTAATTTTCTCCAAAACCTGTGCTGCTTCTTGGAACTGAAGTGATTTTAAGGGCATGTGCTGTGTTATGACAGCAGTGATGGTGGTGGTGCACGCTTGGCAGAGGGATTAGATATGGGTCAAATGTTTAACCATCTGGATTTACCATGAGCTAAACCTTATTTTTGATACCTCAGTTTAGACTAACTGGAAAGTGATTCCCCCTTCGTCCTTTCAAAAGTTTTATTTCCCCTCTCTCCGTGCTGGTGGGGATGTGGAGCCGCACTACTTCTACCACCCTGTGGCAATCTCATGCCATGACAGACGTTCCGCTCAGCCTGGGCTTCTGGCAGCCAGCTCCTTTGCAAAGTTATTTGTCTTCTTGGGGTTCATTCTAGGAACAATTAAAGTTTGTTTTGTTTTGTTGGGATGCAAATCATACACACATAGTGCAGCGTGATGAGGTGAGAGAATTCTTCTGTAAAAGAGATTTCTGCTGCTTAAACTGGTTTTGGGTGCGTAACTCAAACTGTATTAAAATAACTCTTAAACCAGGAATAGGCTCTGGTTTTGTACCTGAACCGTTAATGTATTATAGAGATAGAAGATTTTAAAGAAAATAACTGCATAGCACATTATGCATGTCTAGTTGCTTTACTTAACTTATCAGGAGATGATGAATACAAAAAGTCATCTTGATCCAAAAAGAAAGGTTAATACAATTAAAATTTTCTCGCTGCATGCACATTTCACGAATTCTCTGAATTTTATATGTAGCAGATGGTGTTCAGACAAATCAAGAAGCTGAAGCTAAAAAAAACACACCAATGGAGAAACTCATATATATCTTCAAACGATAAGATGAACTGCAGATGTTTGTTGAAGAGCACTGCTGACGCAGGCGACCTAAAAAGCAAAGGCTTAAAAAGAAGAGTCCAGTTGTGTTTAGCACTGGCCAAGCACACTAGCTGTCACTGCGTGATTTATGAAGGTTGCTTGCTAGATTTTATGTCGACAGAGAAATTACTATTAAAAAAAATCTGACCAGTTGCCTATGTTAATAGGGAGCATGGCAAAATCATAGCTGCAGCATACCTTGCACCCCACTTGCCAGTTTAGCTTTTCTGGACATACACAGATATTTAAGCAGCATAACTCACTTCCATCAATCTTTCAAAGTTTTGACCAACGGACCTTCATGCTTCTGCATTTTGTTCACATGGTTCTCAGTAGTGCTGCTAAAATACTGTGCTTATCTGACACCTGCAGTCAAATTAATCCCAAGTTAAGCCTGACAAAGTCACTAAAAGGGAAACAGTTGTCTGTTTGAGAACTTGGGAATCAGACACAAAGCCAGCTGCTTGATAGATGGTTAAAAATCATTACTGAACATTTAAAAATTGATTTCAAGATTATACTTGATAACATTTACAAAACCTACAATTAACTCAGTCTTTTACCGGGAGAAAGTCGCACCCTTATGTGTCAGTGTTTCCACTCAGAAAATCACATATTCTTAGAACTTGTTGCAACATGGCTGTAAATATTTACTCTAGACAGCAGCTCAGTATACAAGGTTACAGCCCAAAAGCAAATATTTCATACCAAGTTTCAAATATATGGATTTTCCCATTTGTAAATGATTCAGGCAGCCTTTCCCCTCCCTTAGAACTGCTAACTCAATCTATAAACATAAATATACCATTTCAGAGGAGAAAGGATGCAAATTACACATCAGTACAGTAGTCCTCGGGGAGTTTATTATGGGGTAATTGGACCAAACAAGGGCCAACTTCTGTCCTGATTTACAGTCTCAACATGTCTGTTGACATCAGCGGAGGTCTAAGACAAGGAAGAATTTGGCTTTAAGGGGTTGGAAAGAGTTTTAAATTATTCTAGCTTAGCCTCCCTGGGCTAACTTCTGCTCTGAAGGGGCACCATTATAAACGTGACTTGCAAACAGCTCGACTCGCTGCCTTCAGATGGGTGTAACTCAGAGCAAGGCTCTGCCTCCTGAACAATGCTTACTCATCAATTCTGAATTTGGCTTCTCTAAATGGTTATAAACCTCCGCAGATATTGGGTAACATCACCGAGCATGTGTGGTTTTCTTATGTAATACCTTGGGCTGGTTGCAAAGCAGAGCTCCAGGCTAGAGGCCAAGTCACACAGAGTACGAGCAGCTTCAGAAATAACCACCATTCAGGTTTGTTTGCTGCAAGGAGCTCAAGAGGGAACCATCAACTTAAGGTAAAAGAAGTAAGTAGCCAGTTCGTGTTAGCATAGTTTTTATAAATCCTTCCTAAGATCGTTCATGTTTCCGGGGAGTTAGGAAGAGGGTGCGGGGGCAGATTAATGAGGCTACTGAATGCCGCCTTGCTTGGGGTCTTCTACACTGTGTTTCTGTGCTGCCGTCAGACTGGTCTGCCCATCTCGGAGTGCATTGGAGATGTTATAAAACACACCAAGAAATGGGAGGCCAAGACTGCAATTGTCAGCGGGTGACAGCTCCGTACGGCTGTGGCTGATGCTGGGGACGGCACTGCGCTGCAGGGATGAAAGGCACCTGGGTATCACTGTGCTCATGTAACCGTGAAAGACCATTTTGTAAGGTTTGCATGGGACTTTTGCACCATCAATGAACATCCGCCTACCTACAACTCAGACTGGAAGTGACCCAGAGTGACTGTTTCATAGGCCATGGCAAATTGCTTGGAGATTTCAACGCACATGTCCATATCATTATATCATACATATATCTCAAATCACTGTTTATGTGGTCCGAGAATGGTTAACAAAGGGCAGCAGTGTCTTCATCTCACAGTTAATATGAAGTAACAAGGGTACGAGGTCTACCATTATTTTAAATTAATCTGTAGGTCAATGTCTCTGAGCTTCCAGGGAGCATTTTTCTCATTTATTCATGTGCCTTAATTACCCAAGGTATTGCCCAAGTAGCTGCTCCCAGCTGCTCTGTGGTTCTATGATTTTCACCGAATTTACTGTGGAAACAAACACTGACAAGTTGAGTCTGAGTCAGATTTAGGTTCTGCCAGCCACAGAGTTTATGAATGTACCTAATGACTCAGTTTTCTGCAGTTCTTGAGCAGTGTGCCGTCAGAAATAAGAGAGAAGTTTACAGTGTAGTTATGGTTATTGTTAAATACAGGAAATATTTGCAAACATGACTTATAAACTAAAGGAGGGTGTCTGGATCTACCCTATAGATGGGCTGTTTCTGTCAGTCCATAGCAACTACGCAAAAGCACAAGTCTGTACCTATCTTCTTTAGATGTTTAGTGGCAGCACTGGGAGCCAGCGGGTGGTGGACTGGCTGGACAGAATTAAATCTGGTGTGCAATGGGACTATCCTACATGCTTTTTAATAAAAGTGAGATCCGGTTAAAAGCTGAAATTCATTCAAAATAGTGTTTCATACGACAGGATTGGAATTTCTCCTGTGTGCACTTATGCTGTTGCCTGTCTGGAGATTTTCCTTTGCTTTTAGTGTATCCACCTGTAAGTATCTCTTGTGTCTTGTCCTATACCTCTTCAGGGCAAAAGATTTCTTTTTGTTTTCTGTTTGTGTAGGGTTTCAGAAAATGGGATACTGGTCCAGTTAGAAGAAGAGCCCTCAGTTCTCCCAAGGGTATGAGGGTTGTTATTGCTAGGGGATCCAGTAATACCAGAGAGGTATAAAAACTCACCTTCAGGGAATGCAAAATATGCAAAAGTGACTGAGATACAGCTACAGCTTCAAGTATACTTTGCTGGAGAATGTGATGCCAAGTTGCTTCTCCGCCCAAGACTGTGTGAATGCTTGTTTCCCACCTACTTCTGTGGGACATGCACATGGCAGAATCTGACTTTACAAACTCTTACCATCCTTGGTAATGTCATTCCTTTGATAAGTCACTGTATTAGACACGTTGCCTGCATTTCATATGTCATTAAAACTTTGATTAAGAAAAGTCATAAATATAAATAAAGTATTATGCTATCCCAGCAAGCTGCAACGGCATCTGTTTAGTCCCTGAAAGTGTTCACATAATAAACAGTGCTGTAAAACTATTGTTGGTAATGCCTGTGTTATTCTTGCTCCTGATAAATGCACTATTGAAATAAACTAGCTCTCCTAGCATTAATGATCATTTGATTAAAGAAAACTTTCTAGTTAACATTTTGTAACAATGTAATAAGTAACTTTCAATTAAATTTTTCTATATGTGGAGAAATGTGTAATGAATAAATCAGTAAAGACTACATAATGGAAGCCTATTAGCAGGGTGAATATATTCTTGTAACTCAAATTTCTATACCACTTTAGTATTATCTTCTATCAGAAGAGAAGGTACAATTACCAATTTTATCTTATCTTAGGCTTATTATTAAAGAGTAGTAAAGGAAACTTCATTCCAGAAGCTATAATGTGATTTTTGATTAATGGTGGGATTTTTATGTGACAAGAATATTTCTCCTAGGCAAAGTATGCGCATGTATCTTTGCCTGAACTGACTTGTTTCTGGCAGGCTTTTCACCGACATAAAGTTTTGCTTCTTCATAAACATATGTATTTTCCTGTATGTATAGCAGATTTAAGCGTACAGGATCTAAAACAGTCTGAACAGAATCTACGCTACATGAAAGGTCGTAAGCTTTTACTTCGCATTTTAATCTATTTAACAAGACTTGCTAAGCAATATACACCTTTCACTTTATCTTATGAAATGTCAAAGTTGCAAAGGGAAATGTTAAAAATATGAGCAAAATTAATCATCACTTGAAGTGTTGTAAGTGGGTCTCACACTTGTAGGTTGGGCCACTAGTTGCTGTTATTGGAGTCTATGTGCATATAATGATGGCCAAGGGGATGTCCGAGAGAGTATTTAAAATACATTTTCAATGTTTAAAATGTTTCTTTAATTTATTTGTAATTAACAGAAAAGGATATACACTCAAGGTTTGCTGTTTTTCAGCTGATGTGCATGATACTTTGAAAAAGGCAAGGTTTGAGTGTCTTAAATGAGAGCGAAATGAAGCTCTTGCTAACATCAGCTGAAAGAACTGGATCAGATTTTCCATTTGCTAAGCCTTAGGACGTTAGCATTTGCTTGCCAAGTCACAGCTGATGTTCACCTGTATGCAAGGGACACCAAATAGTCCCAGCCTATACTGACAGTACGTGCAAGGCATGGGAATGCATCTGATTAACACATTACCTGCTATAACTCTTTAGTCATGCACAAACGCGTTAAGAAACACACGAAGGAAGACCAGCATACCTTTAAGGCAAGACCTGATTGTCTGTCAGTGCTGAATGCAGCCAAGTCATCCAGCGGCCTTGGGTTACCTTCTCAGTCCCGCTTGCCAGCACCACTTGACTCCTCTGCAGAGAAGGGAAACAGTTCTATGTGAGGCAGCGATGGAGAGTCTTGCTCAGTTAAATGTGCTCTGCATCTTCTCTGTCCTCGCAAAGAAGGATGTTGTTGGCTCATACAACCTTGGCACTTACAGTGCTCTTCACAGTGGAGGACCTTTGGCCAGAAAAGGACTAATTGTAAGTCAGCAAGTCCACTCTGCCTCTTTGGTTCTCAGGGCTAATGAGAACCAAGCCTCCTGTAGATTCATTCCAGTATGTGACTTGACGTTTTAGTAATTTTGCCTCTATCATCTTTTTTTTCTTTTTTTAAAGAGGTTGTTTCCATTCCTGGCTTGAACTACCATTAAAGCACTCAATTTTATTCTTAGCCAAACTTAAGGGAGTTGCACTGGATTTCCATAAAAGAACCAAAGTAACTGAATTTGGCATGGCTTCTACTCCAAACCTTCTGTTTTCTTTTTTTTTTTAAATCAATTTATGTGATTTTTTTTTCTTTCTGTTAGTGTACACATGGAACTGTTTCTCCTGTTCTTTTTACTTCTTCCTTGGACATACCAGATTTCTTTTTCCTAGATTCTCCTTAATTTCAAATAGGACACAGGTTACTTTGATTTCCCTTTCAATATATTTTGTTTCTACATGTGCATCTGCTTTCATATAAATACATTCTTATGTATTTATATACGTGCATTCATATATGTGCTTATGTAGTCAATACATAAATATACATTCATATATATTTTTATTCATGCATATGGGTAGGTATTTAGATAATAACTCCAGGCTAACTCATTTCTAACCAGTACTCCAATAAACTGGTACTGAGAGGTATATTATTCTTTCCCATCCACTTTTAGTCTCCACTGCCAGTGTAAATTTCACAGGTCACTGAAACTGCATATGGTCCTGAAGTATGATGCTGCTGCTATTTACACTGTACCGAATATAAGGTTTGGTTCAAATTCTATAAGTCAGTGGATATTCTTCCATGGAAAACAAGTGTTTCTGTCAGTTGAGGCATACATGTAATTCTTTCAATTGTTCAAAAGCGGGATGTTTTTACTGATCACTTCAAATACCAATGGGTTTGTTCTGGACACAAATCTCAGTCTTCGAAGAGCCACTGGGCAGACAATAAGGGTCTTAGCAAGTCCATGGTGAATAAAGCTTCCATACAGTTTGGCAGAAACAACCACTTGGTTGTGCAGACATAATGTATTCGACTCTTCCAGGGTTTTGTGGAAAACGAGATATGTTTGTTCTCAGAAGAAAAATGTAGGATAAGAGCTTACGGCAGCAGTGCAACGCATGTTAAGCAAACATAGCCAGCAGTTTTTGAACGTGCGTGTTACTGCATACAAAACTGATGGTGACTCACTAGCTACTCCTGCTGCGTTCTCCACAGTAGCTGCAAATGTGCACAACACAGGAAACACCTTTGGAAAGACTCTTCCAGCTTGAAGACTTTGTACTGCCACATAAAAGCCCACTGTTGATTCAGATGCGACATGGACTACCAGCATATTTTCCAAGGCAACCACAGGATTTATGAACTCTGAAAAATGGAATCTGCCATTCAAGTTTCCAGCAACACTGTGAACACAGTGCAGATCTTTATAAATCCCTTTTAAAACCAGAAGAAAAAATAGGCCTTTCAATTAACCCCACATTAGTGATGGCATAAGAAAGATGATGGCATAATTTTAAATGCGTGTTATCTCACATAAAATATAATGTCTGCACAGAATAATTTCCAGCTTCCCCAGCCACTAATCTCTGAACAAACACAAACAAAAAACAGTAGCAGGTCAGAGCTGCTGTAATTTATTCCTTTCCCTTCCACTGAAACATTTTACAGTCCTTCATTTATTTGTAAATTTTGTTCTAAACCAGAAAGCCTCTTGAGATCTGGCATCTTGTTTGCAAGAGTGTCTGCAGGGAAAACAAGGATGATGGCAGCCTCGAGAACAAAAAGGCTAAAATGAAATGGAAGATGACATCTTCAGTTGTTGTATAGATGTCTGCAAACGCATTTAACGAGATGCACTCATTTTCTCTTTAAAACTTGACAGAGGCTTTTCCATCAGGCGGTGTACGGTCCTGTATCCTCCTTGTTTGCCGCCCCCCATCCCCATGGTGCATCCTGCCCATCGGTTTATACCTCTGCCCCATCCCAGTCGGGTGTCTCTGCTGTGCTTGTAATCCAGGCTGATGAACTCTGATTCTATGCAATACCCAGGCGAGATAGGTATCCCCTCAGTTACCTGCATAAATTACACAAAGGGCAGGCACAGATCACCTCTTCTTGTCTAAGGGTTCCATGGGAAAAGGGGAGCAATGATTATGATCTTTTAATTAACATTGCATTTAATGTAGCATGAAACAAAGGTGTTTGTTTGGGCGTTAGCAAAACAGTCTCAAAACCAAACCTGAGTCAATAACAGAATTGCAGACCTGTAGTTTGAGAGGAAGGGACATCTAAGTACGGTCATATTGTTCAAACTCCCTGCACAGGGGTTTGCAAGCACAAAGAAAAGGGTTTATGCTACTGAATTTCACTGCTCAGTTGGTGCCTCAGGAGCTAGACCCTCCTTTGCCATCTGCAATTTCACAGAAAGTTTCTGCCAAATGAATCATCTTCAAATAAATGAGAACCAACGACTCCTTGCATCTCTTCAATATATTACCATGCTGGTCTTAGCTTCATTCATGTTCAGTTTTTCAACAAATTATGGAATAGATACAAATGCTGCAGTTCCTTATGCTCCATTTTGAGGCATCATTACTGTGAATCGATGAATCTGATAATCACGAGCCTGGTCCAATGAATTTATACAAAGTCATTTCACTGAATTAAAATTTGAAATTACTCTTGTTACATTGAGTAAAATGCGGATTCTGGGGACATTCCTCACCTCAGTGAGGGTGCTCATATGTAAAATCTCTGGTTTGGAAATGATACTTATGCTTTTCTTCCTTTTCTTTCCACCCTTGCCTCAACCCAGCCCAAATTCCACTAGGAATTTTGTTTGGGCTTCCTGTTATGTCAAGTGTTGTGCCACAGACAGCTCATCAGCAACATTTTACAAGTGTGAAAATCTCTGCAGGATTTGGGACTTTCGCCACTCTCTGGGCAAAAATAGTGTCCAGTTCAAGAAATTAAAATGCTTTTAATGAGGTACGAAAATAAAAGCAGAAATGGTTTGCAGTGCCATGGTTCAGAGCTGTATCTCCTCCCTGCATGCACAGGACCTTGCACACCTGTGGGGTGACAGAAGAAACCTACAACAGCCAGAAGTAATAACACAAGATTTCAAAATAAAATACAAAGGCAGATGTGAAAACAGACCATAAGGCCTGTGAACTATTACACTGGGTGTGATCTTCCTCTGACTTACAACTGGTGTAGATCAATTTACAACTGATGTAGCACTGATATAGACCTGATGTGGTGTAGATTAAACTCCTATTGAAATCAATGGAGTTAGACAGGTATAAAACTTGAGGCAAACGAGTGGAGAACTAATCCGATTATCTCAGAGTTATGAAAACATCATTTATTTGCAGAATTGCCATACTTTGCGGTTTCTGCTGCTTGACTCTCCAAACATTCCTTTACACTGAAAATGCACTTGGAAACTTTAAAGATTTATTGCGTAGCCCTCAGTTTGGGTAGGTAGTTAATTGTGATGACTATTTATTTTGGAGCTGCTTTTGTATATTTTTGGAGGAAGAAGGAAGTTTGCTGCCAGGCAAGAAACAATCTTTGTTTTGCTTCTTTATAATTTGTGGCTATGTCACTGGCTGACGCATGAAGGTATAGCTGCTGTTGCTTTTTCTTTGTGAAAATGCACTGAGCATTAGTAGTCCTGAGGTTTTTGTTATTTTTTTTCACCTCCCAAGACTTTGGCATCTGTTGCTGTCAGATAATTTGTAGTGTGGCCCACTTGACCCTTAGTTCATAGGTCATCAGAATCTATATGAAGGGGGTTATTCTCTGCTATTGTCGAGCAAGGGATTTACATCCTAACTCCTATTAATGCTTGTAAATCTCTCATGCATCAATGACAAGAGGAGGCCTAAATTACAATCATATTTGCTTATCAATACTACCAGAGTACTGACACAATCCAAACAGGCATAGAAGTGGAATATTTGAAGAATATGAAGTTTCATGTGAAGTCTAACAGGAATCTGATCCTGCAGCCTCACAGGAGTGCAATTAGTGAGATACCTGGAAATACATTATTAATCGTTTTGAGAAAAACAAAATGGTGAAGAGAGGTATTGCAACCTCATGGCAACCAAGTCATACACTAGAGGAACTGTTGCCTGACCAGTATGCACTAGCAAAGTGAATTGCACCAAGTGTTAGACTTGCTGAAATCAGGCAGACAGCTACTGGGAGGAACTCGTCATCACAGGCAGTTAAGAGGTTCATGATATAGCCTAGGAAAACAAGCATGGTGAAATCAAACCTGTTGTAAATACTATAAAGAGGCATTTTGCAGTCCACTTTCTAAGATCTATTTTTTATAATAGACACCACCAGTCTTGGTTGCAGGCATCTGAAGTAAAATGGATATTTATTTAGGATTACAGGTTTGCACAGCCATTATTACCCATGTCACCTTCCTATGGTTGAGTCCTCCTTGCTACTTACTCAGCTTGTGGTATCTGTCCAAAAGCTTCTCCAACTTCCAGTTTCAATGGAGAGATTTACCCCCAGTAATGAGCTCAGTGCTGTTATGTGCCAGATTTACTACGAGCACCATGCCAGCTGCCAGATCCCAAACTGTCATCTTGAAATGTTGTGTAGTAAAGTGCTTGTTGCCTGGAAATAATGGAAGGAAACAAGCTTCTCCTTGAGTAGAAAAGGCTACTGTTACAAATGTGCTTAGGACTATCACAGTGGAAGGCTGGGTATATCCTACTCAACTACCTGATAATAAATGTAATTTCACTCCTACGTAAGTAAATTGGCACATTTCACCTTGATTTACATGAAATCCGATGTACCTGTATATTAAAGGTATTAAAGGCTGTTGTTACAGGTATTTCTTCAAAGGGGAACAAATACTATGACAAATCCTTTGTACACTGCCTTTATTCAGTTATCATTAAATCAAAACTCATCTTGATTCCTTAGAGTCTGTATTGAGGAAGGAGTTCAGAATTTGGATGACAAATTGATTATGAGTGATTTAGTTACTCTAAATGCAGAAAAGTTCTTGGTAACCATAGAAAAAAAAATTATCTCAACACATAACAAGCCAGAATTCAGCCTCAAGTCTGAATCTTTTTGCTAATTCTGCAGATAATTGTATACATTTGTCTTCCATTTTTTTAAATGTCAAAGTCAAAGACAGTACAATCAGTTAACCTGCAATTAAAACCAGCGTATACTTACATATTCAACTCTTTCCATAATAAAATTAAGATATCTAATGACTGCACAAATCAGAAGAGAACTCACAATTTTATCTCTGGCTTTATCTTGTCAGAATTATTTACTGCTTTTTTTATCCTGGAAGAGCACACCTGCACATACTCTACATTTCCCTAGATGGAATATAAAGGACATTCTCCTCATGTTACTAAATAGAGGCACTAAGGGCCTGAACAAGCAGTCTTGACTCATGCAAGTAGTCCTTTTGACTAGCATGAGTTAGAGTTGCCAGACCAGTCTGTTATATATCACTGCATTCATCGCTGCAAAGGTTACAAGTTAAAAAATGGAACAAATTTGAGTAAGTGCTACTTCCTAGAAGTAGTAGTCTATTATTTTAAAGAATCCTTCTCAATGGGTTTCTCTTGTGCCTAAAAAATGTTTTTTCTTGTGACTGAAAAAGCTGAAATATTATATAAAAATTTGTTATTTATAACTGCTATTTATTTATTAAGGATTTTGTTTCTTTCTTAGATATTCATGGAGAGTTGCTGAGAAATACTTCGACAGCTTGTCCCTTAACTTGGGATCTGTCTGTTTCAGTTTAGATGTTCATTATGTGGATGTTTCAAAGAACAAAATGGATACGCCTCTCAATGTGAGTACCAAAGACTGGACCCACTCTGGATGTCTTGTCTTTTTCTTGGTGTATGATGAAATATATGTTACTGACATGGGGATGTATGTACACATACATAATAAATCCTGTATCATGTGATACCTGATTAAGCTGGTATAATCATAGAGAAACAAATAATGAATTCAAAGAAACACTTAAAAACCCAGTGCTGTGCAAGATTTGTACATGGGTTTAAGACTCTGTCCATTTAATCTTCAGGTTAAATATCAGACTGAGTCACTCTTTTGCAGGAAATAATAGAAAAACAAAGAAATGTAACTTAAGCACAATTCAATTAGATGCAAGGGAATTGAGCACCTCAATTCTTAATGAAATTAATGATCTTTTATAATCACAAATGGCCAGACCTTAATTTTACTTGCTATTTAAAAGATGACACCTAGAGTAAAGTCATGTCCCATAAACCATTGTCTCTGGGATTCAGAAAAGTCTGTCCCTTCCTGGATTAGTAGGAGAGTGTCTTGACACACCTTTAATGCTTCCAATACCAAGACAGCTCAATTATGACTACAAGATTTTGATTAAAAGGTAAGTGGAGCATCCCAAAGCCAAATGAGATCAAGCAAAGGGCACTCATTAGCTTTGGTGGAATATGGCATCTGCCTAAGAGTCTTATCAACAGCTATTGTCATACATGATTGCTTTGAATTTTTACAAATTTGATTATAGATAAATGCAAGGTAACAGAGGAGTGATTTTTAGTTTGTGTTGCACTTAGATAAATATTAAGAAACTTTTTCTTACTGCCTAAGCAAAACCTACACGTTTCTCTACAACCCCATTACTTCGTGTTAACCACCTGAAGAATAGCGTATTTTACTCCTTTTTCCAGCTATCTTTTATTAATTTTATGGCCATTAGCTAGCTCATTTAGCAGCTTATCAGAAAGAGTTTGAAATAATATATTGCAATAGTCTTCAAAACAGAAATGTCTCCAGCAACAACCAGCTGAGTTAGCATTGGCTTCTGAAAAAAGACTCTCCCACTGATAAAGAAAAATAATCTTCCACTGCCTGACTAAAATCTGAGAAAGCTATTAAGATGTGAAAGTCGCCCCAAAATTTTAGTTACTGCAGTTGGGAGGACAGGGATTCTTCTGCAATCTCGGATTGCACAAAAGGAAGAGGCCAAATATCCCGGGATTTTGGTTTGACCCAAATAGCTACAGACTGACTTGTGACATTGACTTCCAAGCTTGTATGAAAGACACGAAATGAAAAAGTGAATGAAACAATATTAGAAATGGCAATGTATCACAGGCTGAACAATAGCAATATTCTGGCAAAACTTTTACTGTTACTGAGGAATAATGACTAGTTCTCCATACCCCTTCATTATACCTTTCTTACAAATAGTTCTTGACAGTAGCATCGTTTCCCTAAACTTCTAGAATAGAAAAGTTTATATATATTGAGAGACTTTTGTTCTTTCCATGTGACCCTCACATTATAACCATATGGTAAATTACTGCATTTTTCCTCTTAAAGGGCCGGGAAGACGTAGCCCATACTGACTTAATCTGAGGTTGATGAAGTGGTTTGTGTTTGAGACAACAAGATTAGATTATCACAGTATATTAGTTTAAAGTCTTTCTGACAGTGCCTTGTGTTACCTGGTATTAAACTATGAATCATCTCTGCGTGCATACCATGGGCCAGATTCTCTCCTGGCATAAAACGATACAACTCCATTGATGTCCCCGGAGCTGCCCTTGCCAATACCAGCTGAGGATCTGGCCCTTATCACGCAATATGCTATTGAAATGTCAGTCTTCAGAGCAATTCACCAGCTTGATCTACCTCACCAGTCCTGGTTAGTCATGCCCTGGGGGTAGCTGTGATAATCTCCATTCAATCTGTACTTCTGGAATGGAATTGTTTGGAAATAATGCTTTCAGCTGCACACCTTGCATTTGGGAAGTTTGCCAAGAGGCTTCATGCTCTGTTTTGAAATAAAGGCTCACATCTCTACTGAGATTTTGGCTCTATTCCCTATTGCAGAATTTTCAGTAAGTTATTAGGTGCATCATTACTCCATTTCATTTCCTGGCTGTTCTGACTACCATCCTAGTGCTTATACACTGAAACTGCCAAGATCCTTTCCTCAGCCCTTTCCATGAGTGCCTGATCCAAATCCCACAGAACTCCATTTGAAGTTTCCCAGCAAACTTACACAGACTCCGAAGTCTAGATATCCTAGATATCTATCCTATCTAGATATCTATCCTAAGGAAGATATCTAAAGTTTTTGATCATGAAGTCTTTTATGCCGCTGGTTGGGATGCTCAAGTGGAGCACATGGGAGCAACAGGGAGCTAAGAATTTAATTCCCACAATGTCTTCTATAGGTTTTTCCTCTGTCTCTGTACCTGCAGGAAGATAATCTCTTGAGCAGGACCTAGATATGGACTTTTTAAAATTTCTTTTGGCGCATACTGCTTCCTGCTGTTAATAAGCAACTGATTTCACTGGAATCTTTCTACAGATTCCTCAGGCTTGTGTTTCTCAAGTAGAAGGAGGACTGAAGATGTGAAATAACTACTTTTGGGTGTCTCAGTTTACTGTGGGTGTCTGCAGTTCTTCTACAATATTCCAGAGTAGGACATCATGCTGATTCATATTTCTGCATTCTCTGTGTTCAGTGTCATAGAGTGGTGCCTTATTAGGATCAAGAGCAAGAGAAAAGATAAGCACACAGCCAGCTTTCTCTGAATAATGCACATGGTTACTCCTTTGGGTTCAAGCAACTGGCTAAAAAAATAAGATTTTTCTAAAAAGAAGGAAAAACTGGATGCACTGGAAGCCTCTTCTGTACAAATTAGTGTACTTTTGAAGCATGGTAAAGGCTAATTTTCCTGAACACAAAGAAATCAAACAGTATGAGGTATTTCCTTAGCTTATGCCTCGAGCCCACACCTTGAACTCTGGAAAATAATCTTGCTCCCTTTTCTGGACTTTGTGCTTGACTTCTGCTCTGTCTCTGTATGTCCTCTGCTTCCCTCTCCTCACCCTAAAACACCTTTCTATCTACATGATTCACATTCCTGAATGGCCAGGCACTTGCCTTTGCTTTCTGGGTGATGACATGTTTTTTGGGTTTGATTTGGAGACTGCTATAGTTTCATAAGTGACTGTAACTGCTTCTTTATGGCTATCCGAAATGAAGGACAGCTGTTACACCTCGGGCTTCAATAACATTTTGTCTCGCCAACAACAACTTCTTCATCACCTCATTGAGCCAGCACTGGTCCTAAACACTCTCTCTGTTGGCTTGTTCTCTGGACACTAACGTGCTTCTGAGTCTGCTGTTTTCCTTTTCTCCAGCTGCTCTGGTATTTCCTTCATCTCATACAGACACAAAAGTGCTCATGAACAATGTCAGTGAAATCCCCTCCAGAGGTTGCCTTTCCTTTGGGTTGTAAAACCTGACTGTGTTTGGGATGAAGATTGCTGTTGTTTCAGCTGTTTGGTTCCATAAAGGAGCTTTGCTGCCACTTATATTAACTGTTTTAAGTATAGGACAATTATTACTCCCAGAAATTTGAATTTGTTTCAATCTGTTTGCTCATACAGCCTAACAGCTTGGATGCCTGCTTGGTCCTGAGCAAGAAGTTTCACCAACCTACCCCTTGTGACACCTTTGGCTTTTTCTAAAGTTATTCTCCTTAACATTAACAGTCTTCAAGAGAGAATCCCTGAAGCAAAAGTAGGCAAAAGGAGCACTCATCAGAAGTCACATATGTTCGGTCCATCCAGCTTCATCTTTGCACGTCTGTAAGGCGGCTTGCCTACGTGTGCTGCCTTGTCAGGAGCAGAAGCTCAGGAGCAGAAGTTGGTCGAGCTTTTTGTCTCTGACTTGATAGGGAGCTGTTAGAGGGCACATCAGAGACAAAGAGCAGAAGGATAAGTCAGGAAAATAGTGCTAGAATTCCAACTCTGCAAACTTTTTTTGGGGGAAGAGCACTAGTTCTTAAAAGAAAGGAATGATGCTTACTTTGCTTGCCAGTGTTTGGGAAAGTTAATTAGCCAGTCTCTGCCAAATGTTTGAAAATGCATAAGGTGAACTCTGCTCAACAAGCGTTCTCCCTGGGAAGGCTGTGGAGGGTGCGGTGTGAGAGGCAGGAGAGAGTCAAGGGGATATTGCCAGCTTCGGTGTCTGCACACTCAAGGTAATCTGCAGCGGGGAGGAGTACCTCTGGCACCCCTTTAGCTGGCTTAGAAAGACATGGTGCAGATGTGACAGCGTGGTCTTCTGTACGTGGTAACTACTCCAACAGAAGCCCTTGCAGGGACCTCACACTCCCACGTGGCTGCTAGTGGGGACCGTTGCCAATGTCTGTGCTGTGCCTGCACACCCAGCCTTTTGGTCTGGTGGGAGCACAGAAATGGTGGTGCCTCTGGGAGCATGAGCAGAGACAGAGGTTGTCGTATGAGGACCCAGGATGCACCAAATTTGTTGCTTATTAGTGTCAGGGTGGCTTGGCCACATGTCTTCAGAATCCCTTGATGCTGCTTTTGCTACCAAAGACTCAGCCCCAGTAAGTCGCTTAGGAATCCTCTCATTGACCTCACTGCAATCTAGACTAGATCACAACAGAGATTTTAAAAGATTTTTCAATAAAGTATCAGAAACAGTTTTGCTTTCAGCCCTAGGAAATGACACACTCGACACTAACAGATTTAATATTCATCTTGTCACGTGCTAGGTTGCCCTACAGATCTTTGAGCTGCGCATACAAAAAGCTCCCTATCAAGTTACTGCTGAAATCTCTTAAATGCTCAGCAGGATGACCATGCAGTGGAATATTAAGAAGAGTTTTAAAACTGTTCCTTCAGAACAGGAAATTATTTTTTTCCTCCAAATTTTGATGTGATGTTCATAGATAAAATGGCAGAATGCAGTAAATATATGTTTATACACACAGTATAATGTGTATCCTGTACTTAAAAAATATTTATCTTAGAAATATATTATTAAAAATTTGGAATATTAATATTAAAATTAAAAGTTAAATGCACTTTCTGATGAACACATACCCCAAATATAAATGAAATGTTGTTATCTATGCATGTTCACCTTTGCTTGGATATTGTCAAAACTTCAGACTATTCAATCAAGAATAGTTTGGACTTCTAGAAAGCCTAGCAGGCTTCATCAGGGCTTCTTCAAGCTCTTCATAGACATTAATTAAAGCTGTGTGAAACTCTGTGTTCTTGGTACTACTTACACTGATTTAATACTAGCTTACATGCCATGTCTAAGGTCAAATAGCAAATCAGTAACAAAATCAGTAGCAGAATTGTGATGCTAGTACTGCGAAGACCTGCTTGGGCTGTTGAATATTATCTCCCAATAGACCATACTATCAGTTATAGAAAATAACTTTTGATCACTTGGAGAATGATCTGGCTGTAGTAGCTATTATTACCATCACTGTAAGGCTGTGTGAACTTCAGCAAGTGGTTTTAACAACAGATAAACACAGACTGAAGGAAAAAACCCCAAACTTGTGAAAGTGCTATTGACGGGCAATTTCTTTAAATCTGGTTTCACTTTATTTGGGTTGTATATTCCATTTCATAAAAAACTTATCATAAAGATCTAGATCTGTGAAGAATGACATTAAGCAATTCTTTATTACCTCTGCCAGTCCATTAAAATAAATTACATCTATCCCTTCCCCTATTATTTCAGGGAGGGCAAGGACTTTGGTATATTTTGACATAATTGCTTTGGTACCCAAGGTGTATTCTGTAATTGCTGTTGTTTAAATGAGCAATCAGCTTTTTTCTATATGGCCCATCACCACAGTATATAAGCAATGTATGGTCTGCATATTTTGCAACATATGAAGTTTTCAGCAATTTTATTGGCACCTTTTTGATAAAGACAAATGTCAGACTGCATCCAGTTTATCCATACACTGTAAGGTGTTCCCTGGCTTCCTAATTTATTAACTATGATGGTTCATTATAATGACAACTTCAAAAAACAGATTACTTGGAAGTTATGATGAGGTAATTCTGCTTCTTGGAGCCTCTGTAATGAAACACCATTTTCCCTCCCTCCCTTGACCTAATTTCAAAATCATATACCTGTGTAAAATATTGTGATGAGAATTGTGTCTAATTATCTTCTAACTTTTTCTTTTAATTGCTAGAAGGATGCCCATTCTTGAATGAGGGAGGTATTCATGATGTAATAGTGTTAGAGAGTCCTTGAAATCTAGATTAATTATTAGTTGTGTGGACTTCTGAGAGTTTTTGATGTATTCATTTGCATTCACAAAGATGGCTTTTTAATTAAAGAGAGTTTTTGAACTTATACAAATCAGCCTTTTGCGAATTTCCCTAGAAACGTGAAAAGTGTTAAAAGTGAGAAGAATCGAAGTGTTCCTGAAACATTTCTTCCCCTTACAAACACTGAATGACCAAAACCATTTGAAATACCAGTCCTCATGTCAGCAGCTCTAGCTGATCGCTAATATAAAGTAGAATTATTAAAGCTTGCATTTGTTAACTAGAAATGCTTTGCTTTCAAATACCATAGACATGCTTCTTTAGAAAAAAGCAATATGAGAATATCTGATTTTCATTTGAGCTTCCATTACAGTGTATGTTTCTGCCTTTACCTGCATGCTTGTTTTTTCCTCTTTATAAATTAAAGCCTCTTTTCCAAGGACTCCAATTTTAAATGTTTCCTCATTGTAACTCTTATGATCCCCTGTTGCCACCTGAGACTTCTGTTTTTTCTTTCTTTCTTTTTCTTTCTTTGAGATCAAGAGAACAAACCGAAAGCTCTCGGTCTCCAGGTCTGTTTCACAGATTTATAAATGGTACCATATTTTCTGTATTATAGCCATTCACTTCTTAATGCAGCCTAACATCTAATTTACAATTTTGACTGCTGCTACGTATTGAATTCAAGCAGATGTCTTCACTGAGCTGTCCACAGTGATGCCTAAATCATTTCCCTCAGAAATTCACAAGAAATTCAGATTCCAGAAGACTGGATACATAGTTTAGTTTGTAACTTCTAGCGTAAATGAATTTGTAAATAAGTGGAATTTCATCTGACAGACTGTCCGATTTCCTCATTGTGTGAGATCTGCCCAGAGCCACTCTACCCAAGCACATCCCTGCCAGGGCTGGCTGCCTAATTTCAGTTTTCTTCACATGAATAACACCAGCCCTTCTCCACAACTGAGGTCCCATTCCAGAACCATGCCATGGTGACTGGGACCTTTCAACCTCCTCCATGGTCCTGTCACCTCCACAGCTCCCAGTTACACAGAAAATGGTAATCCAGACTTCTAGGTGTCGTTAACTGGGTCTTGTGATGAACTTTGTCAAGAACCTCTTTAAAGTCTGTATAAGAGAGATCCACCACTCTTTCTGCATCTCCTCTTGTTTAAGTCTTTGCAAATACCTTAGCTATAGCACAGTAAATCAATTCATATTTACAAGTGATACCTCTACATTCTCATAGGGGGATTAAAACATACTTATTTGCATTTTTTTCCTCCTATGTTTTTCTTGAAGGTAAACTAGTTCAGGATGCCCAACATTATCTTAGTAGGTTTTTTTGTATGTCTAAACTAGCCATTGTAAGTATCTATCTGGCAAAGTATGACATTCACTTACAGCGCATCTGCTTCATGTTTCATTTCCAGAAGCCATTTGCATCATTTCTTGGAGAATTAATGTTTGATCTTAATTTCCCCAAAGACAACTAAATATTTGACTGGATCAAGGACATTTCCTGTTTGTTCATGTATTCTGCTTTCAGGTATTTTGTCTCTGATGTCTCTGATGATGTCTAAATTTCATGATGTGTACAGAACCATGGCAATGTAGATACTAATCTTTCAGTGTGATGGAAAACAACCTCAAATGCTACTCTGGTTCTCATCCTTCTATATTTATTCATGTTTTCATTTTTGAAAGTGATCTATTCTGAAGCACACAATTTATTTCAAGATCTGTTTCCTTTTATTCCCAATTTTCTTGCACTTCTCAGAGATGGCACTATATATTCCCACATTCTAGAATCCCTTCCTTCTTGGCCTTACTTGGATATGTTTAATTTTCAAATTATATTTCATTTAGCTTGAGTAGATTTTTGACCACGCACAGCCACTCACTCACTTCCAGCCCAGTGAAAAAGGTAAAACTCGTGGGTTGAGATAAGAACAGTTTAATGGAACAGAAAGGAAGAAACTAGAAATGACAATGCTAATAAAAGGATTGGAATACACAAAACAAGTGATGCACAATGCAATTGCTCACCACTTGCTGACGGATTCCCAGTTAGTTCCCGAGCAGCGACCCCCACCCCCCCGGCCAACTCCCCCCAGTTTATGTACTGGGCGTGACCTGGCTGTGTCCCCTCCCAACTTCTTGTGCCCCTCCAGCCTTCTCGCTGGCTGGGCATGAGAAGCTGAAAAATCCT
>JANZLQ010000001.1:43264608-43331668 GCA_026212715.1 Elanus axillaris
TGGCTGTGTCCCCTCCCAACTTCTTGTGCCCCTCCAGCCTTCTCGCTGGCTGGGCATGAGAAGCTGAAAAATCCTCGTCTTAGTCCACTAACACTACTTAGCGACAACTGAAGACACCAGTGTGTTATCTACGTTCTTCTCATACTGAATCCAAGACATAACACTATACTGGCTACTAGGAAGAAAATTAACTCTATCCCAGCCAAAACCAGGACACCTGGTAGCTTTCCTGCTCTGTAATTTTACTTGGCAGTGAAATGTGAACACTATCCATGGTTCTGTCAGCATTTCTTTAAACAAATTCTGAGTTGATTTCCTTTCCTAAATTTTCCCTTTGCTATCATTCTATGGAAATAAATATTTACATTTTTTTCCCCTTTCCTTTTACATGAGTATACATCTAGGTATAAACTGCCTAAAACCCATGTTGTGCTTATTCATACTACGATCACAGTGCTGCTTAGGGTCTCACTTCATGAGCAAACTTGTATCCCACAGCAGAGGAGTTGTTCTGAGAGGCAGCACCTCATGCCACCCAGTTATCAATTTTCCTGACCATCTTCTAAAGCAATGCTCAACCACCCTAAGCCGGGACACCCCAAGGCGTTTGTTCTTTACCAGCCTTTGTGCTTGTCCACCCTCCCCAGTGACTCCCAACGACCTGCAACGATGGAAGAGCTGATACTGCAGTATCTGCTGCTGCTCTCTGTCTTGCTGTGAATTGGGAATTTTATCTGTGTGGTTTCTACGTCATGGTCTGCATGAAGGGGACCTTGAGACCTCTTGAAGTTCTCTGTGAAAAACAAGAGGAAGGAAAACACATGCCTGAATATTTAACAGCCACGTAGTCAGGGCCCAGGAGATGAGACCCAGAGGTTCAAGTTGCAATTGCGTCTGCTTTGGAGGAGCAGCTTGAACCTGTGCTTCTGACAGCTGGGTGAAAGCTGCAGTTGTCAGACTCTCATGGAGGCTGTAGTAGAGCTGCCCCTGCTTCTCTTTTTTGGAATAAAAGTAAAGATTCATTAGTATAAAATGTGAGTGAGTTTATGATCACTGGTGTCTTCACTAATTTCTGTCTCTCTCGCTTCCTGGTATTCAAACTGGTATTTTTCCATGAAAGATTTTGCTTTCTACAAAACAGACTGAAGTGGGAATGCCAGACAGTCTAAAAATTCCCCCAAACATGCAATTCCACCCAGCTACCTTCTTTTAACCTTGGTTACTAAACATCTGCACTCAGCTTCAGAAGACATTTTGCTTCCCCATTGGATTGCAGACATTTACCCGTCCCTGATTTTAAATATAGATTTTACTCATATGATTAGACCCACAGTTGGTCCTGAACCAAATTACTTGATCTAGCACTTTTATTGTGTACAGAGTTCATCTGGTTTTAACATTTCCCCAAATCTTCAGTTTAAATACATCTTCCCAAAATATTCATGGTCTTCCTTGAAGGCAGTCTGTTTTCATGTTGCTTAAAATGTAAACCATCCGTGCAATGTAAATGTAAACCTCCAGGCAATTCATTTTCTAATTTGTTTTCTCCCGCATTGGAAACTCAAGAACATGTACTTCATTTACATCTATTATTACTATATTATAGATATTGTTATTGTTATTAACATTATTATTATTATTTACTCTGGGGGTGATATATACCCTCAGGCAGATACATTGTAAATTGAAACCAGATGTCCAACGAGTTGATGACACATAGATTTCCAAGCAGGACTGAAATCTTTCCCTAAAATTCACATCGCTGCAGACGAACTAACATGCATCTGTGTGACAAACCGGGAACAGACCATGGCAAGTCTGAAATAATGTCACATATCACCTTGTGATTACACAAAAAAACTTTTCAAGGTTTTAATTTTGCTCTTCAAACAAAGAGTGAAAATAAAACAAAACAAGCAGGGAAGGTAAGAGGCTATGGTAAGATTAGAAAATAGGGAAGGTACATTCGGAAGCCATTAACAACCCAATGCTACTAACTAAAGCTAGCTTTAAGATAGTCCCTCCAGGGAGGCTACTTCAAAGATACTCAAATAAAAAAGGCAATTTATTGGCTAAGTGATCTTCTTAGAGGCCCCAAATTTCCTACCCAGCCCATTTGTTTTTCATTCCTCTTAAATTTTAAAGTCACCTTTGCAATTGCTCAAGATCTTTAAGGAATTTTTTTTAGAAATTATACTAATTGGCCTATTTTTACTCCCCTCTCTTTGCCCTTATAGACTATGAAGCTTGGTGCCTAAAAATAAGTCGGAGTGAGCTGAAGTCTGTGATCTCCAGATGGCTATCAGCAAGAGAATTTGTTTTACACCCTGTGCTTTGTGCGCGGTTACCTGCGCTCTCGTGCACCAGAAAGATTAACCATCGCAGCATTGTGGAGAACAGTAACACCAGAATGTAGGGCACAAACCAGCCCCTCACTACGGCTATTTCCTACCGAGACCAAGAGGTCTGAATTCTCCCATTAGCCCCCGTTACTTCGATTTGGTTCAAATCTGCTGGGCAATATGAACTGTTGCAGCCATTTGAAGAACTGAACAAATCCTCCTGCAAAGCTCTCATTGTGAGCCAGGGACTAAAACCAGCATTTAACACCTAAAAGCTATTATTATTTTTTAGACTCCATTAGAAACAAAAACACTGAAAGTGCTGAATCTATAAAGGTAGACGTATAATAACGAAGAGATAGGTAGTATCCCAGCAAGCTATTGTTATATGCCTTTTAAAATGATACTTTAATTTTTTATAGCATTTTAAAAAATATTGTGACCAGTACTTTGCCATCGAAGGAATATGGCAAATTATATCATGTGAAGCAAAGGGCCTGTCTCCATGCCCCTGTACATGGACATTCAGAGATACCCAAAGCAAGCTGATAAGCTGGGTTAGCTGCTGCGCATCTGTGCAGCGCTCTGCCAAGCCAGCCTGTCCTGTTCTGCTGCAAGGGTATGCAGCCTGTGCCAATGGGACTGTGTTGATTTTCTGCTTTCCCTACCTGGCCTTGCACACGGAGGAGCCAAAAAGCGTGATCCCCAAGACCTCCAGCTGGCAAGGAGGTGAGAAGCTATATCCAGTAAAGAAATTAAGTGTGTGCTTAATATTAAATATATGAAAGTCACTAAATTTGTGTCTGTTAAATGGTGACATTTTTATGGGACCATAGAGCCGGTTTAGAAGCTGAAAGCTCTCAGCATAAACATGCACTTCTGTTCTTCATGGGACTGCTCATTTGTTCGCATTTCTTAGAACAGAAAATGGAGAAACGTGTTAATTGAACTGTTTAAAATTACTATTTAACACTACAAGTCTGCCAAAACACACAAATGGGCTAAGTCTGAATCATGTGCACTGTTCTAAGTTGAGAATATATACAAATGTTGGAAAGATATAAATGTAAATCAGGACATTAGGGCATTACTGTACTATTGAAATCCGGGAAGAGGCTGGCATTGGCAGGGAATAAAGCGTTCACCTGCCACCCTTCACCTATATAACACTGTTTTTATTCTCATTAGAGCCTTCTTATGAGCAGGGAGGAATGGGTTATTAAATTATTCAACCAGTATTTTCATTAGCTTGCTATCAAAAGGGGGATTTACACATGATAAGCTAAGACGCTTGTATAGCTATAGCAAAAGACAGTTTATTGCCACCAAGTGTTAAATCTGTTGTGGATTAAGCCCAGTTTATTTCCTAGATATCAAAGGTCCTTTCTTATTTTCCCCTGTAATGTCTGTAATCTTCTTTATTTATAGATTCACGAATTGCTGGAGCCCTCCGTGGATGCTGATTTCTGCCTGCAACGCAAGGGCTGTAGGGTCAAGCACAGCCCCATGCAGACGCCCACCATCGCTGCTGTACACGGGTGGCTGGATGCCCGAGAGTTGGAGGATTTAGCCCCACTTGACATCATTTAATCTAATTTCTACTGCCTATCTCCTCTTGCAGGTGACTGAGGAGGAGAGGGACAAAGCAGGATCAGTACCAGTGTGGTATCTCTTAATATCAGTCTATGAGGGAGAATTTAAAATGAGATTTCATGTGAAGAAGAAAAAGACCCCCCTTGTCTAGCTTGTGCTGAATATTTTTCTCTTATGCTCTTCCTCATGTTTAATTTTTAGTCATTTACACTCTGATAGAGACCAAAGACTTCTGTCAAAATACGGTTTGCACTGAAGTAGGTGTTTTGCAAACATACAGGGAGACATTTTTCTCCTCTGGTGTCTTGCAGTTTAAAACTAGTCCAAAAATGATTTGTGAGAGGAAGGATTCCTACAGATTTCTGCCTCTTGATTGCTTGCATATTTAATAGAATTATACTAAAATAGTCTATTTTAAGTTTATGTGTCTATAAAACGCACCTTCTTATAGTCCTTGCAGAGTAATTTAGCAGCAAGAAGCAAACATAGGAATGCTAATTCATAAACTGTTACAGAAATAATCAGTGAACAGGTTCAAAAGATCTGAGCTAACATTGCATGACGAAATACTGTTCTCCCGCTTGAAGATATTTTATGGGGCAGAGGAATGTTCCATAGCCTTTGATAATTTAATCTGAATGAAATAAGACAGTAAGTTCAAAATTTGCTAGGAAACCAGGCAAAAACTCCAAAACAAACACATCTAAGAAAGGAAGAATAGCTTAAAGCACTCAGGAGCCAAGTCTTCAGGTATATCTCTGTATCATTTTATTTGCATGAAGATCACTTGCAAGTTGGCAGCAAGGAACTGTAACCTCAGGAGAAGGGAGTCTCTCCTCTCCCAGTCAAAGAAAAATATCATCTGATGTATTAGCACTTCAAGTCTCTCTGCTTTCTAAATAAGTTAAGATGCTTCCTGTCTGGTTTTTTTAATAAGGAAAGGGTAAATCCACTAGGTAAATTTCAAGTCCAAATCAACCTTGGCTTTCCAAGCTAAAAGGAGGATGTGTTTCTGTCAAGATAGCCATCTGTAACACCGATGAAATATTTCAGAGATGCTGCGTGTCCATTTACCAAAACCAACCAAGCATAGGACCAAAGAGGCTCTGCTGTCTCAAAAAGATTTTTCTGTCCAAATTATTTTTCTGTTTGCAGCTAAGGTCACCCTCAAGCCCATTTCCCCTCTGCTCTGAGAGACGCTGCCTCTAACCTCCACTTTTGGAGAGGTCCATGAGCCAGAGCAAGATTCTTTCTCCCCTCTCCCACCTCTGAGCTTAACAACCCATCGCACTGACAGCAAGTGGGATGTCCCCGTGGCTGTCACTGACAGAGGCTTGATATTGTCCCGGCAGGGCTGTCAGCAGTGGTGGTGCAGGCAGGCTCTTGGCACTGGGAATCCCTGGCAGCCCTCCTCTATCAGAAAGCACCATACCTGCCACTCTTTGTTGCAGCGGTTCCTTCTCAAAAGCTCACACTTATCCCTCGCAAGCACATTTGCCACTTCAAATCTGTTTCCCCACAGGACGTTTTGCTTTATCATAACAACCTGTTTGCATTTCCTCAATTGTCCGGGCTTCTTTATGCAGCTTGGGGCGAAAAACCCTCCACCTTTCCCTTTCAGATTCTTATTTCTCTATCTGGAGCTTTCTGCAAAAATTCCCCATGAGGACATTGCTTTTATTGCTGCTGTATATTTTTATCTTGCCATTTTATACCCAACAAAATGCAGGTCCCCCCCGTGCCACCTGTTCTCACCTCCGGCCAGCAGTTCCTTCCATTTTTAATTACCATTTCACTTACCTGTTATGACTCTATGCAGAATCACTGACTCCAGAAAACATGCTGCACATTGCTCTCCTGTCATTGAGATGCTGGCTAGACTGGTTGTGGTCTTGGCCATGGGGACGGGATTCCACCCAGAGACCCTAAGCAATTATCTTTCTCATTCCCTTTTGAGGTCGAAGCATAGTATTGGTAATTAAATTCATACTTCTGTTTGTTGTGATTTTTTTTCTACATGTTCCCATTTCCCAGAAACCTTAGGCAAAGGATTTTCTACCGGGGTGAGGAAGCAGGATCTGAGGCTGGTTTGGTTTAGCTCTGGAATTCAATCTGGGTTTAAGAGTTACATGGTGAACCATTACATAATGTTATTTTTTGCCAAAAAAAAATAAAAAATACCCTAGATGTTTTGCCGAGCAGTTGAGAATTTATTAGGTCACATTCATAGTTTGCTACACGAGGACCTGCCTGGAATGTATTATTTTTAGGGAAAGTTATTCAGAGGCCAAAAATGAACTCCTGCCTAAAACCAGCAAGAAGTGGACAGGAGGAAGGGAAATCCCCTGGGATGGGTCGCCTTGGCTAGAATCATTAACTCTGCTTTCTAGTCAGCCAGGCAGCTGCTCTTTTCTCTTTTGCATTTCTCGGTCTTGTTTGCTACCGCACACTAAAGAAACCAAGCAAGCAAATCTCTCGCAGTATTTTCAGGTCATTTGCCAAGCTACAGCACTGCTAGCTGCCAACCCCTATCTGAGTTTTCAACTGCCCAGACCCTCTTCTTCCTGCCAGACCACTTTTTTCTATACAGCTGTGCCATCTACCTCCACCACTTCCCAATTTGTTTGTCTCCAAAACTGTTCATTATTTCTCCATTTCATTTCACTGCAGCGGTCTGATCCAAGGCCCATTGAAATGTTTCTGTTGACTCCAATGGGCTTTGAATCAGACCCAATGTCTTTCTCTCTTCCAGGTGTCCTTAGCTGCCTCTAGGTCAGTCTTTCTTCCCTTTCTACAAGGTCTCTTTTCCCCTCCTCTTTTCATCCAGCAATGCAATATGCCATGAAACCTCCTCTCCCCTGCATGGCCCACTGGAGCTGCTGAAGGCAATCTGAGGGCCAGTGAGTGAGATTGTGTAGGGCGAGGGTGTAGGCATGGCTGTGCATGAACCTTGGTTGAAGGTAGAAAGAACCACCTTTCAAAAGGACTGATATTTTCAATTTACCTTTAAGATGACTGTCATATTTGGCAACATTTCTTGTTTTTTGCCATGGTTTTATGTAAATGAAACAATTATCAGCTGCATCGAAGATGCTGACATTAAAGCAGACCAGACAAGCCGAAGGTATGGTGGTGCATTAGGCTGCTGCTGAAGGATGAGAGTTTCACAAGTATGCTGTGGAAGTGGACAGGCCTGGACAACGCACACCTCCACTGAAATCAAAAGAACTTTGGAGATTTACAGTAGGAAAATATTTGTCCCTAAAAATACAAACATAACTAACTAAATTAAATACATAACTAGATGTGATTCAGACCTTTGAAAAAAAAGAAATCCCACTTGCAGTCATGGACACTGTTAAAATTTCAGCTTATATGTTTTTTTCTGAATTACACAAAGAATTGTCACATCTCTTTTAGCAAAGTAAAACTCCAGATGCAGGAACTGTTTTGGCCTATCTCCATAAAACATAGTTAAGGATTTTCACTTCTGCTAAATGTCTTTTTCCTACCATAGACACTTTTCCCCTGTATGGAAGACTTGCTTGCCTCTCAAGTATCCTGCCGCTATAGCTGTTTGTTTGTTTTAACAAGATCATCTTTTAATGGCAACCTAAAGCCTTGTGTTTAACTCCAGCATAATCATTTTTCCCTACCTGCTGTGATGACAGCCTTGTACATTATTCAGGTCCAAGCCCATCTCCTTGGTCTCCCACCCCTCTGCAGACAGGGATGATCTGCCTTGCTGGGAGCTGAGGCAAGCGCAAGGGCTGGGTGTGCTTGTATGATACATATCAATATGAGCAGACCATATCAAAGAGCAAACTTCTTCCCTTTTGTAATGCTTTTTCTCTGGTCTAAAAGGTGGAGCTGGTATTTTCACATCACAGAGGTGTCGATAATTTGAAGTGTTAATTTAATCATTCTTGCAAATACTGGGATTGTCTGGGATCCAGTAAACACCCTCTGAGTTTGTGACTGCTCCAAACCCCGTTGAAACCAGCAGGAGTCTTTCTGAACTATTGAATTGCAGACTTTCCTCGGGGTTGTGTACAACGCCACAGACTTAATTACCATGTTCCTGGCTGGGATAAATATGCAAATGGACTTTTCAGCTGGAGGGCCTTAAAATACAGGTTGGACACATGGCAACTAATGACTTGATTTGGGCTATATGCAAACATTTGCCAGCCAAAGGCCTTGCGTCTATTCCCATGGAAGCAAAAGGCACAATTATTACCAGCTCCAGGGAGAGCAGGACTCGGATACCTTCTTTAAATAGTGGCCAGTGTTCCCAAGCAGCTCAAATCTGTCAGCAGCCTTTCCTCAGCCTTTCCTCCTTCTTCTCTCCCTGATCCACTATGGTAAGAAAACGTCCATGACACAGATTTTATCATAAATGCTAGAGATTTATGCACCTGCAGGTTTCACAGCTGCAGGGCAGGCATCTTATTGCAAATGCAGCTCCAGCTATATTCAACATAGGGGTGTTTTCACAAAGAAATGGGAGCCTTTCCCCAGAAGGAGGAAATCAGCATCTTAAATTTACCACCTTAACCACTCTCCTCAGCATCTCCAGCATGATACCACCACACACTCTGTTACAGTGCTGAGCACAAATTCAGGCTCTCTCTCAAATCATTAAAGCTTTTGGCTGATGGTGAAGGGTAAGAGAAGATTCAGCCCCACAAAGCTTGGCTTGCTGACTCAGCTCTGTGGGGCTCCAAGGCCAGCTGTAAGCAGACTTGTTAAATCAGCTTCTGTTACAGGACAAAAACATCTGCTGGAAACCTGATGTCCCTAATAATTCACAATTCCCATACTGTATTTATTGACATTCATAGTCTATTTGTGACTTTTTTTTTTCTATCAAAGAGCTGCAATCAATAAAGCACCATTTCAGTCATATGCTTTTGAGAAGGGTCATGTCTGGAGACGCAAACCGTGACTGGTGCGTTGCTTAAGCAGCTTAATGCCGTATTTTTCATCGGTGCAAGAAAGCCTGGAGTGTGTGCAAGGAATGGTTTCACACTACCTTCTTCCCAAGGGGCACTGCAGCCATGCACAGAGAGGTACAGCGAAACAGCACAAGGAATTAGGATAAAAGGCCACTTCTTTGCTGGCGCCATGGAGGCTTTGCAGCAATGTGATGGAGGAGCAGGACAGCTGGAGGAATGGCAGTTAAGAGGCGAGTGGCAGGAATTTCTGGGAAAGAAATTTAGCTGGCAGGAGTCTCCATCCCTTCCCAGTTACTGGTGGGATGGTGTCTGTCAGCTTGTCATCAAGAGCCCCACAATGTTCTGCGCCAAGACACAGGGCAGAATATTTTAATATCTCCCAGGTTTACTATATTATTATAACCTCTATCAGGTGCAGCACTTGTGGTTCAAAATGCCCAATTTTGTGCTGATACTTTCTATCTTAATTTTCTGTGTGCCTGCAATCAAACATTGAGCTTTTCTATGCCAGAAAAGTAGCCTGCACTTGGATAATCGAATATGAAAGCTAATGATGCCATTTTTTAGAATGAAGTGAAATACTGCGAGTCCCTTGTGACTAGAAGGTTAAAAAGGACAGGAGTTTGATGGTGCTGCTCCATTCATGTCTGCAAATCAGCAATTAAGTGATAATGAGAAAATACAGAAATAAGTTATTTGTAAGTTGCCTTTTAAATGACTCCAATTTGTATTAGCAAAGACATCTAAAATGGAGGTTTGAAAACATGACAGCAACAATATTATAGCAACAATGCCGGGCACATTCCAAAGAAATGACAAAACCTTGCTGCAGTATTTGACACCACAAAAATACCCTGAGAAAGGAGAAAGGTTCAGTAGGCAGAGCAACAGGCAATATGAAGGAATCAAGAAAAGTGACCAATTGACCTGTATTAATTCCACTTGTTTTTTTCTCTCCCCCTCCATACATTTACTCCAGAGCAGCACACAACACTAGTCAGTCAAAGACCGGTATTGATAAGCAGAGACGGATGACAGACAAGTGAAATACAATTTATGAGACACACATAGAGATAAAAGGGAATTAACAGTCTAAGCGTAAAGTAATAATGTGCATATGTGTGTGTCCATGTGTGCGTTAGTATGAATGCAAGTGTAAATATACAGACATACACATGTGTATGTGGGCAGTGGTTGAAAGCAGTAAGAAAGAAATCTATTGTTGCCTCTTTAATATTATGTTTGTCAAAGAAATTAAATGCAATCATGGCAGTACCTTGCTACTTGGATTGCTAATTCAGCATCTAAAGAACCCACTGTACATAAAAATAGAATTCTTTCCTTATTAATACTGTTGAGAATTAACATCTAGAGAGAAGGAGAGAGTTTTAGATGAACATAGGAGAATCATATAATGCATATCCAGTAAAAGAGAAGACCAGAAGAGGAAAGCTCAAGGTAGTTAGTATTGGTGAAAGTTTGTTTTATTTTTGTGAAGTTGTTGAGAACCATACAGGGTGCCTGCCATTCATTAACCTGTTTGGATGAAGATTCACAGCAGGTTGCTTCAGAATATTGGTGTCCTCTGCAAATCATCTGGACAGCTGGGACCATGAAATTTACCCAGACCCAAAAAAAGTTGACCCTCACCAAACCTCAGTGCCCTCTAAGGCCATATGTGCAGACTACTTCACATTTTGCACTTGTTTTGCCACTGTGGAATGACAAAAATGCTCTTGTCGAGTGGACATGAGATTTTCACATCCTTCCACACAGAAAACATGTCAGCAAAACTTGTCAGATGTTTTTTAACTACAGCATTATAGACATATTTTCCCTTTGTTTTTAGTGTCATCTTCTGTACTTCAAAATAAATAAATAAATAAAAGGCAGAAGCCTATGTGACTCAATTTTGTGTTTCTGAACCAAGTATAATCCCATCAGTTTGGTTCCAACATTTGTAGTAAACTATTCACTAATCTAAGACAGGTGCCCCTGGGTGTTAACATTTAGTCTTCTAGTAGAAAAGTGGGTGCAAAGTTAAACCATATGTTCTACTTAAAAATAAGTGAGGTGTGATTAGGCAAGGTCTTTAAAACATGCGCTCAGACACACACACGCACACACGCATGCACAGTTTGCAAGGAAAAGATGCTGACACTTACAGGCTGTGTTGTGTAGTTATGGTCTGCACTTAACTCTTTGCCAGGTGGATCACTCTGTAGAAATCTGAGGGGCAAAAGGTTATGTTGAGCTCATTACTGTGGACAGCTTTTAAAACAAAAGCGATAATATGGACATTCCTAGGATGATGTGTTTCATTAATATTTGCTCACTACTAGAGTGTGTGAAGAGCTTTGCTCAAAGGAAACCTTACAGCTTATTAGAGTGATATCTGTTAGAAAAGTAGAGAACTACAGTTGCCTTCATGTACCCATTTAAAAATATGTATACATCTATTTTCATTCTTATGAGCAATCTCCTATCAGCTGAATTTTACTTGTTCTTGATAGGAGGACAAAGTCTAGAAAAACTCTACCAACTCTAACAATTGCTTTTAACGTCATTTCAGATAGAAAGGAGCACTTAGGAATGCCTAAAATCTGGAGCAAAGACTGCAGAAACCCAGAAAGTCAACAACTATGTTCACCATATAGTCACTTACTTTTGTACAAAATGATTCTCAAAGGCTTCCAGTTCTGAATTCTGCCTTTTTTTCTCAAGCAGATCAAAGGCGTTATTGCCTGTACGGGTTACAGAGCAGTGGAGGCTCGTGGCCAACATGGCACAGTGCAACAACAGCCAGGAACCTGCTTCCAAAATACAAAGGGGACAGAGTACTATTCTTGTGTTTGAACTAATTATTGAATACTGGACAACATTATTTGGAGAAGCAAAGCACCGGAAACACAGTCAATTATTTCTGTAAGAATGCATTTGAGGCTTAAGTTGCAAATGACTTGAAAGAAGGTAGGAAAGCAGATTTTCTAAAAAAATTTAAACCAGTAATTGCAGTCCTGCTAGTAGCTTTAAAGTCTGAACAGATCTAAATGTCTTCAAATGTTGGCAAAAGAGCAATGGAAAATTAATGATGCAGTATTTCAACAGAGATGTTCACATCATCTGTTATTCGAGGATAACAGCATTCTGAATAGCTTATCCCCATTTTACAGACAACGAGACAGGGAATTTCTTTGACTCTCCTACAACCATTCAGCCTCACGGTGCACCGTCATGGGTAGAGCTGCTTAATAGCTGCTTTCATGTCTACCTATACAAGTTCTAGGGACACAAGAAGCTATTATGCCATATCAGAGACCTTTGAGTGCTGAATTATATCTGTGCTTGAAGCCTTGTTTCAGAATAAAGCTATTAAAATTTAAATGTTCTCTTACTCCACAAAATTGTATACTAAATCTGTACTCTGTAAGTGTAAAGAGAAACTTCATTTATTTGTGAACTCAAGTACACATTCTTATACTGTCTTATTATAAAACAAGAGAGAGTTTGATCTAGGAAAGGAGATGAAGCTGTTTTTTATAGGTAGTGAATAGGAATATCTTTTAGGAATAACTAAGATATTAAAAATGGAAGATTTCAATGATATTGTACCAGATGTAGCATGTCAGTAATATATTTCTGGAAAGCTTTACAGATGATGTCGGAAGTAAAATAAAATTGTTAAATCAAAATTGTGAAATAAAAATTGACTAAAACTGATCTTTTTCAGAATTCATTTTCACTGGAAATTGAAAACATATTCATTTTTGCTCCAAATCTGAGAAACACCTACCAGAAAGTCGAGCCATCTCATGAAATTCAAATTTAGGCATCATTACTTGTCCATCCTTACTAAGCACACTGAAGACCTTGGAGCACAAGCATGCCTCTGCTTGCCAAAAGAAATATTTCTCCCTCTCTAAATGAGACCACAGTGCACTGCAGTTCAGACTATCGCCACTTCCCTCCACTGCACTGAAATGGAGCAGGAGTGGGCCACAGGGCTCCGTAATAGAGAGAAATTCATTCCGAGAGTGTAAATGAAGCCTAAACAAGACCTATGAAATATGAATCTATTACAGATGGGTGTTTTTTCTAAGTACAGATTTGGATTTTCACCCCTCTCCTCCTCCTATCATATGTTGCTTGTTTTAGTGGTTGGCAGGAGGGAGGGGGAAAGGAACTAACAACATGTGTGCCTATCATCACCCTGACCACTGCGCTTGTACGTCTAACTCACTCCCTTTTGCTTTGTCTGCTTTTTGTCTTTATCCTGCTCAATGCTGTGAACACTTACGTGTGTAGGTTCTGCCTGCATCGACTTCAGCTGGGCTACTTGTAAGAGTAAAGCTGCAAACATGATGCTCACAACGCAGAGCCTTTCATTGTTTCCATGAGGGAAGTTTGCCCTGCAATTAGGTTGGTGCAAAAAGAACAGAGGCAGAAGCAATCTTCTGTTCCCTCCCAAAACCCCAACAAACCCACATCTCTTCCTTCTAGCACATCAGTACAAGAGATACCTCTCCTAGAATACAGGCTTTCTGGAGACAGGATAGAAGAGAAGAAGGAGAAAATGTGTGAAAGAGCAGAGATGGAGGATAGATTCTCCCTCATGCAGCTTTGAGACTTGCTATGGCCAAAAAGTGGAGTGGGGGAAAAGCTAAAGTGACTCCCTAAATGGCTGGTGCCTTTCCTGGGGATCAGGCTGCCAGCTGTGCAGGAGATACATCAAATCTTATCTCTCCTACCTTGGCTCCAAGAGTGAAGTCTTAGTGTATCCCAGGCTTTCTGCAAGAAAAATGATTCATACTGTAACTGTGCAACACTTAGCATGATGGATCCATGTGCGGTGGGTTGACCCACCAAAGTCGCTTTATCACCACTGCCCTCAGCTGGACAGGGGAGAGAAAATATAACAAAGGGCTCCTGGGTCAAGATAAGGACAGGGAAAGATCATTCACCAACTACCGTCATGGGCAAAACAGATTCAACTTGGGGAAAATTAATTTAATTTATTACCAATCAAATCAGAGTAGGATAATGAGAAATTAAACTAAATCTTAAAACACCTTTCCCCCACCCCTCCCTCCTTCCCAGGCACAGCTGCACTCCCAATTTTCTCTACCTCTTCCCCACCTGTGACGCAGGGGGACAGGGAATGTGAGTTGGGGTCAGTTCATCACACGTTGTCTCTGCTGCTCCTTCCTCCTCAGGGGCAGGACTCCTCACTCTTCCCCTGCTCCAGCGTGGGGTCCCTCCCACGGGAGACAGTCCTCCAAGAACCGCTCCAGCGTGGGTCCCTTCCCCAGGCTGCAGTCCTTCAGGCACAGACTGCTCCAGCACAGGCTTCCCACGGGGTCACAGCCTCCTTTGGGCATCCCCTTGCTCCAGCGTGGGGTCCTCCTTGGGCTGCAGGTGGAGATCTGCTCCACCGTGGACCTCCCTGGGCTGCAGGGGCACAGCCTGCCTCACCAGGGTCTTCATCACCGTGGGCTGCAGGGGAATCTCTGCTCTGGCACCTGGAGCACCTCCTCCCCTCCTTCTGCACTGACCTGGGGGTCTGCAGGGCTGATTCTCTTACATGTTCTCACCCCTTTCTCTGGCTGCAATTACGTTGCACAGCTTCCCCCCGCTGCCTTAAATCTGTTCTCCCAGAGGCACTACTACCATCTCTGTTGGGCTTGGCCTTGGCCAGCGGCAGGTCTGTCTTGGAGCCGGCTGGCATTGGCTCTGTCAGACATGGGGGCTCACAGAAGCCACCCCTGTAGCCCTCCCAGCTACCAAAACCTTGCCATGCAAATCCAATACACCATGAGACAACACAAGAAATTTTAAAATAAAAGTAATATCTATTTCACTGAGATTAAATTGATGTAGTCGTCTCTTAAATTCTAATTTAAAAACCAGTCCACCTGTACAGCCTGTATAAAGGTGCCTATACTAAACAGGCTAAGGAGCAGTTAATGGGCAAGTCCTCTAAAAGTAACTGTAAATGTGCAATTAGCATGTTCTGGGAATGTTTCCACTGAGACTTAAGAAGCCTATTCTCAAGCAATACTATTCATTGTCTGGATTACTAAAAACTTTCCAATTTATCTCATTTGCATAAAATTTCGGGGTTTCACCTAAGTATTTAATCAAAAAAGTGAAAAGAAATGTGAGAAATGACTGCTGGAAAAACAAACACTGAGTCAAAAGTTCTCAGTTTTTATTTTTTTATCCAAATTATCTAACTGCTGGTTCAGATGACCATTAACAAGCCCATGGTTCCTTGCCCTGATTTTCCTTTTCTCTAATGGTCTACTGCGAAATATTATCAAGGTGCCCACCAGCACCTTCCAGGTGATGAACTGGGAGAACTTTCCTGTTCATTAGAACAGGGCAGGACATGTCCTGTGTTCATTAAGAAAGGTGCAACTGGTCAGATATCTGATTCATGACAAGGAGCATAAGAATGTTTGTGCTATATGGGGCTGATCTGGGTTACTTAAATGACACACATTTCAGTAAAATCCAATGCAGGCTGTAAGCACAGGATCAAAAGGCCTAGATCACTCTTACAGAAAAAAGTCAAAGAATGCAGTGACACTGAAAAAGTCTTCTAAGAAAAGGAAAATAATTCACTGAACCTAAGCTGTAAGTGCAGACCCATAGCAAAGATGTCAATATGGTTATTGGATGGAGAGAGAGAGGAGGAGGAGATGTGGAGCTGGGATTACTCCACAGGGTAATCATCTGAGGACCTACCTCCACTGGAAATAATGAAGTAATTGTGGATGTCTACCTGCATGATCTCCAAGAGTTTTGTCACTGAACCCCTCAGGAGCTGAATTAAGTGCAGGGTGAACACACAAGGCCATGGAGAAGTTAGAAGAGAAGCAGAGGACTCGCCATCCCAGCTGTTCTTGCAATTAGACCACAAATACTTTATTGCCTGAAAGACTGAAACTCAAGCGTAACACACACAGCCATCCTAGCTGTGTATAAGCTTAGACAGAGAAACAAAGCTGGCTGAAGGATTCAACCAGCTAGGGCTAACATACATATTGGTTAGCAAACTGCTGGCAGACATGAAGAAACATGCGGTTATCTAAAAGAAAAAAAATGGACTGATGGGGGCTGTCTGCATGCTTTCGAAGAACCATCCTTAATGTGCTCAGGCTGAACTAGTCCAGCATTTTGACTTCCACAAACAGCTCAGCTGTAGAAGCCCACAGCCAAACCCACAGGATTCTGACACCGTGGCTGTTACATAAAGACCCTATTCCTATAGCACTATAAATGCAAATGATTGTGAAAGGATACTCAGTGAGGTTCAGTAATAATTCAAATCACAAATCCTTTTGCCATGCAACTCATATAATATGATATTTTTTATGGAAGCCCTTCTCCCCCTCCAGTAGGCATTAAATTGTTATTCATATTTCAGATTAAAAAATTCAGGAAGGGTATTAAAAGACAGACAGTGATAGCAAGATAGATTCAAGGCATGTGTATATGCCTCATGCCTACTATAGCAAGTGCTCCTGCTTTAAAAATATAAAAGGGACGTAAACTGAACAGCATGAAAATGGATGTAAACATGGAATTAAAAAGATCAATCTCCAAAAGTACAATAGCATTTTTAAGGGAAGGGTGTGTAATTTGAACAAACACAGCTGAAGGCAAGAATTAGCACCATGTGCATAATCACATAAATCAAGATAAATAAGGTTGGTAGAATTACACATGATGCTTGTTTGCTCTGAAGAACAGTGAAGTAGATAAACAAGGATGTCTCAGGCTTAGCATGAATTGCTATGCTGAGTGGCAGCATTGGTGGACTGCTAGTGCTTTTTAAATGCATTACTAAAGAAAATAATCATGGTACAAGAATTGGTGCTACTGAAATTCTGGCTCTGGAGCTCCACTGATAGCTGTCAATGTATGCAGGTGCAAGGGGAGACATATTACTCTTAAACAGCTCATTCATTTTAAGTCTCAGTTCATTTGCTACTGAAAATATGAAAGCAGTACACTGGAGAGAAAAGCTCTGTTAATATGTGTATCCCAGCTCTCCAAAAAGCAGACTTCTTTTAAAAGCTTGTTCAAGTGGTTGGAAACATGGTGAAGTTTTATTTTGGATCCTTCACTAGTGTAAAGTAATGTGGTTTGTTTTTTTTTTTTAATGTGCTGCTTACAAAGTTTGTTTTCTTTCACTTGGAAGTTATGGATAATGAAGAACTGGAAAGATCAAGACTACCTAGGTAGGAACATTATAATAATGTTTCTTCCATGTGGCTAATGAGAAAAGACATATGAAGAGATGTGTAAAGCATAAGAGTTGAGGGCAAAACACTGTTGACATTGATAAATCTGAACTGATTTGGCTTTGGTTAGGTCTCCTCCAGCTGTCACAGAACAGCTGCTATTCAGCATGACTGTATTTTCTGCTTTTTTGCAAGTGCAATACCATTAGCTCAGAAGTTCTTTTATTATTCTAGAAAAGTACTGGTTTCATACTCATTAACTAAATCACTGGGACTTTTTAAGGCTACAGTTGCCTCTTCAGAAGAAACTGCCTACGGCATTATTAAATGTTTTCTTGCACCCTTGTGTCCTTGATAAGCATTGAGATATTGCTCCTGTGAAGCTAAACCATGAAACTTAGCTTTTATCACCTCTAACATTTTTCAGCCGTCTACTGCTTCAGGCAATAGTGCAAGAGCCTCCTTGCAGCGCTCTGGGCTGGGGTCGGAGGAGGCTGGGGTCGGTACAGGGGAGCTCCCTCTGTGTCTTTCTTCCCCTACAATTGTCAGAAATAAAGAGAAAAAAGGAAAGAAAAGACACAGGAGTGCAGAGATAAGAGGCAGAGCTCAGCTTTTCTTTGATCTCCTTCTCTGTTGCAGGCAGAGGAGATCAAAGAAAAGAGGCATAACAGAAAGCACGTGAGACGGGCATGCCTGTACGAGGTTGTCACTTGGAGTGCCTTGGCTCTGCATTTTGGGAATATGGCTGCCTACGAGCACCGCGTCTTCTCAAGCGAGAGCTACAGCGGCCCGGCCAGAAACCAGGAGACCTATTTTTGCTCAGAGAGCACACAGAGTGGCAGCAGCCTTTCCTCCGGCCAACCCTTCAGCTCACCGGCATACACCAAGAGTGAACATGACCTTTGCTGCAAGACTGCAGCGGAATTAGTCTCAATTTACACGAGCGTAATTCAGTCCAGGCCCACACTTGGAAGGCCTTGCTGGCATACAAATATCCTCCCATTACACTGGAAAAGCAACTTGTAGCAACAAAACTCCACTGTCAGTGCTATAACTTTTCTGAGGCTTGCCAAACAAAGTAGGGTGGAAAAGGCAATATGGTATTTTTGCCAGTTTACCTGCAACGACATTGAAAGCTTTTGCTTATGCCAGTCACAGATCGCACCTCATTCTACCCTTGAACGACACAATTATGCCAGAAAAGTCTGCTGTGCAGGCTTAAGAGGGAAAATGTGGTTCCATTTTATCACATTGGAGTTTTCTCATTAAACTTATTTGGACTGGGATTAGGCTATTAGAGAAAATTTAACCCCAAATGATTGGAATGGAGAGAAAACCAAATTAAAATATTCTCATATGTTACAAAGGAAACAGCCCCCAAAGAAATTACAGAAAATATAAAAATGTATAGATTTATAGGGGGGAAAGAGGTAAAATCGTAGAATAATTCAATATGCTATCCTAGTCAAAATCGCACATCCTCAAAAAAAAAAAGACATTTTAAAAATATATTTGAAGTACTTCCTGTACTCAGATAATGCTTCTTTTATTGCTAGGACCTCCACTATTCATGTTTAATAATCCAGAAGTTAGAGTCAATAGGCTTGTTTTAAGGTAGTACAACTTAGATTTTAACAAGACACTGTTACTGCATATAAATAAGATTCAAGGTGAAAATGATGTCACTGTACCTGAATTAAATGTATATGTGGGGTTATATTGAATACATACACACACATATATATATATAACCTCAGTAATCAGTATGGGCTTTCTTTGCATTCTTGGCTCTTAAGTATTTGTATGGCTTCAGAGTCCTTGATTATTTAGTATTTTTTGCTACTAATTTCACTAGCTCTTTTAAACTCCTTTTTCCCCCTCAAACTTTGATTTGTCTTGAATTTTACAGATTTTTATATATGCTGACTGCTCTTTAGCACCGGTGATACACTGTTGGCAGAATGGGGGTAAAAAATTAAGACAGTTCTGTGGACACAGACCACCGGCAGTCAGGGTGGCTGAGAGGTCTGGGAGCAGTCAGGAGGCCCCAGGGGATGGCTCCATCAGGGATTTATTGTTTTACTAGTACCTCTTCCTTCCTCCTCATCTAGAGTTTTCACTCTCCTTCTCCCCTCTTCCTTACTTCCACACCTCTGTGTTTTCTTTTGATAACTTCTCTTTTCCTTCTTTCACTTTCTTTGCTCCTTCTTAACTCTTTACCCTTTTTTTTTTCGAACCTGTTTTTATCTCATGCCTTCTCGTGGCTTCTCCATAACTGCTCCCATCTCCTCACATTATGGTAATCATCTTTCAGCTTCACTCTTTCTTCCAGCCTTCCCAAAATTGGGGTCTGGACTATTTTTAATTCAACAATCCTGTCCTCTCACCAGTGCATGGGATTATTCATTACAACCTCCCATCAATTCCTAAGCTATTTTTGTTAGTGTTTTTCAGTTACTCAGCCTAGACTGGACCAGCCAAAGGTAGGAAAAGAAGGACCTCACTACACATTCAGCACTCTTACACTCCTGTAACAGAAGCACACTTTACTCCTAGCTTTTATCTTCATCCTACTACTTTCCTTTACTCTTATTTTGCTATCATCATGTTAAGGCAACATGGATCCAACATTTCTCCTCTTCCATCCAGCCTGTCAATACACAGATAGGCATCAGCTTTAATTACCTCTATCCAGCAAATGTAACACAAAATGAAACAGCTCTGCCCAGCTTGCAGAATTCCTGAGCACTCGCAGCTTGGGCTTGATGTCAAGGTGATGCAGAGGACCAAAGTGGAACAACAAAAAATGGGCAGTACCTGGGTCAGGCATAGGGTTCACCTCGCCTGGGTCCTACTGTCAAGGTCAAAGTGCAATAGCAGCAAAAGTCAATAATTTCATTCACAGTCCAGCCCTGTAGCTGGCAATAATGCCTTGTTTGGCGACTGGTGGATAGGGTCATGATCGTTTTCTGCATTGCCAATGCTGGTTTCTTCCATTTGGCCACCAGACCTAAAGCACATGTATGTTGGACTCCCAGGTATTGTGTGCTGCTCTTGGACTTCAGGGTGCTTAACATTTTTGACAAATCAATCCCATAACATAATGAATTGGACATGCAGCAGAAGCATCTTCTGGCTGGACAAGTTAATCCTTACTACTATAGAAATGAAAAATACTGCTAACTGAAATAACATATTGGTCAAAAAGAAAGAAAAAAACAACCCAGAGCTGGAAAGAAATAAATCCAAGCAGCAGAAGTCTTGTGTATTATGGAGCTGTTTAGACACTGTGTTGATTTTTCAAAGAGTATAAACTAGCAGCCCTTTTGGCTTTGAAATGTTTTAAGTAGCTTTTTATATGACAGTACCATGAGATATTCATTTGTCTGCAGCAGGCTGAAGGAAGGAATGACTGGATCTCCCAGACAGGAAGATATAAACAGACCTTGAAGAGGTCAGATGAATTCATGTTTCATAACAGCCTGAAGGGAGCCACTGCGGAGAGGTTAAAGCTGGTTAAGCATTTTTCCCTATGGATCCAGAAACAGAAGTTTAAACCTCACTCCAGACTCGTGTCCAAGGTTTCCCTTATCAACCCAGATGTAAATAGCTATTTAGTACTTCAGACCAGGAAGCCAGAGGCAGGTGGACAGAGCACTAGATATATCACTGCTTGTGTGTTACTTTCAAAAGAAAGCTGACTTACTAGCCTGATATGTTTGTGTTGATATTTGGCCCCTCACTGGAAAGAGAAAACCAACTCTGAAGCATCAATGTCATTAGTCAGACCTCTATGGGATAGCTATGCTTATACACAAGGGTGCCTTAGCAGCATAAAAGGACACACAATACTTTAGAGTCTAATCAATATCTCTCATGGCTAGGGAGTGTTTCCCTGGTGCATATTTTAATCAGTCCAGTTCGGTGAGTGATGAAATAATATATTTTTGTAGAATTTATTGCAGGTTGGAAGAGAAAAGACGGTCAACAGTCAGACTGCCAATACTCTTAACAAATCAAATCCACATTTTGGCTCAACATTTAAAAATATTTACGAATATGAGTTTTCCCCCTCTTAACTCTATAAAAGGTTTCTAAAGAGCAAAAGAAAACTGAATCATCTTATAATGCCAGCAAACAATTGTAACAAATCTTGTCTTGCATAAATACACTCTTTCTGTTTTGCTTCCTGGGACTACTTCAGAGTTTTTCCAACTTAGAGGTTTTATCCATGAAGCAGAAAATACAGACTATTTTGTGGTGAGAAACATGCTAAAGTCAAGCAGCTGTGGCAATTTGAGATTTGAGACTATTTTCAAACACAGTCATCTTGCTGCTGTATGTGCAGTTCAACACATTTGACAATTTAAAGTTCCCTGCTCAACTGACTATGCAATTTGTTTCCTTCACAGCAGCAGCACGATGTGCTAGAAACCACCTATTGCATAGTATTCAAAACAAAGTGATACCAAAGACTCAGTCTAGGAGAAGAAATTAATTCCTTCTCATGCAAATACCTCTGGAAAGTCATAGGTCATCTAAGCAAGACTCTTAATTATTACCACCACGTGATTTTTCCCTTTGGTATTGCATAGGCAGTTCAAACTACTGCCAAGTTCAGTAGCCGCACAGTGGCTGATAAACTTGTAAATGTGTGCACCAAATTTGGGAAAAAAATGTAGATACTTTCATTGATACTTTCCCTGCATCTGCAGTCCTTATGTTTGTGTTAAAACTAGACTCCAGGCTAAAAGATGAGCATGAAAGGAAATAATTATAAATTATCTGCATAAAATCTGCAACAAATTACCTATAAAACTATAACTATCTAAACAGGATGACATTTACTTTATAGGTTCATGACTTCCTTTCTTTAAAGTTAGCTAAGAAGAGAGTAAAGTAATTACAGTTCTCTTTTGATTGATTAAACATGACATATATGCTAATATGAAAGTAACTTCTGTCCTTTGTTACCCAAGCTTCTGGTTTAAAGCAATTTTGAAGATAACAGATATAATCTCATCAGTGCTGCCATTTCCAACATATATGCCAAGAATGTAATTCCTCTGCCTTTTTTCTCCAACAGAGAAAGCATATTTTATCCTTCATGTTTTAAATTTTGGATACAGAAGTCAGATGATATTACAGCCATAAATCCTCTGTTTCTTTGCCATTATATGTCAGGAAAGGTCTGTGCCACCAGTAGAATAAATAGTTCTGCCTTTTTGCAAAGGTTGTCCCACTGACGTGAGGGAGATTATTGGACTGAATAAGGTTGATGGGATATAGTCCAGTAGGGAAAAAAGAAACACCTGCTGAATTTCACTGGAAAGTACTGCACACTGCATAACAGTGCCCATCAGATTCACCTTTACGTAGGTCTGGCTCCTGTATCAGGAGACTCTCATTGCAACTGAGGCCTATAGGACTCGGCCTCCATAAAGTTTTTCCCTAAAAATAAAGCTTTAGCCATCCTCTAATTCCTTGCCTTGATGCCTTTAGGCAGTCTAAGTTGTTTCACTTTAATATTGGCACAACACTTGTATTTATAGAGTATGGATGTGTCCCCTCTTTGCCACCTCTCCTGTAAATGATAGGGATTCAATTCCCCAAATTCTCTGAGGCTCTCCTTACAGGATAGATCCTCAGATCTCACATCATCTGCATGTGCCCCTTCTTTTTATTCTCTAGTTCTGTCCTGCCTTTTCTGTAATTGTTAAGACCAAAACAGAGCATGACATGCTAGCTGCGGTCACACTAATGCTGAACAAAAATGAACTTCAAGCTTTCTGAACTTACAAGAGACATCTCCAAAAATACATTCACCAAATAGATGTGGGTTTTTTTCCCCAACACTGCATCATATTACATACTTAAATTAAACCCAGTGGACCAAATTCCTCCCTGGATTAAGTTTACTAATGTCTGTGGAGTCCAGTGAGAGAGAAGTTGGACCAATAACTATTAACATTTTCAGTTCCCTCCCTGAAGCGATGCTCTTTTACTGAATATTAATATTTCCTGCAGCTTATTAACTGCATGTAGAAACTTGGGAGGAATGTGATCCCAGTATTCAGTTTCCCTAATTCTCCAAACAAACAAACACCACTCCAGCAAAGGTCTCTCCCTTTTCTATCCCACCCTCACATTCCCCCCTACCACAAAGACGCCTGGCATCCAGGTTAATGCTGAAGCTGCAGCAGATGACTGCTAACACGGAGGGAAAAGGGGTTCTCTAATAATATCGGTTTTGGAGATGATGACCCTCAAGGAAAAGTCCAAGAAGGTGCCAGAGATTATTTTATGTCTTGGTTCACATTCGAACCGTAACATAGGCAAAATGGGGAGTGGGGAGCGCAGCATGTCCTGGGGATGGGAAGGGAGAGAACGGCTGTGGTCCTCCTGCCTGCAGCAGCCTCCTGGACGCGGGGGGAACGCGGCGGCTTTCACAGGGCTTTGTGACCAGAGAAACTATAATGTGCAACTGCTTTCTTAGGTACTCCAGCAATTAAATGTCTTTGATTTTTGACGATATTTAGAAATTTAAATGAACAGAGACTACACTCGAACTCAGCCCTACAGCAGAGATTTCATACATGCTGTTAGGGAGGTACCAGAGCAGCTTGCAGCATTTTTGCCTGAAGGCAAGGACAGGATACACAGGGGCTCTCTTTTTGGTTCCTTCCTCCTGTATTTCTGTTTTTCTTGGCTAGCTCTACTAGCATTGCCATGGTTTTGTGCTTGGTGTGTTATACCTGAGAGGTATAACAAAGACGCAGCCTAACTTCACTGCTTGGAGAATTGCAAACTACTGAAAGAAGCTTCCAAGGAATAAAAGTCTGTGGCTTGAAGTAGAGTCTTTCCAGCAGAGTCTGGAAAAGGAGAAAAGAGGTTCATAATGAAGTCATAGAAACACAGATTATGTTAGAGAAAAAAAAAAGTGTTTCAGTTTCTATATTTTTCCTATTATTTCCTAAGGTACAAACACACATCACTTAAAATAAATCAGTATTACCCAAACTGTACTATTCACAGGGCACTGTCTTAGGTCAATAGAGAGATTTGTCAACAAAGGGGAAAGCTTTCAAAAATAAGAAGAAAATGTTAAATTTCTTTTTGTAGATGATCTACTTTATGTAACCTTTAAGATCTGTAAGAGTTTTAAAAGGCACTATAGTAATAGTGGCACAGAAACACAGTGCTGGGTCCTTGATTTTTGTACAGTATTGTATCACCTCAATTTTTTCTTGGCACAGTGCTAATTTACACTAGTTAAAGATCCAGACCAGAGCAGTTTTCAGGAGGAGATGACTGATTCATGAAGTCTAAGTGACTGAATACAGAAGTAATTCATTAGCTCCATGCTATATATGAAAGCCTGACCAGAGATGACTGCAAACTACAGCATATGTAGGCTGGAAAAAAAAAAAAAGTAAAAGACAGAATAAAATTTAGGAAAGCCCATAGCTAATTTGCCTTGAGTTTAATAATAGATTTGCAACTTAATTTATTTTGGTGTGACTTTAAGTAATGCAAGAGGAAGAAATGGAACAGCAACATTCTAGCACTGACCGTGCATCTTGGTTTTCTGGAGGAAATGTATTTTATACTGAGTTTACTTTTCTTATATATTGTCCAGGAAAAACTGTCTCTATGTAGTGTGCTTGCTTTCAGTTAAGCTCCTCTCTGATGCAGAAAACATAGCTGTTTTCTGTGTTTCTATTTTGGGTTTAGCTGTAGCTCCTTTTGACCATGAGTAGCATGGAGAAACTCCTGGATGGCAAAATCCATAAAAACCATGATATGTCCCAGGTGAGTTTATGTTGGTTCCAATCTGGGGTCATCTGAATGGTACAAATCTCTGCTTCCTCAGACTGCATTTAAATTAATATTGGTGCTTTAAATCCAAAGTCTTAGTTATTAACATAATTACATAAACCAATAGTACATAAAATGACCTTTCTTTTCTATAAGTTCTCCAGGCTTCTGGAAGTCATTGATTAATTCATGGAACAGATTGCTTAGCTCCTCTCTTCCATCCAGGTCTGCGTTGGTGAAACATCACTTAACCCATTTTTAAATTGTTCATTAGGAGCACCCATAAAAGGAGTTTAGAAGTAACCCACTGCTTACAGACCTTATGTAGATGAGCTGCTAGTGTCTAATCTTTGAAATAATTTTGCCTGTTTTTCTCTGGCCACTTCTCAATAGTCTCTTTTCAGAACACTGTCAAAGGTGTTTTAAATTATTTTTTCTTTCTTTGTGAGCAATGTGCCTGAAAAGCTCTAATAGATTAGGAAGGCATGTTTTTCTTTGCTAGGTAGACACTGTCCTTATTCTATTATGATTCTCATTTATTTATTTTTGTTTCACAATACCCTTGGTATTAAGAAAAGAAATTGGTGTTCAATTCCCAGGATCATCTGTAGCTCTCTTATTAAAGCTAGTCACTGGTGATCAGACACAGTAGTTGATTTTAATGAGTCTGAATTTTAGGGGTTTTAGCAGTTCAACCATTTCATTCTCAAGCTCCTTTGGAACCCCTGGAAATATACTCTCCTGTTTTAATAACTGGTGGTTCTCTAATTTTTTCCTTCTCTTCCAGTATGTTCTCTGCTGATACTGCTGCCTCTGACAGTACCTCATCTTTATTTCCAGAAAAGAGAAGACATGTCATCCAGCAACCTCTGTCATGAAGGAAAAGGCAAAGAAATAATTCAATTTCTCTGTAATGTCTGTGTATTCCTTAATTGCTCCCATTAATCCCTGGTAGTCCAACATATACACAAATTTTTTCAATGACTTTCTGGGCAATCTATCAAATCGCACTAAAATATCACTTTAGGTAAGATACACATTATGATTTGACATATGTTTTCACATTTCTCCTAAGTAACCCACTGCAATCTAGGTAAATAATTTTGCATAGACAGTCTACATGTGATATTGGTTTGAAAGCAGAGAAGGCCCAATTATCTCTTGTCACAAATACTTCTGGATATTCCTGCTATTAGTTATCCCTAACATTTTTCAGTTGGTGATTTCAAAGCTTTTTATGGACGTGGACAGACATTATTATTTACAATTTTATAGGTAGGGAAAGGAGAGATATGCAAAAGACCCTGGCGTTACTTATGGCTTGTCCTGTTGATACCGCTGGTAGACCTCTCACCCCCTTCGCTAGACCTACGGTTTCATCTCCCAGCCTTCAGTCCCAGCCACACTTGCTTAGGTCATTAGCATAATCTGAAAACGCAGCCATATACTTCTCAAAGATAACTCTTTTGGCAAAATGAAAACAAGTTACATTGTTTCTTAATAAGTGGTAAAATATTTTTTCCCCTAGACAATTATTAAGCGTTTGTAGACAGCACGGGAAAATGGAAAAGGAAGACTACGCTCTAACTGTGTAGTCATAAATTACATGAAGTACATTTCATTATAAAGCACTACATTTTTTTCTAACCCTTTATGAATTCTCTCCATTTACCCTGGGGGGTTGTAATGTAAACTGACATCTTATTCTCTTCTCAAAAAAAAATCATGAGTATTCTCTTAGAACATTTTGCCTAGGAATACAAACAAGGAAATAAAAGCAACACAATGTACAAGAGAAAGACGACTCTTTTTTTAAGAAAAGGAAAACTCTAACATCTGTATGGCAGTGACTGAAAAAGTTCAAACATCATATGTACAGAAGTAATGATGACCGCCCACCTATCTCTTTGGTTCTCTGAAAAGGAGTATCTAGATGTTATTGTTGATTTGTAACTCCCTTGAAGAATGAGTAATATGCTAGAAGCATTAACTACTTGCTATTCATATGTAATGTGTATTAGTTATCATTTACATTGCCTGACAATGAAATAACACTTTCATTTCCCTTAGCTCAAATCATTGTGAAGAATTTTCATATTTTCTTATTTGAATCAGTTAAACAGCTCAAAGGCAAGTTTTATTCACTCCTAGTTTTGAGTAACACAGAAAACTGGCTTTGTACCCTTGGGCTACTTGGATTTAATATCAAATTCTTACCTTGCACAAGGTCAGAAAAAAGAATAAAGCTTATAAAATTGGACTCATATGAAGAATGAGCTTCTATCTTTTAATACTACCAAACAATCTGCAAATTATTTAAATTAAGACAACCAGCACTCCAACATCTGCAAGCAAAATGCTTAAATGCCAAATGCAACTTTACTGGCATAAGAAAATAATAAGTGGAGTTCAATTTGTGTCAGCATAGCTCAGGAAAATAAGATATCATGTCTTGCTGTCTGCTTGATGTCAGCTTCTCAGATTCAAACCCTAATGCCTCATCTTAGGCTGTCCTTACTGGAGGCTGCCAAATAGCAAGGTTCAGCCAGAGTTCATGCAGCTACTACAAAATAGCTTTTTTTTCCTTCTCCTTTTTCAATCATTATGAACCTTCTGCTTTATATTGTACACACTTGATTATATCTATCCTTGAAATGTATACAACTCTATTAGCCTCTTCTCCTATTCTTTTAACATACTGTAAATTCCTTTCTGTGCTTAGTTTGTTTTATAGCTTACAGAATTAGGCTTTTAAACTTTCACTGCACAGAGAAGATGAAGTTGTGTGATTGGCTACAAGAAGAAAACAAAGGAACGGGAATTTATATCAATACAAAAAAAGAAACAGAAGTATGAGTACTTTTCTCACTTTGTAGACTCTTACTACTTTTCTACTATAATATTAATCACCATGATAACCAGGTCCCAATATAGCTGGAAGCTGGTTCTTCCTAGAAAGGGAAGATTAACACCTTTCTAAAATGCCCATTCTTGTTCATCCCAAGAACATAAATCTCATCTCTCATTGATACTGATATTTCAAATGAGACATCATGCGAGCTTAAAATGCGCAATTTCAATTGTTTTATATTCTTAAATTGTTTTAAATTGGCTGCATATAAAATTGCTCTGAGTGAATGTTGGGGACAGATAAGCCAAGAATTTTATAATATATGTTGTTTAGTACAGTCAAAATTTCCAGTCATACAATAACATTTTAGAGAAGTCAGCAGAGCCTATTGTAATCTGCTTCCAGTAAAACCCAACGGGTTGGAGCATTAAAGTACCAACGTACTAACACATATATTTTAAAGATAACATGATCCTTCCCTAAAACAGTGGTTGAAATTTCTGAACACTTCAATCATAATAAATATGCAGACACACAGATGCATCTATACACATCCAGAAACACATCCAGAATGTAAGAAATTTCAGTTCATCACAGTGCTGCAAACAGAAATTTCAGTAATTTTGAATTAACTGATGAGAAGTTAAGAAAAGCAGCTGCCTTAATATTTTCTGAAATATGAGGAAGATTTAAAAAAATGTTTGGCTTTGTTATATTTTCTTCCATTTCTGACTTGCTGTCTTACTTTAAGGGAAACAAGTTTCTTCACTCAGGCTCATTCATTGTGAACTTATCTGGTATGAATTACTGAAACAGATTTGCAATATTCAATGTCTGAACAGATGAAACACTTTAATACCTTAGATGGTTTGTTTCTGGAATCAGCCAGAGTGGCATATTCCCCAAACTTTAAAATATTTTTTACAAAATTCAAAGGCAGTCAAGATTAAAATTCCCAAATGTGTATTCTGGATCCTCTCCAAAAACTTTCAGTCATTATTGGATATTGTCTTGATTAAAATTCCTGTTGGTTTGTCCTATGGTTAAAGAGCAATCTTGTATCTTAGCTTTTGGAATGTATTCCTATCATGTGACTTCTAAGAAGTCCGAATAAATATAAAGAGATCTCTCTCACTCCCCAGCATGGGAAAAGGTTTAAAATGTTCAGATTTCAGCAGAAGCAGCTCACAGAATGTGTTCTGCACTAACATTATCACCTAGCTACTTCAAAATTTCCTTCAGGAATAGTGAAAAATTTATTTCTAAAGATTTGCTAGAAACCTTTTCAAAAGAGTATAACTGAGAATAGTATGTGTACTAGCCAGTAATCAAAACAATAATTATTTCTTTTCTCTTTTGTAGCTACCCTTTCCACAGAACACTCATTCTTTATAAAGAAGCTATAGCCATTCCTGACTTAACTCAACTGAATCGCTTTGCTTAGTGTTTTAAAAACTTTAAAAAATAATCTAGAAATTCTCCCATTCCCAGAATTTATTTCCCATGGACTCCAGGACTCCAAAGCTAAAACACTAGATCTGAGCAAGATGTGATTTTCCTACTCTGTAAAGCCATGTGAGGTTACATTTCCAGTTTCCAAGTACCATGGGTCAAAAAGCAGGAGAGCTTTCCCCAGGATTACTAGATTGCGCGACCAAGTTCCAGCCCATCTGAGAAGAGGGGACTCTACTGTGCGTAGGCCACTTCTAGGAGTGAAGGCCAGATTGGAGATCCTGCTGTGACATTCTCACATCTACAACTATGCCTTTAAGTACTATTTAACTATTGAAGTGCTATTTAGTGATTTTAAGGTGATTCTTGTTCATCCCTGATACGTGCTCCTTTAACTAAGTGAGGAGGAATCTTGAACGTGAGCCTCTGATAGTTCATGAAGTACTGCAGAGAGATTTGGTTCTCAGGTCTCCTAGTAATAGTAGAAGTAGAAATTCCTTTTTGGATCCTATGAAGCTATCCACAACAAAGTTTCAACACTCACCACAGCAAGCTAGTAGTCAGTTTTTAAAAAATTGGTGTTCTTATCCCCAAAGTTTTTAATTTAGAATTCCCCAGCCAGATCTCCAGGTTAAAATTACATCCACTTTAGACTTGTTTCCACACAGAAATTTGAAAAAAAATAATTGTTGTAGGACAGGAAAGGGGAAAAAGAAACATTTTCCAATGTCCCTGAGGGACAGTTTTAAGTATATAGACAGCCTGAAGTAATTTACTTGTATGACAAGTTATCTAAAAACTGTAAGAGTCATATTAGAGTGAATTAGAATTAGAATCAGTCTCTTAACTTGCCTACAGAAAATTTGACTTAATCCATTACATGAAAAATAGTCTGTGCTTTCTGAGAAGTTCTCATGCTGTATATTCTTTTCTACAGAAGGAAATAAAACAAAGCAAATGTATTCTTCCATGATGCTTACAGTTGCCCAAACTTTGGGGAAACCACCTTTTGCCCCCAATATTGTGTCTACAGCTAACTGTTAGTATTGTGAGTGACGGGTAGGTGCTTTCTTGAGAAGAGTACAATATGGAAAGCTAGTTTTGAAATTTGGGATCTATGCAACTTTTTTTTTTTTTTGCGGATAGCTACATGGCAATATGTAGAACACATGGAAATCCCAAGCTGAGTAAAGTACTCTTACCTTGCTTCAGCTATCCTTAAATTTAATGTGCATCCATTTGTCACTCTAAGACATGACTTGTATATGCCAGAAAAATTGAAAGACAGTGAGTATGTCAACTTCTATGTTTTATAATCTTCTCCTCCTCCCCCTTTAAGTTTTGAGATTGTCTCTTGCCTTTTTGCAGTCTGTCTGCCTATTTATGTAATTACAGTGCTCTGGTTTTGACCACAGTGTCATGGAAGGCATATTGCCCCAGAGGAGTTTTCCCATTTCTAAAATGTCATGTTCTTAAGGTGAAAGCTCTCAGAGTTTGAACAGACAGGACTGTCATTTGGGAGGGACAAGGGCTGCATGGGGGAGACAGAATTCCCTCCTCAGCTTTGAAATAACCTTAGAGGCAAGACACTGGGCTATGATGGACCCAGTATAGGCATTTATTTCCATGTTTTTAATTTATGGGGATTTTAGGTATCTTTCATGATTTGTTGACTTACCCAGATCATAGTGTGATAAGAATATCATTCCTAAAGCCTTCTGCATTTTAGAGTGAGACTAACCACGTCACTTTCAGTCTGTAGAGAGCGAAGAAACACGCAGCAGCAGTGCCCTGTCTGTTTTTTAATAGAGTATTACTTACTTAATAGAGTATATCTATATATATAAAGTATACTCTGGCCATATACTGCTTGGCCAGTAGGATCTTCGTTAGGACCTAAGTACATGCTGAGGTACTTTTTCTAAATGTTGGAATTGAACAGTGGAGGGTATTTGCCAGTTTATTCACTTTAGTAATAATATTCCTATAAGTGAGATTTCAACAGGCTTTTTTTTTTTGGCATATTTTTCTTGATAGTTTGGAGGGTTTTTTTTCACATTTTGGATCTGCCTTTTCATGTGCGACTGGTTATTGCTTATTTTACTGCTAAGTACTTTGTCGTTCCTCGTAACATAGCTTTGCACGACTAAAAGATTTTTAATGTGCCAGTGAATGGATAGCAAGCAGCTGCGAGTGTTAATTCTAGCTTTTGTTGTGTTGTCAGTTTCTTCCCGTAACACTTAACAGGTCTTTAATAGCGTTGTTTTGATCTTGTTGCTACTCTGTTGAGAATAAGCCTTTGTTTTATAAGATGAAATGTATGCTCTGATTCCAACTCTGGTGAAGAAGCAGCTGGTGCACTACCACAGAGGAAGTGGAGACATTACTCAAGAAAATCAGGAGTGCACTGAATTAGGATCTAAGTCCTGGGTGTACCTTTAATGGTAGGCAGTCATGGGAGATAGTGATGAAATGCATTAAAGCCTGGTCACTGTCTCCTGTAGGGAGGTCAATACTCTAGTTGCTGCCCACTGAATATAAGGGATATATGATGTAGTGGTAATACACCACAAAATGCAAAGGGAGTTTCAAGATCTATAGCTGGAATAGGCTCTAATCTCAGCAGAGATTAGGTTTTCAATTAAATACAAAGTTTGGCTTTTGGATTTTCATTGTAAATTCAATATTTATCTCAGGATTTAGGAAAGGTTGGTTCCCTGCTCCTCCTCTTATCCTTTGTAATATGAAGAACGTGTGTGCACCTACAACCACTGTAAAATAGAGCTGGCATATAAGAACACAGGAATGACCACACTGGGCCCAACTGTGTCACCAAAATTTCAGCATCTGGTTTTAACTGAGGCAAGGAGTTCCCACAGCTTCCTTGTGCCTTTTGTGAAGAACCACTTCTGTTTGTTTTGAAGCCGTTACTTCCTGGCTTCCTAAGGGGCCTTGGAAAAGACTATGTGCAACAGTCTTCTATTTATGCTGCCCAGGACTCCATGAGTTTATAGGCCTCCTCAGTCATCTTTCTTTCAGATTAACAATCCTTTCTGTAGTCATTCTGTAATTCTGATGGTTTTTAATGTTCCCTGAACCTTCTCCAGTTCTAGGATAAGCTTTCTTTAAATGAAGGGAGTGGGAATAAGAGGCCAGAGCTACATAAAATATTTAAGATGTGGGTCCACAGTGGATACACAGAGGCATAATGATGATGCATGTTTCATGGTCTTTTCCTTTCCCAATAATTCCTAGCATTTGATTTGCTTGTTGACCCCTGAGTGGTGAGCTGATGTTTTCATAGAGCTGTCTATCGTTCCTTGGGCCCTGATTGGTAATGATCGGTGAGAGTCCACCAGTGATTTTAAACAGCCAAGATTTTTTTTTCCAAACATACATCACTTCACACTTATTTGCAATGAATGTAATCCACTGACTTACATCAGCCAGTCACTCAACATCGTAAGTTCCTTAGGCATTTATTACCCTTTATTGACACAATACACAAGAATATCTCCCTGATACACCTTCACTATGCACCCCAAAATGAACTTTCAGCTCTGTGTTCCATGCAGGTGCCTTTCTCCATGGCTTACATACAAAGGATTTTCTTCACTGAGTAATTAATTCTAGTGGAAAAACATCTGAACACAGTAAAAGCGCCTACTGTAATTTTCGAGTTTCTGTTCTGGATTTACTTATTTCTTCCCTCTGCCTACACAGAATAAGCTGGTTCAGTTTGTTTATAAACAGCCCAAATATTGTGGAGACTGTTAGCTGGGTTCTCTAGACACTACTGTAATGAATAAAATAAAGCAACAACAAAATACATTACCCTTGTGACAAAGCAGTAATTCTTCCTTATAAGTACTTTGACACTAATATTAGGAATGTATTTGTGTAATTTTAGCTGTTGCTAGGGAGGAAAGAGTTTTGATCTTTTCTAGAAAAGAAAAGATTAAGCACTCTGTCTACATTTGATTTTCATTTCGTCTTCCCCATATATTCTATTTCTCTCTTTGGAAGTCAGCCAGCGACCTGGCTCCATATAACTACCTTTTCCCTTTCAGGCCTCTAAAAGTATTTTGCTTGAAAAAGATGTTTATGGTGCTTGTTGTACTGGTCATTCTGTGCTACTCTTTCAATTCCAGTGTCTGTTTAGGTTGTGAGTGATGGGTTATTACTGTGTGTTTGTACAAAGCCTGGCACGATGCAATCCTCTTCTTGTGCAGATGTTTAGGTACTGCATTAAAAGATACGATTATTCATTGAAATAAATATTAATGCAACTTGCTATAAATAATTTAATTAAAATAGCATATCTCTCAATTAAAATCATATATATGTTTCAATATAAATGATTTAATTAAACCTCCAAATTGTAAAGGCTTTAAGGTTTTAATTAAAACCCCAAACTTGAAAAGGCTTGCAAGTTTGGAGGGGTTCTGTCTGAGTTCTTCTTCCAGATCCAGATCAAAACTTAGAGATAAACTACTAGGATTATCCAACTAGTATTCTGGATGTGGTTTTCAGTCATTTGCTCAAAATGGTACAATTCAAAGAGATACACATGCAAACCTGAGGCCTACAAGCTTCTTATTGGTTTTAAGAAACATAGGCTTGAAGGATTTCTTGCACCATTCTGTTCAGTCCCACATTGGTAGATCATCCTTGTAAGTGTATCTCTTCCTTGACATGGTGTGCTCTTGCCAAGGGCAGTCTTGCACATCAGCTATTTAAACAATAACCCTTGAAAGCCCTGATACTCTTCAGTGAAATAATTGCTTTGAAATTTTGAACAGCTCACGGTGTTCTACACTGAAAGACAATACAAATTGGTGCACAAAGATGATCTTCTCTTAAATCAACTCTTAAATTTATAATATAACATAATCAAAATCACTATACAAATTCTCAAGTATTTTCCCTATCTTGTCAATTGGTAAGAAAAAAGAGAACCAGTTCACTTTCTTTACTTGCATGACTTGAAAGCAATATTGATGCTGATCCTATATTTTATAAGTACTGTGACTAGTTTGAATATATTCTGCAGACTTGATCTCTGTACCTTTCTGTTGATTTAATTTTTTTAAAGTTATTTTTTTAAAAGCATGCCTCCTTTATAAATCTGGCATTTACTACTCTTTGTTCAGCTCAGTTGGACTATATTTTCAGTGTTGAATCCTGTGTGATCACTTTAAAAAGGAATTAAAAAGAAAATAATTACTTTTTAAAGCATGCATGTTTGGAATTCCCTTTGGCTTTAAACTATTTTTGAAGTCATGTTTCTCACTACAGACATAAAGAATTATGCACTTCTTTTCAGAGGCACATTCAAGGAGTACTATACATGCAGCTTCATTGAACAGTCAGTTTGCCATGTGAACTTTGTGAATAAGAATGATAAAAGCCCAGATTCAGAGCACTTACAAGCCTTAAGAACATACATGAGGTGCATACACAGATGGCTTAATACTAGATGATACTACACCTGGAAAAAATTTTGAAGTAATGTGCTTAGAGATAAAAACTAAGGAAAAATTTAAATTAAAAAAGTCAGGTTTTTTATATATTTAAAATTCCACATCTATTATAACTGCAAAATATATAGGCAGGAAGAAAGTGAAATGAAAAAACACCCTGAAGTTGCAGATAAAAATTATGCTTTTCTGAGTTACTGTTTGGATTTATGAGGTTCTTAAGATAAGCTTTAGTCTTTTAAGCACCGATACCATTGGGTTTAAAATCTTTGCTAAATATATTTGCTTTCACAATTATTTCACTGTTCAACCATTGAAATGCATGGAAAAGAAAGAAAAAGACCCAGAAACAGTAGGAATACTAGGAAGACTATTCTAAAATATGCAGAAGAGTCTCTCACATTATACCCAGTTTGCCCAGACCGCAGGTAGCGAGAAGTGCAGAGAATTCCCATGCAAGGTCTGACATGTTTCTAATTCACTACTCCATCATCACTGCATCTTGCAGTTTCACTCGCTTGTTGCTGATGGCAGGCAGTTATGGAAGCCTAGGAGCTAACGTTACTGTGTTTTCTCTTCTGGGGATACTTCCATGAGAGAAATCTGCTCCAGTGCAGAAAGCCCATAAAAAACCCCAGTGCATTAACCTCCTAAAGGTTAACCTCCTAAAGCGCTGCTGGGTAAATCTCTGCAGCTTACAAGTGATTCTGTCCAGCTGTATGGAGAATCCGTGTTCATCTTTCCCTGAAATGCTCAAATAAATGCACCATCACATCGGTTTTCATCCTCTGGGATGGAGCCAGTTTTCGAGAGCAGGTCAGCAGCTCCTTTCCAACTCGATTCCTCTTCTGCTTCCTGATACTGTGTCTCCCAAATAGTTGGATACTTAGGGACTCCTAAATACTGGCAACAAACTGCAAAAGTGGGTCCCTGAAGAGAGACTTTATCAACTGACCTACAGATAGTACTTGGAGGACAAAAAAATCATGGAGGTAAAGAAAACACAATTTGCAGCTTGGTCCCAAATATATATGTTGTGAACTGCTCTTCTCGCTCTGCAAAATCTTCAGCTATTTCAGTTCCAGAAGGTTATTTGGTGAAGACAGAGCAGTCTGGATTTAAAAGGCTGGATTTAAAAGGCTGCTGTGTTGCAAAACTTGAACAAGGAATTTTTTAAATGCCTAAAGTTTCCTAACATTTTTTTTTCAAAGAGATCTTAAAGATCATTAAACTTAAAAAAACCCACAACATTTTGTGTGTGTGTACACTAACATGACACAGATGCAACTGCTGCTGTTGGAAAAGTCAACATTTTCCAAAGACACTACACAGTGACCATAGCTCATTTCTGTGCTAAGTGTAATGGGGTAAAGAGTGTAACATCCCATTTCTCTGGTTTAACTTAGCAGATGCTATTTTTTAGCAATGAGTGAACTATAAATAAGTTTCTCATTGTACCATCATACTGCAGTGTTCACACAAGTTGGAACGTTTCCTAATTCCTGCCTAATATTAAACAGCAACAATACAGATCAAAGATAATGCATACAAATTTGGTATTTACTGTGTCTCCATGCCTACAAAGAAGAGGAAAAGTGATATGACTGTGTATAAACAAGAGTTATGGCATTTTCAAGGATCAACTACCTAAACAGTCAACATGTGCACAGATATAAGTTTAATAGCTGCTTATTAAAAGATGTAGTAAAATACGAGAGTGTACTGGCAGTAAATAGATTAAAGGTCTATTAATCTATCTTCAGAACAAAAATATTTCATATGCAGACACTATTAGATGGCAGGGTCTAGCACATATATCCATGTATCATTTTTGTAGAACTGCATTTGTTAGGTTTTAGTCATGCACCATACTTACTTCCATTAAAATAGCTATTTTGTGTAAATGAACAACAGGAAGTAATAAACATACAGCCCAAACAGTGTTTTGATACCAAAACGTGGGTGTCTTATAATTGAAAATCACATTTACCAGTCTCTGCAAATAAACACCAAAATATGAACTGACAATTGGGAAGCAGAAGCATTCGACATCTTTAATGCATGTTGGCAGGATGCCTGATACCAGAAACCCAAATGAATTGTTTGCTGGTGCTTAAGACAAATACTGTCTCATCATCAGTGTATCAAGGTAGAGAAATACTCAGAAAGAAGATCAAAAGAAAGCAATGGATTGGAGCTATAATCAGAGCACTAAAATCAATGTTGACGAGCATCAGAGTTGGCTACAGTTCAAGTTCATGTTAGGCAGATGTTTATCATTTTGCCTTTCTCTCATTGGTGCTAAATAGCAGAGCAAGAAGGAAAACCAGAAGAAATAATCAGAGCAAAATTTCAAGAGGGTTCTTCTCTGGGAGATCAGGTAAAAGACAAACAGCTCACATTGGGGCAAAAGTTAAAATACTGTGGAAATGGAGCTTGCTATGAGAAAACCCCACCAGACTAGCTGTGGAAGACTGACTATGCTGCTCTTGCCTCTACTAAAGCAGAGGCAAAAACACCTTAAAAACTGCTTTGCTAGCTACTAGTGTGGGGATCCACTACACAGACAGAGGAGGAATGCAAAAACTTTTATATCTCATCCCAAATCACATTCCACTCCGAGCTAGTGAGCCTGTGAAATGGTCATCAGATTGGCTCCAATGAGAACAATATGCATTAAGTAAACCAGTTCCTTAATGCTGTTGCGGGACTGTTATCCATAAGGGCATTATGGCAGGAATACAATGTTCATATGGAACGAGGATCATTTGGTTCAGTTTCAGCAATGCCCTTCTAAAAAGTGTTGCCTGAAAATCCCTTGGTAGAATTTACCTTGAACACACTTATAGTGACCAACTTTATGCTTTGAGACTACTATATCTTTTTCATATTCAGTTTATCAACTACATAAAGAACTGCTTTCCAGGTGCTAAAATTTTCCTGAACAGTTTCAATTCTATCAAGAACATATTTGTTTTTATTGACTTTCCATTCTGGTAGTTTTGTCTTCTAGCCTGGAAATTAATCTTCATCATGCCAGCAGGTGTGCCTTTGGCCAGAGGTGAACATGACTGTGTTTGGGAGGGAGACCACAGTCTATAGCTTTATATGGTGCCATCACAAAACTATGCAAATGATGACAAAGGCACCTGTAGAGAATCCTGAGTTTCAAAAGAACCTTGTGTGTGAAAAATGAATGTATAGTATTAGTGCCCTAGATTTGCTAGACCAATCATGGTGTATTCAGGAAAATGTTGTGCTTGGTGTGGTATTCTCCTGAGCCCTGGTGCAATGACGAGAAGCTTGAGCAGGATTTGGGGGATAGCCACTACAGAATAAAGCTGCAAAAAAATCTTGCATGCTTATTCAGTCAAACAAAGGTTTCAAAGTTTTGAGCATGGAGAACCATGGGGAGACACTTTCCCATGCGAAAGTCTACCAGATTCAGAACTTCATTGCTGGGCAGAGTTGAATGCCCATCTCTGAATGAATCCAAATGGGATGGAAAGATGCCGGGATAGGGTGCTAAAATGAGAAAAAAACCCAAAACCCAACCAACCCAGTTGTTTAATTGTGATGTGTGTAGCTAATTGAAAACAAACAGTTTGCACTTGACTTACACATGTTTCTGCATTTCGAATGCTGGGAGTACCCTGCCCACCGCAGGTACTGCCAGCCAGTTTGTGCTGTTGGGAGGACACTCTCTAGCGAGCAGTGTGGGCATGTGTTCCTATACAAACATGCTCTTGCTGCTCCTTCTTGTTTTTTAAATAAAAAATATCTGCAGCTCATCTTTTTCTGAATGGAGAGAAGAAAGAAATAAATATGGTTGCTTTCTATAAGCAGAAAAGAGGGACCTTGTCTTCGTCCCTTCCTGCCTTTGAATTAGCCATAGGTTAGTGTACACAAGAAATTATAAGCAAGTTAAAACCTAAATGTCTTAGTTGAATTTTAAAACACCTCCCTGCCTCCTACCTGCCTGAACCTCTGATGTGCTAAACAACTTCTGAAGTCTTCTCCTGACAGCTCTGTGTCCTGCAAAGGGCTGGTCCTCTCTGACATACCAAAGGGCCCCCAGTTCTCACTGGTCTCAGGTTGTCACTCAGCCCTGGCAGGATTTGGCTCTAAGTCTCTGCCCAGTCCTCTGCACTCTCCCGTTTTACAGGGAAATGAAACTTCATACAGTGCTGTGCTAATACTGGTCTGACCCCTTCACACTCCATATACAGTTAATTAAAAGTCTGAAGCAGTTTTGACAGATATTTTCTTGAATGTATATAATTAAGTTTTAAATTCTTTCATTGCAGTGCATGTTTTCACCAGGGTCTCACAAATCATCCGCTCGTTTCTGGGGTCCTGATTAGGATCTTTCATGGGAGTGGACTAAAATGCAGGGAGGAAAGAAAATGGTACACGTTTTTTGCCAACATATTAAAACTTACTTTCTTTCTCCCTTTTTTCATTTCTGAAAGTACATTTAAAGCCTATGATTCTCACTGGAGAAAAACAAATATGAAAAATCTATCTTCAGATTTAGTGTGAACGAAACTAAAAGTTTACTGTATTTGAACTAAACCCAGGAAATCCATTAGTATTAGTGGTACCAGCTGTTCTTTGTATTAGTCCAAACTCTGCAAGGGGACACTGGAAGTGCTGCACTACAAGGTCAACACAGAATGGATAACTTTTATTTTAAGTGAATGAAACAAAGAACAAAAAGCACTGTGCTTGTAACTCTGTCTGTAAGAGCAGCCATTTTTAATGGATTTGAAGAACTCATGGAGCAGGACTGCCCTACTGCTTTTGGGAATTACGCTGGCTCCATGTCTAAGTTGACTTCGTTCTACCCTGCTAGGACATTCCAGTTATCCTGTACTTCATCTCAGGGTTATAATAAAATTCAGTTAAAGAAGACCAAAATCTCAAATTCCTGGTTCATTCTGGCTAAAGTTATGTTATCAGAAATCTGGTGGAAATCTGAGTAATGTAGGGAAAAAGAAAGAAAATAAAACTTGCAATTTTCCAAATGTTGCCATTCTTTTACACACAGTGGTCTCTTTGCCCCACATGTTCTTTCAGCCTGTTTCTTCTATCCCGGGAAGAAAAAATAATTATCCTGCTATAGGGTAATTACCCAACAAGAAGAAGCACCAACTTGAAAAGAAGCCAGCAATCCCATCTTACATTTTGAGGGCAATGCACAGAAAAAGCAGGTAGTTAAAAACCTGTGCCTGTTCTGTGACAATTTCAGTGACTTCCAAATCCAATATCAAATGTGAAACTCATCTTTCCGAGTTTGTATTCTGTGTCCTCCTTCATCAGGTATAAATACTGGCTTCAGATTTTGAGTCCTGCAGAACTGGGGGTTGGATTTGTGTACTAATTCAACTTTGGCTCTTCTAATTTGTTTTCTTCTTTACTGATATGGTGAAGAAACTGAACTGATACGTTGCAAGAAAGATTAAAGACACTTTGCTTCCCATTTGCTTTAAATGTCTGCTAGTAAATAGTGCTGATAAGTAGAGATACAGGCTAAAGCAACATTCAGATGACTAAAGGGTTGCGTTATCTCCAGAAGCTCCCACCGTGGTGTCTTAATTTATACTGTGCAGAAATAGTTTCCAATTCTGCACAGTAATAAATGTGCAGGAGTAAAATTCACAGAAGGGAAGGAAATATTGGCATCCAACTTTACAACTTGGACAGCACAGTGATAAATAATATCTTCTATTTTCTGCAAACTGAATATTACACAGATTCCCCCACAGTCCCTCCTCATAAATAAATAGTTGAAATAAACACTCTTGGACTTATTTTGTGCTAAAAATGCATGAAGATTCAGGGCATGTCTACATGTGCTTGACATATTTCACATGTGTAATTTATGCAGCTCCCATAGTCTTGGGGCAGAACCCATGTGTTTCACACATGGACTGTGCAGTCCATATTAGCTACGGTCCACCTAGATATACAAAGTGGGCAGGCTGCAGATGCAGGGTTATTTGCTGAGCCTTTAAGCTGGTAACAGTGAGAAATCCTACAGGAAACTTTATTGCTGCTACTCGGGACTGTGGACAAACCTCTGCAGAGACTTCAGAAGGGAGTACCTGGATGTAGCTCTACCTTGCATCTGTGTGTGTGTGTGTGTCTCTAAATGTGTATTTCAGATACTCTATTAATGTCACTTCCCCAGGAGTCCTTCTCTGGCAATATGCTCACTTTTCAGACTGTAGTTGATTAATTGGTGGGCAAATGTCAGAGGTCGTCTGAACAGAAAGAGGAGGGAGAGCCTGCCCTGTGGGTCCCAGTGTGCAAACAGGTTTTGCTCAGGGAAAGAAGGACATTGTTTTATCATAGGACAGAAGGGACACTGAGAGGTTTTCTGAACTTTTCCCCACCCCAAGGCAAGATCAGTGACCCTTTTGCAATTCTTGATAATGTTTGCCTAGCCTGGTTTTAGAGACATCCTGCAAGGGAAAATCCAGTCTTCATGTGCCTCATTATCCTTAGTGTTCCAAGGCTTTTGCCGATACCTAACTATATAACCAAAATCTAAGTCCATTAGTTCTTGTCCTGTCTGTGATGGATATGGAGAACAGATTATTTGCAACAGAAACTTGAAGACTGTACTTCTGTTCAGTCCTCCCTTCTGGCTAAACTACCTCAGCCCTTTCCAGACTGCTTTTTTTCGGGCCTCATTAGAACTTATGTGAATACCACTTTTGTTTTACTTTCTTACGAAAGTATCACAGGAGCCGTATCAAAAACTCTTACTAGAATTAAAGTACATGAGAATAACAACCTCTTCCCTATCCATAAAGGCTGCTGCCCTGTCACAGAAAGAAGTTGATTTGGGTTGGCATACTTGTGATATGTCATACAACATGTGCTATATGCTACATAGGATCCTATTAATCTCTTTGCTATATTCCAAGTGCTTACCTGGAAAGTATGCCTGAAACTGTTTTTTGTTTGACTCTTTGTTCTAGCATTGTTACAGGAATTCATGTTAATTTGGCTGGTCTATAATGCCCCCAGCCCTTTCTTTTTGAGGAGGGGGTTGTCAGCAGGTGAGAAGCTGTTTTGTTATATATTTTGCTTATAGTAAGATGTTTGCATGGTATTTTCTATGATGTTCTCACAGTGAAGCTAGGGAGCCATACTGGTGAAAACAGCACACTCGCTCCCACATCACTACCGGCAGTCCCCTTGTGCAGATCTAACCCGGTACATGTCTGCTCCCTGTGGGGATCTGCCAAATCAGGAGCAATTTTTTTCTAAAGTCCTTTTCTCCTTCTTACAAGACATGGAATTTGGATTTTGGTTGGCTGAGCAGGAAAAACAGTTAAGCAAAGTCATTGTTTTACCTGGCTTTACCAAAGCTGAAATCCTTGTCTTCATTTCCTACTAATGGGTATTTTCATCTCTGAATAAGCCAGCCCACTGCTAAAATCTTGTTATGCCACCAGTGCTAAAAGCACAAGCATTTGGCTAATGTGACCATGAATATGTTGGTACAAATACAAAGATGCAGAAAAGATTACTGGTTTTTTGAGCAAGATAAACAACCTTGCAGTTATAGGAATGCTCCTCCTGTACTTCATGTATGTGCCTTAAAGCCTATTTCTTTCTGCTTTAAGATTTTCTGCGGTGTAACTGTCACCTCTGTAAGGCAAATATGTTCTTACTTGGGGTACAGCTAATAAAGTACTGCTTGGGAAGTTTGCAAAATCAATTCGGATTCCTTTTCAGCATCTGGAGACACAGTAATAAATGTCTTCAGGTTTTTGTATAAGAAACATTTCCATAAGATGGAGGGGAAACCACCACAACACAGCTCTTCACAGAGGAGAAGACAAGAAACATGAAACAACAAAAAGAGCAAAATTCTTGTCAACTAACAGGTGCTAAATGAGGAATAAATTTTAAAGAAGTGAAATAAAATAAATTTCTTTGTTAATATTCAGAATCCAAGCATCATCATGGTGTTTCATCATCTATTCGTGTCTTTTCTCTTATAAAGCACTTGAAAAATCTTTCCAGTCTCTGTTCCAAGATAAGCTTTTTGTAATGACTTATGATGATAATCCACCTAATGATGTAAATTATTACAGAGAACAGGAGAGAATTCTAACTGATTTCAGACTCAAATATGTTTGACAGACTTATTTATAAGGTCTGTCATTTCTATGCACTTCTGCAACTTTCTTCTAAGCTTACCTAATAATAAAATAATCTGTGATTTAAATGTCATGGCATCCTCCTCCAAAGCAAGTATGTCCTTTAATAAGATGGGTAAGAAGATTAAATACTTCACCTGAAGGCAAATAAAGATACAAACTTGTGAATAGATTCAAGGAATGAAAACTCTCTAGCAAAAGTATTAAGCACTAGACAAAACTATCTAACAGCTTCGGTAAGATATAGTCCACGTCAACAGGAATGTTTCTTCAGCAAAATTTGCATTTTCATTCCATAATCATCTCTCAGTAACCTTAGTTAATCCTGGGGTATTTTGTGGACTTAATTTTTGTCTTATGAATTGCAACAGTCATTCTGGGAAATTGACCTATGTGATTTACTTGACACAACCGGCCTGCGATGTAATAGCAGTTTGATGAACTTCACTAACATCTACAGAGACCTCTGATTTCATAATAATCTTGATTTTGGAGGAAAAATGTGATTCCTGTGAGTGAAGCTGGAACAAATTACAAGTATGGGGTTTTGCTTTAAAGAGTTATGAGCAACATTAAAGAGTCCCTAATATTACCAACTATTCAAGACTAAATACGGGGAGAAATTATCTTCAGATGGTGTATATCACAGTTGCCACTACACTGAGGTTAAGCATATTCAGTAACAAGAGCCCAGCTACTACTTTACTATGTTTGTTTCTTTAATTAAAAATTAAAATGGAATAAAAAAAATTATACCAACTGAAAATTCATCTGGGTAACCAGGAAAACTTATTTTGTGTATAACGTAATTCACTTAGAAAGTCCTGCTTTGCAGGTATTGCAGCATTCCGAAAACCACAACTCCTTATCTTGGCCCAGAAACTTTAAGGCCAGAAGCGATTTTGCTACTTCTTAACTGGTTTTGAGAGAAATACCAAGTAAGGACTCCTATTCCCTCACTCGACTTCACACCTGCTTTTTACCAGTTGTGCGTTTTTTAAGATACCAAGTTTGGAAGTGGTCTTAATTCTAGACTGCACAGCAACAAAGAAAAACTGTCCATAATGAAAAAAACAACCTTTTGAAATAAGTTCTCTGAAACCTATTCTACCTTTTGGATGCAACCCCACCTTCCCAGTAAATTGTATATAGACCTTCCCAGTATATGGTATATAGTAAATGGACCTTCCCAGTCTCAGTATTCATCACCGTAAAGAGTAGACCTAACCCATTTACAAATGAAGGTGAAAGATAGGGTACAGCTAGTGGTGATAATCAATAAAAAAATGCTCTTCCAGATCTGTTGGGTTATGGAAAGCTCTATGAATGTTATTAAGGATTGTTGTTCATCATTAATTTTGTTGCACGAGTTTGGACACAGGAATCACCTATCAAAAACACTGCTGAAAAAGTTTATAATGACAAACTCCTGGACTAAAGGGAAAAGTTTTGATTAGATTTATGGAAAATTTGGTCTAATTCCCCTGGAAAAAAACCCAAAATGCTAGTATATTAGCAGTGTTATATTGAAAGATATTTATAGCTGTTATCAAATGGACTTTGATCTATAAAGAATTACAGGTTTACTGAAAAATCATGAGAAACACTCTTCTTTCAAACCCAGCTGAAGAAACAGATATGTGCTCTCTTGTATATTGATAGTTCAAACAAAACTTATGGTGTTGGGTTGCATGATAAAGACACATACCTAATCCCCTGAAAAAAATTCTCAAAGATTGATGAGAAGACTGGTGAATTCATTCTTTTTAACTGCAATTATCTGAGCATGTGGGGGAAAGAGAGTGAGAAATAGTCAGCAGGAGAAGTAGTTGCAAGTATTTTCTGGGGAAGGAGCAGGGGGACAGGGCTCCTTGGACATTGAATTCATCAGAAGGGCAGGCTTACAGGTTCTGTAAGCAAAGCAAATTGCTTCTGAGCAAGGAAATCGCCTTCTGCTGATGGTTCTTTTGCATTTAAGAAGATGGCATTTTGATACTATCTCTGTAAATAATGGAGAATGCAGGAAAGAAGGGTGTTGTTGCTTCATTGTTTGCAAGGGAAAAATCCTTCTTATTCATTTCAGTAGCAATCCACTGGGAAAAAGATGATTTTACAGAGAGCTTGCCATCCACTTTCTCTCAAGACATCATTTTCTGACTGAGGCCATAAAGAAGCAAGGAATCCTGTTACCTGGTTACACTGATGCCAGGTCATGGAAAGCTAATCTGAGACCTGCAGAGGCAGCATGTACCATTCCAAGAGGGCATAAGATTATGGTGGGTACAACACACCACATAAGAGTGTTGGTATAATGCTTCAGGTGCCAAACCATCCTGCTGCCTCTCCCCTTCAAGGGAGCACTGACTGTGCTTGCCCAGGTTGAGTTTAACTAGGAGCCTTTTGAAGTTTTCACTTCTACTGTGAGCCAGATGAGCCTGAGAGTCAGCTCAAGATCTTTTTTCTTGCTCAGTCAGCGTTTGGAATAAGAAACTCCAATACAGACTTTGCAATAGCCAGTTCAGATAAACTGGGGTGTCAGCAACTTACTAACAAGCCTTTTCTCTGAGTTTTACACAAATTTATAAGCTTTATTTCTGCATCTGGCTTGCTGTTGTCAACCCCTCTTTCTTCCCTTTCTCCTCAGTAATGTCTCTTGCTGGTTCATGTGACCCTCAGCAAGCAACAGATTCCTTACTACAAGTTAATAAGAGTTAGCAAATGACATATTTTCCAAGTGAAGTCGGTGGAAATCCCCTGTCAGCTGTGAATTGTACTATTTAAATTATACTACTGTGCTGACAGATTCAGATTTGCTACTAATCATGTTTGCAAGAAAAATCCAGGTATGGTAGAAAATTATTTCTTAAAAGCAACGCTTTATCTTGGAACAACTATAGAGAAAGGCGTTTGGCTCTGTGAATTGCAGATTTCAGTGGCATTTCACTTAATTTTTATGATTATCCATTTGCATAAACTGTGACTGGGTTTCAACTTTCAACACTGCCCATGAACTAACCAGATCAACTTCTCATGGTTCGTGTTTTGGCCTTCAGTTTTCCTTTATGTGCTTTCAGGTAATGATTAGGCACTAGGTTCTTCTCCCGTGTCCAGATATTTCTCCTCAGGTTGAGGGGAGGCCCTGTACAGGGTGGTAGATGCCACCTGCTCATAGATGGTGGCAGGGCCCAGAAGAGCAGGCTCTGGAAAACTAATTTGGTGTCCATAGCCTGGAGTGTTGAAACAAAAGGCACTAGCCTGAGTGGGTACGAGGTGCCTGGGCACCTGTTCCAACCGCTGCCTTTGGCAGGGGACACAATAGCCTGTGCCTCTATAAAAAAAATGGTCAATAGGGAGATATGGAAACTGGTGCTAGCAGGATCTTTAAGGAGACAAAATGCAGCCTTGCATCTGCAGTTTACACATGGATGGAGCTTGGTTCTTCTTTAAGATATCTGAACCTTGCCCTTTAGCATGGGTAAATGTAACTGTAGCAGAAAGCTGTACATAAAAAGGCCAAGACACATCCAGTTCAAACCAGAACTGCGATGGTTGCTCACTTATGAGAGGATATGGCCACAACATGGGTCAGACGAAGCTGTCATGAGCTCCGTGTGTCCAAACCACCATGTGATCAGGCAGCTCCACTGGTGTGTTAAGCAGGAAGACCATCAGGAAGAAGCTGCGGCAAGACTTGCCCTCACCTCTAAACCCCAGTCTGGAGAGCTGAGTACACATGCTCTGGCTGGAGTCAAGGACTGGAGTATGGCTGCAATTATTCACAGCTGTCATGCAAGGAGCAGAGTTTATGGAGCCTGGTTTCCTGTGGGTCTTCTCGTGTGCCTTCTCTGGTGTCTAATAATGGTGCTGTGTCCTTGCTGCAAGATGCCCCTCTGGGAGGGGCACTCTTTTGTGTCTCTCTCCCCTGTCTATCCACGCCTTCTCCTTCAACTTGTGGGTAGATAACATCTTTGAGCCCTCTCTGCCCGTGTCAGGGGAGGTGGAGGCTGGCTAGCAGGGCCAGAACCTGGGGGTGGAGGGGGGACTGACTAGCAGATGGTGGGTCCTATTCCATACAGTTTGGTCCTGCAAGAACTAGCGTTAAAAACCAGTAAGAAACTGGAAGTCTCTTCCAGATGGTAATAGCCCGAATCTCACACCAGTGTAGTCAGCCACTGTTTGCCCGTTGACTTTGATGTCCTTTGGACATGTATGTCAGCTATCATATCTCTCTGCAGAGGAAGGCAGTGCTAAACAAGCCTAAGTGCCTGATGCCCAGGCTGACAAATTTTGTTTCACAATGCTGTGAGAGAGCAGTGGGGTCGGGAGAAATAATCATGGTGCTTATGTTAAGCCTGTACAGTTGAGGTGTCATGACTCCTCATCGTTGAGAGTGCAGGAGCCAGGATCTGGCAGCTGTAGACACTAGGTGGTCTGAATTGCTCATTACCCTCTTGAACTTCGGTGTGATAGCAGGCTCTTAATCTTGGATGCTATAGTTGGCAGTCTGTACAGGCCCTTATATCCTGCAGCTTAAGCAAAGACTGTAAGAATGAAAAGTGGTATAGTGTAATCCACAAAGAGGGAATAGGAACAAATATTTAGGAATCAATCTTCTTTATTTCATAAGTAGTATCAAGTAACCAAGAAGAGCTCAGCAGAAACTGACCATGGAAGCACTGGAGAAATGCTCAGTACTCAACCATAATTTAATTAGCTCTCAATAGCTTCCAGAAAAAAAATCTCTAAACCTGCATATATTTAAGATAAGCCTTTTGTTCCATTTGTAACCCACAAACTGACAAGGAATCTAGGTCCCTTCCCCCTTCTCAGACTCCATCCTTTTTTTATTTTGTTCCCCAAGTTGCAGAACTTGATGCTTTTTTTTCCCCTGCAGTACTTTTCTTTGACCTCATTCCCCCCTCCAAGTAACTCTATCCTGTGCTGCTATGTTCATGCCCAGCCAAAGCTTTATAGATGGCTTAATTATTTTCTTTTCTCAAAGAAAATTCAATCTGATCCCCAATACGCATAGGATAAAATAAAATGAATCAGCTGGGAAGCTGCATTATAAAGGGGAGGGGTAAAAGAAGTTATGTAAAATTTCATGTTGCTGTCAGACTGTTTTCATAGAATTTGTGTTTGAGATTAAATTAAATCTCTAAAACTGCTTTGATAGCTTCATACTTAGGGTGAAACGAAGCAGATGCATTTTACCCCAATACCATGCTTCTCATCTCCCCTTGCAGAGAGAGAATGAACTGCTTTGTGGAACAGTTCTATACACTTACAGTATTAAGCAATTCTTCTTTTCCCCTGGCATTGGTATTCTTTTATTCAATTTATCTGTACTATAGCTTGGATAATATTTACCAGATGTTAAATAAATAATTTAAGATAACACAGTCCTGCATGACAGTTGTAACATTTTGGGTCACCTTTTTATTCAATTTTTAAAAAAAATCACTTCAGTTCAAGATTTCAATATAGTTCAACTCAGTGGTGACACTTAATACTTTTCCCTCTTCTTTAATTTGAAAGTAGTGCTCCCCAAATAGTTCATTTGTGATATTGTTTTTATCTTTAACAAGATAAAATAGACGTAGCGGGTTTACTATTTCAGCCTGATGCAGACAAATATGAAACCAAAGAATATGAAGAGCCAATGTTTTGTAAAAGCCAGTGTTATATAATGAAACCAAATGCATGGCTTGGAATTTAGAAAGAAATCCTAGTGTGAAGATAAAAGGACATGAAAGATAGTAAATGCTGAAATGATACACCACATAATGGTATACTGTCAAGAAAGAAAGATAACATGATAACTTACAGAGCCATCTCAAAGCCTGCATAGGTACTTGACCTATAGTTTGCAAGGAAACAATCTTTTTGTTTCATCTGGCTCATATTAAAAATAGGAAAAACAAAACCCTTATTTTTTTCCACTCTCACACATATGGTTTAAAATCCATGCAATTTTTAACTGTCTAAAATTCTTTTAAGCAATTTAAGACAGAAAGAATTATTAAATCACTTTTCCATTTCATTTAATGAAAAACTGCACCACCGCCGTTGGTCTATGTACTATCAATTTTAAAGCTAGTAGGGCTCCAATTGGTCCTACGTGCAATCCATCATGAATGGCATCAGATTTGTATTGTCCAAGCTGGGTGCTGCTGAAGATAAAACTGAATAAAACCTAACCCAATGTGTAAGTTAACTTTGAGCAAAGCTTAAAATACTTCTCTTCTCCATCTCTTTCCAGGTTTTGAAATGTGACTGTTTCCCAATCCCGTCTCAAAGAGTTTCCAAAGCCTAACGAGCCTCGCCATCCTCAGGCCACCTGTGTGCAGGGGGCTGCCCTCTTCCTCTCTTCTGCAGGACTGAGGGGCTAAAAAGCTATCTAAGAAATTCACTTTCTTGTAAGAGAGAAAGAAGCAACCTACCAACCAACCCAAATAATCTGGTTTCCAGAAACTACAGGTTAAAATACTATTAGATTCAAGTCAACCTTTCATCTATACCGCGTATACAGTTTTAAACAGCTGTGGTCTGCATTGCAGCTGAGGCTGTTTGAAAATCTTCTGTCAACAGGTTTTTTTGATAGCAAATTGCAGTTTAGACTTAATTCAAGTTTTTCTGGATGTTTTTCTCCTCAATATTTTAGGAAGCGTCCAGAAAGCACAAGAAAGAATCACCTCAAACCTTTCTACCAGCTATGCGGAACTTACCCAGGTCTGACACCAAGCTTTTGGTTTTCAGCTGAAAAAAAATGATTTTGATTGTCTGAAAGCCAGAAAAATCTTTATCTAGGGTTATCAGTTGAGGATCTTAATTTTCATCTAAAATCTCCATGACTACAGTTTTTCAGGAAAACAAGGTGTTATCTGTCCTGCAATTAAAGACTATTGAACAAGCACTCTTGTAAGATGAACTTGTCCCAGTTTCCTTGGCTATAATGCTTATTTTCACTCTAACTATTCAGAGGTTGTTTCTCAGAGGCACTGCATTTTTTTACCCTGTTACAGAGCCTGGACCTGCTAAATTTTATACTCTCATCTCCCACTCTTCACAATAGCAAAAAGTGGCCATATTACTTTGTAGAAGACACTCTTGAATGAGTAGGTAGCTAGAAGAAAAGGAAAACCATGATTTCTGGAAACACGCTCTCTACAGTGAGAGCTGAAGATGCTCAAAGCCTTCTGAAGCCTTCAGAGTTTACTTATGAATCCTGTTTCAAAGTGTTATTAGTGACCCTACTACCAGAAAATATAAATCTGTACCCTAAAGAGATGACTTGCTTCTTCACTGGGATCGTTGCCAGGGAATAGATTCAGCACAATGCATTTCAAAGGCTAAACAGTAATGGGTAATTGCTCACTTAATTGAGAATTATGTGTTTAGCTGGCAAACATGATATCTGAAGACCCACTCACAGTTGTTTACAGGTGTGCAGGTATTTTATTTACAGGTATTTATGTGCAGATATTTCTTGCTGTGGGGGCCCACTGTTAGCTTCTGGCTGCTGCCTTGCCTTGCAGCTCAGGGTACTTGGGAGAGAGGGAGCGGAGGAAGTGTTGCTCAGTGCTCATCGTTAAAGCAATTCAGGAAATAAAAGTGAATGTCTCTCAGCACAATATATTCCTGGGAGCCTAATCTGAATGAGCAATTCATTGGCATGTTTCTATTTCCAGCAGGGGCTGTGCCAATTAAGAGGGCTGCATATAAACCCTTTTAGTGATGTACACCGGGAGGTAAAAATAATGATAAAATATGGGTTTATTTTTTTAGCTATTCCTTTAGTAATAGTGGGAATGGAGCAAAGCGAGCCTGCTATCCTCTCCTTTCACAGGCTGTTTCCATAAGTATCTGGCCAGCTAAAAGGTAAATTCTCATTTAGAAGTGCAAAGAAACTTGTCTCTTCTCATGCATCCAGATGGGAAAATAAATGTTCCACTGCAGCTAAGATTTGTTCTTGTATTTGGAGAACTAAAGGAAACCCTTGCATCTTTATAGTGAGAGTGTCTTTTTAGCTAAGCATGTATTGCTGGCTGTGAGAAGAGTAAGGGATTCTGAATTAGTTTTAGCTACAAAGAGTTAAGTCCTTTTATTCTTTTAATATGAAGATGGGACGGGAGAGGAGGGCACACCTGAGGGAGTCAAGCCTATGGGATTCTGCTCTGTTGAGCAGGAAGGAAATAAAGCAAACAGCTGGAAGGACCCCAGTGACTTTCAGAGACGAGCAACTTTGGGATCCTCTTTGCATTGCCTCAGTCAGAGCTGCAGAACCGCTGTTTTATACATCCAGTTGTGGTTTTATGGTTTTTGCTTTGCTACCTCATGGCTGCAATGATGCCTTCACAGTAGCTCTGCTGTGAATCCACGAGCCTTCGAGGAAGGATTTCAGCCACAAAGTGGGGAGAAGCACTGCCTCCCCCGGGAGGAGCAGGAATTTGCCCTCCACTGAGCAAGAGACAGGAGTTTAAAAAACACCATTCCCATAAGAAGGAACAGGGTATTAAGGTACTTTCAGTTTTCCAAAGAGCTCATCCTGGGAGGCATCGACTGCTCCCAAATCCCAGTGACCTGCTGTACAGTTGGCAGTGTGGGATCGCTGGGCGGTGGGCACTGTGCAAACACGGTATGATCCTTCCTCAAGGCGAAGGCTGCCCAGGAAAAACAAATGCATTTCCAATTTGCTGAAATATTTGAAGTTCCAGCTCTTGTTTTCACTGTGATGTAGAATGGCCCTGAGACCTTTAGAAATTTTCAGTACAAGAAAACCCAAGCAGACTGTTTACACACTACTTTAACACAGTAAGTGACCTTCATTCAAAACCTTGCTCTAAGGACTTAATTTGAAGTTTCTTCTGCACAGGGCCAGGTGCCAAACCACAAAACTGTTTAATGTCTAGTAATGGGACAGTAGTGGAAAGGAGCAGAAAACATCTCTCTTTCTCTGCTCTCCTAACAGGAGTTGTGTCAAAAAGATTTCAGCCCTGGCCAGCCAGGGTGTCACAAAAGCTTCTTTTGACCCAAACCTGAAAACTAGGAGAGCTCCTTGATGCTGATGTGTATCACAGATTAATTAGCAGGTGTGTTCCTTGTAGCACTGAACAAGCCTGCGCGAAAAGTATTTAAAGTAACATTTTTTAAAAGTACCAAAAGAGCAAACAAAGTAGTCTTTGGATGACCTCTTGCTTCTCTTGACCAGCAGTAGCATTCATTAATCTACAGCATACGATAAAGTCAACTGTTCAGCTGGCTCCCAGTAAGCTAGACTCCTTTAATTGACAAAGCCCCTGCCATCTAAGAATTTGGTTCTCTTTTTCACATCATGCTAAAAGACTAAATAAAATCCAATCTTCTGGAGCAATATTGAGATATTACATCCAGATGAAGGGTGGGTGTCATAAGAGAACAGCCTGCTAGCAATATTCTCTAGGCTTCTTGCCATCAGCTTGGGTTAAAGTAGTGGAGCTGAGGTAAAAAGTAAAGCAGTTTTTATTCCTGCTGACATATAAAAAAAAAGGAGTAGAGGGCACTTCATCAAGTTTTTTTGTTATATGATTATTGACCTGGGAGTAAAATGTTTATTGCATTCTTTGCTTCCTAATACAACACTTGTTTCGTCTTAGAAAATAGTGTGCTTTATGTAGTAAATATCCATGCTTTAAGATGAGAGGAGAGAAAAAAAATAATTCAGATTCACACTCAGATCGGATTCCAAATGTCCATGAATGTGTGTAATGGAAGGTGGAAATTTCATATTTCTCCCCTGCTAATTTCATCAGGATGAGAGTGCACTATCCGTTCTGCTTTTTAGAGTGTGTCAGTCCTGCCTGGAAAAGCTTTTTATTGTGTAATGGCAGAACGTTGTCCCTACTGTGCTGGGTTATTGAAATAAGAAGCAGAGTTACTACAGTCAAACAAACGCAAACCTTTGTACCAAACTGACAATAGCATTTACAGTTCTTCTCAACTGATGCAAAAACATTTACACCATATGAAAGCCATAAGGCATTAAATGAAGAGCACATTTAAATGATGAGTTGCACAAAGAAGTCCACCTAATGACAACCTGATCAGCTAGCACGGCAGCGGCTGCAGGGTTTTTGCAAAGATGGGATAGTTTACACTGCACAGCTGGTCACACAAAACACAAAGACCCACTTGAAAATGAATCTTTCCAGGTCAGTCCTGAAACTACACAAAGCTATGGCCTGGGTAAGTGCTGGGGATCCTCTGGCTATATAGCTTGTATGATCACTAAAGCATACACAATATACAGTGCAGGGAACCATTTTTCCTGATTTATGAACACAGTTTCATGAATAACTCTCTTGGTTTTGTTCCTCTCCTCCCATTGTTATTCGATTTTGTATTCCGCTCTTCCCCACCCCACAGCAGAGAAGGGACTTTCATAACACAAGAGATACCCAGGGAATACTGAAGCAATGGTAACTAAGGCACACCAGGGAAGTTGAGGGCCAACACTGTACTGATGGCTATGTGCAGCAGAAATGTTCTGTATATTGTCAGTTCCATCTCGTCCTGACCTTAATATTCCCTCCAGGGCTTTCTTCCCTGGCATACAGTGCAGCAAATACCTAGGGAATATTGCAAAAGCCAAGGGAACATTATCTAGTTACCTAAGGCAACTGAAAAGTTTTAAAACTGACCAGTGTAGTTGTGTTTCACAACTCCCATTTAACAGACAATGCCTGTCCCTCAAAATATCCACATGGAAATGCAGAGCCAACAGGGAAGTTTGAGTGCTCTGTCTGTGTGTCCTGCCTGCATCCAATTAACGCCAAACTATTTGAAAGGAAAGTGATCAAATGGAATGAATTAATTTAAAAAATATAAATGGGTATAATGTTTTTACAATAGAGATTTATGTATTTGCTGAAATGGGGTGGTTTCTAAGCTTTTGAAAGCTAAGTCCATTCCCTTGGGAAAATAGCGTCTTTTATTTATTGTTTGTATTAGATTTGGGCCTTCTAGACGCAGTAAGGGATATTTTGCCATGTGTTGTACAAGCACAGAACAAAAAGTCCTTTTCAGAACTTAGAGCCCAAGTACAAGACATAAAGCAGGGAGTTACAGCTAGCTACAAAGAAGTAACGAGCTGCTCAACATGTTCAACTTAATGTCTCCAGCTTCATCTTCTGTCTTCAGTTCTACTCTTCATGCACTGCCTCCAGCAGACACCCCATCTAGTCTTTGAAAATGCTAAGATCTTCAAAATACGATGGCATTTCTTACATGCTGTAATGAATGACAAATTAGTTAGCTATGTCTCTGTTTGAAACAGCCAGCATGCTTCTTACTGGTTTCAGGATACACAGAACTTGGTAGAGAAATGAATGTGTCATGGATGTGGTTTCAGGCTCTCTGCAAACTCAAACCAACATTGGTGAGATGGTTACATTTGGACTATGTCTCCAAGGGTGGTTTTAAATTTTTTTTCACTGGAACTGGAACAGCTGTATTTTAAATGAAAGGCTAAGCCTCAGGAAAATTAATTAAGAAGTTGAGTCTTTACAGTCAACTGCATTGTATGTGTGTTCCTCATGCCAGTTACAGATACTGTATCTGGCAATAATTTGCACTCTCAACAATTCTATTTAATTTTAATTTAGCAGAATGATTCTGTTTAGCTACTAAAGTCATAAAACCAGATTAAAACATCAATCCAATGAAATATATTTAAGCGTGTATTTAATTTTATGCATACAATTGCTTCTATTGACTTCCATTTCTATGTTTCAAAATAAGGAAATGCTTAAGCGTTGTAACACTCTATGATTTTAGTACTGACAACAGGGCCAATGGAATTTCGTCAGCAATGAATTTGACCCACTGCATTGAAAAAAGGTGAGAAAAGCTTTTAAGAATTCAAGAAGACTCAAGACTTTCCAGCTCAGTCAAAAGATTGCCCAACATATGCCCCTAAGCAAACTTCTCTTGAATACTACTGTTCATTTCCTTTGTCCTGTTTTGCATGTTTCATCCTGGCTGAAGGGATGACCCAGACATCTTTCTGCTTGCGACAGAAATAAATAATAATGGAAACCATAAGGGAATAAGGGATATTTAAACATTTACAGTCACAATGGGGACAAGCCACACTTTGCTTTGGAGAAATGGCAACTCAGATGGAGCTATTCAGACGAAAATAAAAACCCAAGACTCTTCCAGATTTTCAGAACCTATTTTTCTTGAGGGAGTCAGCAAAACTCTATCTTCTGTGATGTTTCTTTCCATAGCCTACATAGCTATTGGAGAATAAGTCATAATTAAATATGTATAATAGGAAAACATCATGTTACATACATATTCAAGAGCAAATGTTAATTGATGGGCATAAGGGAATTTCTAGTGCAGAATCTGACCCTCAGAGATGCTGTCTTTGAGAACTAGCTATCTAGATACTTATATTACTCCCAGCACTATGATATCTGGGGGCCTTGCAAACGTTAATGAACTTATCCTCCCAACCACCTTGTGAGGCTGGGAAGTTTTAGCATCGACTTTAAGGGAGTACAACCAGGCCCTAGGCATGCAGTAGCAGCCACAGAGGAGCTCAGAAGGAATCATGCTTGCTTCAAACAACATTAACTACTTGTTGGATAATAGCTGGGGATAATGGCACATACAGCGTCTGGTGGGTTGCCCCTCTCCCATAAATAATTTGGAGGAGAGAGCCTATGAAACTCCAGTGAGAGAGGTTTTGCAAGGAAGTAGGGGAAATAATACTGCTGAGCTATGGATTCCCTTCTCTCCTCCCTTCCCATCATGAAAGCCTGATGGCTTTCAGTCATTTGCAGTTGTACAAAAATGCGCGTTGTGTGCGCATGTGTGCCCGTGTGCATGTGCTTAGAAATGAGGAATGACATCAAGGAGGGAAAAAAGAGTATTAGACACATTTCCTATGGGTTCAGATAGATACGTAATGAAAATACAATAGTTATATTGTTGACTTGCTTTGTGTCTAGTTTCAGTCATATTGCCCAATGCAGTAGCCATCAAAATGCAATCTTCTGTCAGCTCCAGCATGTGAAAGGGCTCAGCCCATACACATGCAGTAAGCAGCCACCTTAAATTCCTGAGTGCAGGAACTCAGGTGGGAATTGCACAGGCACCTTTGGTCATTTTTCTCCATCAGAAGGTCACATATCCCATACAGGTGTGGCATACTGTTTGAAGGAGAAATGACTTTTGCACATATCCAGTTCACCTTTTGGGATGTAATTTAAGAAGGGACTTTTTGTAAGAGACAGGGAGTATTTGGGCACAAAGGAGGAAGCAGCCTGACAAACTGAACAAAGCAGAGACATTTTCTCTCTCTCCTGAATGTAAAAACAGGGAACTTGCAAAGCACAAGCATGCTTCATAAATTCCAGCTGCTGTCACTCAGTGCTGGAGAGGAATACAGGGGAATATCTGTTACAAACAGGCACCACAACGGTGGATTTTTTTTTTTTCCTTCCTGGCAGTCCAAGGCAGGTTTGTGTTTAACCCTACTCACTGTGAAAAGCCAGTGGCCGAACTCATTTTGACTGCTCTGGGAACGAAATGTGAATATGCAGTAAAGAGCCTCAAAGCATGTCGGTGGGAGGAAATTCTCCAACGCTCCGCTTCTGCAAGGTGAAGGCCTGGAGACCTCTGCAAGGGGATCTCCAAACTCATGTGCACAGCTACTCCTCTCATATCCAGAGGGACTACACCAACCTCCAAGGATGTCTGATATTGTCCTTGCACTACAGAGGACCTCTCAGTGCCCATTCGTGCTAAAGTGCAAGCGTTTGTCCCCAGAAATTTGGCGCGGGACTGGGGCACTGAGTGTTATAACCATAGTCTAATCAGCAATTTCATTTCTACTCTGCAAAACCATCATGCAAATTAATTATTTCTTCATTTTTGCAGTCAGACACTCTGAGCTACTTTTTCCCTTGTCTTTCTAGAATGGGAGATTTTGAGTTGTTTTGTGTGCTGCTAAGATGCACTTAATATCTTGTACATATGGCACAGAAATTGGGAAAAAGAAAGCTACTACTCCCCCTGAGCAGCTAGAAAATACACTAAGGTTCAGCAGAAAGCAAAACATGGCATTTGAGTTTTTCTTGTCAGGGAGGAGAAAACTGCAGATAACACATAGGGCAGATGTCATTTTTCTGTGAGCTATGTTGTACAATTCCTTCAGGCTCTTTTTTTTTTTGTTTTTAGTTAATATGAACCCCCCCACTGACTGCAGTTGGAGTTGCACGTGTGGAAAAATGACAGGATGAGCAAACAGCAGGAAATTCAACAAACCGGCTTGATTAAGCTTTCTTTGAGCTTTGCAGCACCTGCCTATCTGTGTCATGAAGCCGTTCCCTAAGTAAAGAGGAATTATTCCTTGCTGTTCCCTATGTGCTTTCCTAGGCATGGATAAAGGGATGAGGACAACAGCCTCAGTGCTGGGATCTGGGGAAAGGGCTAGTTAGAAAATATGTTAGTTATATGATTTTTTGAATGAAAGAATAAACTCTGCTTTTTCTGGGAATATTTTTATTAAGCAGCTTTCAGATTTTTTCCCCATGATTCTGAGACTGTTGGTTAGAGAATATTCCTTGAATTTTTAATCTTTCTGGGACAGGAGTTTCATTTCTTGCCTTTTGATGACTGCACAGCAGCTAGCACAATTGAGTGCTTGGTTTCAGGTGAAGGAAAAAACCTAATGCAAATGAATAAGAAAAAATAAGACAACATTGATAACTCTGAAGCCAGAGAAAGAAATATACAAAATAAGATCCTAGGTTCTCACAGAAAAAATCTGGGAACCTTACTTAAAGAATGATTAAAAAAATCAGCTCAATATTTATAAAGCATTTTGAGGTATTTCTAAAGGGAGATGGTATGCAACCACAATGTACCACATGGGGATTTTATGTATATTTAAAGATAAACCATAGACTAACATCTTTTTCTATTCTTTGATGGAGCCAAAATTTCATTCTTTGTTATTACATAGTTCCATCTCCCTGAATCAAACATTTTTGCCACTGTCTAGCACAAATAGCAGTCCATGTTAGATTGGGATGTTCAGTGTGGAAGTTTATTTATCAGAGGCACATTGTTAAAACAAAATCTGACTGAAGGTCTGACGATTTCAGCATTGGATTAAATCAACCATTAGCTCCTAAAGAAGTGGAAAGGCAAACTCTGTCCCTGTTAAATACATGAAAGTATATGAAATTATTGCCATATTGTTCCGCCATGAATTTGTGATTTATTATACTCTTTCTTTCTGGAGTTGAGAGAAAGAAGGTTTTAGTTCACACTGGCTTAAACCCCTAGAGTCTGAAATGTTAATGAACATGCAAACAAGTTTTGCTTACAAAACTGTATTGTGTTAGGTGGTTTGAAATGAAACTAAATCTCTACCCAGATTAAGATGGTAAAAATGAGCTTGTTCAAAACATTACACAGATTCATTTAATTCATAACAAAGGGTTCACATTAACTCTGACCATTTTTTGTTTTCTTTGAAAAAAATGCAGATTTAGCAATACTGAAGTGCTTTCTAAATTCATTGTAGCTTTGCCAAATTGTCTGGAACAAAACCATAATGTTGAAAATGCTGTAGTGTTTTATTTCATCATTTTAAAAACAGAATGCTTGAAATCTAAATGACTTTTTGTTTTGAAATTTCCTTTAATACACTTAAAAAGTAAAACTGCTTTAAAAAACTTAAATTTGGAAGGAATTGTTCAATGTGAAACACTTTTTTTGATTCTGCAAAACCACTGGCAAAACACAAAACTGGTTTTTCAGAGAGTTTTAATGAGAAATGAATTATCTATTTAGAGGATAAAAGATGTCTTTCTTACTAGCATTAGTATAAAAAGCCCTAATAAAGATAAGCCATTTCCTAGGCACAACCGTCAGCAGGTCCAAATAAAGACAATGTGAGGACCTAGGATTCATCTTGACCTGCAAATCTACATGAAAACTATCCTCACTGGGATTTTAACTTACATCTTTTATAGCTGTTTTTGCCTTCACAAGGACTAGGACACATAAAATGAAGTTTATTTATTTATTTTGTTTTCAAAGACTGCGCTAAATTTAAAAATTCAACTTTAAATGCAGATTTTGAATCTTTAAAGTCTGAGGCCAGAGGTAGATATTCTTTTACTAACTAAAACCTTCCCTGCTTACTCAAGCCCCCTTTGGCTATCCTCCTCTGTCATTATCAGCAGTTTTATAAGCCCCAGTCTCCTCCTCTTCTTTATCATGCTGTGCTTTTCCTCTTTATTTACTGCATGGCAGCATTGTTTTTTCTAGGCGGGGCATGTCTTCATCTCCCTCTCCATCTTTATTCTCCATTTGGGGTGTTATTGAACCTAATAATGTTTGTCTATAATCACAGTAAAATGCATAACCTGTTAGACCACTCCTACTTTCAGGTGATGGCACCTCTTATGTATTCTTCCATCGTTGTCTTCACAGGAATGAAAATTTATTGATGAGACAACCTAGTAGTTGGTGCATCTTTTGCATATACCACCCATATGTCAGCTTAACCACAGAGATATTGACAATTATAATCTTTTATCTGTTCTATAAAGGGAGGGAATGGGTCTAAAAGCAGGGTGAAAGAGAACAAGGCAAAGCAAAGTTTTGAAGACTACAGTTGTGAAAAAACTATCTGAAGAATATATAGACCAGGGCTATAATTACAATCTCAGCAAAAATAAGAGGCATTCCGCCAGATTTTTGGCTGATGTTAATCTGCACAATGTACAAAAACCATTAACACAGGGAAGGAGCTGGCCAAGTGCCTTCTGCTTAGAGGCATAATATTCATGATTTAGTAATCTCTGCTCTCGGTTACAGAGCTGGGCTGATATTCACCAGGTGAGAATCCAAGCCCTCATCTTAAAATCAAGATGGCTGTTGCGTTGTGTACCTCAGGTAAATTCTGTGCAACTATTGCCACCCCCCACCCCCCACCNNNNATTGATTGTTATTATTTCACTTTTGCCTCAAATTGAAGTGTATAAATCTGCCTGCCCATCCTGGGCTCAGTGTTCAGAAAGCTCAGTGTAGTTACTTATGGGTAGTTATCTGTTGCCTTCTTAAATTGCTGTTTGATATTTTATTGGCCACCCAGAAGGGTAATAGAGCAAATAATGTACTGATGTTAAAATGCAACTTGGGAATAACATTTTGGTATGTGTATTTGTTTGGGTGTTTACAAGAAAACCTGTGCAATGAGCATATTAAGCACAACTGGACCTGAAAGACAGAACTGTGAATTCAGCCAAGGGTTCATTATTTTCTTCTACAGTTTAGATTCATGCTGAATTAGACCAAAGCAAAAATCCCTTACTTGGAAAAAGGCTGCTAATATTTCATTTCAGAAGCTCAAATCCCCATGTTTTCAAACAGCCGAATCTCCCTGCATCCTTCAGATGCTCAGCAAAACTGACACTAATGTCACCTGGACAAAGCAGCATCAGGATCCAACCTTGCTGTGCCCTGAACCTGGATCTTACCCAAGACCAGATCTGAATACTGTTCTGCAGCAGAGCTGGGAGAAAATTGGATTCCAGGTGAAATTCTCAGTGTTTCTTGGATCTTGGACCTGCAGAAAGTTGTTGTTGTTGGTTGTTTTTTTTTTGAGAGGGGGGCGAGACACGATGACCAGAGCATGGGCTCTGTGTTGAATTCTGCCTTGGTTTGGGCAATATTTCTTTGGACCTAACAGGCACTATGAACTTCACCATTTCCATTAAATTTCACCATTTCTGCTGAAACTTCATGTAATCAGAAGGTTTCTGACCAGCCTTTCTTACAGCTAAACTCCAAATCCGACAAGCTTTGGCTGTTTTTCACAGCACGTTTTAAGTTCCTTTGCGCAAATTTCTTTGCCCCTACAAAAAGATATGGCATCATCTTCAAACACACTTTGCTTAGAAATATTTCCAAGAAACCATCATGTTCTACCAATGGTTTAATTCTCACACAAATTTGTATAAAACATATCATATAAAAATAGCACAAATTTTAGCATATGTAGTCAAGTGCTAACTGCATATAGGAGGCATATGAAAGCATTCTGCTTTAATTTGAAATTTGCTCTGTTCAGGATCAGCTGGACTTTAAAATCTGGGATCACTTTGGGTGTTCCTCAGCTGAACCAGGACCATGGGGAGCACAAAATAGTAGAGGCTGCTAATATAGAGCTTGTGAATATTCAGTGCACTTTAGCCTTTGTCAGTGGATTTAAAGGCAGTTTGTAAATCAACTTCCCGTTCTGTGACTTCCATTGCTGAGTCCAGAAGTTTAGTCTGGGCAAAACATCCAAAAACAACAGATACCAATGACTTATTCTGGATATTTCAATGCTAAATAAGAGATGAAAATTAAATCTAAATGTTTTTGGTTTTTTTTTTTCAAATGTGCATTGTATCTCAATGTACTGGCTGTTAACGAATGAGAACAAGGGAGGCAAAATCAGACATTCAATGTATCAAAGGTAATAAATCCTCTGAGGCTAATCAGCCCTCCTTCCCCCACTAACCTCAGACCCACGCTACGCCAAATAGTGAAAGCAGATGTATTGTGAACAGGTAAAAAACAATCTGAATTCCCATTCCCCACAACTGAAACAAAATGTAGGGTTTGGGGTTTTGATTTGGGAAGCTTCCAAACTGAACTGCATGAGACATTTTATCCAAAGCCCTTCAAAGAAACAGCCCAAAAGGAGGAATTCAATTTAGCTGGCACAAGGAGAGAAGATCTATTGTAATATGGAAGAAATTCAAACGCTATAGGAGAGCAAAATGACATCTCAAATTGCTGTGATTTATCTTGCCTTGCTTACCTATATTTCTTCAAAATAGCAAGCTAACAAACCCAGTTGTAATGCTTAATACGCTGAAATCCTCCCCTTTCCTTGTCCCCTTTCCCCCTCTAATTTTCTTTAAGGAATTGCAACCAAAAATGCTCCATCTTTGGGCTTAGAAAACAAAATCTTTCCTCTAGAGTATACTATGATCTTTGAATTATTGCTCTTGGCATCAATCCGTGCATAAAGAACATACTTCTAAGGTGCTTCACTCCTCGAGAGAATGTAAATGAAATAAGAAAAATATTATATTGGAATAGCTGAGACAAGAATTTTTCAGGCCTGTATGTGTGTATTACAGGTTCATTTTCCTGACTAAATACTTCAGGAGCCTACCAGTGTGATTTACATCCATCACAGAGATGGGTTGGGGTAACACAATATTATTCCTCGTTCTCTGACTCACAGCCTGGTTAGCTAGTTTGAGATGAGTCAAGTTCAGCAGGCATAAGCTGACACTTTCATAGCCTCGCGCCTATTTATACATGCAATGAAAGTGGATGGAAAGAGTTGCTTCCATCTCGTGGCTTTTTAGCGACCGGCATGAAATTCAATAATCTCAATTGACTACCAATTAGCCAGATAGCTATATCCACTGTCTCCTAGCCTGCTTTGAGTCAGACACAGCCTGCTCTTTGCCCTTTGCTTTCAACAGACTCTGGCCAGGCTTCGTTGTGCCAGACAGACAATTTTTTGTACAGCCCTTGCCGGTCTCTACTGTCCAAACCACAGCTTGGCACTATGCTTGGCACCCGTCCTGTCCTGGCAGTACGCACCTGTGGGCAACCCATTGCCCCCTGTGTGGAAGACCAAGGGCAATGTGTGTGTAAACTAGTGCTTGTGTCCCTCCTCTGGGAGTATCTAGAAGAGCAAAACAACCAGATGAGGCTACTTTTCTCTGCCTGAATTTTATGTCTACTAAAAGGCACTTTTGGATCAAAATAATGCTTCCAGGAAAATGATGTATTAAAGATCAGAGCAACGTGGCTGGACAAAGCTTAAGGTGATGACTGTACCTTTTCCAGCCCTTTGCAGGACTGTGGAGCCTCAATATGTTATTAATAGAGTTTTGCAAAGGTACATTGAGGTATTTTCAGAAAATGGCTGAGGAGAATGCCTTTTTTTCCTTCCTTTTTCTTCTAATACTTGTACCACTGAAACAGCCCTCATCGCTGGAGCAGGTCTCATACCTGCATCTGTACAATTGTCTCCACAATGCCTTCTGTTGTTTGGGGATCTGCGGGGGAGATAACTAGCAGGAAAGGAATCTGATCTCAGTGGGTCTTTGTGAGAGTTTTGATGCAACCTTTAGCTAATTAGTTTCATTTAATATAAATTCTCATGGCTGAATTTCTCAAGAGACAGGAGGACTGTTCTATGAAAGGAAAAAGCTCTTCTCCTTAGCAATACTTTTGTGTGCTCTGTCTTCTTGGGGGAAAAGGGGTAAAAGGTAGGCTGTGAAAAGCCACTATTGCCAGAACATAGTTGGAGGGTTGTGTTTTGTACAGTCATTCCTGTGTGATATAAGAAACTAGTTTGTAAAACGTACCCATAAAGTTCCCATTGATTTGTAGAACAAAATGAAATTACCCGAGTAGCTGTAGAGACTCCACCTAGTTGAACTGATGCTGCACAGTAGTAAACATTTAAAGTCATATTGACCATAACTTTGCTATGAAATGTTTCCCTGTCACGGCTTCCCTTGACCACAGCTCTTGCAGTTAAGAAATGGGTCCAGAAATGGAGGCGAGACTTGAACTGAAACCCTGAGAAGTCAGATCTGCTGCAATAGTCACAGGGAGCTCAGGAGCTCAGACGTATTTCTGTAGGTAGCTGTCTTGCTCAACCTGACATCCTCTGTTAGCTGTTTCAAGCAAGCCCTACGAGCAGTAACCCGGACATGTTTATGTAGTATAGGTAAAGGAAAAACAGAGAACCACATTCCTGTCTGATGCTCAGAATATAAATCTGTCAGAGGAGCCTTCGGAAGAGATTTTGGCTGGGGAGTAATGAAGTGAAGGATCTGTAGGTGAGTACAGATGACTTAGTAAACTAACATAATGGCTGATTGGGGAATTAGCAGCACTGGGGAAATTTGGAGTGAAACATACCCTGAACTTTCTCTGTGGCTGTGCCACTTGAGTTTGCTGAATGTATTTCCTTAGAATTAATGGAGATACCATAGAGAAAATTATCTGTTGCATTTTGGTGGGTTTTTGCATCACTTGTAAAGCTCCTTCCCTCTTGCTCCCCTGTGGCTTTGGGTGAACTGAAAGTCATGCTGGCTGAGTGTTTGCACTGTGTCCTGTATGCAACTGTGGTGGGGTGTGGGTGGGAAAGGGCCAAAAGAAGAGTCAGTCTCTCCCTTCTCTACTGAAATTCTGTCTGCCTTAGGGTAGCGTTGGCACAGGGTAAGCAGTGCTCAACAAAACCTGTGGCAGCTTGGAAAGCCAGAGCTTGAAACACAGGAACACGTTCTTTTTTCTACTGCAAGTCCTCTGCTCCAGAGAAGAACTAGGATTTAATTGATTTAAAGTGAAGCTGGTTAAAAAGGAAGCTGACTCGTAGCTGGCTGAGATGCTAATCTTTATGATTTTAAGATAAACTGAAAAAGTGATGGCAAAGTTGTCATTCTACTTTATAAAGCCTGAGCTTCCTAGGCTAATACACAAGGCAGTGCAGAGGAAAATATTCTGCCTTTTGTACCACGTTGCTCAAAGATTTTCCAGTAACCAAACACAGCTAGAAAATGGACAATGACTTGCTGAAAACTAACACTGTGCTATAATAATCTTTTTGAGTGGCTGTTTATCCCTTTTTCTTCCCAACACTTTTTAAATTTCATGTCTATATCTTTTCATTCCTCTTTCCCCACCTTTTCATTCATTTCCTCAATCCTATGCCCACTGAGTCCCTCTGTTCATTTTCCTGCTCCTTTACTCTTATTAATTCTCCCCACCCAACTGTTGCCTGGGTTAACTATTCTGGTTAAGCAGTAGGATTGCAAAAGCCAGCACTTATTTTGAGAAGACCTTATGGGGAAAGAGGATTCATACTGTAATCTCAGGTGAGGGTCTAAACATTTCCCAAATTCTCTGACCCCTAAATATGAATATCATTTGACTTTGAATAATGAGCTATTCGTTCATCTCTATATAAAACCTCATGTATCCTGACAGTTCCCTATTGCCTTCCTGTCTGAAGTGGCTCAGGAGTATAAATTATTCTAGCGAAGGTTGGCAGTAATTTATGCTCAATAAATTGACTATAGATCTGCTTGTTTCAGTAGGTAGCATGGGAAGGACTTATACATTTTGCTAAATTCCCTCATTTGTTCTCAGACGGACTACTCGCCGTCCTGGGGCTGATCATGAGTCCCAAACTGCCATGATAGGCAGATACTCGTATGCCTTCTGTAAAACTACTCCTGTGAGTAGCAGGTTACTGGTGTAAGGAAGAGGTAGCCAGGCTGGCCACTGAAAAGCAACTGGCACAACAATGTGGAAACTGGAGGTCGTATTTTTCAAAATATGTATTTTCAAATATTTTTCAAAATATGTATTTCAACTCATGGAACGGAGATGAGCAATGGCTGTTCTTAAAAAAATCCCCCTTTAACTGGCAGAAATTTACCACAACTCTTCAGAATTATTTTGCTCAAATGAGCATGAAACAAGCCATTTAGTTTTTTGTTTTCTGTTTTTTTCTTTCTTTTTTAAAAATGTATAATGGACTAGTTACTTTGTAGGACTTCTGCAAAAAAAGGGTGATACAAACCTTTTGTCCAAGATGTAAAAGACGGAATGTAATTTATCACCTTTTGAGAACAATTTATTATGGGTCAGGGAGAAAGGTTTCACTCATGATCATTAGGTTTTAGCAGTGCAGATGCTGGACAAGATGAACCAATGAGGCTTATCGGGTGTGATAATCAAAACAGATTTTCTTTTGTATCTGCTGTCATTTCCTCTCTCTCGTAGACAAATCTAGGTTTCGGACACTGACTACCGTTTCATAAATACAGACATATTTCTTTGTTGTTCTGTGTGGAAATTGTCACCTGATATTTTAAATCAGAGTGACAGGAACAATTATCATGCCTGAAGTTTGATGCAAGTTTTGAACGTGCATTCCTGGGCCACATGGGAGCAGCAAGGGCAGCTCCACCTGCCTAGGCATGAGCACTGCTCTTTGCCTTCCACTAGTGCCTATAGCTGGGGCAGCTGCTCTAATGCAAAGCAGTGGGCCAGGCAGATGCATCCCATGGCCCATGTGTGACCAGTGGCCCCCAGGCTGGTTACCCTGCATTTAGCATATGCACAGGAATTCAGGGCCAGATCCTGCTGTAAGCACTGCGCTGTGCAGTCTCATTGTAGACAAAAGTCTTTGTGTGGCTGCAGGGATCTGTGTGCAAGTAAAAATCTGGTTTATTGTAATCAACGTAATTAAAGGGCCAACCTTGCATTGCGGTGTAATTCTGGCTCCAGTGAGCCAATGAAAATGTGGCTGTTGAATTCAATGAATCCATGGGGCCACCTTTTCCATCAGTCCAGCTACCCACATAATTCAGCTTTGTTTTGCTTTGCAGTTTTATCAACTTTACTATTAGCATTGCATCTGAATGTCTCACCCGTTAATGGCTTTGCAGTATGGTGAGATGCTCACAGTGAGGGAAATGGAAAAGCAAAATACAGCACTGAGGGGGTTTGCTGACAATGTGTTTTCAGTACTTGTCAGCCCTATAAACTGAGGCACCGTCAGCTCCAGGTACCTCAACCAGCCCAGGTAACTGTGAGACAAAGGCAGAAATGGATTCTCTGACACCTAAGAGCTAAACTTTACAGATTAATATTGAAACCTCTGAGTTTCCCCAAAGGCAAAGAGAAGTACAGACTTCACTGCACTAGATGCCTCTTTGCACTTGTATCATTAAGCCTGTGGAACAATTTTCTGGTGAGGACTAAGTTTATATATCTACACACACACACACACACACACACACACTGCAATGACAACTGGGGATTCAGAAGTAATGCCCCAAATGCCAGCATAATCCTGGTCTTAAGGGAAATCAAAGAATTTGTGACTGCAAAACCTGATAGGACAACAGTATTGGTCCTATTCTCAAATAACATCAATCAACATTTATAACAAAATGAAGACAAGTCAGTTATATGCAAAATCTCCTCTCCTCTCCTCTCCTCTCCTCTCCTCTCCTCTCCTCTCCTCTCCTCTC
>JANZLQ010000001.1:43331768-43357434 GCA_026212715.1 Elanus axillaris
TCTCATCTCCTCTCCTCTCCTCTCCTCTCCTCCCTCTTGTTCCATTCTTATGATCTAAATACAATGACACTTCTTTTTCTCTCTTTTAAAGGACATGCTGCCTTTACAGAGTATGTTTTCCATCTGGAATTGCATGTGGGCTGTAATTGGAGCTACCTGTAAGTTTGAGAATGTGAGACTAGCAGACAGGTGTGAGTATTTCAAGGGAATAAAAAGACATCCCATATTTTTCCAATCACTTTACAATGATTGTTGCTTTTTAATGAGTAAAATAATAAAATAAGTCATCCCCCCCCTCCTCCCCCTTTATATCAGTAGCTCAGACATCAATGAAGATGCACTCTCCAGCACTAGGATAATGGCCAGCTTTTACTGCCACGATTTCAGAACTTTTCTTCCCTACAGCCAAAAAAATTAACTTCAGAAAAAGGACAATATTTCTTCTTCCACTGTCATCTGCCCCCCCCCCCAAATAAAATAAAAATTATGTTGGATTAGACATCTTTAACTCACTCAAAAAGTCTAGGATTAGGTGTCCTCCTTCATATCTCACACAAATGAGCCAAGTTAAATAAATGTCTGCTCATCATTTCATGTAGGAATGAAATTAAACCAGATGTCTAATATGACCATAGCTAAGCTTTGGGCTTTGCTGCCAGATTCTCAAGCAGATATGGCTGCCTTCTTAGGAAGCTGCTGCAGGGACCAGTGCAGGGAAGTTCGGTTTCCATCCCAACCAACTCACATGGCCTCTACATACATTATATCTCAGTTAGCTGCTCTTGGGTATGTTTCTAAGTGCATAAGACTTACCAGATCTGGAGTTTGTAGAGCTTTTGTATACAGCCTAAATTCAATCTCATCTGTAAAGACTAATCCCATATGTACTGAGATACCCTTGTGCAGATAATGCTGATTCATACAATGCCACCTGCCCACTGAGCCATGCCAAAAGGGCTCACTACTCCCTAGACCATCTTTACTCATATTTTTTACATAGTAGTTCAAAGTCAGTGATTCTTTGACATTTCCTCTTGATCATTATCTTTTTGTGCCTTTAATTGTAAAACAAGCACTAACATGTTTGGGCACTTTTTTTCCAAATAGTTGGCCAGTGACTGGTATAAAGTATTATCAAAATTCCTTCAATGAATGGACAGTGAGACTGAGGAAATGTTTTGTCAGGGAAAGGGGGAGGAAAGAAGAAAGATAAGTTGCTGTCCTTCAAACTCCATATCAGATAAGGATGTTTCCTAAGGAAAAAGAAAAGGCTAAATTGTAACAGGACCAGAAGTATTATATATTTAATTGCAGCAACTACTGGTCTTTCATGAAAAGACCCTCTAATCAAGGGCTTTGATTATAAGGGACACATCTGAGATAAAAATCTTATACAACATTTTGAAAAGAAATTCCTCAACCTGGTCTTTTAAGAACACATTAAGTAGTACAAACTATACAAACTATAACTCTGTTGTGAATCAAGTCTACTTTTCAACAAAGATACCTTTTGCTTTGTTTACCTAAAATGTGATATAGTGTCCAAGCTATAGAAGAGCTAGTTCATCCAAACACTGTTTACCTAAAATGTGATATAGTGTCCAAGCTATAGAAGAGCTAGTTCATCCAAACACTGGCACAGGAAAATGCTTAAACAGCAAGGAAGGCCATTAGGATGAACTCATACTTAAATGAGACAATGCATTAAATGTGTTGCTGAAGTAGACCCACCAAGCTGGCCATCTTCCTTCAGTGGGAAAATTCCCTAGAGCCATAAAACAAGGGCATATCCCAACTTATAATGGTGAGTAAGAAGTGCATAGTCTTCTCTTACCTCACTTTCTTTTCTCATTTGTTTTATCTCTTTTTAAACTGAAGATTTCATCCTGCAAACTCTTAAATCCTTCTGTAATGTCACACATGTAAATTGTGTCCTAGCAGTGTATGGGTCTCTTCACATGAAGAAAGTTGTGGAAGTTGTTAAAAATTGATGGAATTCTCACAGAAATTTAGAAAGTCACTAAGACCTAGAGTCCACAGGAATCTGTACAGCTTCTAGCACAAGGAGTCTCCATCTGTGGCTAGTGTCCATATGTTACTGTAAAATGTTACAAAATTGAATTATCTCTCAATGGAAATGTAAAGCACCCATATCTAGGTTTGGTGGGGTTTTGGTTTGGTTTGGGGTTTTTTTGGGTTTTTTTGTGATGCTTGAGAATATTTAGAAAGAAGCAACACAAAATACACATTTGAGAACAAATAAAAACAAAGTTGGAGCCCATAACTACTCTACAGAGTCTCTTTAAAAAGTAAGCTATGAAACAAACTCTAAGCTGAGATCAGTTTGACCATCTAAGCTTCATATTAAAGAATGGTTATCCATCTGTCATCTATTTTGTGATCCTTATCCATGCTTACATGTGAAGTCCTCGATCACATCCATTTCCTCTGCTAACCAGCTGCAAATTGAAGAGTTTGGCCTGTCTTCAGAGCTGTTTTCATCAGTTTCAAATTAATTTTCTTTAACCCAAATCTGCATGGATTGTGTACATGTAGTTTTGGGATCACCCGTCCAGGCACTGAGTAGCTTATTCTGCCTCCTGACAATCACGCTCCTATTGCTGTATAATTTGTGCCCAAGTGCTGAAAGGGGCTTGTGCCCAAGTGATGAAAGAAATGTGCTCGATCCTGAATGAAGCCCAGTTCTTTGCTGCCAGCTTGGCACAAGGTAAACATTGGAAAAACCTGAATGGTAGAGCGCAAGTCAAGTGTTGCATAGCTGTAAAGCTGACCAATAGTGGGAAGATGAATTGCTTCCACTCGGGGTCTGATCCAGGCTGAGTGAGCTCAGCAAGACTCTTTCCAGTGGAAATTAATTCTGGACTTCACTGATTTCAGGAGGTGACTGGATGTTACCACATCTCTGATTCATGAATGAGAACACAGGATGGTTCCCATTGCTTTTACTGCCTTTTTCTGTCCATCTATCAGAGCTTAGAAGAGAGTTGCTGCCTAGACCCCTTTAGTTCACCGAGTTAAATCCAATGCTGACATTCCCCTCTGCCTTTGCATGAACGTGCAGCTGCAGTTAGTAAAATACTGACTCAACAGATCCATTCAATGTAGGGACACATTTAAATTGTGCCATATCTACTGAATTTCCTGATAAAAATACATTTTTACTACTGTACTTAGCCCAGCTAATGGAAAGGGAGCTAGACTCTCTTCCATCATCAACAAAAGCCTGCTCCAGCTGCCCAATCCTTACTACAGGTGATGAAGTGTGAATCAGACAGAGCGCAGCTCAACTTTCACATGCAGGATTAGCTGGCAGCATTGCTGGATAGAAAAATAATCTTTTCACCATTAAAATGAGAAAATTTGATCTGGAGTCAAAGGAGCACCCTACAATGCCATTTTTCACAGAGTGGCCTTTTAGCACAGAAGCACACTCGAGCCCATTTCCTAGTTGTTAATGGAAGAGCAATTCCATTACTCCCTTTGATACGTAACGACAGAGACTGGTCTGTTAATAGTTCTTTTGCCCAGTTTGTTGATAATTCTAGGACAGTTACACTGACTTTTTTCTGTCTTCCCTTCTATTTATCCATGGCAAAAGCCCCAAAACAGTTTTCTCAACAAAGACCGCTACCTGTTGATTTACATGCAGTAAACATTCAATGCAAATCTAAACTATAAAAATAAGACTCCCTTTATTTAACTTCAAGGATGGTTCCTCACTGAGTTGGAAAGAAGAGGAGAAAATGGAGACCTGTTTGTAAGAAACATCTGAATATAGTGGGCCAAATTCCGCGATCAGTTCTGCATAAAGATGGCATCAGATCTGGGTCTAGCAAAAGAAATCAAGAACATGTTTAATCACTAGCATGTAAACCATTCTTTTTGCCCTTCTTGGAAGGGCTATATAATATAAAATAGGTTTGTGGGATAACCACTACTTCCACCCTCCAATTTAACTACATGCCTATGCGTCTTGCTGGAAAGTACTTAGCACTTGAAGGACTAAAATGCAGAAAAGATGTTGAGCACCTAAGTCTTCCTGAAGGAAACATGCTTGATGTCAGTGGTTTTTAGCCAGGGGCTTCTAGCCAAGGGTTTTAAATATTCTTTAGAACCAGATTTAAGCCTTCAAATCTAAAGTATGGGCATTGAGCTGGGCATTTGTTTCTCACTAGTCTAAGTAATTAAAGCTAGAAAAGATCAGCCTCAGACTCATGTTGTTCACATAACAAAGATCTTTATGGGAACAAAACCCAACTAAAACCATCTTAATCCTGGCTCAGCTATTTTGTTATTTTCTGAGGAGCAATTTGAGGCCTAATTCTGATTTTGAATATGAAGCTGCACATCACAGCATAGCTGTGGATAGCAGCTGGTTTTTACCAGAGAATTGTCCCATGCCTCTGAAAACAAGCACACCATCACTGTTAACCAAGAAAATGATAATATATAAGCAAAATAAGCACAACTATTTCATAATCCTACAGTTCAAATACGAAAAAGCCTAAAGCCCTCTCTATAGCACTTTATGTGGTTAAACATTGCAAAGAGAAGACAGGGCTTCTTTTATGATAGTTAATGAACTATCTCCCGATTTTCAGCTCTTTTGCCTAAGACTCTCATTTCCTTCAGTTTTTTTTTTATTAATAATCTGTAGCTACTGAAACAGAGACCAAACAGGGTTGGGGTTTTTTTTTTTCAGGCTGGGTTGTACACCTTTTCAGAAGGCAAGTGTCTGTGTAAATATTACTTGTTGCTACCCACTTATATTTTGTGCCTGTGACTCATCACACTTTACATATCTATCTGGCATAAGTGCTTCATGTGATACTATTCTACAGCCAGCTAAAAATCAGCTGTTTGGATAAAACACTTAGGAAAATTTTAGAGAGAAAAAAACAACCCTGCATGTCTGCTAACTCAAGATGTAGCGAGCCTTTCTCATCATAGCTCCAGGACTTGAGAGAAAACTTTTTCATTGAGATCCTTGTCCCGGTTCAATCAATCAATCAATCAATCATCAATATGACCTGTTTGAAGACAGTCTCACTATTTCAGCAGGCTGGTTTCTATAGTCCACAATTCAAGCCCTCTGTTTCTTCTTCCACCTAACTGCCCACAAAAGAGTTGAAGGAAATGAGCCAGTAAATACCCCCAAAGAAATAAATTCCCAAATCAGCATGGTAATAATAGTCATAATCAAATAAAGTCTTACAGTAAGTAGATTTCTAAATTAATGAGATTTCATGAAGACTACCAGAGACTCTTCGTTGCTATGGATTTTAAACAGAACTTGGGCAGACACTGCACTGATAGGAGATAATATAAAACCTTTGTGATATATAGGTAATTGACCCCCATGGTAAGATTAAAATTAGTGACAGGTCTGCACCAAACCTCTGGGCCTTTAACATCCCAGAATTTGTGGAGGATGGTAGGCAAGTCCTGAATGTGAATCTGTAGCTCGGCATCCTGCCTGACACTTTCCAGACCTGAACATGCATGTGCTATGACTGTGAGGTTCGGTGCTGTGATTCAATTGGTAGAGACACTTTCTCTAATTAAAACACTCCATTATAACCTCTTGCAGGATTTGCCTTGATCACAGGAACAGTTGACTGACATAGAAAATGGGATATTTTGTTTAGGGTAACTGCTGTTACAAGCTGATTATATATAATACAGTCTACCAGGATATATTCAAGCAAGTTCATTACACCAAGTCTGAGTTTTAAAAACCAAATTCCTTCTACAGCTGTAACATTTGCTCATCCTCTGAACACCAGAGCTTAGCGTGCTCATTCAGTCTAGAAGAAATGTGTGACTCATAGAAGGAAAAATCTTCTGGCATGATGCATAATTGTTCCAGTGAACTCACTGCAACTAGGGATTACTGAGTTGGTCTGAAATCACAGAATAAACATTTAATAGGCAACAAGAGTATGTTGTATGCTTGTATGCTAGGCTGGCTTAAATTACTGAGATGGCCATCTCAGTGGTATCAGCTGGAATTACTGGAGGCTGAATATGGTAGATTACAAGTTTTCTCTGACATGATGAGGAACATATTCAAAGCTAAATAAAAAATAATACTTCACCACCACCAAACAAGACTATTTTATACGGGTTTCACGGGAATCAATGCTACCAATAATTATATTCCCTTTTCATCAAGGTTGTGAAGATAAATAAAAAGTCTATTTGCTGATAAAGTGCATAGATTACGCAGAGGTTGGTGGAATAGTAAATACTATTAAGGAGAAGATAGTCACTGTGAGGAATCAGGCAAATGAGGCAAATCCAAACAAAGCACACATCCGCAGATCGAAATGCAAAGGCAGACATTCAGGGACCAGAAATGGAGGCCATGCTTTTAGAAATAAGGTCCAGTATCCTGGAAACTGGTGATTCTAAGAAGTTTCTTGGATAATAGCTCATGAACAACTGAATCTGAGCTCCCAGCTCAACCCTTTGGCAGAGAGGGCTAGTGAATAGGCTAGTGAGGATAAGGGTGTGCTTCTCTGCAGTGATTAGACTTCTTAAATGCAGCTGTAAAATCCTTTTACTAGAAAGACATTGCTGTATCACCTATAAAATGTTGCCTCGTGCCTTTACAGCCTATTGCTCTGCTGTCCACATATTTCAAAGGATGTTAACAAATAAACTGATTATAGAAGGAGGAGTGCCAAAATCTATTCAAAGCCTAGAGAAAATGCTGACTGACTGACCTGATGTTCAGTTTGATTGTCTTATCACTTGATCATAACATCTAAAATACCTTTTTGGAAAACTCAGAATTTTTAATTTACCATAAAAAGGAGTATGAAAAACTGGTAATTTAAAAAGTATATCAGACAAAACTAATAATAATTAAAGAAATAAATCAAACAGACAAAACTTCTTGGCAGGGGGAGCCATGAGAACTGAGGGATTCTCCATTTCTTGATGTCTACAGAGTAAAACTACATTCCATCCTGAAAATGATGCTTTGCCAAAAAAAAAAAAAAAAAGCTTTCATCAGGCTCAAGTGATTGGTCTCAATGGAAGAGTAACTGGATGAAATTCAGTTGAATGTGATACTCAGGAGAATAAACCAGATCATTTAATGGCACTTCTGCCCATAACTCCATGAATATTCATATAAATCAGGATCATGAAAGTGCAATCAAACTCTGCTTTTGCTTTGCCTTTGAGCTATGTTCACATATTTCTTGTGCACTAATTTAAAAAATCTGAGCTCAAATGAATCACCAAGTTTCCCCTGGTTTCCCTATGCCATCCAAAACCTGTAGACTCAGATCTGAACCAGCTCATTTTCATCTTTCTTTTTTTTTTTCTTTTCTTAATTTCAGATAATTTCAACAAGCTTTACGTAAGTTTGCAAACAAACTTGATCTTGTCAAGTTTTAGTATGTGCAATTTTCAAAGTGCTGCTTTTAATTGTATCTGCTGTCATCACATCTTAGGGCTGGAAACTGGGCTTCTGGATACTATAATAATACACACTATTATAAAAATAAAGAGGAAAATAGGAAGTTTTGGGTCACAGCTGCAAAGCTCTTGCCAAATCACTAACCTCCTCCCCCTCCAAAAACAGCAATAAAAAATCATCTCTAGAGATTCCAGCACTGAAGGCAACAAAGTACAGTAGTTACATTTTGAGATGGAATCCAGAAACTGCCAAAATGAAGATATGCAATCTCCACTTGGGAAGAGGCGATGAAAACCCAAGTACATAGCCTGACAAGTGAATCATGTCAACAAAAAAGAAAGCAACAAAAATCAACTTGTGTGTCAAATTGTTCAAAGCAGTGGACGCATTGCTGAAATGAGTTCAGTAAAGATGAACATCTCATCATAGCCTTCAGGAGTTGAAGCTGCATACCAGAAACGGAATGAAATTCCATATTGCTTTGCAGCTGGTAACGTAGGGGTGATAACAGTATGGAAACACTGACTGCACTGGATCCAGATCCTCGGTGCTCAGGAGAGCAATTGTGTTTGATGTCCAGGGCAGTCAAAATAAATATGAGTACATTTATTCTTAGAGGTGCACTGAAGAGTTTGTATCATGAACAAGGATGTGGGAAGGATGCAGACTGGGAAGGATGCAGACTGGTTGCTTGTGAGAACGGTGGGAAAGTCAGTGAGGTTTCCTAAAATCTCTTTGCAGACTAGGATGACTTCTGCAAATCAGCTCAGTTTGGTGACATGATTGCAAGACTATTGTTAATTCCTGTAAATTCCAAGTCCAGCCTGCTGCAGAAATCCTGCTCCTCCACAGTCATAGGCAGGTTATTGGAGCTTTAGGGAGTAAGCTTTAGGGAGTAGGACCTTTCACTGAAAAAAAACAAAAAAAGCCTGTATGCTTTCTGGGAACTGTTCCTTATCATGGGGACTATTGTGTGTTGAAAAAGTCTCTAAGACAACTACTTTTTGGTTTAAATGACAGTTTCAGTGAACTGAGAAGCAGAGGAATCAGCTCTTAGTAATCTTTCACACTATCTAGTGTATGACAAATGTATAATGGATTGGATGGATTTTCAACAACTTTGAAAAAAATACACTATAAATAAATTAGTGGTGATTGCTTTGAAAGGATGTGGTGTATGGACTCCATTCATCTGTTGTGTAACTGTTGCCTTCGTTGGAATAATACAGAATTTGGTTTATTTTCTTACTTCACAAAATAACTAGATGCAGGAAGGTCTGTAAAGGTGGAATACATTTGAAAAACACAACTAAAGCAAGATTTAGTAGCTACACAGAGATAAAAACCAAAGATGAGGCTGAACAGTGATTTAGAACAGCATTATTACTTATTGCTCACATGAATATTTTCACATTTCAATAGTAAAATGTACTTGAGCATTCAACAGTACTTGGATTACTGACCTAAGTGCTGCTAGTGATAATATGCCTGTTCCATCGATATTTGCTCTCATATGATTTACTCTGAATCTGAATATCTCTGAGCTTTTATACAAAAATATGAGAATGCAAATTACCAGAAGTTATGTAAAGGGGGCTGATCAAATTACAGATAATGTGGAAAAACACATTAAAACTGAAATTAACAGTATGCAAGTCAAAGATGAAATAATTTCACATAAAAATCCAGCCCAAACCAAAACACTAGCAAAGAGAAATACATTTTCAGTTGACATGCATTACGGAAAAATAGTGCACATAATTAAACCCTCTTCTTAGTAATGTTTTTGCAAGTAAAAGAACCATTTTCTATGGTTTCCATATTCTGAAATCATTTATCCAAGAAATTTTGCATGGTGCATTCAACAAGGAGTCCTAGAAACCATAGGAAGAGCACTTTTGAGAGCAGTGTTAAGAGACTGGTTCTGTCAAGCCAAATGGAGGCACATCAAAATGGCACCAAGCCCAGCTAAGGCTTTTCTGTGTACCAAGCAACATGAACACGGTAGGAATGCAGCCAATTCAAACACGCTACGTTTCTGCTGAAGGAATAAAAGCAAATGAGAATTTGTTGCTGCTATTATTCTCTCTCATTGCTCCACACTATGCAGTGGACAAAGTATTCTGCTTTATTGCTGTTGCATTTAAAATATATATAAATACTATTAGTCACTGTGGCTCTGAATTGTTCAGCTTCTTCAGCACATGCCTGATGGCATAAACAGTCCCAACTGAATCAACAGGATTATTTATCCTTTTAAAAGCAGGCACAGGTTTAGTATCTTTACCAAGATGAGACACTGATTCCCATTTTTTGTGGCTCAGTTATTTTCTCTGTCATTCTTTTCTTTCACTTCTTTTTATTCAAATAAACTATTTCTATGTAAAACAGGAGTTATGCTAATAAAACCTCCGTGTCCCAAAATGTGCAAATTTCTCACTTAGGAGTCACCTTAACTTGCATGAACAGTCCTATTTCACTTCAGTGTTTTCAGGGCAAGTAAGTAAGAACACTAAATGTAAGTCAGGGAAGCACATTCAGACCCTCAACTGTCATTTAGTCGCTGATAATTGACAGACTCATGGAGCAAGGAAACAAAAATTGTAAACAACAAGAAAAAAATAAACACAGCCCTATTTCCATAACAAGCTAAGAAGCTGGGTGCAAAAGGTCAAAATCTAGACAGACAGAAGATTAATATTTTCTCTGTGTCCTTCTGTTGTCTGTATCACCTGGAGCAGGCAGACCTGGACTTTGTTACAGGTAAATAATTACAGTTGTATCTGCCATAAATATCCACTTGAAGGGGCTACTGCAAAAAAATTGAGATTGTATCTCCAAGCAACTGTCAAATGGCTAGAATAAATTTAGAGGGCTTGAAATACTGATGTACACTTTCTATCATAGATATCTCTTGGTCTAGACTTTCAGGCTGCATTTTGACAGAACACATTGGATGACTGAGAAATTAGGGACTCAGGACCAAAAAAATTACATAGTGTTGGCACTTGTGGTTTGTGTCTTCTTTACCTGTGGTACTAGCAAACAGGAAGTCATTGCTTCACAGCAAAACCAGAAATATTAACAGGACATATCCTTTTGCATTTTAAACGCAGAAGGTAATAAATCTTGGACCATGATGGCAAACCTAAAGAGGTCACTGAGTAATGGTAAGCTTAATATCTGTAGTTTTCAGTGCTATAATAAATCTGACAGTGCTCTTTTTTAAAGTTGGGATGCTTCTGTACAGACTGAAGATCAAAAGTTTCTTTGCCCCCCAAAAGGAAAAAAAAAAAAAAGCACACACATGCACTGCAATCACCTGTTTTTCATTTTGCATATTCGGTCAAATAGAGAGTGAAAATAATATGCCTATCTCTTTTAGTGTGGGTGATACTCTTATAAGCCCTGACTGAATGAGAAAAATCTGTCCCTTATTTATAAAAACAGATAGGAAAGTCATTCAAACTTTGAACTTCCTTGTGTGTTTCCCCCTCTTCCTACTTTCCCAAACACACACTAAAATATCATTATGGGGGTTCCTTCCTGGGCTGACCCAAAAGCTCTGATTCCAGTTTAGATCATCACTCTGGTGCAAGGAGCGCTGACCTCCCTGTTGCCGTGCCTGGCCATACCTGTTTTCAGGGGTCATTCTATGCCTACTCCAGAAGACTCCCCTGAACATTTCTTGGGTCAGATTAGATACTCTTTGGGCTACAATCTAAGACATTAATGCTTCAGAGCCTCCAGCTTGGGAACCTTTTCCCGAATACATAACATATGTAGAAATACTGTGTTCCTTGGAACAAACATTTTGCAGACAAGTAACAGTTTTAGCAAACAGACCCATTTCCACTTGCACTTGCAATGCTATTGCTGCCCCCACCAAGGCTGAACTTAGCTGCCTGGCAGTGCAAAGGTATATAGAGTCTGGTTTTTGTAATGGCTAGCGTAAAAGTAAGTAGCAAATAGTATGCATTGAATTTTTTCTTTCTTTGTGCGTGTAACTATGGATCTAGCCAAACTCCTGAGACTATTTCTTTATGCTAACCTCAAAACCAAAATGCATTAATAAAATATAGAAGTAAAAGGATGGGAACTCTGTTGCAAAGGCAGCTATATAACATCTTGTAAGATACTCCTTTTCTCTTTTCATTTGCCACTTGCCATGGCTCTTCCCTGAGTCATGACTTACCTAGCTTACAGGTCAGGCCACATGTTATTGCTTAGCAGACTGTGATAATTAAAGGAAGAGTAATAATGCAAGAATATTCAGCAGGACGAGGTGAGAAAAGCAGTATCGGTGAGCTACCAACTGCAGAGGGCAAGGAGTAAGAAGACAAGAAACACAGCAGGTCGAAATGAGTTGCTTGTGGGATGTGTACGTTGATACCCATCACCATAACTGGACCTTAGGACTAGCTTTGGACCCCAGCGATGGGTGTTTTTCAGTGCTCCTAAAGTTGAACTGATGCTTGAGTATTATCTGTCTCACCATCTGTGAGGCTGAAGATGCATAAAGGCATGGTAGGGAGTTTTGTCTGCAGCCTTTATCTAGACTTTGGGAACTATTTATTCTGCTTGCTTATATTAATCTTTTCCCACTTCTATGTTACAGCAAACAGAAATCACTTGTTGTAGGGAACCATCTGTGTAAAAGGTTCTCACAAGAGAAAGCTGTAACCCATCACTGTGGCTCATTTTTCGCACTGTGCCGATGTCTAGTAAAGCAAACCCAGTCTCCTGGGCTCTGATGACTGCTGAGAAACATGCCCTCGTCACTGTCCAAGTTCTCCGCAGCCTAGTCATCGCCTTGTCTACTCTGAAACATCTGCTTCTCCCACTTCTCTGATAGTGATACAAATGATAATTTTTCAGTCTTCCAGCAACTATCTTAGCACTTTTTCTCATGTTACCATTTCAGTGCAGAAGGAGCTCCCTGGGAACAGCCACCAAGCCACTAAATCGTCTTCATGACACTTTACTGTCTGCAGATGGTGTGTGATAGACTTTGCTTTTCAAAATGAGCATTTCATCCTCGGTAAATTGTTTTCACTGCATCTGTGAAGTACATCCTTTGTCCTGGATAACTAAGGATAGAGTATAGATTTATGTATTACCTAACTTTATAGACTAAAATTCACAACCGGCCATTAACTCTAAATATTATATTAATACTTGCTTTGACACTGGTCAGATAACTGCTTCAAAGTGCACTGGTAACAAGGGAAAGATTCCCATGGGTGTCACATGAGGTGAACAGATTCTCAATCTAAATTAGCACAAATTTTTATGCATATGAATTTAGGTTGACAGAGTTTGTATGTTACTCATTTGCCACTGTATTACAATGGGACAGCTCTTTTTTCACCAAGCAGTGATCGCATCTTCAAAATCTTGTCAGTGACTGTGGAGCCTGCAGCCAGATGTTTAAAGGTTCCCAAGTCAGTTAGAAAGTTTTGCAGCCTCTATTTGCATTGAATTTTGAAAAGGACATGATTAATTCAGTCCAGGACCACAATGAATGTTAGTAACACTGTAGTTGGAAATACATGAATTATTTTAAACCTCCTGAACTCTATTATTCAGGAATATCTTTAAGTAGTAAGTGTAAACAAGGTAACAGGCTTTCTTTCCCCTCTCTCTTACCTTGAGTGATATGCCAGTATAATGCATGAATACTAGTGTAGCAGAAGATGCAAACAAGCCCAGCTGCAACTATTTATTTAGATTTGCCAGGTGGCAAGGTGGCAGATTTAATTATATCGCCAACAGTGAGGCTTATAGAATGACTAGAAGGAAACTCAACCAAAAGATACTTAAGACCAAGCCACTGTTATTATTTCTATGTTATCTTCCAATTCAGAAAGTTAGAAATCCTTGAAAGAGATTTAGTTTTTTATGGATGAAATGGGGAGAGCAGAGGAAGTCTCTGTCAAAACATGCAGCTGATGTAGGTCATCAGCACCTATGGACATGTAAATGTCAACAGGTTACTGAATCACATATCTAAATTCTGCCTGATGGTAGTATGTTAGTAACATAGACTTATAGTAGCCCAAAGTAAAACAATATATATATTTGACACTGTGCACGCTTTTCTAAAATAAATGCTTTACAAAGCCACTTTGCTTTGTAGACAGAAGTTTTTCAGAGTAGGACAAAGACAGCACACTGAGAGTCCCCTTCAAACATTGCTGTCCTTACCGGGGATTTGCAGAGCTCTCTGACCACTCCAAGGCACAGGGTCTTCACATGCACTTTACTGAAGTTGTCACGGTACGTCTCCTGTTCCTGTTGTGCTTGTGACTATGGGCAATGAGAGAGACACGTGGAAGAGTGTGATTTCTGCATCCTCATCCAGGGAGTGCAGCTGCACTGAGGTGTCTAGAGCTTAAGTGCTGGGCTGAGACAACTGGGCAAGAGTAGAGGAGCACCAGCAATTACCTGGTAAAATGGGATCATTTCATTCCCTTGTTCCTTGGGCTGTTCCAGACATTCAATGCCACTACTATGGAGCAAACTGAAGCCAAGCCGATTCAATATAGAACTCAAGGTGAAAACTAGTCTGCTAGCTCTTTGAAAGATTGAAGAAACTATTATGTGTACATCTGTGCAGCCACTGATGTGGGATACTCTGTTCTGCCGATTCATTAGCCTATGTCTGGCTAAACTTTTCAAGAAGTTTAAACTATAACTAACTTAAACTAAGTCTAAACTTTTCTGTTTTAGCAACAAATGGGAAAAAAAATAGCTTAGGTTCTATAAAATAAAAATGCCTGTTGATTCCCAAATGAGCTCAATAATTTTAAATCTTTGACAGATTTATTTGGTAAAGCAGCAAAGTTTTGAAATATTGGCTAAGTTCTGTTACAGATTTCTGAAGATTCCTGCTCCATCACTGAAAGAAGCTGAGGAATAACTTGTTCTCACCAATAGTATGGATGGTACTGGGGCCTGGAAAACTTTATCCTCAGCAAAGTGCTGCTCCTGGCTCTTGCTTTCTCTTGAGAGACTGAGCGATCTAGAGGGTCCTATAAATTCTGTTGTTTCTTTGGATTGACTGTGGCTACTCATTACAGGCACTGCCTGGGCATTTTAGGTGAACTTGGTGTTTTCAGGCTACCAGAATGTGGAAATCCAAATGTAAGAGCCTGGGCTTGGCCTGAGCTTGAATACAGAAATGTGAAAGTCAGCCACCCTCAAAAGACCATATGGGTTTAGAGACAGAGATACTCATAATGTCTACCTTAAGCATCTCATTTAGGAGCTCTCGACCATCCTGCGGAGAAATGACCTCCTTTTCGCTGGTGACTGTGCAGCCCAGCAGATTGCCTGTGGGAAGCACCCTGACTGGTTTCCATTTTGAATTTCCATGGTGAAGGAGCAGGATGGAGACCTGCCATTAACTGCAGGAATGCCCGTACGAGGAAGGTAATTTTAGCTAGAGCATGAAGCAGAAAGAACACCTCAAATGTTGCATCTTCAACATCTGAAAAGCAGTTACTAGATCCATTTCCCTTGCTATTGCCCCAAGAAGTAAAGCTTAGACAGTAGGCTATTTGTAGACATGATTTTCATAAAATGCACAGTTCTACTTTTGGAAAAAGAAGTTGGGTGCAAATTGATGACACGTATCCTCTTCCATCCTAAATAATCACCTTTGGTACAGATAGAGGTACCTGTAATAAGACTTCGCAAACAAGTTCCTATGTCAAGAGCTTTTTGAATTCACATAGTGCTGTTCATCCAGGGACTCCTAACACTTTATTATCATGACTTATGTTATTTTACAAGGCAAATACTAACGGACAGAATATTTAAGACCTATGCCTATAGTCATACAGACAGTCAGTAACAGAATTGGGAAGAAGCACCATCTCCCAAATTAGGGTTGTTTCACAAGATCACAGACAACCCTGTGAAGGGAAGAAAAAGAAATTCCCATGTTTCTGCACCAGCTACAGTTTTTGTCATCAAATAGTTACAAAGCCCACTTACACAAAAGCTGGCAGAAATACAAACACTGAAGTGGTCACTATCTAGTGCACTCAGATAAGTAATATTCCTATTCAGTAAATTAGCACATTCATGAGTTATATACTTTTGTTTGTCAGCATTTTTTCTCAGCGTGCATAGACCAGATTTTCACTCCATCATTCAGAGGTTAGCAAGAAACAAAATTAAACCCTCAGTGTTTTCACCACCGTACAATTTGCAAAGTCATTTTTTCAATGAACTTAACTTTCCAGGTTATCCTGGAAAAGACTAATAAATAGTGGGTGTTGCCTTTGACTTTCCCTTAGCAGAATTCACTGTTGATTAATTTTTGCAACAGATTTCCTACCTCATTTAAAGCTTCAGCTAGAAGCGTTTTCCTGTTACATATTGCAAACAGACATATACAGTGACTCTAAAGCTTGGATTGGGTTGTGTAGTCAATAGAGTTTTGGCAAAAGACTGGGGAGCCTTTTTCTGGCTGAAAGCTAAGAATGATAAAAATAGATCCTGATTTTACAGTCACTGCGACAAACCAGCTTCCAAAAGCTTCACAACAGCACAAAGGGAACAAACTGGCAAAAAGGGAAGTGGGCTGGAAAGATATATATTTTCCCCAACAAGACTTAAATTCACCATCTTTTGAGGTTTACAATGATCTTATATCTTTGCATATGGCATGCACTGCACAATGGCAACCAAGAAGTCAGCTTAGCTTGCAACCAGCCGTTCTTTTCCAAAGCTTTTCTGTGAGCTCAACACATTTAATTCACAATCACTTATAGAGCTTATACAACCTTATAAAATAACCTAGTCTCCTGAATCACCTCTTACCTACAAGATATAATTTTATTCTATTTCATATGATTTCATTATCTTATTTTTGTCACTTGATCTCATTTTTTCTTGGAGTTCTAAAGGATTTAACAACGAATGATAAGAATGAGATTATCAGCACAAAAATAGACAATAATTAAATGTCAGTCATGTCTGTGACAGAACAAATACAATTCTGTAGCTCACTACTTTTGGTGCTGGCTAGTGCAATACTCATTAAATATTTTACCGTTAATGCTGATAGTTTTGCAGTTATTTCAAACAGATGAAATACATTTCGCTTACCTACCCTTCATTCTTCCTCCTCTGCAAATAAGTTTCCTCCAGTAAAAGATTAGCATAGTTGGTACCAGGAATTTCAAATGGGATTGTTTATGCATCAAAGAGTAAGTATTAATAACAAAAATGCACTCACAGTATGATTGCTTTGTGATGATTAGAATATAAATTGTTAGTTCTATATATACAGACACACACACACACACTGAATTATATGCCTCGCGATGGTATGTCTTTTGCATTCCTCTAACATCTGATAGTCAGATGCCATGTCACACACATACTTGTCAATTTGTTTTATCACTAAGAAGTTTGTCTATGATGTTGCATGGAGCTGACAACCCAGCACGCTCAGAATCCACCTGAAAACTTGTAACCCAGAGAAATATCTTGCACTCATAGGGATGAGGGGGAAGGAGACAGCCTCTGCCCCAGGATCAAGCAAGCAAAAGCATTAGCTTCACACAGAAAACTAGTTTTCTCATTGTTGATGATGAGAGGTACATGCTAAGCCATAAATAAAGTGAGAACAGTCAGTGGTGGACAGAAATTCCTTTCTGCAGGCTCCGCTCCACCACTTATGAGTTATGGGGTCATCTCTAACTTGTGAAAATAACTCACATATCACACTCTCCCCATCTCTACGCTTCTTACTACTGCCAGTGGAGATCGTGCAAAAGCGTCAGAGCTGGACAAGGATCCAAGAGGCAGAAAGTGACCATTTAGCAGTCTCATGGCAACTCTGTCAGGCTCACGGGGCTCGTGGAAACACCAGCCAGGGAAAGGCCAGCCTCTACCTCTCCGTCCACGCTTCATCGTTTCTACCCTTCCTCTAAGGGGAAGGTGCTCTCGGGCACAACAGTACATGGTTATACAGGGCTGGAGAGGGGCTGAAACCGCACCTGTGCTGCAGCCCTTGTCAAAACCCCCACCGACCTGCAGAGGAACACAGATTTCCCAGGAATACAGTGAGCAAAACAACCAGATAAAAAACCAAGCTGACCGTGAAAGCTATGGGAATAAATAACACAGTGTTAAGCACAGGCTAGGCTAAGTATGTGAACCTTCAGTCAAAGTTTTGACCTCAGCTTTTGCAGACATACCCAGGCTCACTTTAATTGCCTGGTTTGCAGACTGGAAGCAAAGCAGCTGCTGCAGCCCAGAGCTGAGCACAGGTTACAGACTCCCCCTGACCAGGCAGCGCGGAGCTCTCTGCTGCTGTCTGCTCGGGTCGGCCCCGCTTACCGGGCAAAATAAATCTACCTGTCACATCCACCAGAATTACCTGGCTGATAACTGAGCAGTAAGAAACTGCACTGAAAGAAAAACTACCCCTCTGGTTTTGGTAATGTGGGCAACTGCCCAGTGCGCCCCTGTGATGGGCTGGGGCTGGCTTTGATCAGTTACACTGTTATTTAGCATCTAAGCAGCTAGTGTACAGTGTCCTTCTCACTCCTTTAATAGGAAAGGGCTGCCTTTATCCATGAGGCAGAACCATGCTGATTATCATGTTAATTAATACATTTCTAATTAGAAGCTGTTTCTCCAGTTTGCACAGAGCCAAAGTGAAAACTGAAATGATTTTGCAAATTTAAAAAGAAATTATTTAAAAAATAAGCAAGGAAGAAACTTCAGAGCCGAACAAAAGGAAAAATATTCGAGCTAATGAAATGTTGGTTAATGATCCTTTTGTTCACTCCTTTGTATCTTTTCCCCATTCTTAATTGTCTCATCTAATTAGATTATAACTATTTACAACAGGAATTATATTCTACTCTGTATTGCTTATGGGGTCTTCATAATACAATGCAAATAAATACTACTAATAATAATTAATGAAGAACTTTCTTTTGCACTGTGAGTCTTTCCAAGCCAGGGAGCCCAGCATGGGTGTAGCAGCCAAGTGTAAGTGGTTTTGGGCTTGACTTTATCGATGATAGAGGAACAGAGCTGCAGACTTGGTTATTTCTACTCCTCCTCTGCCTGCCCAGCTTCCTCATGCCCAGATCATGGTTCTCACACCTAAGATCATCATCTCAAAGCACCTATTCCCTGTAGGTTAATCCTCTTTGGTATTTGCTGAAGGGAACGTGTTGCATTAGGCAGCATTAGCTCCTATCTTTAGGGGGACCTTTCCTCTCCTTTCTGAGGCTGTCCGAGAAAAGATTTGTCTTTCTGATCTTGACATCCCCAATACCTGTTCAGAGTCCAAAAGAACACTGAAGTCACTGCAGTTCTGGTGCTAAAGTGCAATGCAGGGGGTCCTCTGGGCAGTTACAGCTTGTTCTAGGAAGGTCAACAGTCCCTCTCCATTCCTCAGAACATTTCTTCTGGGCAGCTCTGTGTTGCATAATATACTTGTTAAGTAACTGGATAAATTAGTCTTTTTCATTTTAGCATGACAGGGATGCTTCAAGAGAGGCTGAGGGCTCACTGAGATAGTGGCTCCATGCACTCAGAGTCAGAGCTTTAAAGAACTAACAGAAGACAGATAACAACATTTCCTTTCTGCCACCTGTTAATTCTTTTTAACAGATGGAGAACTGGAGAATGGTGAGATTAAAAGCCCTGATACAGGAAACCATATTTTTTCAAGACAGTGCTTAAACACATGCTTCTGCAAGCACAAGCTTCTGTCCCAGTGAAGTTCAGCACGTGCTTAAATAGTTTTCTGACTCGGGATCTAAGTGACTCTTTCAGGGTCATAAAAGCAGTGGAACAAGCTGCCCCTGAAATGCCCAGTTCACATTGCAGCCTTGGTCTTTTCTTCACACAGTCTGTTTCCAAAACTGTAGCTCTGGAGAGCATTGATAACCTCTTAGGCTCTCCAGCTGGAAGCTGGCAGCCAAATCATGTCAGATATTTAGATAAAAAGGTTACTTCAAGTTTGGCTACAAGTTGCAGATGTGAAATCAGGTAAAGGTGAGAAAACCAGTGCTTGTAAGTCAGAAGAGAATCAGATCCATCACCAGTTATAATATTGTGCAAATCTTTGCAGCACTTCTACTCATTTTAGCATTTCATACTTTCATTAATTAACCATGAAAATTATAAAATGTTCAGAGTTAAATAATAAATCTCTATCAGTTCTCAATATATCGTTGGCTTAGGAAGCAAAATACTGCTTGTGCAGCTGAGAAAGACAGTCTCGGGGAAAGACATTGACTGAAAGTAGGGAGAGGTCTCCCACAAGCTGCCTCTTTGACCTTGAGCAACACCCTTAATTCCCCTGTGCCTCAGTCTCCCATTTGTGTATTCAGGAAAACAATCCTCTCTTCTTCCCAGACTTTGCCTGCCTTGCCTACTTCAACTTACTTTTAGAAATGTGAAGGTAATGCTGTTTTTAACTACCACAATCCCCTTCTTCCTTATCTCAAATTAACTCCTTGCAGAACAGCACCTATTCAAGCACTCCCAGAAAGTGTTATGCAGAGCTGTAACCTCATAACAGCTGCATGTCAAATCTACCAGTAAGTTCTGGATAGTGTTCTTAAAAACATGTTGTACATTCTCTTGCAGTATGCTAAACAACTAATGCACACATTGCATGTACTATAAAAATAATCCACAAAGCCTTCCTATGCAGTTACAAAGAGATTTTAAACTGAGATAGTCAATGCCATAGCTTGTACCTGGGCCCTTCCAGATGTGCTGCCTTTCTCTCCATTACTCGTGCATGCAGAGGTGAGACCTTTATGCCTCCTCTATGCTTTATTTCTCTTTCTCTGATGTATGAGTTTCTTGGGGGAAAAGGGTGTTTGCCACACTGCCCTACACAGAAGGGACATAATCTTTGCAGGGGACTTTCATTACCCCTGCTGTAAGTCTAGTAGAAAATGTCTTTCATCTTTATTTCCAAAAGTCTCTGTCTATTACTGTAAATACACTTAAAAATTAAAAGCACTAAAGATTTTTTTAATAAACCTGCACCCAAGCATTGGAGAAGTAAAACAGTCAATATGAGAGGTAGAATGTTAAATAGCATAGTAAGGGGAAAATACTTCAGTTACCAAATGGATGATCTTTAGGTTCTTATTCCATCAAAACCTGTGTCTGTGCTGCTTTCATGGAGGATGTTTTGCTGCCACATGCAAATTTCTCATTTTTCAAGGAAAGCTTTACATAACTTGCCTATTTGGCCTTTGTTAGTCATGCTACAAAGATTTAAAAGCTTTGAAGATTTTCTTAACTAAAAAGAGCCACAAGAACAACAATGCACTTTCTTCCAGTCACTGATCAGGCTTCTAAAGAGTAACTAATAATGTGGATTTTAAAGAGCAAAAGGCAACAAGAAAATATTTAATAGTACAACTAACAGTGCAGCATACTTTCTGCAGAAACCTGTCTGCTTTACTTTCCTTTTATCAATATTGCCAAGAAAGTAAATTTGTCACTGCACAGTTGAGAATGTCTCAAAGATCTACTTTAATGTTTCACGCTACGTTTGCAAAACAAGAGTAATAAAAATAATGACACCATTATTACTCTTCCCTCTTTGTTTTCAGTTCATCACTTGCATATTTGAATAATGAATTATATTCACATTATCTCTACACTTTTGCTCTTGACTTCCTCTGCTGGCTGAAAGTAAAGCTATTATCCAGTTGTCAGCTCTGAAGAGCCATTCAACACAGCAGCCAATGGTCCTGACATGTAGATATACTACTATGCAAAATTATCTAGAGTACAATTTCAAGCTATATATGAGAAAATTACCAGCCAGCGTAAAAATGAATTTTCAGCTTAGGTGAAATATTAAAAATTTCATCAGGGCCACTTTAAGAACATAAATAAGTAGACAACAGGATTAGTTGTGAATTAGGCACAAAAGGCTAATTAACACTATTGTATCGTCTTGATTGACTTAAAGTCTATTAAATCACTATTTTATTGTCTGAATCTCTGAACCTTACAGGAAAAATAGAACCTTCTTCTATTAAGAGGCCCCTGTTCATTCCCAGATCTGCAGCTTTTGACTGAATTTCATTAAGACTCATTCCACTAACCAATACTTTGCACATGTAATTTCCTGATAAAGGAATGATTGTTTATATCAGTTGATTTATACAGCTTTTTTATGAAGTGCCATGTTAAGTTATAAACAAATCACATAAACGAAAACCCACACAATTTCACTTTAGTGTCACAGCCCTTCATGTAATTAGAAATATAACTGGAGCTTCAGATGAAGTCAGATTTTCATGATGCAGTGGAGGGGCAAATGCAGCCCAGCAGCAAACATTCTCAAGGGCAAAGACTTTCTTTCTTCTCTACATGCTCAAGTGTTTTTGTCAGGAAAGAATAACTGAAGGTTGGGAAGGTGAGGAGGTATCCTCTACCAGACAGAAAGCAGCATCCCCAGGATGACATTAAACAAAGAGGTATAAGAACAGACAGGAAATCAGAGCAAGCTACTGTGCTTGCTTCAAAGAATTGACTAAAAGAAGAGCAGCTGCTGCCCCTGTGGTCAACATTTATTCTTCTAAATCACCTGCCTCGATTCCTTCTCTACCAATTAGACCTACTCCTGTTTGCATCACTATATTGGGAATACTTTTCAGATTTTTGAAAGGGAAGAGACAAAAGCTCGACTAGTCTTTAGTGCAATACAAGATGGAAATAACTGGTTATGTATAAAGAGTGAAAAGTATGTCCTGTGGATCTCCTTTGGGGATGTCTCGGAGCCCATCAACTTTTATTGAAATTTAGAGAGGGCTGCAATGATTTGAAATGTATTTTCATGGATTACAGCTCCTGAAAATTTACAGCTAGAAGAATTTTAGCTCTTTACCAACACTGTTTCTTCTCGTAATATCACTTAGTGTAACTTAGCATTGTAATTGCCTCAACTGAGATGTGGATGTGTAAGCAATCAGATGAAATGATTTACGTAAGATCATGGAATGAGGATAACCACTTGTCCAGGAAATTCAAACATGTCCTCTTTCTCCTCCTGGAAATCTTGTTTTTATGAGATTTGAGGACAGTAGCCATTCCTGAATATCTGGCAGCTTGGCAATAGTAACAGTACCTCTCTTTGCTCTGTGGACATTGGCAAGTCCTGGACAGAGGAACACCTTCTACATATCAATTGCATGGTGCAGGCAAAATGAGTTGGATGTGTTCATGAATGTGCCAAAAAATGTCGACACATGCACAATAAACCTGATATGCCTGGCTTACTGCACACTGGGAATCCATCTCCATAATGCATGTATGCATATTTCTGCCTGGGAAATCATGGACAGCAGCATGGCAACCCTACATAGAAAGTCCTCTTTGAAAGCCATGCTCTCAAATCAATGTTTAATTCATTAGGTTAGCCTTCCTTAATCAGTGATGAGTAGAACTATTTAGCTCATGATGCATTAGAAGAAAGTCTAAGACACTCCTTCCCAAAATACAAATGTATTAATTCACATATGTTACAAAGAAGGAAACAAGATGGAGGGAAATTGAAGTAACACATTTAAAGTTTAGCTCAGTTGTTATTGTTTGTAAATGAAGATCACTGTGGTGGCACAATTTGGGATGTGGAGGGTTTTTTTTTTAGTTAGATGTGGCAAAATGAACTGCAGATGTGGAGTAAAAATTAGATTATGCTGATTCTTATTCTGTTGATCTGCTATAAACCATAGCACTGTCCACCTGATAAAAACAGCAGTCTGTGTTGATAAAGTCTGGCCCACCTCCCTCAGTGATCTACTGAGTGTGCTTTCACAGCCAGTTATCATGTACTAAACCCCTTGCTGTGTAAATGGTTAGAGAACTGAGCAATGGTTAGAGTATAAGCCATCTGCCCCATGCTACATGATCACTCAGTCAGCTTGCATGTCCTTCCAGCAGCATCTTTGTCCTTTTAATGAGTCTGAGAGTGCTGCTAGTGGGCATACAGGTAGGTATGAAATGCTAGAGCAAGCACGTGTGCTGACTTGGAAACACCAACAAAAGCTGGTTCGGACCCCTCCTACATAATTTCTGCACTGAACTAGGCATCCAGATACTATCTATGGGGCGAAAGAGGTATTTCAGAAGTCTGATTTATCTTGCCCACCTTAAACAAAAAGCACCCCTGAAACATCTTTTTCTGGACTGAAGAGGCAGCAAGACAATTTACTCAGATGTAGTCACCTACAGCACACCCTTCTTAAATTAAATGAGAAAATCCCACACCTAGAACCTACTTGTTACTACTTACATTTAGATACATGCTTAGAAGTCCTTGGCACTGAGAGGAGCTCTAACATTGATTCCCTGCCTTCAGGGCTGTAAAAAAGACTGAGAGCAGTCTGGTGATGTAGTACTACAAGAAGAGGCAAGGGAGTCCTGCTGCCTGATGTTGGTGCCTGTCTGGGAGCTGGAAGGCTTATTTCTACACCTCTGCCTGGCCACGGTCTTTCTGCAACTGTCCTTTGGCATGCCACTTAATTCCTTCTCCTCGGTTCCCAGTCTGTAAAGTGAAAGCATCAGCACTTAGCAACTTCACATCAATGTTGCCAGAACAAGTATAAGGCAATTTGAAGAGCTCTGATGCCACTGATGTGGCAAAGAAAGAAGATCAAAGAAAGGACAGCAAAAGTATGTAGTCATATTTGAAATTAGCATACCGGCATTTTAAGTTTCAAAGGAAATCTTTTGGGTCATTGAGTATACTATTCTACACAGTAAACATTTTCTTTTATATAAATATTCAAATGTATTCCCACCATAATATGGTCTTTCTAGGATTACTTTGTTCTCCTCATGGCTAAGAAGTTTTCTGTAATATTGAATTAAATAAATCTCAAGATTTCAGGATTAAAAAAGAAAAAAGATGCATTAATAAAAGAGCTCAGACATACAGTGACAAAGTAGGGACTAATTTTCATCTAGAGAGAGGTGACAAAACTTGTATTGCTGAACTCATCTGAAAGAAATAAGTGCAGTATGCCAGTAAATTTTAAATAGAGAAACAATTTTGGCCACAGCTGTCTTTGGAAGTCCAGAAATATTGAACACCAGCTTGATTATCAAGGAACAGTCATGAAGAAGTGATCTTTTTGTCCCAGGCTTCTCCTTTTCTAGCTAATATCATCCCTGATGTGCTCAGATGTATCTAAGCTGGTTACTCTTCATCCAGATCCCAGTTTTATTAAGAACATATGCAGCTGGGAAGATGCAATTTAATATAAAAATCACAATACAGTTAATATGGTCCTGGTAGCTCAAACCTTTCAAAAGAATCCCTTCACCCAAATCAACAGTACAAACTAATTCGTCTGGGTTTTTCTCTGGATATTGGCAGGTAGCAAAGTGCTTTATTAAACTTCTGTAACAGCAAGTGAATGTACCTCTGAAGATATATTATTTTTAATTTAGTGCTACAAGACAAATCATGGGCTTCATATTGAGCAATCAAATATTTTCATAATATTTTGCTTGTTCAACTGTTTTTTCTGTCAGTAAAGCCAACCCCAAAGCAAACAAACAAAATCCCTAGATTTTCCAGAAAATAAAAACAGTAAAACTCAAACTACCTGGAATAAGGTTGGTAGTTACTGCCACCCACATTTTCCTAAAGAATTGTCTTCCTTGCCTTTTGCGCTAGTAAAACTGAGAGGCACAGATAGTGGTAAATGATGGAATTTAAAAAAAAAAAAACCACACACCACAATAAACCCCAGGAATATTGTTGTTACTATTATTTCTTGCATCACCATACTGTGTGATGGTTTCAAACAAACACCAGGGTCCCACTGTATTAAATTCTATACAGACTAAAAGACTGGTCAAGGAAGCTTCTGGCAGAGCTAGGAACTGACCTCTATTCCCACCAGCATCCCCAGTAACTATCTTTTCCCTTCATCATGCACACTTTACACGAGTCAGACAGACCTCAGGCTCCATTTAAAAGGAGAGTTCTATTTGCTAATATCATGCTCATGTTTCATCTAGAATCTGTTCTCTGAGTTTTGTTTCCTTGCTGTGCTGGTTTTGTTTGGGAGAGAGTTAATTTTCTTCATAGTAGCTAGTATGGGGCTGTGGTTTGGATTTGTGCTGGAAACAGTGTGGATAACTCAGGGATGTTTTCCCTACTGCTGAGCAGGGCTTACCCAGAGC
>JANZLQ010000001.1:43357711-43373852 GCA_026212715.1 Elanus axillaris
ACGAATTCCTTGGTTTGCTTTGTTTGTGCATGCGGCTTTTGCTTTCCCTATTAAACTGTCTGTATCTCAACCCACAAGTTTTCTCACTTTTAGTTTTCCGATTCTCTTCCCCATCCCACCTGGGGGGAGTGAGCAAGTGGCTGTGTGATGCTTCATTGCTGGCTGGAGTTAAACCACAACACTTCCTTATTTCTGTACCTAACCCTAGGACCTAATTAGTCCTGGGGACAATGTCAAGCCTGCTTGTCCTTGAAGGCAATTTGCATAAGAATTGTAGTTGGCCAGAAACACTCTCTTCCTGTAGGGTTTGCATGCAAGGTGGAGCATCCAAGCCTTGTGGTCCCACTGAGGGCCTCCACTTGGTACCACAGTAGGGAAGGGACACACGTGCATGGGGATGGCACAAACTGATTGCTCCCAAAGACCATCTTATGCTGCACACACAGCAGTGCCATCCGTCCCTGTTCCCTCCATCTGGAGCAGCGCATGATTTCCAGGCTGGGACTTCTCTGCTGGATCAACCCCAGCGTTCCAGAAAAAATCCCATCCTGCAGTAATCACATGATCGTGTTTGACTGGCCATCCCTTGGGTTTACCTTTCCCTGGAAGTCAGGAAGGTTGCTTCAGACAGCTTGGAGAAGTCAAGTGTCTTCCATCTGGTCTGACTATGAATTGCTTTCTTACAGATTTCTTTTCTCTCCAGAGACTCCCTTTTCAATCTCTAATTTCTCACAAACCTTTTAAGCATTGAGTTCTGCCAAAAAAAAGCTGTATAGTCTTGCCCTGGGCCCTGAAAGTGGACCTTGGTCTTGCATTTATTTATATAGTCATGTTGCTCTCCTGCTGGTTTCTCCAATAACTAGACATATAAAAATTTAAAATGGATATTGATATGCTGGAACGATACTACACCATCAATCACATGCACTGTTGGCTAAATTATACCCCATATTCCTAGATTATTAAATACTTACTCCATATCCACCACATGGTCTACTTATCTAACACCCCATTTACAAAAAAATATCCAGCACTTAAAAGTAAGGACTTTTATAGTTAAGGACTTCATAAATCTTACATTGCCCATAAAACAATACACATGCACACGGCCACACATTTTACCGAGTGTAAGCTCTGGTCCCTGGTTTCCAGACCTGGAGGGTTTTACTTCTTGGCTGTTGTTAACAGTCCCCTCCAGAACTATCTTCATCATCTTCCTAAGCAAAAAGAGCAGTGTGTCTTCACGGACACATGGTAGCTACTCATGATTGCACTAAGGTTGGCAACAAAAATGCCCATTTCTATGCAAGAAAAATATGACCAATACCTGACATGAGTAAAAGCAGACTCAAGTGCTAAACTCTCAACAGAAAAATTTTGTCAATAACCTTGCTTTACTCTGATACAGGTTCTTCCAGTATAGCTGGCACTTGGAGTTTCAGGAATATTTAATTATATAGAAAGCCTTAAGGGGCAATAACAAGCTGGTTTCTGAGCTAATGGGAGAGAAAAGAATACGAGATTAAAATCTAAAAATTAAATAGAGGGTCATTCTTTTTAATGACTAATAACTCTCAAAGAATTTAAGTTTCAATTAAATTCTGACTCCAAAGGTATTTATGTAGTCATGAAACTATTTTTAAATATTTCATATTCAGAGTGCTCCAGTTTCCTCACTGGTTCTGGCTAATATCAGACACCAGTATGATACCTGAGCAACTTTGCAGAAGCTCTGTTTTTTGCTTTTAACCTCTCATTTGCAGTAGCGTTTTTATTTTCTATTCATGTCTTCAAAGTTTTTCATGATTTCTTAGAAAATTCTGCTGCCTGTAGGATAAATAGCGCAAAATTTAGGCCAAACCAGGCTACTTGCACCTTTAAGTACTGAATGAGAAGAGGAAGTTAGAGTTTGGTGACTAGAGCATTCAGGTGGGAAAATAAAGTAAGACAGGCAGCGAACTGGGCATCAGGGAATTATTGTCTGTCCTGGAACAAGGGAAAAAAGGGTCTATTCTCCCTTGAATGTCAAAACATTCATTTCATATGATTGCAGAAAAAGGAAATATGAAAAGCACCCCTTTTCATAACAGGTGACACAGAACAGCACAAGGTAGCTGCTGAATTAGGTCTAGGAATGCATAAATATATTACAAGTCTAAGAAAATATAATTGCTCTCATTCAGCAACATGCAGACACGTGACTCTCAGATGTTAAACCCAAATCTTTCACACACATTAAGAGCAGAGCTGTATCAGGTAACTTCTTGCATTAAGTTATATAAGCAGCTCAGGGATTCCCAGGTTACAAAGCACTGTAGGTTTCTAGAAAAAAAAAAAAACGAACACCTTCAGTTAGATTCCAGCTAACGTTGGAAGTAAGAGTCATGGTTCACCTCACTTGTGCCTGGAGTACTGAGGTCATCCCTGCAAGCAGAGATCTCCTCTCACCAGTTTGAGAGTGGGCCTAGTCTTCTCAGAGAACAGTACAAGTCCTTTACAAATCTTTGTTTCCTAAGATATTATTGTGTCTCCAGTCTACAACCTCCAGCAGGTTCCCATTGCATGAGACAGACACCTATACTTTCGTGTAGGCTCAGCAGTGACTGTAGCTTAGATATGCCAGCAATTAACTTCTTCTCCTCTCTCCCAGCTCAAGCCATGAATTTCTGTTATGGCTAACTACCCAAAATGGACACTTTTCCCACTGTACTAACACACTGCAAGGAATAGATGAAGCTCACATCCATAGTACTTGAGGTTTCTTCTGTTGCTATTGGTGCACCAAGTGACTGAGCTACCTCACATTATGTTTTCTTCTTTAAGACTAAACTACAGAATATTGGCAACAGGGTCTTCCAACCCAGTCCAGACTTAGTGTGGTCTAAACACTAAGGCCATTTTTTAGTCTGCCAGCTGATGGACGTAGCGTATCAGGTGATTACATGGTCCTCTTCCCAGGATAACTGCTGAGCAATGAAAAAACAATCCTTAATGTTGGAAGGATCTCGCTGATCAAGAATGACTTTAAAAGTTGTCTTATAACCTGGGTAGGCATCCCTGGTCTAGCAGAAAACAACACATGGGCTGAAGCTCTCGTTTGTCACAGCTCAACGCCCTGATTTGCTGGTCTTTCCTTTTACAACAACCATGTGATGAAGGTATGCCAGCTCTATCCAGTCAGCCTTGACTTGGAAATACAGAGTCTTTAGAAGAGGTCAGAAAAGAACTCCTCCTCCTTGTTTTGGTTTGCTGCATTACTTCTTTATTTTCAGGCTGAACTGTGGTAGTTTTTAGTTGTAAGAGACTGAATTTTAATTTCATCTTTTTGGGGGGAAGAAAACCAAAGAAATGTGGATGAATGCAAATTCCTATCTTCATGAAAGCATAATTTCTCATCCAATCTCAGGTGAATAGTAATAAGAATGAAAACCACAGTTATGGAAAAATCCATTTGAATAAAGAATATAACTCTATCACTAGTCCCAGGCATATTGACATTTTTTGTTTGCCCCCTATAACAGTCTGGACTAGGCTTCTTTGCTGCGTAGTCAATATCTCAGACTTTCCCCAGCCTATTAAAGACAGAAGGCAGCATATATTCATAGCTAGAAAAATCCTTAATGGAAACTCTGTAATTACTTTAGGAATCTGTAGTTCAGAACTTGTGTCTCTCTAACAAAATTATAAAGAGAAAAGATGCACAGGAAATTAAGCATAACTTACTCCTATGACATTAGAAGTATATTGGGCTAGATACTATACATTTTTATATTAAGGGATTCCTGGATCCAGTAAGAAAGAAGTAATTATATTTTTATATAATTGCATTTCATGTGTATGTATTTATAAAGTTTTATAATTTGTCCATTTTACCAAATGGGAATTGGGATTAGACTAAGGCTCTATTTAATAAAGGTTGAAGCTAGGTGTTAAAATTTCAGATGCAGGAAAAAGCAGCCTAACTCTGTGAAATATTTGGAGAAAAATGCAGCTCTTTACAGTAGAGGCAAGTGACCCCGCCTGTTGAGCAGTTGGCCCTTTGGAGACCGAAGAGACATACGGCACACTGAGCAGCTGTCTTAAATGTAGAAATTCACTCCAACCTGCTGGAAGGGGCTTTGTCCCCTTGGCCTCAAGCTGGGATTTCTTCTGAACACAGACACGTGTGCCCATTGTGCCAGAATTTGAGAGAGGATTAACACCCCTAGAGGGCTGAAGCCCCTCACATCTCTACCCTTTAGGGTGTTGTCTGGACTTCTTCCTCAAGAGAAAGAGAGGCTTGGGCTTGGTTTTGTCCACTATCAAATAATGTATCGAAACAGATCACTGTCATGAATTCTACACCACAGCGTGTCTGTGGCTGCAGGCACCCAGCTCAGAATAAAGTACCAATGGCAACTGAGTGCCTACAGAGCTAGGCAACGGTTGGGAAAAGGTTTTCAGGTTTACAAGTGTATATATCCTCTAGATTACACCTAAATGCCATCTTAAGGATCTAGACCAGATTTCCTGTCAACCCCTGCAAAGCAAAACAGAGCAACCCTTGGTGATAATCCCACAGGCACTCAGAGAGTCCATAGCATAGTTTGCAACTAAACGCAAGCAGCTCGGCTCTGCACTTATGATCCTGTACTGTCTCCTTCTTCTCTTACTGGGGACACGTTGCAGATGCAACATCAGAACTTAGCTTTGGGTCTCAAAATTTAAGATAGGATGTCCAGAATCCATTAGCTTAAATATCTATATGTATAATGGTACAAGAGGAGCAGATAGACTATAATACATCTATTCAATAGATTAAGCAACACCATCCTCAGCTGGTGTACATTGGCATAACCATTTACACCAGTGAAGGTAAGTAGCAGGATTTGTTTATTCTAAGAAAGAAACTGCAGCTGAACTCATAATCCAGTTAGTTTAAAAACAGCAGACTTGATAGAGTTTCTGCTTTTAAAGCGGCTTGTGATTCTGGTTGTGAATTTGATGCAACACAGCAGGAGATATAACAATTATGTCTAATACACACATGCACGTGTTACATACACACAATATACACATATATTAACATATCTCCATTTTCTTCATTCACCACAAATTAAAGCGACAAGCTAGACGTTAGTCTTTTCTGAATTAATCCTGTCTGAATCACATTAGTGTCATCTCCACTATACACCAGTAACCGCTAGCCTATAAAATTTATGATATAACATTCAGAATTAATCTGCAAATATATACTAATTCACACTGACCTTTTTTCAAGCTGAGGCCTTTTTAGCACTCACAGTAGGTTTAACATTGCCCTACTGAGTGTTATTACGCAGCAGTCAATGGTTGTCCATAATTACATCATGCAAATGACATTTGCTTTTTTGTTTGAGCTTATTCCCTCCGATGTTTCCTTCTTTTATCACACTCTTCACACATCTGTGTCCCTGAAATGGCATGGTAAACTCCTCCTCTTTTGGTCCCCAAGTTCCTTTTTCTGTCTTCCTTGACTGTCACACAGTCACCACCAGCAGTTTGGGCTGGTGCGGCAGTGACATATCCCTCTGACATAGGTTATGTTGCCAGCTGGTTGAAACAGGTGTACACTGATTTTACCATCAAATGGCAACACGCGCTTGGCTTCCTACCAGCGCACAGGCATGAAAAACCTGTTCCCTTAAAATTTCTTCCAAGATTGATGGGCTGTTCTTTGACACAGCATCCAGCGACAATTTCAATTCCCAGATTATTTCTCGCCGTTCAGGCTTGCTCGACAATAGCAACAATAGAAAGTCGTGGAGAACTTTGTGTTAGTAGAGACAAACTACTTGGTCTTTTCCTCTCTTTCTTCAGCAAAATAAAATACAACGTCAGCTGGAGCAGCATGAGTATCCAACTGCTTGCAAAACAACACCTGACCCCAAATGCCTGCCTTTTAGAAAATAATCAGTACAAAATATGAAGAAACATTTTGCAAAATTCCCATCAAAAAGGCAAAGAAGGTAACAATACCTCTTAATATCAAACTGCTTAATCCGATTTTAAAAGATCAACACTAGGATATGCATCAATAGCCGTGTCTGGTTATGGCTGTGTCCTGCGAGTCCTATTAGTGAAAACATAGCGAAGTTGAGGATACAAGGCAGAGACCAAACATACCAGCTGATGATCTTCATCTTCCCAGTGTCACCCACAGTAACAGTGCACTTATGAAAGTACAGGGCTCAGCTCAGCTCTAAAGTACATTTTTGAGGCTGAGATCATCTTTTTATTCTGTTCCCAGAGTAATAAGTAATGCTCTGATTAATTCTGCAATAGAAAATAATCTAATACTAAAAATATCTCAACTTCCATTAAGCCAATTCTGTAGTCTTTAAAAATCCAAGGCAATTATACTAGTTTATATCTGACAATATGTCTTGATTTGTGAATACTTTGGGAAATCCTTGTTCTTCACAGCTGAGAAATTACACTTTCCATTAAAAGCCATTGCTTATATTATCTTGTTAGGGCATCCCACAGTAAACATTGGACGGGAAAGCAGACTTTTTAATGACAACTGATCAGAAGGTCAATGGCTGCAAGTCACAGCTAAAGTAATCGAGTTAGTAAGACAATGTTATTTTAGTCTACAACCAGCTGAAAAGCAGAGGTGCAGGAGGGAAGTAGTGCACAGTTCAGCTGTTCCTGTTCTTAATATTTCTTTTCCTACCAGGATAATTTCAAAATTCTTCTTCCACAGCTCCTTTTGAAGTGATATTTTTCCCAGGGAAATTCCACACATCACATTCCTAACAAACTGTCTATCAAACAAAATTACCTGACAATGTATTTATTAGAACTATAAAGGGACTTCCTTAAAAAGCTTTTATATTAAAGAAAATGTGTTTGTTTGTACTAAGTATTTAAGCCTCTGTACTGATACACAGCATAATAGGGCTGGTGCCATGGTAACTACTGTGTTGGTTTTTTAATTGAACAGCTGACTTTCAGTAGTGAGAATAGCTACCTACTTACTTCCCTGGTTTCTACAATATACCAAGGCTCTGTCCCAAGGAAAAACAATGAATTAGGAGCTGTTAGCTCATGCAGGCTTGACAGCTATGTTTTGTCAATACAGTAACTGCAGTTCATATAGAAAAGGTCTGCAAAACCTGCCATAGCACACACGCATCCTTCTTCAATAACTTGATTTGAGATCAGCTTACAATTGCCTTTTTTTTTTTTTCTTGGTCTGATGTTAAGGACAGGAGGTGTCTGAAAGAACTCATTATGTCCATATACAGCCTAGTATAGGAAAAGACCTACATATTATTATGGGTTATGTATAATTGTACCACAAAGAAGACTTTTTCCTCCAAATAGTTAATTGGGATGCAATACTGGTTATTTCAAGCTTTACAAAAGAGTTCTTTACATAATAGAGTGGCTGTTTTGTGCAGCTCCTATGATAAAATTCTCACCAGTCTTAAAATGACAGATGTAATATTACCTTTAATAAGTGTCTACCGATGCATGCAAATTGAATTAAATAGTGGGAGTACAAATTTGTCCGATAATTAAGATAAAAATTCATGTCAGCTTAAGCCCTGGTGTATATTAGTAACACTGTATACTTCTTTTTCTGTGTTCTCTACCAATTACTTTTAGTGTCGAACTCTTGATTACTATAATACGTAGTCCTTTAAAAAATTTAAAAATGATCTCTAGAAAGTATTAAGCAAACAAAAGACTTCTTTTTAAAGCACTTTCAATACAAAATATTATATCCATAACTTCAAAATCAGAGCCTTACAAATTGCTCAAAGTTAAAAATATCCCACATTTGAATAAATTCTCACAGAGTGTAATAGAAACATGAAATAATAAGTATAGACATACAATAATAAATAGAGTGAGCAGCAAACAATTTCTCCAACCTGTGAAAATGATCACTATTTTGGAAAAGGTCTCTGTTTCATGTCAGGGCAAAATTCTAACATCAGCCCAAGTTTTCCACAAGCCAGTTATGAAATTTAGCTATTGGACTTTCTTGTTAGTCTCTTTTTGAAGATACACTTGGAACTGGAAATTCAACATTTTTATAGTTAAGAAACTCACCTAGGACATGAAACAGACAGCTCAGGTGCTTGAATCTGGGTTTAAACACTTCTTGTAAATGTCCTAAGTCATGAGCTGCTCTTGGATAACATCTTACAAGCTATCATTTTTGACCTAAGATTCTTTCTTGGATATGATGCACCTTATAAAAATGTTATTTAAACTGGTACAACCCCACGTAAGTTGTAATTACAATAAAATATTGTTTTTCAGCCAAACCCCATAAAATCTGTAGTAAAAAAAAAAAAAAAATCCCTATCTACTCTTGGCATAAATGTACTAAAATTGCCTGGAATATGAATTTACATTTTTCTAGGATTCACTTCAAATCAGAAGTTTCTTATCTAAAATATTTTTGTATTAGGAATGTCACACCCTTAAAGAAAACCAGAGTCTGGGGTCGTTTGAGGCTAGTCATTGCACTGTAGAAGGTAATTCATGCTTGACATCCACAGCAATCTTTAGGGTAAAGAATTCAAATTCAGAACACCAAAAGCCTGATACATATTTTAGAAATGAGATAAAATTGGAACTTTGTCCTGAAAAAATTATATTTTTGTGAGGATCTATAACCAAGATTCCCAGGTCTCAATGTTGCTGCTGTTCAGGGCTGAACTCTGGAGCAAAAGCCCATAATTGCTTTGCTGATGCAGTGAGGTATCCCACGAGGAGAACCCACCCATCTGTCCCAGACTGATGGGAGTCTCCTGAAATTAGCTGGCCTTCCAAGTATTGCAATATTTGAGGGCAAGATATAAGAACAAGACTGTTTGGATCCTGGATTAAAAAATGTGTTTACAACTTACATTAATACTCATTTAGCACCAGGTAGCAGAAGGTGCGGCTTTTGATACACTTGGGATGGGTTTAGTCCCTTTATGCGTAGGATATAACTGGTATGTATTCTCCAGTGATGGATAAACACCCATAACAAACTTTGTAGACATTTAACGATATTAAACATCTGTCAGAAGGAAATATCAGCTGGTCTGAAAATCCAGTCACTTTTGTTTAACTGCTTTGTTATCACTTGAAAAAAGCAGCCAGTCATCATACAGGCTTACAGGCTACATAGGTAGAATAGGTACAATTAAAGTATAAAAACAAACCAGATGAGAAACACTGGAGAGATACAGTCCAGTTACTTAGATCCACCCTCAGACTGGGAGCCTAAGCCCACTCTCCTGCTGCAGGCTTACAGCATAGCTCAAAATAATTTCGGGCAGGTCTGCACACCACCGCACCACAGATCGCCCACCTGCTCTGGCCGCGATGTGGCACCGAAGGCGCGTTTTGTCTTACAGGAGCCTGCCCTGCTGAAATCCCTGACTGTGCTCCTAGACAGACCCTTATTATTGCTCTGCCCATCTGTAAAATGGAGATAATAGCACTACACTAGCTCAGAGGGATGTCGTGAGGATAAATATATTAAAGATAATGAGGTGCTCAGATAGTACGGTAATAGGAGCCATATGAGTAAGCTTTGTTTAAATTCGTGTATGTTAATAACAGTGTTCGTTCCGACTCTGCTATAACACTGTACTTGGCAACATTTTAAGCATTATAAAGAGTCGTACTGTATAATGAGTGAGATTATAGAGCTGAATGGATTTGGAAGCCAAGACTAGCCTAATAGAGCAAATAACACAGACCCTGTCATTAACCCTCGCCTTCCTTTCCTGCCGCACCCAACGGGACGGGCGCTGCGTCATGGCCGGGCAGCCCACACCCGGGCAGCGCCTGCTCCCTCTTCACAAGCCTCCACCCTCACAACGGCAGGAAGAGAGGCGGGATCCATGCCTGGTGGAAATGAGTGTGACTCTGGTTAAAAGATTGGTTCGGCCTTATGTAAACCAAGTTAAGACGTTCTTCTTGACTTTCCACTATATTGGAGGGGGTAGAATCACATGCCGTGCTGGGAGATCCCTTCTTGAAGAAAATGGCGCTGGAAGGGGTTCTCAAAACAATTTGTGAAAATGCCCAAATAGTGGGGTTTTAGGTCCTTTGACAGTAAAGAACATTTTCCATTTTTTTACCCTTGGTATAGAGATAAAATGAGAGAAGCAAGATGGGGTTTATCACTGTTTGAAGGTTCAGGAGTCAGCTCGAGTTTTACTTTAATATTTGCAAGCTTGTGAGGAGCTGCAGCCTCAATCAGCAGAACCCATCCAAGGCTATTATAGCTTTGCAGTATGAAAATCCATGCTTCAGGTAGCTGTTGCAGCAGGAAGGCATGGAAACAGGTCCCCTGTAACTGTGCCAACTGCAGCTGGCAGTTAATGTCTAATTTAATGCAATCTCCTGACACCTCTTGCCACCACTGTAGATACAGTCAGATGTTTGGTGAATTTATTTGGTTCGCCCATGGACTGTTCCAGTGGCCTCCATAAAATGATGCGAGGGAGAGATGTCTGTACCTCAAAACAACAATGGCACAAGAGCAATGCAAGAAACCAAGAAGCCATAAACACCAGTGTAACTGATGACTGCAGCAGGTGTCATAAATAGTTCCCTCAGACAGAAGGAGCTACAGCCATCATCTTATCTAAGGGCTGAAGCAATACGGCTTTTATGAATCTGGAGTTCCTGCTACCCTTTCCTGAAAAAGGCTGGTAAAATAGCTCTTCTGGGTCAATGCCCTTCTGTTCAGCATTTCTATGAGGGGATACACTGGCCGATATGCAAAAGAAGTGTTGCTTTCTCTGAAAAGCAACAACATATGATAGGAGAGATGCTTTTAAGTGGGTTGAGCACAGAGGGGCTGAATTTCCCCCACTCTGACCTATGTGAGGAATAAAGTCACTGGAAGGAGCAGCCCAGGGCTGTTCCTGGTGTTGCCCTGTATTGCTTTTCATTGACTGCAGCAGAAGCTCTACCTAATTACACCCATGATGAATTTGTCCTATCTATCTGCTGTAGACACTACTAAGGAGTGTTTATTACAGATTGGTGTGTGATGGTGTCTTCTCTCTAATCACTGCAACAAGGTCCCATAAAATGTGAGTTGATGACAATGATCAGCCTAAGATTTAACATCCTTGTCTTTGCTGGGCTTCTTGCCATTTCTTTTTTTTTTAAAGTAGTGTGGTTGGTGAGTTAATATACACAGCTATTCAGAACTATAAATGACTATTTATCCTGCAGCCAGCTAAAAAGGTTCAAACTATATCACAAATGAGGGTATACCGGGAAAATGGCTAACTGTGGTCTTTAATTTGTCAATAATGATTTTAGACCATGACCCTTAATAGGACACTGTCACTTGTGCTGTGATTTATGCCTAGTGTGATGACATCAGTACCAATACTGCTGATAAAAGAACACTTATATTGAAGCAAACAGGATGATGAATGGAGTACAAGTCTACTTACTCATTTCATTACTGACTCTTCTGTTCACCACAGAGCTAATGTAGCGAGTCATTGTCTGCCTTGGGAGTATTTTGCAGGTTGAATTCAATGGCACAAGGGTGTGATACGTACTTTAGTCCTGGTGCTTGAAATGGCACAATCATACATTAGAAATATATGCATTTTGCTTAGTTTACGTATCAAACAGAAAATAACTTTATGTCAGTTTTTTAAACAGAAAACAGCTAGAAAGTACTTATCTTGTTTTACTGCAGAATTTCCAAGGTTTATGAGAGCACTTAATTCCCCAACAAGTTAAATTTCTGTGTATGTTTTATAGAGTGGACAAAAATAGCAAGCAACATTACCAGCACAGTTAAGTATGCTACACATGCTTTTTAAAGGTGCACAGTGTTGTTTTTTTTTTAAAAGGAGTTTTCCACTGCAAATGCAGAAACATTAATATATAGCCATTTTAAAGAATGTTTTTATTAGCAACCATTTGATGCTGAACCCTTTGCTGAAGTAAACAGTGTAAATGTTAACATTAACCTTAATCAGACCTATTTCCTAAGATATAAATACTATACTAATGAAAGAGTCTGCCAGCATAATCAGGAGAGCAAAGAAATCCCCTAGGACTCTTCAAGCGTGTGTATGTCACCAATAATTCTGCTAACCCTTGAGTGCTAGTGACTTTGAATGTAGAGAAGGGGAGGTAAATGCAGTTTTATTAGTGCAGTTTTATTGCTATGGCCAGCTGCACTCTTTTCTCTATAAAAGGTAATTACTTCCAATAGTAACAAGCTAATTGATTGCTAATTAAATCAATTGGCACACTAACCGCTGTCAGAAAGTGACAGATTAGCTGGTCACATGACAGTGTGTTAGTAATGAAAAGTGGACATGGTCTGAGTGTGATTGACACAGCAGATGAAAAGTGATTTGGGATCTCCTAGGTGGTCATGAAGAGGGCATGGAAAACATGATTGATTCAATGGTGACTGTCAGGGAGGAAATGAGAATTGAATGGGATTCAGTGTTGCCCTGGAACCTCACCACATGATGCTCCAAGTTTTTTCACATGTAAATAAGCTAGACTGGGCTTTCTGGCAAATGAAAGGCAGGATGGGGGAGGAAAATGGGTGGAACAGAAAGTGAAAGTCAAATCAACAGAAACTTCAGTTTGCTTTGCAAAGTGGGAACAGACCCACAAATTTTTAATGGGTATAAACTTCTGAGTGTCAGTGTTTCAGTGACTAAGGATATGTCCCGGTGCATTATTTTCATTAAATGTGAAGGTTTATGAGTTAGTTTAGGAAGGCCTTCATAAAAAGAAAAATAATTTTTTGTCTCTTGGTTTAGTTTGCAAGAAATCTATGTACTTTATAAAACAAAGGAGAGGAAAATGGAAATAATTTGAGACTATTAATACTGCACTAAAACCACATATACAATTACATACATTTCCCTCTTGCTCTGTGTCTTTCTGTCTCTTTTAGATATATATTTATTTATATAAACATATAGAGAGTTCAGTATGACAAAACCAAATTGATTTCCTGAAGATTAAAAGCTCATCTCTAATATTTAACATGGATTTATTTATAAAACTTAGTATTATAAAGTAGTCAATATTGATATCTCAAAGCCCAGCCTTTTAAAGTAAAATGGGAAAATGCTGCTAATATTTTTGCTGGAAGACATTCCGTACTTGCTATATAGCTATTGCAATCAACTTTGAGTAAGAGTTTCTGAAACACCAAAATTTTTATGTAGTCTTTGCATAAGAAATACTCAGTTAATAGCAGCATCTCCCAACAAATGCTGACATTTAACTGTAACTCTGAAGGTATTATCCAGATGCATGCAAGAAGGAGACAATTATTACTGTTTTATTAACATCTAAAATGGTATGAGCCAGGGCTTGCTTGTGTGCTTTATTCATCCTTTCTGAAGAGAACTGGCACCGCTAAGGACAAGTGCTGTTTGGCAGGGCACCCAAGCCAGCTATTCCTTAGGGTATTTCCTATTAGTAGAACCCAGACTGGTGGTGTTGAACAAGATGTGTGGACACAGTAATTAAAACCCACCACTTTTTAAAAAGGAAATGGGACTTCTGGCCTCATCTCTTTTCTCATACTGTCATAGCCAAGTGCTTTCAGGATGGTGTGGGAAAGAGGTGCCACTAGTTATGACTGATTTTACTTTCTCTAACAAAGAATAGAAGTCAAATTAAAGATGCACCCCTTTCCAACACCATAGCAGCTTGTCAAGTCACTGAATGAAGCCATGACTGGATGGGAAGAGATATCTACACCATCTAGAGGCTTTTGTTTTGTCTAACTGATGGGAAGTGGGATTAGAAAGATGGAGGTGATGTTTTGTACCTTAGTTTTTGGCCAGACTGTTCAATGGTGCAAAATCAACATAGTCTTACTGCAGTGAGTGGTGGGATACAGATCTGCAACAGGGTAAAAGGTAAAGTTCTGCAAGTTCTGCCTCCCTTGACTCTTGCTAAGTCTCCTGTGCATGCGACACTCTCATAATCTTCCTGTAACTTTGCTTTTTTGCTTCCTTTTTCTGGTTTTGAATGGATGTGAACTGGCATCTCTTCTAAATGTAGAAACTACCCCAGAGGAAGGAAGGGACCTTCATTCACAAGAATTTTAATTCATTCAATCCAAAGAAGCCTGGACTTCTCAGTTCATTTCTCTCTCAGACATGAAAATTAAAGCAGAGGGGAAAATACTGGAAAGAATCCTACCCATACAAATTATCCTAACACTTTAATGCTATGTCTGAATCTATGAGTTCTTATGTAAAATTATGCTCCAAATTATGCTGCAGCCTTAAAGAACCAATAGGCACCACCCCTAGTTAGGTAAAATACATGTTATATGAGTATAACAGTACTTTGGCAGAACATGTTATGGGGTCATTACTTCCTCTGAATATTCCTTTTTTAATTCCAGTTTACAGTTTATAACGGATCTTCCCTATCAAAGAACTTCCTATTAGGATGAACATAACTGGTGAAATTATTTCTTGATATTAACTTTTTCAAGGATGTCAATTCTTGCTCTTATGAATTATCCTTGCACTTTCATGTGTCTCTTTTTTAACCACTTACACAAATGAAGACAAAGTTCATGCACAAAAATAATGAGATATTATTTTTTCAAATGCTCTTAATCATGCAGCATTTTATCTTCCATTTTCAGCCAAGTCTTTTAGTTCTATAAACAAAAAATGGGTATTACATATAGATGTATGTTTTGTCATTTACCTCAATTGGTGAACCAAACCCCAGAAGTTATGAAATATTACCAGCAAAAAAAAAAATCACACAAGCATTTTGGCACTGACTTTCAAGCCAGGCTAACTTCTAAACATGGTAGCAGTCAGTAATGAGTCATAAAAGTCTTCCTTGTTGAATAGCAAGGTATTACAAAATGGTCTGGAAGTTCCACAGAAAGCATTAGACTATATATCTGTGGCAGGTACCCCCTCACCCCCCGACAGGAAACAAAACTTCTCTGGGCAGGGAGGAGAGGAAACAAAACCCCAAACCCTAGAGGCTGCAGGTTGAAAATTGAACTGACAGTCGAGATGCACCAGGTACACAGAAGTGCAGACCTTTTGGCCGATGGGGATTAAAATGACCACAGATCAGATTCAACAAAGGTATAAATGGGGTCCTGCTGGAGGACATTTGGAATCAGTCCTCCTCGGAGCAGCAGATCTGCAGTGGGGGTCTCTCCCCTTGGGTTGGGATGCCGCCTGAGGTAACTCCTCCAGGTTGACGTCCTCTTCTTTTAGGTGAGTGATATGTGCATTTTGAGTCATTTTAAATCTTAAGTGTTTTTAAGTTGGCTGTGTAGTACTAATTCCCCTTGCATCATTGAATCTGTGGTTCACAAATGTTACCGGAGTTTTAACTAACTTTTTTTATTGAAGAATAAATCTGAGTTTTAACACCTGTTGGATTTGATTGTGTGAGCCTCCATAACAGTATCTCAACTTTATAATGTGTATTTTTGTCTTTTAAGTTGAATTACTGAACTTCCTTTTCTTACAATGATGACTTTCTCCCACCTGATCACAACACAGTTAGTGAGGATGAGATTACCAACCGCACTCCAGTTTTGACTTGCCAGAACAGTTCAAATCCAAAATAAAAAAAATTCCCGTGTTTCTACCTCAAAGAACACAGATTTATGAGTCAGGTCACACAGAGCTCAGACTGGTACAGATGCAGGTAAAAGTCCTTTTTATGTGTTTTCTATCTTTTTGCCTTATCCATTAAATCAGCTTCCTTATTCTGGGACGCGTGTAACAAACCCTACACGTAAGCGTGAATCACAAGACACGTACCAGGTGCTCAGGCAAGCTAAAGGGAACAGTGGTGTTGGAGGTCTGGAAGGAAGTTCTCTAGTGAGACGTCCACCACTGCGGGTAGAGCCTGCCTGGGTACCAGCTTGTTACAAGATCCAAGAGCCTCAGCAGTTCTTCCCCATTCCCATCTTCCCACAAGTGCCTATTGGTATTACCCAGTGATGCTTGTGGCCCCACTGCTCATCATGCAACATATGTGTCCAACTTGGAAAACACACCTCAGCCTGTACTGGAATGTGGTCAGCTCTCCTTGGCAAAGTTTTCCTCCAAAACCATGAAAGCTGGAAAATATTTTTTTTTTCTCCCCC
>JANZLQ010000001.1:43373952-43406999 GCA_026212715.1 Elanus axillaris
AAAATATTTTATTTTTCGCCCCCCCCCCCCCCCTTCAGGTGAGATGCTTGCACACTGAGTTGATTTTAGGAACTGCATGTGGGGTCTCTGCAATCAAGTCCTAGATTTGGCATTCTGGACACTGTCCTAGACCTTCTTCCACCAGCTCTTTTGAAACAATCAGTACATTGATTTACACAACCGAACATGGACTCAGGCTCCCCAGGTAGGCACAAGAGCATGAAAATCTCGACCCTAGCTGTTTACTCAAAATCCCAAATAGAAAATTTGTCTTGTAGTTTGGGGGAGAAGTCTTGTTTCTTGATACTTGGTCCAATGTTTAAGATCATCTTTGCTCATGATTAATTCAATCACTGTATAGGAAGAATATATATGGGAAGTATAGGAAGTATAGGAAGAAGCTTCAGTGTGTTGTAATATGTCCTTTCAGCAAACTAACAAGGAGTGGGAAGGAAAAATATTATCAGCTTGACATGCTACCTCATGGATAGAAATAAATTTGTGTGAATTAAACTTGTGTGGATTCAACAAGGCTGCCATTTACAAAATAAAACTAACCACACTTACTACTGGGTTATTTTAGATCACAGAGCTAATTCCTTAATATACTGATCAAACTGTAAATGTAAGAGTTGTTTAAATAGTTCTGGTGGAATCTGTAAATTCAAGGGATTCGTGTTTTTGAGATCAACATGGTGTCTGGTTGCCTGTTTCCCAGTAGGCAGGTTAGTAGGGTTATAACTACACCGTTCTGTCAATTGTTACCAATGGCTTGTCTAGTTGATGCACTTGGGAAAAATAAAGCAAATCCATTAATGGTGTGAAGTCAATACAACATAAATTAAATCATGTCAAATCCCCATGTAAACGCTCTCAGCTAAAGGGGCTTTAGATCAGATGAAGCCTTCATACCCGGATTAAGCGCTTTAACCTACACACATTGACACCATGTTTCCTTTGTTTGCCTTATTTTTTCTGAGCATACACAAGCAGACAAGTTGTCTTATGCTCACATGCTGTAGGGAAAGAAAATCCTATGATTTATATCAAAGCCCCATATTTAAGCCCCAAAGTGATACCCTATATACATCTAGTGACAAAATTCCCATTGACTTCAGCGGAGTCATGTCTTTTACCTCAGCCTGTTTGAGTTTATTTTAGCAGAAAAGAGTCTGAGGAGCTGCCAGAATTTATCTACTATCTATTGTTCAGCAAGAAATGAAGAGCAATAATCTGACCCTGTTTATCTGAGCACCAGGATTGGCTCTCACTAATGATACAGAAATATATTCTGAAAGGATTCCCAGCCACAATCTTTGGTCTAATCTGACTTTTTTTTTGGTAAGAGTTCTTAAAGACACAAGAATTACTGCTGCCTGGATATCATTTAACAAAGCAAAACCATATGAAATGTCTGTGTCTGCTGGGTAAAACGAATCCCCAAAGAATAGCTTTACATATAGGTGGAGCTTCAATAACAGTCTTACCCGCTCTCAACCTGCTTTGAATTCTGCCACTTGCTCCCTGTTGTGAAAGTCAGTTTTTTCTTCTTTGGACCTGATCCAAAACTCATTAGAGTCAGCGTGAATTTAAATGAATGGACTTTGCATCATGACTTTAATTAAAGCCTTTTACAACCTCAGCCCTCTGAATGTTTCACCCTTGCTGAAACACTCTTATCTTTGCTTCTCCTGCTATTAATGACACCAATCTTAGCCACTCCCGCATAGCCTGTTCAAAGATGACTTTTTCAATTACCATCAACTGCCATCTCTATGCTAATAATTCACTGATTTACATCTCTCTAGACCTATGTCTGTGTCCAAAGTAAGGTCTTGGTCTGCCTCTTTAACATCCTCTGGTGTTTACTATCACCTAAAGCTAAGCATGGCAAAAACATAATTCTTAACCTTTCCTTCCAAGTCTTCTCTCTCACTTTGTTTCTTATTAGCAATATCACCATCTTATCTGATTCAAACCATAACCCTGCTGTTAACTTTGACTCATGTCAATACCTAGATCTTTGGATGCCTGGTTTGCCTAATTCTGGCTGGTCTAGCATCTCTGAAATAGGGGGTGTCTCCAAGTCACTCAAGTTCTCATCATCTTACCACTCAATTAGTGCAATTTCATTTTCTCAGTAGGCCCCAAAAGAGTACAAATTTAGTCCACCCATATCCAGTAAGAATGCTACCAAACAGAACATTTTTCTAGCCTGTTGCTTTGACTATGGTCAGACTGCTTGATCATTCATACACAGAGTATTTCATTGGTACTTCTTACTCCCTTTTCGACTGTATCCACTTGCTGTCTCTTATTGCATAGCTGTATCATAAGGTCTTTGGACAGCGTCTGCTTTTTACTTTTGCACTCATGCAGCCTCAAGGCAAAAAGGTCTTTAGACACTGTGGTAATATTAATCCCTAGGAATATTTGTTAAGATTTTGAAAAGGTCAGAAAGCACATGATACAAAAGAACATATTTTTGGTACTCTAAATCATTGGCCCGATGAGTGAACGTGACTAATATTTAGAAGTAAAATAAATAAATGAATGTTTGTATAGCACCCAGGTGATGAGTCCCTGATCTCACTGGGTCCTTCAGGTACCCAGGTACAGTTAAATAACAGAATCATCTCACCACTGAAAAGCACAAGTTTTTAATGCCAGTGCTTTATGGCAAAGGATATGAGAATGAATGAAATGTTTGCTTAATGTAACTTCTGTAGAGAAACGATTTATAACAATGCAGTGTGTATTCTACATTTATGTAGGGCTTTGTTCAGTGCCTCACATACCAGGTTTTAGGCTTCAACATTTTATGGCACAAAATCATGAGTTTTATATGTCCCAACATACAATCTGGTCCACACTGAAGGGGGATATCACTGCCATCACCTTCTCCTGCCTCACATTATTGCCTTCTGCTCCTGCCCCTGCCCCTGCGCTGCTCTGGTCCTGCCTTCTCTGCAGACACAACCAGTTCAGGCTCCGTGCTGTACCTCATTTCTGATCTCCATGTGCTCCGCTGGCACACAGGGAAGAACTGTGTAGTGATGGGGCTTTTCTCTATATTTATCCCTGTGACTGTACACCCACATAATCTGGTACCTTATACTTACTAAGACAGAGGAGATCGGAGGTCACAGGGCAATAGCTGTCACAGGGCTTCCCTTCCCACTCAAGCTTTTGGTGTCAACACAGGAGAAGTCCTAGAGCAGCAGAGTCACTTCTGCGAGCTGCCCTTGTCTCTAAAGGAAATAACTTGGTGAGGAGGAGTGGAATTGGCATTTCTAATGACAGGAAGGGAAGCTGCCACCTCTGTTCAATCCTTATCAATATCTAATTTCCTTCTAGTAAATACTTGGGGTGATTTTTCTATTAGTGCACAGTAGGGAAATATGCTATGGTGAGGTTTGCATATTGGCTCATAAACAAATTTCACCATTAAGTACATGTACCAAAACTGCTTTGACAACCTACTTAGCAGATGGTAAATGGAGACAACCAGAGGATCCATTTCAAAATAACTCCACTCTGAAATGAATTGGAAAGTGCAGATACAGCCTGCAAAAATTTCTATCATCCTTTTATATCCTCTCCAACATCCCAGCCAGGAGCAACACATTCCTTATCCTCTGTGCTCCTCACCTTCCTTCTCTGACCTTTTCTAGTTTCTGCTTTATGGTCTTTCAAATGCAGCATTCAGCGTTCAAGGTGTAGGAGCACAGATCTACACAAGAGTATGAACATTTGTTTTGTTTTGTTCTCTCTCTAATAACTTTTCTCTTTCTACTTGCTCTCCTAATATCAAAAGATTATATTAGTTGTTCCTTTTCATGTGCTGCTGCTGATACTGACAGAAGAGAAGAGTAAGAAATTGTATGAAGGACATTGCTGCAGGTCTGTCCAGCCTTGGGCTCACTTGGATATATGACAAGGGACTGAGAGCTCAGATAGCATAATGATGGGCACAGGGAGAAACCCAGACTGAAAAAGTACAGATATAAAAGTACGATGTAATTAAGGAAGCATGACAGGTAGAAAGGGACAGTTAAATTTTTGTACTTTTCAGTGGAGAGAGAGAGAAGGTGGCCTGGGTTAGTCCGAGGCATATGGTGAACATGCCTGGAGCCCATGCAGTAGCTCTGCCTGTATTCCTCCTCCTCTGCCACTGCTGGGCATCCCCTGGGCACTGTCTGCCGTTTGTGCCAGATAGTGCAGTGGTTTTCTATGACACAGACAAAAAAGCCTGCCAAGGATCTAACTCCACAAACACTTCAACAGAGTCCCAAGACAGCTTTTAAAATTAGATTTCCATGATGAGGGTGTAAATCTACAGAAACTACTCGCTGCAGACTTTTAATGAAAGTACAACACATCGAGTTCACCAAAGATAACTAGATTCAATGCTTGGGCTAGAAAGTCCATCATTCATCCAAGCAAGCATGCTGCAGACAGATCTATTCATTCTCAGAATGAAAACATGCAGAAGACAGTTTGGTGAAAACTGTTTTGGAAAGGGTTTTGAACTGCTTTGGGCTGGGGGGAATTGGAGGTATTCTGTTATTTAGACAACTAATGGCAAGTTTCACTTTGGAAAGGTCATCTGGTTTTATTTTGAACCCAGACTTCCTTGGCCTAATAGCTGCAGTACATCCTATTTGCTATAAAGCAAATTGAACAGTTTGAGAGAGTCTAAAAGTCAAGATGACTGCATCTTGACTGTGTACATTTGAATTCCAAGTACATGTCCAAAAATCTTGTTCTGCGTAGATGTGGACTTACAGATCAGTAGCTGACTCCTTTTCCATTTTTTCTTCTTTTAAGCTGAGCACTTTAATTTTATATTCCTTCTATAGCTGGGTAATTGCTAGACTCCTGAAAAGCACCAGACATTATCAAAGACTTTAGTGCAAACAGATTGCTTCTGAAAATCTGCTTTTAGGCATCCACCTCCATCAGCCTCCATCTTTGTGGGACTTCATATCAAAAAAGTAATTTCCTTTACTTAGAGAGAGATTGGCCTTAAACAATCAAGTATGTAAAAGGAGAGAGCACAGGCCTTTAAAGAGCATCCAGAGAAGTTGCTAAGCCTTTGTCCAAGAAGTGAGATACAAAGGAGGAAATTCTCTCCTCTGCCTGAAAGGTTTCAAACCAACATTGCTGCCCCAGCCACTAAATTTTATCTTAAACTGCTAGGAAACTAAGAAATTTTCAAAACCACATTTGGGATTAATTTGACCAGAGCCAGAGCATACAGTAGTGAATATAGTAGGGAAGTCTGCTATAACTGCTGCTAAGAACTTAGATACGAGTGGATGAGTGGCAGAGCTTGTAGAGTTAGGTGGTAGCTGAGCAGGAGGATTCAGGATTACAGGTTTGGATTTAGGGCTCAGGTATATTCAGACACAGGCAGAGCACTAAAACAAGCTTTGGAGTACCAGTAGCTGTTTTACAGAGCTGAATTCTTAGCCCACTATAAATGCAAATGCAATCAAATGAGCTTGGCCTTGTCTGAAGATGAGGAAGAACTGCTAACTCAGTGTCCACAGTTGTCATGAGATGCAAGCGCATATGTGGGCAGTTATCACAGATGAGTTGGTGCACTGTCACTGATTATTCTGCATTATGTTTGAGCACTCTGGCACGTAGCTTGCCCCAGTCTCTCATGAGGAGGTCAACTCTTTTATTTGGAGTGAGCCATCAACAGGTTTGTTCAGTCATAGGACAAATTCTCTCTTGTATTCTCACATAAACATTTCTTATACATGTTTGTCATTTTGCCACTCTTTATTCTTGCCATTTCTTTAATTTTCAGTAAAACTTTATTTTAAAGAAATTTGTCTTCTTTAGATAAGTGGCTTTAGTACAGTTCATTCAATAGTGTTAAGATTTTTCTGTAGTCAGCCTGTATTAATGTAGATAATCCAAGGCAGAGTAATTTTGTGATGACAGGGAAGTTGTAATGATCGAGACCACAGCTGGCATTAGCAAGGGGGTCAAAGATTAGAAACTCATTAATAGATGGTTATGAAGCTTCTCTTGAATGTGACATTCAAGCCCCAAATTGTGATATTTATTATCCTTATTTGATGTTGGAGAACAATCAATAACATTTGCTTATTGGTTATCTACCAAGACTGAGAAGTTTCCATTCATAAGGGATAATGAATCACACACTGAAGAAGTCCCTCTCCCCTGTGAGTGTAATTAAATATTGCATTAGCTGATCAATAATAACTAGATTTAGAGGGGATATGGGACACTATGCCATTAGCCTGATGACAGGAGCAGTTGAGTTTTTTTTTTAATTTGTCTTTGAGAAAAGATAGAAAGATAGTAAAGATTTTCCAAAACATAAATCTGCATACTTTCTTTAAAGACCTTTTTAAAGCAGGGAATTGAGTCATTTCTCAGCATCAAACTGGCTTAAACAACTACTTTTTAACAAGGAGTAAATGTCAACTCTTATTTTGAAATCCTTGCTCTACTTGAACATGAATTAGAAAAAGAAAGGAAAAAAATGACATTGCCAGTAAGAACAAAAATTAAATTTCACTTTGTGCCCCCAGGAGGGTCCCCTTCAGCACAGAGAGGACTTGCACCTGCTATGAGCACTGACAGCAATACCAAAGCTCAGGCTCTGCACACCCCAGTGAGGACATCTCAGTCCAGGGCATTTTTGTGCCCACAAGGATGGAAACAAGGACTCACTTTGCCTGGCAAGAATTGCCCACATGGACCCACTCCATTCGATGGCCTTCAGAATTATGAATTGCTTTGCTTTCCAATGTGGACTGGGTCATTAGCCTTTTCGATGACCAAATAGCTAGCAAATCAGCACTGTTCTATCAGAAAAACACTAGCCACTGCTGAAGTGCCATTAAAAGTAAGCTCCAAAGTTTATTGATTTAACTTCCCATTTTAAAGTTGTTGGTTTTTTTTTTAATCTCTGGTGTCTATTTTCACCCTCTTTGTGCCTGGGGCACAGTGCTTTATACTTTTCTCTGCCAGACACAGGCATACAGGCAGGGTGGAAGATAGACCCAAAAAATCCTTTCCTGCAAACTACCTCAGGCTGTTGCTGATGATATAGCCTAATAAGTTGACCACAAATTTTCTTAACTGAGGACTATACCTTACTCAATAAAGTAAACAGGAGATGAATTTGGTTAGCAGGGAATAGTAAGTTGCTGGAGGCAGAGTTATAAATCTTTTTTTTTTTTTACCTTCAGATTTGATTTAGAGTCTTGTAAAAGTCTTTTGCTTTTAGAAATACAAGTACACTCCCATACTGAAAACAGAAAAGCCATTTAGTGCACTGTCTTGCTCAGCTACAAATATTCATCAAAAGCATGATCTTCCTCTCTTCACTTTCTCTTGCTTCTCATAGTCTACTGATAGACAAATGGTTCGTCCCTCCCCTCAAGTCTTATCTGCCTCTTCTGTGCACTCTAGTCAAAAGATAAGATTTAGTATCACAGTTGCATAATAATTTAATAAGCAGACCTTGGAGAACAAGAAAAAAAAGAAGAAAGAGAAATGCTAAAATATTGCTTAGAAAGTGATGGAGCTGTTCATAAAAAAAATAATAATCCTGGGAGCTCTGAGGAGTGATACAGACTGAAGACAATAGAGCTTCTGAATACGACCTGAGCAGACTCCCCATCAGCTGATGATCCCCCAGAACAGGGGTCCTTAATTTTACCCAGTTAAGGGAAGTATTTTTGCAACCCCCAGACTCCTCAGCCTATATCACTTTCCTCAAACAGGGCCTTACGATTGACAGCTTACCCAGTGGTGTGGATGAAAGTGAATCCTTGGGTCATGAATCCCTAGGATCATTTTGATGTCCAAGCAGCCCAAACACTCCTGTTTAACCCCTGAAGTTTTACTTGTGATTTATACTTTGAAACACAGACAAAGCTTTACTTTACAATTTTATCAACATGAGCAATACTCTCTAAAACACACCGTAATTAATCACCATTATTAGCTAGGGATAAGCCTAAACTGCAGACTATGAGACTGAACTAAGCTGAGATCCAAGGGCTTTTAGGTGCTTGATTCCAGTTCAGGCTTTATTAGAAAGTTAAACAAACATAATCACACTTTGGGCTTCGAAAGCACAGCTCATGGCTGCTCAGAGCTCCAGGGTCTCAGAAATGACACTTGTGCAGATTAGTTTCTTCTACACAATATGATAAAATTGGTTTTGTCATCCACAGGTAAAAAAAAATCCATTTAAAAATAAACAGTATTTATTGTTATTTAGAAGTAGTATGTATAAAAACACTCTGCATGAAATGAGGTATATGGTTAGTCTTTAAATCTTTAAGTATATTCTTCCGATACATAAATGGTTAGTTTTAAGTAATGAAAAACTACATGTAAATTATCTTTTGGGCATAAATTTTGTCTCCCATTCAGAAAACAGATGATTTTGACACACAAATTTATTCCTTATAAGTTGCAACTGGTATTTTATTTGGAAAAGATTAAAGACAGATTTTGTTAGTAAAAAACACAGCAAAAATAAAATTAAAATAAAATGTGTATAAATTTAATGTAATACATTAAGAGTCCTCTTTGTAAAAATCTCAATTTTTTAATTTACTGGGACTAGAGGATCAAGTCATAAGTTTTATATTTTTATTATGGTTTTCTTTCAAGACTATTATAGTTCCTTTTGCTAGTTGCTTGCTTTCAGGGCATCTTCACTACGACTGGGTGGGGAAAACAAAGGAAGAAGCCTTATCAGTTATTTAAGCTGATATCTTGCACTACCACTGAAGAGATATTTTGATGATATAGTTTTCATTACTAAAATGCTATAGCATAATAAATTAATTCAATGTTGTGCACTTATCTATTAGACACATTACTACAGAAAAATAAAAATGTTAATTATTCATTATCATCTCCCTGATTATTTGTTGTGGCTGATAATTACATTGAATGTATTTTATATCAGTAATAACCTTCTGTCTACATTTACAACATATCATATCTGGGGGGCTTGTCAAGCTTTTTCCCAAAGCCTTTTCTTTATTAAGACACAGACCTCATGAGTACATAACCTTTATGTTGAAGGCTGATTTTCCTCTTTCATATAAAGAACAAATATTATAGATTAATTAATCCAATGTGATTATAATTTAATCACCCTTCTTCTGCAGTCACAAGGGACTTTGTTATTATTCAGTGGCTCATTTGTATTGTTATGGAGAATAAATGCAGTCATAAAAATATTTGTGTGTCACTTAATTCATACAACTAAACAAAACTCATATCAGTAAACAAAACCCACTATTTTTCTTTCATCATAGAAGCTTTGTGGCCCCACAGGCAGTAACTTTCTACCTCTTAACCATTTGCATCTGTTCAATGTCTTTTGCTGTAAAGCCACCATTTCCAAACAGAGTAATACACTCTGTTCCTTTTACAAACAATAATCAACTTGATTTTTTAATGAGGCTGACCCAAAATTGACATGTGGATCCTGTGCCCAGCTGACCCATTTTTAAAGCAATGACTTATGCATTCCACTCATGTCTAGCCTATTCCACTTGATTTTATTGTCAGTGAAAATGATTACTTATTAATCTAACTTCTCTAACATTTGCTTTTATGCCATTTCCTTAAAGTGTAGCCTGGACCATATTCCTATCACCATGGAAATCCTTTTGGATTATTTCTATCTCAAATTCTATGAGCTCTTTGAAGGCTGAATCCTCTCAACATTTATTTTAGAAGGACAGGGGAAAAAAAAGAAATTTTTTTCATGAGACCTTTGAACAAAGTGTAATTTCAAAGTGTGACTGAAACTACTGTTTAATAAAAATGAACATTTGAGCTACTTGGCCCTGGGACAATGTTGTTTAATTAAATTAATCAATTTAATTTTTTACTGAACTTTGAGAAACTAAGGTAATAATTCATAAACGCACTAGATGGAAGCAAAAGTTATGAGAGATACAAACCTGATGTCTCTTCTGTCACACCTAGGAAGTCTTAGTAAATGCAATGTTCAGACATTGCAATGTCATTGTAATTCTACATAAAAATAAGTAAAACTACTGTTCAGAAAGCAAATATTGAGTGTTAAAATAAATATTACCAGTCCAAATGAATTGATAAATGAAAATGCAGCCAACTCAAAATGGAGGTTAAATGCACAAGAAACACACAAACAACTAAAATAATTTTATGAATATGATATGAAGGAAGTCTTGGATCTGTGCAAGGTATTGGTAGTGGCCTTATGGCTGGTTAATGATCAGAATCAAGTATTTTTAAAGGAAAGAAAAAGTTTTCATTAGACCACTCAGTTTGTACATTGGATGTTTCAAATCTATTTTTCCCTCATTTCAAAACTATACTTTTCTAGCCTGAAGTTCCCATCTACAGTTTTCTCTTGCACCACCATGAAAATCCAGGTGACTCTGTGGATGAGAGAAATGCATATTTTTAAAACTGTAGTTCTACTACTTTGTTCAGAAAAAGCTTGTGTGGGAGAGCCTAGGTACAGCTGGTTATGTTAGGGATTGTTGAAATCAGCAGCCCAACAGGGGCGAGGCTGGTGCAGCTCCATGCTCATGCTTGTTCCTCCCCAAACCACCTTGATCCTGGATGCTGCCTCATAGTCTAAGCTTTATTTCTCCCATTTTTTTCTAAGGCACTGAAGTTCTTTAAGCCAGTGAAAGGAACTTACAGGCATAGAATCAATGGACAATAATTTCCGTATGGTGGAGTTCCCTAGGTATGAATTGATTTTTCCTCTGGTTTTCTTGTCTGCTAGTGGGATACAAGTGTGAGCTGTCAAGGAGCTAGGACTTGACCTGATCATTTAAAGCTTGGGTAAAGAACACTGAAATTGGAGCAGCTGTGGCTTGGGACTTTCCAAGCACTTCACTGCCTCAATATTGAAGTTACATGGGTGGTCCTCCTTCTTCTGCTCTATCACAAGCACTGGGAGCAGTCAAGAAGCATTTCTCCTATTGCGTCTGAGGTTTTAGACACGTGTTACCAGATTAGATGAGCAGGTTTTGCACAACCAGTTACACAGGTATCCTAAATACCAAACTATGACTTCAACTAAACTAAGCTGATCTCTGATTGCAGATGATATGCAAAAATTATGTTTACAAAAACCTTCCAGACATCATCAGAAGTGAGTGATAAACCTAGATGGGAAAGAAGCCAAGTCGGAACAATCAGAAGATAGCATCAGTGGAAAAGTAAGATTATTATGTTTGGGTGTTGTATAGACAAGACTTTCTTTACATGGGCACTGCTGAAGACAGAGGTTCACATCTACTGTGAGATCTATGTAGTGACCTTTCTTTGTGCTATTTTGCAATACATTTCAGAATACTGGTTTTGAACACCGAGTGCAATAGCATGTCCTTGAACTAGTACTTCAATTGGTGCATAGAGAATCGCAGTAAGCACCATCCTTCTGTCCTTTTACATGCCTTTTAATGTTTGCTTTTTACATGTCTTTTTTAACATGATCCGTAGTCTCCATTTGCCAGCTACAGGACCCAGACCTGCTGCAATTTCTCATGATGTTCACCAGCTACTTATAGACACAGACTGTAAAGGACAAGACTTATATCCTGGGCTCGGGTACCAACTCCAAAACCAAACTCAAATCCCAACAGGTTTGGGAATTCAGCAGCTCAGCATAACCTATACTCTTTTGTTCTGTTATTGTCTTTGCATAGTGGCTATCTAGGCAGAAAACATAGTTATTTGAGTAACACTAACAATACAATAACAACTTCATATCCCACCCATAGCTGTCCTACACAGTTCTGCAAAAAGAGTAAGAAAAATTTCTCCACCTCAGAGACTTCATGTACTAGATATGACAATCTAGTTGGCAGATGAGTCAATTATCTTTCAGTCTCTTTCCCTTAATATCTAATCTGTAACGTGAATACAAAATTTCTATATAGAAAAATCAAGACAAACCTGGAGACCCAAATTCCAGTGCATAATTCTAAGCACTTGTGCAAGTGATTTTTGCTAAGTTATTCCCTCTAGAACAGGAATGCACATGATGATTGAAAATCACTTTGGTCCAAGTACCAGGAGAAATGGATCTATCTGTGAAATTGAGAGGTGTGAAGATGCAAGCCCAGGAAAGTACTGTATGTGTGGGAAAATGAAAACCACATCTGACACAAACGCAACATAACTCTAATATCATCCTTCATACCCCTCCCTTTCCTTCTGTTCTTCAGCCACATCCACTGACACACCTGTGCTTAGGATGCAGATTGTATACTTTGGTGGTATGCTAAATCAGTACTTTTACTGTGCAATGGATTGTTTACTGACAGTGAGCAGAGTTTTTTGTTTTATTTCATGCTGCAGTGGCACATGAGGACAGTTCATGGGTTACCAGTGGTCTGTGAGGGCACCATGGTGGAGGAATCTAGATTCAGGTGCTCTTAATCATCAACATCATTGCCTGATTTTCCACCCTAGTGCTGACCCAGCCCATCCTCGTTTAATGTCTGCAGACTGACAAGATCACAGCTTAGGGAGATATGGCTGTAAGGAAAGTTGTGTTGCTTTTCAAGTATAGTTTCTTTTAAACCACCAGCATGAGAAATGTTTGCTGGTGAACATGTTTACACAGTTCTTCCCCTTTCAACATAAAAGGGAAGCTATTGCAACGGTACAAAAAAGAATGGTAAAAGTGAGGTCCCCATGAATACAAGTGGTGGCCATTGTAATAACAGTGTTTTGCAGTTACAGAGCCTTTCATCTAAGGATTTCAAATTCCTTGCAAAGATTGATTAATTAAGGCTCACGGTGAGAGTTCTGTGAATCATCAAACCACAAGCATTTCACACCTCACTGACTTGCAACTCAGAGAAGCTCTTGATGAACATGAGCTAAGTTCCATGAGACTTGAGGGAACCTAGATCAACTCCAGTGGGTTGGCGCTAAAGTCATTTTTAAGATGTGTAAATTTAAAGGGAAGCCAGGTGAGCAATCCAGAGTGCTTTTTTAAGAAGCACAGTGAGTGATCCTTGGGAAAAACCTCCTCCAAGATACTGAAACTGCTGCACTCTTGAAGTTGGTAAGGTGCTAGCAAAATCAATAGTGCACTCTCATTGAGAAGAACCCTTTAATGCTATTTAAAAAGCTCAGTCTTATTTAATTGGTACTTATTTTACTTCAGTGTAAAGTTGAATGTCACTTCCCTTCCTTTTTGCAGCACTTGTAGCCATTGTCCGTGACCCAAAGAGATACCAGACCAAAGAGGGCCTTAGTAATGCGCCAGTCTCTCTCCTTCACATTGGATGACTTGCACAGCATCTGAGGCCTCCCAGGAACTCTCCCACCAGCCCATTCCTTCCCACTGGCACCATTGCATCACCTCTCTGGTTATGCACTTCTCTGGAAGCTATTCATTTCATTTTCAAGAACATTTACAGGACTATAACTACAGACATTTAAAATCTTGATTAGTATTTTCTCTGTCTTAAGCTCTGTTGTAAAATATTCCCTGGTCATGTACAGCTTATAAAAAATGTTTTATACATAAGAATGTAGGCGCCTATTTTTTTAGTTAAAAATAATGATTTGGTTAGTCATATTTTACAGTTGCTAATTACTCTACAAATGCCATAACCTGTCTGAATGGCAACTGCTCAATAAAAGGTTTTGTTTTGTTTAAGAGATGCTAAGTAATGCAGTGTAATACTACATGTGTCAGGCCAATATCTTACAAAATTTAAATGTAATATATACATTCAACTCTTTCTGTTGTTGTTGGCTGAGGAGATCAATTCCATTTGAAAGTAAAATGTTTCCTTGATTTTCTCCCAACTCTGAGCTTTCTCTACTGTTTATTTGGAAGTAAATTGAGCGTAACTGTGGAAATTGTGGTGCAAGAGGACCATTGGGCCTCTTGCTGATTGTAAAGACAATACAGTGACCTGTTGGTATACCAGAAGAATGGTAACTACGTGAAATCTGTGTAACTCATTTGATTAAGATCTTTTGAGGCATATATCTGGCACAGTAACATACTTTGCATACATACACTGGAAATGTGTTTGGCTCCACGTTAGTCTACTGCAGAGTTGCAGAGAAATGCAAAATATGCTTTTTCAACCATTGCTTCATCTTCCTTCCCTTGATAAACTCACTAAATGTGCTGAAAATGGTTGATGTTGGTAGCACAGAGCAGATCATAGCTCGGACACTCTGCAATGCTGTAGAAGCTGCTCTCTCCCAGATGAACCCAGCCTACTGGGCGCCAAGTTAACTTTGTGGTATCCCCCCGAGCCCAGAAGCAATACCCTATCTCTCCGTCCTTGGCCCCTTCCCCATTAGCGGCTCAAATCAGGTTCAGGAGGTGGCCACAGCCAGTTGGCTGAATCAGCCAGACTAGTCTTCCTCATTCTCCTCTAGTTTCTTTAGTCTTGCTTTCAGTGTCCACTTTGGAGAATCCTTCCGATCTTGTTCTGCAGACCCTTCATTGACTGCCTTCTCCTGCCAGCAAACTCAGCAGCAAAATTGGAATTGTAGGTGCTATAGCAGCAGTTCATCAGGTGAATAGAGGAATCAGGTTTGATTAGCATCAGTTAATTGAGGCAATGTGTCTTCATGGACAAAGAACTGAACAAAGGGATTAGTGTTTCACCCCTATCCACCACTGGTCTACTGGCTGACCAGGAAAATCACCCTCACTCCAGCTTCCCAACATGAAGACAGGAATTCCATCAGCTCTTTGTATAATTCACTAAAAGTTATAATGAAAAGCTCTAGATATTATTAATTATAGCAGGAACCCAAGAGGTAGGGAACTTTAAGTCTCATAAAAAGCTTTAGCAAATAATGCATTACAGATAGAGGTGTGAGCTCTCCTATATTATTGCAGAATCCAGAAAAAAACTACTTTTAAATAATTTTCATTCAGAAGAGTTGAGCAAGCAGTGAAAATAATGAAACATAGCAAGGTCATAAATTACTGTGTGAGTCACATATAAACTGTTTTCAAGACATTAAGAAGTACAAAAGAAATAGCACAAGAAAAGAAAGTTGTAGTAACACAATGAAGAAGAAAAAACCCCACCAAACCACCTGTTCAGTTCAACACCCTAAATCCATTCCCCCTTTTTAACTGTTATGGGTTTCCTTCACCTGAAGACGCTCCAGAGTATATGTCAATAACCTGTGTCACCCAAAGCTTATGGATGTCCTGAATGAAGCCCTTTTGAAATCAGTTGAAGGACTTGGAAAGGAAGTCTCAGCTCTCCATAGAATAGCAGAAATAATAATTCAAATTTCTTTTCATATAAGGATCAGAAGCCCAAATTAGCATTCATGCTGAAAACTACCATCAATAATTAGAGTTTAATATGAAGGTGGTTCTTTTCCTGGTAGAATGGAGACCACAGCTAAGTTCTATATTGTCAGATATTTTTAAGTAAAGAAAGGCTTGAGGTGACTTTAGGGGAGTGAGGAGGAGTTCAGACTTTCAAGATGTAGTAACACTCTTTCATGCTATGTGGAGCAATACTATCTGGTCAGGATTTCCAAGGCTCTTCTCCTAGGAAGAAGTTTTGATTTAAAAACAAAATGAAAGATACCTGCATTGCTTGTCTAGAAGAGCCAGTTAACTATCAAAGAGCAAGATAGATACCCTACTTTCACCAACATGCCCACAGACATTGACCATAACCATGAGGTCGTGCTGGCTCAGACAAGCAGGGTCTCAGCAAAGAGTTGCCTTGACATGCAGAAGGAAGACCCCACAAACACCCTGCCAGTACTGCAGAGTCAGTTCAGCTTAGACACGTGCGTCACGAGGTGCAATGCCACTCTGTACTGTATTCTACCACCAGATTTGTCATGCCTGGTGCTAGCGGTTTGGCCAGCTCTCACTCTGGTTGAAGTTAAGCTTATTGTTGCTGACTCCAGTAGAACCTATTTCAGCCTTTCTTATTCAGTTCCATTTGATTTCTGCATGTAGGATCCCTCATCAAAGGCTGGGATTTATAGGTGAAGAAAGGTGGATGATCTCTTACGCTTATCTCTGTCATGTGGAAAGACAACCACCTGCATTTACCAAACAGACCAAATTCTTCACTGATTCAGCACCCACAAATCTTGTGGGGTTATGCTGAGGGCTGGTTTGCTCTTGCTTAATTTGGTCAAATTCTGCTTCATGGGAAGGCATCTTATTCACATTGCTGTGAACTACTCAGGTCTTCAGCGTCTGTGGGAGGCTATTTCAAAGGGAAGGCTATTCCATTTTCAAGATGTTCTCAGTCTTATTTTCATACTGGTTTTATTCCCACTGGCAGTGCCTCACAGGAACACTTTGGCACAAGACACATGAACAAGGCATTGCCAGTGTCTGTGGTAGATGGAAAACTTGTAAAACAAAAGCATTTTCTCCCGTCCACCTCCTTTCCCAAATTTCAGTGAAAACCAGAAATCAGATTTCCTTTGTTTAAAATTCTCTCCTTTGTCCTATGTCTTGTTTGCCTACACCGCCACAGTTTCTATTGCCTTCAACAGGAATTTTATCTCCAAACAGACTGTAGAAAAAGGTCCAATATTATAAACATCTCTTAAGACAGCAGGCCATTCTGGAATCCACAACACTCTCCAAAGCAGCCCTACCCAGTAAATTTAATAATTTTCCAAGGAGGCTGCAAATAATCTTTGGTCCATGAACTCAAAATATTTGTGAACTCCTGCTATCATTTACTTATTGTCAGCAGACACCAGGAAAGTCGGCTGTGCCAGCATTACATCCTAACATTATTCAGAGCCTTTAAAACATCAGAATTTGTTTTGACAAGAGCTTCTCTCCAGCTCAGATAACAGGACCCTCAAACTTGCCGAGGAGCAGTTGCACTTGAATCATTCTCACCACTGTGAGTGGCATTAGCAAACATGGAGGAAACAGGATATTTTGCATTATTAAGGCAGAAGACAAAGGGATTGTTGATCATAGTGGGAAAATCATGCATGTATAAATGATTACTTTGTCTATATTTCCTCTTAGGCAATAGCTGATGCAGAGACAATCAGATATTTGCAAGATACAAGGCAGATATTCAATTTAATTAAAATAAATATTCCCAAAAAGATATCAAAAGCCAAGCAAGGTCCCCATTCAGATAGATAACTGTATTCCTTTGTTAATAAGGTCCATGATTTAGGGACTCAGAAGAGGGAATTAACTTCTTATCATAGGGTAATTTTTCTCTACTTACTGCTATCAACTATGACATATAAAACCAGAAACTCTCTAAGGTGACAGAATTCAGAATTTTTGAAATGAGGTATTTTGGAAGTTTGCTGCAAACAAACCTTATTAAAAATACTTGATGGGCAGTGGCTGTAATGATTTAAAGAAGGCATTTCCAACACTCTTTTTCTGGGTACTGTTGTCCCCAGTTTTCAGCCCTTAGAACTGTTGTGCAGGCAGAGGGTCCCAGTTGGTACCACCTCTCCTTGGGCCCCAGACCAGGCCCCAGGCTGGGAGAATTGTGCTGAAGCTACTTATAGAGGTAAGAAGTTATTTATATAAATAAATGATAAGGAGACACCCTTTGCAGTTGTGTCATGGACAGAAATATTCTGGCAGAGAGTAGCGATAACTTTGAACTATTAAATACAGCCACTGGAAATAGCTATGAATGAATATTCCTCAGCACAGATGCCTTTTTCCTAAAGAGAAAAACACAGCAGAAAAAACAATTCTGTGGGGTAAAATCCACGGCTGGTGTAAGTCAAGATAGACCCTGGACTGCAAACGGAGTTTACATGCAATTTACACCAGATGGGAGCCTGACTTTACAAAGCAATGGCTGGAGGCTAAACGATATTCTTGAAAGTTGCAAAGCCTGGGATTATGAAATCTCTCTCAATATATTTCCATTTCTACTCCTTCCAGTATCGTTTGCTCACAGCAGTCTGAATGCAGAAGAAACATCTATTTCATTATCTCAAATAGCTTATAAATGCTTTTTAAAAATTCCATTATTTGCACAGTGTAAGGACCCCAATGCACCCTAACAACTGTTTGACCTGAATATATTAAAAATATTGTAATGTTTTGTTACATATCCCAAGGTAAAAAAAAAAAAAAATCAGGCTATGACTTATTAGTTTTCTCTTCCCTCCTTCTTATAAAGGTTTATTTGACAGAGCATAAGATAGTGGTAAAATCCTAAGGTAAAGGTTAAACTCTGTTTTATTATGTTTACAGGATTTAAAGGGTAAATCAGGAAGTGCTTATTTAACATCAAGTGAAAGTGGTGGATTAGTAACCAGACCGAGACTTAAAAGCATCCTTAATCCTTAAAATCTCTGAGGGTGAAAGGTCACTCTTTAACACCAGGTTGTGTAAAGAATGAAGCAGACAGAAGCTTCTGTTTCATCATTGCCCAGTTAATCCACTGAGGAAATGAGCAGCATTGGTTTTTGCTAGGTAAACTCCTCCTAAAACCAAGGAAACAGAGGAAAGACTGAACAGGAAATAATTAAAGTAGGTTTATTCCATGAACACAGTAGAGCAGTGCAGGAGGTATTTTAAACTGTTTTAAAAATGACACTTCTGTGACTATTAATCATCTATCTTGATTACATTTTCATCGCTCCTTATTTTCATTATTCTTTTAATGATTAAATTAATGCTCAGTATTTTATTTGGAGAGAGATGCAGAACAAGACAAACTTTTTCAGAGGCACAGTAGGTCACTTCCAATAGACACTGGTTTATGTTCTGTATCTTTTGGTATCTTGTGGATTAGAGAGCACAAATGGGGCTCATAAATACCCTATCTCTTTAAACTTACAAGTTCTGGAAAAATAATTAAATGCAGCTCTTTTATTGTGTTACCAGTGATATGTGTCAAAGAAATAGGTGCAGGGGAATGCAATTTGCAACATTTATCCTCTTTTATGCTGTAATCTCTACCGAGTGGTAGGAGGCAAGCATTCACTAGCTGTTTCAACTGAGATTAAAATGAGTTTTGAAGTTCCCAGTAGCTGGGATAAAACATAGCTCAAGAAAGCTTTTCTCTGCAAATGCAATATAAAGTATAGTATGTTACAGAAAATGTTTAGAGCCCACTAGTTAGTAAATATACCCACTTCTTGTATAGACAAATCTTAACTTTTTGTTTTGGAACAATCAATATGAAAAGACAAAGCTCTCGCATATTTCAGCTACTAGGGAAAAGAGTATTTTCAATACTAGCAGCCTTTCAATATTTATATTGAGCTTGCCTTTATTAAATCACTGGTGAAAAATAAGAGGATTCACCCAAGCTGTAGTTTCATCACATAAAACAGCACAGACATTTATCTTGTAAAATTGCAGAAGTGTAGCTCCATGTAGACTGATGGAGCTGAGCTGCATTTGGCATTAGGATCTGATTTTCTTGCCTAAGGTGTTTATGACGCATACAGTTGCTAATAGCTTATGCAGTTCATTTTTTACAGAATCTGTGGTTTAAGCATAATGCCTAGTATTTCTGAAATATTACTTTTCTGTTTTAAAAATTGCAGGGTGTTTAATGTGAATTATGAAGATCACTTAGTTGCACACATTTGAGATCTGCCTCAAATTTTTCACAGTATTCATTCCTGCCTTTGTGGTTCCATTTTATCAAAACATTTTCTCAATTAAGCAAAAATAAAAGCAATAAAATAATATTTTGAAAACTAAAATGAATGTTTGGGTTATTTGGGGCTACTTTCCAACAGATATGCATGCTCAGAGCACTAGCAAAGTGCTGAAACAGCCCTTCTGTAACCAGAGGGATCAAATATAAAATAAAATATTCTTTAATGCAAATAAAGGGACCAAAAAGATCACATAGCATTCATTCTACCTCCCTGGATATTTTTAGCTTGATTTCCTAAAGAAGTGATGTTTGTGTGACTGAATCATCTATCTGGCTTTACCCCTTCTTGTAATTTTCAACCCAATGGCCACTTACGAATGTATCTGACAAATGCACAGTAATCCCAAACTTCCTAATCAGGTTCCTACAAAATTCATTAGAATAAAACACACCATAGAGGGCAGAGATGCTTCAGTTACCCAATTCATGGAAAAGTTGAATCAAGTGCTTCTGAGAGTTCACAGTGAGGAGAAACCTCTGAAATACCTGAGCTGTGAGGAAAAATTCAAAACGGAGCTGGTAACCATAAATTCATAGGAAAGCAGAATTCGTTATTTCTGAAGCTCATAAAACTGTCTATTTTGTTTGCTGAGATATCACAACTTCCTGGCCCATCAACGGACATACATATTCAAAAGTGGTAGTACATAGTACAGAGCCATGAAACAAAAGGATAGCTAAAACAGACTAATTACAGGCATCAAAAAACATTAGCTACTTCTAGGTGTCTGTTAATTTTTAGGTGAGGGATAATGGGTGGTTTCAAAGATTCTGTTTCAAAGCTCTATTTTAAGAAAACTATCTATATACTATGAAGTATTTAATAAAAAAGGTAATTTGGGGAAACAGGAAGAATATTATTAATTCTTCTGAATAAACCAGATTGTGGAAGGAACCAAAATAATTTCAGGGCAGCTTTTTTGGGCAGAATTACCAGAATTTTGCATGTATATGCTACCTGACATCCCTAAAAGGTTTTGTGATTGTTTATAATAAATCCTAGTACTCTTGAGTGCTGAAGGCTGGTCTTTAAACCACCACTATTGAAAGAGTTAGAAAAGGAGGAGCAAACTAACAAATGGTGCTTAAAGCCACAACTTTCATGGCCTGGATTCTTACACAGACCGCAAGGCCATAATGCCTCCCAATTAGAGAGTTTAAATCACAAAACCATACTCTTGCCTGTTCCTACCTACTTCAGCACATTTACAATATGAATGGGAAATGAAGTATAAGACCACTACTTTCAGAAATACTCAGCTCGTAGTCTGCAAGCTTTGAGGCAAACAGCTTGAATCCCTTTGACCAGTTTCCTCTTTGTTAAAAGAAATAAAAAATAAATTCATCAAGCTGTGCAATGAATTACATCAGAGACCAGCAGACAAGGAAGTCAGTAACTCTGCAGAGTCTCCATGCTTTAACAAGCTGAGAATTAAGAAACACCCAGTGCTACCTCCATACGAGAACCAGGCATATAAAAAATTACTTGTCTTATGTTTATAAATTATCAAAATACAAGTTGTGGGAAAAATAACTTTACACATATTCATCAAAGGAACTTATCTTCAGATGTGGCTTCTTCATTTCTCTTTAATTTTCCCTAATACTAATACAAGAGGGTCATAGCATCTGTTAGTAATGTAACGTAGCAAAAGCAGGCAACACTATGTTTCCCAGTGAGCAGATTGAGATATGATTAATAGCGAAGTGAACTTCAGCGTCCGTTCATGCTTAGCACTGTTTGTGGTTTATATATTTCAAAAGAAAATCAGTATAAATTTTCAATAAAAAATAATTTTATATGATTTTCTACTAATAATTAAGTTCTCTTATTAATGAGTAGTGGTTCAGAACATAACCAAAGCATATACTTGGAAATTATTCAGTTATTTTTACATGATTTGTTGCATTATTTATGCAATTCAAACAATAACTCACCAATAATTTTTATAAATTAATGATCAACATGAATCAAGAAACCATATAATTTTATTGGTTTACATCAAAAGATCCCCAAAGATCACACCCAAAGAGATTTCTACATCGAAATTCAGAAATGTCATAGTCCAAAACCAGTCTATGGTTCAGAAACGAAATCGGTAGAACTTTGGGATTCTGAAAGACAGCAAAAATCTCTAGAAAAATTAGAAAAGAGGTAAGGGTTATTCACTCAAGCAATCCTTATACCAGTGTATTATCTGAGTTCTGTGCTACCATTTACATGAGCAAGAGCTAATTCTAAGAATCCAAACTGAAGGGATGTTAATGTATTTCCCATACCCAATACTTTGTTAAAAGACTTAAAATGCAGTCCCCAGAAAAGATATTCTTGTCACACTTCAAAAAAACCCAAACAAAATTAAAAATAATTGGAAGCCAAATACAAGCGACCAGCCTCTCAGTTATAATCATTAAGTAAGAAAAATATGCTGCCTCTCATCCTCCATTTTGGAAGATGCAAAGTGAGATACTAAACTAAAACCAAATGATATTACAACAGAATTAATTTATCCCCAAATACTTTTTCCAAATGTAATAACACTATTCGCTCTGGAACCATGCATGCATACCCGCACCTAGGGCACCCAAGGGTACATATTCAAGCACCCAAATTCTACTCAAAGTGAGGGTCACACAACAGTTATCTATGCCAACCCCCCACTTCTTCCTCCAAACCCACATGGAGCCCTATTAAAATTTATGGAGCTCCATATGGGTGTACATGTCTGCCTAGGTAAATGACTGGCAAGATTAGAACTGTAATTATCATTATTGGGAGTGTCTAGTACATATTATATGCTAGCAAAATCCACCAAGTATGCTGACAGTAATGTGCACACTTTGCAGTGCAATATGTAGTTAGTCTGAAGAGCTCTTCAAAGTCTGGTCCTTCATTTCTTTCACAGTCAACACCCCTCCCCGAATTCTCCAGTATCTCTGAAGCTCAGATATCTCTGATACAACACTAGATGCAAATAATGAAAACTGATCTTTTTTTCATGATTGCTTCTAGGCATATAGGAGTGGAGCGACCAAAAATAATAATTTGCTAATACAGGAAAAAAGTTACAGAAATCTCCCCTCTGTTATTAATTTGAATAGAGTTGCTGGGAAAAATAAATCTTTCTGTCCTTTATTGAAAAAATCTCCCATGCTATTCAAAGTCTTTAATTTTGGTTGATCTTAATATATTTTTCATGTAAGTCATAAAGTATGATTTTTTACGTTTATTATGGCTTACACACAAAATTATATCCAAAATGCTTTATAGGTACTAAAGTATGACATCCTTTACTCCACCACACCCTAATAGTGAGAACAATAATTCACTCATAAAGATTGATAGCTGGCATTTGTCTTGAAGTTGTCCAATGATTGCATGAGAATTAAAATAAAATTATCTTCTCACCAAAGGAGTTAGTTATCCCTGGAGGCCAGGGCTGAGGTGGAGTTATGATGAATCATGCATTGGGAGGATCTCTAGCTTTCAATGAAATTAGTAACTTCCTTGCAAATTAATTTAATTACACCTAACAAAAATCTCTGTTCACAAAACATGCGCCTTTGGAGGTCTAAAAATAGAAGATGCACTATTCAAGTCAACAGAAATTTCTGTATTTTCCTCTCTTTCCCCACACATACTTGCACACTGTCTTGGATGGATGGAGGAGGAGGAAGAAAGCTTTCTAGAAGACCCAACAGAGAAGTTGTTCCATGACTTCTAAAGTGTAAGTTGGTTTCTCAGCATGTATGAATCCCCACAGAAAGAGCCACACTGAGTCACACTGGCATGGGACCTGACCAAAAGTCTAGGCCTCTCCTAATAAAAAGAGTGAATTAGAAATTTTGAAACAATTTGGCTCCTAGCAATGTTTCTTACAGGTAAGATTTATGACAACAAAAACAACTACTGGAAATTTTAATTCAAAAATTCATTAGCAGTCCACAGTAATCATGGTCCTTTTTCTCTTTTTCCACAGACAGCATAAAAGCCAAGTCTGCTTGAATGAAAATAAGGATCTTCCCTATTTCAGAACTCCGCATCTGCAGCAAGTCTTGGCATTGTCTGCAGAGGAGGTTTTGAGTGCAAAAACTTCAGTGGCTGTTTCTGGTTTAAAGCAAGTGTCTGACACCTCCAGTATAACCTTCCCTTTCCTGATCTTCTCCTCCAGGAACACAGATGTTGCCCTGATACGCTGCATGCAGGTCATGGCTGCTATGACAGTGCCAGCAGGTTCTCCCTGTCTGATACCTCGCACTTGGGGGTAGGGAGGACGTTGCCTTTCTTCTGATGCTTACGTTGAAACCTTCATCAGCCATGGAAATCTCTTAATGGGGACATTCTCTGAAGCTTCTTTGTCACAGGCAGATTTGCTCTGAACTTTAGCGAAGTCTCAGCTGGCCGGCACCTTTTATTATATCAAATGCAGCGTTATGGCAAAGGACTAAGTTCAGTGCTAGATAATGAATTATAAAAGATGCCATACCAAGAGGTAGCTCATTTATTTATCCATATCTGATTCAGGTTAAAAGACTTAAGGAATGCTGGTGAGTTTTCTTCAGTCTGGACAGACAAACTTAAACTTACAGATGGATAAACTGCAGAATTATATACTAATTTACACACATTTTTGAGCATATTGTGCTTATAAAAATACACTTTTTCTGAAAAAGGCACTGTTCCTGTGCTGTAATGAATCTGTGATTATCTGGAAAGTATTCAGAGGTACCTGCTCCAAAAGTATGGCTTATCTATAATTTAAACAGAAGGAGACTTTCCTTTAGGCAACACAGACGTTGTGACACATGAATGAACAGCTCTGGCTGCATCTAACAGTTTACCACCAATACTGGAGCCTTTGCAAGCATTTTCACCTCCCTTAAAACAGAGAGGGTTTTCATTTGCAATACTTGGAGGAAAAAAATCTTGGTTTTGCAAAAGTAGCCTAGCAGTTTTCTACTAATCTTTGGCAGATAACCTCTTTTTCCTGCTTCCCCAGACGGGATGCCACAACGTGCAGAGATGAGGAAGAAGAGGCACAGGGCTTGGAGGAGGCAGCGCGGAGTCGGGCTGCAAGCACAAGGCTGAATCGCAAGATATAGCTGCAAAACCTCAGGAAATCCTTGTCTCGTTCAAGGCCAGCTTTGCCTTAGAAGCAAAACATCCCCCTCACTTTATTACAAAGCACCCAAGACATGAAGCACTGGCAGCACTTAGAGGTGGCACCTAGGTAATTTAACAACATCATCAAACTATGAGAGTTAGAGTTTGATTTATAATGATGACTAACCCAATAAAATGGTAAAGCAAGTCAATACGCAGGCTCAGAGACTTCTCCAATTTTTTTTACTCCCTAGTACTTTGATGATGCAGTCATCATAAAGCATTCCAGACATGTCATGCTCAGTGGAAACTATGGAACAACAAAGCCTCATGTGTATCCTTGCAGAGATCAGGTCATTCTTCATTAGAGCTTAGAGCTGCGTAAACCTATTTACAAGATCAGCTTTTTTTTGTGGTAACAATGAAAGGAGAGGGGAAAAAAAACCCAACCCCCCGACCTCTTGATCACAGCATGCATGAAAACGGTTCCTAGTAAGAAGGCTATTTTTCCATGAAAGTGGTAAATTTTCAGGTGGGGCAAAAAAAAACCCCAAGAGTTCAAATCCTTGTAAATTGACATTGCTATGCTGATTTATGCCCATTGAGAGTTGTCCCTTCATAATTTGTTCCAGGCTGGAATTTTACTATGGAGAAATATGCACATTCTTGTAAAGCCAAGGAAAAATACACCCATCTAAAAGGATAATTTCCATGTAGTTCTATTTTTGATCACTTTAGATATTTTAGGCTATGTCTTGCAACCATCCTATTTATGGGATCAAAAAGAAGTAACCCAGATATAGGAATAAAGTTAGTAAAGTCATTGGTCCAGACAGGACTCAGGCTGCTAAGTACATGATGATTGATATTGGACACATTTCTTTCTTGGCAGGGAGTTTTGGCTTTCAGCTACACCGTGCTGACATCAGACACATTAAAAGTGAACCCAAATATCTGCTGAAATTCACAGAGATGTTGAAACATTTTCAACTCTGAAGCCAAAGATGTGTCAGCTGAGAAAGCTGAAGTCTACCTTCGACTTCTTTCATTCTAATTTGGGGAAGAAACGCTCAGCAAACTTGTCAAGTCTAAGCAAGCTCTTTTACAGCCCACTTCTCTATTTTCTTGTGGCAGGAGTCCACCAGCAACAACCTTCATAAAAGCAGTAGAAAGGTCAGCTGTTGCATGCATTTGCCAGCCCTGGATACAGTCCCAATGCACAAAAGTGGGTTCAGAACCCTAATCTATATTTCACTTTCTGTATCAGGCAAAGAAGACAAGTTTTAGGCCCATCTTTTGCTGAGGCAAGTGATTTCCAGAGAGAAAGCCTACTTGCTCAAGAGATATATTACAGAACAGAAGCATACTTATTATCTTCAGACAATCTCTCCTCTCTTGCAGGGCTCTATAACTTCCTAGTCTCACTTCTGTTAATATATTTTCTGCTTTCAAGTCCCCCTCCTAGTGCCACTGTATTCAAGTGCTGATCAGACCCCATCAATCGGCCACTGCGCCATGAGCTGTTTCAGGAGCCCCAGTAGAGAAAACATGGTAAATACCTGGAAGCTTTCAGACTAAGAAACCGCACGTCTTGATGTGTGTGCTGCTTAACCAAAAACCACATTTGAGTTGTAACTGGTTGCTCATTTGGGCATCTGTGTTAACACAGATTGCTCAGTTTAATTATTTTGCTCTTTGGTGTACAGGTTGCATGCGGGAGTTCTGTTGTCTTCCGTTACTTCAAATATTAGCAGGGTTTCAATAACTTGCAATTTCTTTATAAGCTTTGGAGAAATGGACCTATACAGCCTTTTAAGACACTATCTTTCAAAGACCCAACAAAATAATTCCTTTATCCTTAGCCGACAGTTTCATACATGTTGGAAAGATGATAAAGCAAACTGCTCTCCCCAGACAAAGTCTTTTTGGAGGAGCACAGCATTGGCATGGTTTTCATGTAGGTACTTTGTATTTTTATTATTGATTTTTCTTAGCTTAATTAATCAGTTATACATTTATTGGCTTTACCTGAGTGTCTTGCATTTTAATGTTACAATGAATCATTTGTTCAATAAATTCTTCTTTTTTTTTTTTTTTGACCACACCATGGTTTATATTTTAAATAGTTATCAAAGCAGGTTCAAAAAACAGTTACAGAACAAGTTCTAAATGATGAACATGATGATTCAATTAAATTTTCAGATAAAAAAATAGTTTGGAGAACCACATTACAAACTTCTATTTCCTCTGTATGGATGGGGTTTCAGATGTTCTTTTGAAGCTCACAGGCAGATACGAACACTAATATGGCATAGCAGCCTTGTCTGGGCCAGGCTACAGTAACTCCTGGTGGATATTCATTAAGCTGCCTCAGGGTCGAGAGCCAGGGCTGCAGCAAGAGCTCACCAATGTGTCCTTACAAATTGTTTCCTGGGCTGCATGAGGTTGCACTGAGCCCCCAGTTCCAAGTTTACATAATGGTTCATGCAGGAGTATCTCCTCTGGAAATAGAATTCCAGGTACAATTTCTATTTGAGATAGATATATGAATAAAATTTCAAATATAATATCTTGCTTTCAACTATTTAAACATTTTACTGTTTATACTTTCATTAGGATTTGAAATGAGAGTAAAGATCATTGAAGCAGTAGTAGTTTTTTGTTGGTTGTTTTTTTTTTTTAAACCAGGTCCATCAGAGAGGAAATAAAGGTGAATTGTCTAGACAAAGAAAATTTGCAAAGTAAATTCTGAGAATAGAGTACAATTTAAAGGCATTTTGTGTTAACCTTTCATACAAAGTACCTCATACTGTACAAAGAGCAGAAATAGCCTATGCACTCTTAACAGGGGTGCTAGCCCTCATTTAGAAGCTATTCAAACAGCAAAGTGTAATTATTTGAAAAGGCAATTTAAAGGTTTCATTCTAAGAATCTCATCCACAGATACTGTTAAGAGACAATATGTATGAGTACATATACTAAGATTAGAGATAGTTTTGCTCATGCTGAGAGAAGGGAGAAAGCTGAAAATTAGAAGTATTTTGTGTAGCAACAGCATGAGAATAATATAATTGTTCATATACTTTTTTCTTTTCTAAAAATCATAAAAAGGTTTTGTTGCTTTTCTGAAGACCAACCAACTTACACCAGGAAAATAAACAAATAAAAATGGGCAGATAGAAGCACATTTCAGCTGACTTCTTTAACTAATGGAAACATTTCAAGCCACATAAAGAATACAGCACCCATGAATTAAGACATGTACTAAGAACAATGGGAAAAGAGGCACTGAAAGATAAGACATTGTTTAATGGGTTGTGTAATCTGATAGTTCACATCATGTGATCTAGAAGCTGGATTTTGCAAGGTTAAGATATCAGTATAAGAAAGCAGAACAAAAAGAATGCAGAAATAGTCTCTAATGATGACACCTACAATGAATAGTTAAAGTAACTTTCAAGGAAAGAGCTCTTAGGAGCTTGCCTTTACTACTGAGTCTGAATTGAACCCCTAAGGGAAATCTTTTCCAGCAGCAGTGAATTTCTGAAGTACACATCTGTAGTTTGTGCAGACACAGAATAGAAAGAACAGATTGCTGGAAACTCTGAAGTCCATTTTGCTGAAAGTGATGAGGTTTCCCAAAGTCAACTAGAATTTAGAGTATCTGAAGACTTATCTGGTAGAAGATCTGTTTTGCATACATAATTCAATATCAATAGCCCAATGGGCTTTGGACACTATTCAGGACAGACTTCTGAGGTGGGCACAGCTATGTCTTATCTGAACCAAATGGCCGCCAATTATTTTGTGGTGGGAATGAAGGGCAAATAAATACCTTTTGAGAAAAAAAAAAATCCCTTTGTGACCTTAGAAGTTTTCTGCAAAAAAGTTCAGTTCCAACAAACTGCCATTTCCCAGCAAAAGACAAGGAAAGCTCCTGACTGCCCACCAGCCCAATCATTTCACATGAAAGTGTTACCAACAGAAGAGTGAGTAATGGCTTATGCTTAGCCTCAGGTCTTGATCAGCTCAGACTTGGACATGAGATGACAATACGTCCTAGAAAGTGAAACATTTCTGAGGTTACATGACTCATCCTGCACACCTGGCAGTCCCAAACACAGAACTAACACAAGACCTTCAGAGTTCATTTCATCACATCATCATTTTTTGTGGTTACATCTCATCCTTTCCCCCTTCTTTTTCATGACCATCATTTAAGTTACAGCCTTTCAGAATGGAAAATGGAGCTCTTTTATAAGAAAACACAAGCATGCGTTTTGTTTGTTACCCTTCTGTAGAACAAAGAAATAGCAGCAATAATATGATGTGAATTAGATTTGACCATTATCTACTTATAAGTTACATAGCTGTTAGTTCTGATATACAACCAGGTTGTCCCTTAAAGTAAAACAAGCTTAACAGATAATAAACCCCATAATTAACTGAAGTCAAATGCCAAGATACTAGGGCCCTTATAGCCAACAACTGAGCCTCGTCGGGTCTCCTCATCATTGGTCTTCTTGTCCATACCAAGAAGTTAGGATTTGTATAAAAGCAAGTTTATAGCTAGTTAAGATGTCTTCAGTGAAGAAACAATTGTTTAGCAGGATCTAAAGCCACCTGCTCCAGGCACTATGTAGGAAATAGATCAGCCTTGCTGATCTTGCACACCCTCCTTGCCCACAAATGGCCACAACGCAGGTATCACTCAGATTTGCTCGTCTATGCAGTTTTTCCACACTAATAACAGTGGCCACTTCTGTATTCTCCAGTGGTTCCTGCGGCCTGTGTAGTTCCTTTGCTGATCTATATCAGTGAACTCCATAGCATGAATATCTCAGCATCACGTTTAATTTGATGATAGTCTTGACTAGAAATCTGAACTATTGAATTTTATATCACAAAGGTTCCCAAGCATGTGAGGGTTGTTTACAATAAAAACAGGATATGGAACAAAACTAAATTCTGGCAAAATAGATTAATAATAATAAAAAAAGACAACTAAGAAAATCTGAGTTTGGGGATAGCTAAACCCATCAGTAAGCCTTCAAACACTGTAAACTGAGATATGCATATGCTGAAAGTAATTTGCTGTCCTTTTACTCTCATCTTTTCCTTTCAATGCAGATATTGCTGCTTTGTGACTCAGTTTAAATTACAAGTTTCAACATGAGGATGACTGTGCAAACAAATGAAGAAACTAAATCTACCTCCAACCATAAGACGGTGTTCAATTGTGCAGATCCTATCTGTGGTTCCTTCCTTCACAAATGACAAATGTCCATGCTGGCTTCTCAGCATGTCGCCACACCACAAAGGTGTGGTCACAGCTGAGGTCATGGCAGAGCTAGGCTTGTCCTGCATCAGGAAAAATGCTTTTTTAAAGAGCAGAGGTTGTCTTAGGGGTGGTGGGGGGGGGAAGGAAGATCAACCACCAACTCCTGCCAGCCCTTGGAGTCAGAGGTCCAGCAGAGCAGGGGTGAGGGATCCTGCCACAAAACAGCAGCCCCTCACTGCAGCCCTCCTCTCCTCCCCAGCTCCGTCCATCCTGGAATCCCCCAGGCTCCCAAGAGATGCAGTAAGACGACAATCTATTTCATTGCTCTCTCTCCCCGTGACTCCTCTAGCTGTCTGCTACCCCAGACATCTGCCTACTTCGTACAGACCCAGAGCTGATCTACAGAAGAGCTGATTTTTCCTCAGAGCATCTGTCCTGAGTAGAGGCTACACTGAAATACAGAAACAGACTAAAAGGAAGATAGTATTTATATTTATGTACACACATATGACACACTCTTCCAGGCAGGCTACATGTAGTAAATGTCTATACTGGGCCAAAGCTGGGTCTTGCAGTATTTTCATACCTACTAATTGATATTGGTCAAAGATTAGATTGTTATGTGGGCTTAAAAATATTTAGGATTGATTGAAAATATATGCCCGAGCAGAACATTTCTCTATGAAATTAATAGTGCACCAGCACCATTTCAACACAAAAGTAATAATTATGTCTACAACTTTCTATCTAACTTATTTTTCATATACTTCTTCCTAAGTAGTTTCTTTGGTCTAAGAGGATTCAAGGGAAAAGAGAAGCAGCAGAAGAATCAGAGTAGCAAGACATGAAACAAAAAATTAAAAAAATAAATTTCATCTTCCCAGCCAATCATCATCTCCTTGAGATCCTGAAAAAGACTGTCTTAGTGATGGCTTTATGGCAGAAGAGGCACAGAAAAGAATAAACTGAAACATAAATTCTCTTGCAGTATATATATATATTTGTCACTATGGTCTCATGTCCTCCACAGCCACAAACTCTCCAGTCCAGGTTAGGGGTTATAGGAGAAGAAAATATCTTGTCTTTGTTCTTTGGTTTCTGCTGAACCATTTCACATTTCCCTCCTGTTCTCTCTCCTGCCATTCCCAGAGGGCAACCATAGACCAGATGTGAATGAAGCAAGTCACAGATATGACCATTAAGTACTTCACCATGCAAATGCAATTTCTTTAACCACATATAACAAAACACTGTACATATCAGACTGCTCATTCACACTCCAGCTTGCAACTAATCAGCACTAATCAGAGTGATCAGATTCACACTTCCCTGAGCTTTCCCAGATTTATACTGCAGAGGACTTGGATTTTGGCATTCAGAACAGGAGTACATGTACACTCATAAGCAGGGAATAGCTGGCCATATGGGGCTCTTAGGAGAAAGAGAACTGAAAGTGTAAGGCAAACTTCAAAAAAAAGAACAAATTGATTCCTGATGCCATCTCTTCCGCTTAAACTAGTGAAGGATCCAGAAAATAAAGCAGCGCCACTCTTCATCACTTTCATATGATAAGTGGAACAACAACATGACATTACCTGATGTTACCATATATTCTATGTAAAAATTATTTGTTTTTGATAAATCTCTTGTAAGGCTTTGATCTTCAAGTCTCACGAGTCATATTACAGAGGAATTTACTGTATTTAATTTAGAAATCATTTGAAAAGGTCTGCCACATTCATTTCTCTCTGCACCCCTATGAAGAGAGATCTCTAAATGAAGAAGAAACTAGTGAAGTCTGTGTATGATCTAACTGCATACAATTATTTGTTCAACATTTAAAAAAAAATCAAAGTGGAAGGAAACAATTTAAATTGCATTGCTTGAAGCAGCTATCAGATACAAAAGACACATAATAAGAGTTTGTAAAGGTTTTGTTTCTGAGTGAAGTATTGATTGAGGAAATTGCTGGAAACCATGAATGGCCCAGAGTCTAGGAGACTTCAGTAATCTTTGCATATGGTTTTCTTTGCTTTAGAAATCAATTGGCAGGCTCAGTCTGAGATCACCCTCTTTCACCTCCATTCTAATTAATTATTCATCTCATCTGTATCTGTAATAACCTAAAATCTGGGCATTTCATCTAAATACCCTTTGTAGGTAACAGAAAAAAATGGTGTTGAAAGACAACTGATCACCACTTCTGTGTTGTCTGTGGGAGCTGAGCTAAAAAAATCCTCAGACAAGATGGTCATATTTTTGTCAGTCAGCTAGGTGAGAGGAGTCTCAAGTTTTCTGTCTTCCTTTAAAAAAATAAAAGTGCATAACTAATTTGGGAGAGTTCAGTGGTGCAGATGCTGTGTATAAACTTGAGCAAATTCTCTGGAAAGGAAACTAGTAATGCTACCTATCAAATACTACCTGTCAACTACCCATAATTTTGGTACGTTAAACACCAGAGCTGGCAGAAGACTAAGGTTTGTGAAGAACCTCTACATTTGGGGAGAAGGAGGAATGTCGCACTTCCTGGGAAGGGATGGTAACACTTCAAGATCCTCTGTTTTAAAAATGCTGCTTCAGTTTATTTGTTTCCAAGTTATGAACATAAATGCTAAAAGAATATTTGCTTTCATTTTTTTAAGTTTTCCTCTGGAAAAAAAAAATTAAACAAAAATTTCAACATTACATCAGTGTTTTATTCAATAAAGTAGCCTATTTTTCTGGGGAAATGGGAGCACACTGGAAATCATTCATCTCCCTCTGAAATACAGGTGAAACCTTGGGCTGGTTTTGGCTGGGATAGAGTTAATTTTCTTCATAGTAGCTGGTATGGGGCTGTGTTTAGGATTTGTGCTGGAAAAAGTGTTGATAATTCAGGGATGGTTTCCTTACTGCTGAGCAGTGCTTACCCAGAGCCAAGGGCTGTTCTGCTTCTCCCCCCACCCCACCAGCGAGGAGGCTGGGGGGGCACAAGGAGTTG